>JAOANR010000015.1:30338052-30952140 GCA_030278955.1 Hygrophila difformis | reverse complement strand
ACCAACATAAGAGAAAAGCCGCATGCTCCTCTGGGGTAACTGGCGAATCCTCCTCGCCTCAGTTACTGCTGATAAATGATTCGTATGAAATGGTCGTCCTGTTCTGATATTGAATGTTATAGGAAGGGGCATCACGGATAGTGGCAACATCCTGCCCAGCAATAGGAAGCCGGGCAAGCAAGGCTACGTCCAATAAAGTAGGGCTCATCATGCCATGGGGAAATAGGAAGCCATTCACTGACGAATCCCAAAAGCACATCATAGTAGCCAAAAACCCTTCCCTAGCCTCAAAGGGTAGTGTGGAGGATTTAATGGCTTGGTCAATACCATACCTACGCCAATATTCTTCCTTAAATGGACGAATCCTATTGTACCAATCAATGTACATATCAGGGAGAGGAGGCATAGATCGAATCCGTACCCTCAAACAATCCAATTTAAGTCCCTCGTAGTGAGCCAAGATGTTTTTCCCATGACCCAACAAACAGCCAGGTGCGTCTCCAGCATTAGCAGGGATAAGGAAAAATGGTCGGAGGACCTGCACGGTAGAACCTGAACACTGGAGAATTGGGTCAGGAAGAGCGTTGCCCGATAATGACAATTCTGTGGCTGACCTTTGTGGCGCCACATTGATCCCGAATGGAAAAATATTGGATCGGATGAAGTAGTGATGCCAGCCATAACTATTAAGAGTTCGACCAAGTTATGAATTGATTAGCTTCAAAATATTATCATTGAATATAACATATTATCTATCAAGTAAACAATGCCTGAATATTCTAATTATATGAAAAATATAATAGAAGCACATGGTAAAAGTTTACTCACAAGAACAAAGCAAATGTTCAAAATTTATCATGGGCGGCCAAAAAAGAGAAAGAAGACGTGGCTTTCGGTCTATAGGATGCTATAACGAGACTAAGCAAATGCCTGAAGACAGTATAAATTGGAAAATTCAGCTTTGGCAAGAGCTTAGTTCCGCTTAGAACGAAAATACTAAAGCCAAATTGAGCTAAAAAAAAAAAAAAAATCCTGGCAGCTTTGGCAAGAGCTTAGTTCCGCCTAGAACGAAAATACTAAAGCCAAATTGAGCTAAAAAAAAAAAAAAAGAATCCTGGGGTAGTGATTACAGTTGATGAGCTCGATGAGACCAGAGTTATAAATTGGCAAATGAGGATACGGCCAGTGAATACTTATCACAGTTGGTCTCACTATTTACCATTTGCAAAATAAATAGTCAATAAAACTCAAGGAATGGTCTTGAATCAACAAGCCTGGAACACTAATTGTTACTGAGTATGACTATTAGATAAATTGCCCACTACTTCGAATTTACTAGATGGGCAAAAGAACAGTGTGATAGCCTGAGACTTACCAGAGAACTGGTTGCTTCAACTCTCATCTACCCACAAAATTCAGTTGGAAAAAAGCTCTATGATGTGGTTTCATTGCATATTTTTCCAAACAATTGACTAAATTGCACTCTACTTTCTAAGCAAAATAGCATCAATGACGTGCATAAACAATGTATAAATTGTATAAACAGCCCACTACTAATTCTCCATTGCCAAGTTGCCAGTTGATTGCACTCTAATTTGTTATCCAATGAACAACCTCTATATTTTTAAGGCCTTGGATCCGGGTTCACATTGCCATGGTTTTTACTCTAATTTGTTAACAGCCTCTATCCAATGAACAACCTCCAAATTGTCATGGTTGTTATCCAATGAACCCGGAATTGTTAACAGTTGTATAAAATAGTAAGGCCTTACATCATAGTTGTATAAAATAGTAAATTGCCAGGGATTTACTCTAATTTGTACTATTTCTCTCATGAACCATCGTTAGAACTAGGATAACAATGAACAGATTAGATTATATATAATTTACAGTCTCCGGGTCCTTTACTAAAGTTGGCAATGATTGACAATGGCAATGACTAAATATTCCAGTGGTTGGACTAATTAAGCAGCCAAGTGAAGACTTCAAAATGATTTCAAGGGCAATAATTAGTTAAGCCAAAGAAAGTCTCCAATTTCTCCACATTCCACCGCCACTAGTAACTCATAACAACTCAGTGTCCATTAGTCTAGAAAAGAAAAAAATAATAACAATGAACAAGGGCACAACAAGGAATGCAATGGCGAGACAATACAGATTGTAAATCCAAATCAAGCATACGGAAAGTCATACATCCGAGAAACAATCTACGGTTATTGAAACGCCAGAACGAGACAGAAAATTTACCTGCGATAGACAGGGGATGGCGGTGTCGGGTCGGCAGATGTGGAAATTGGTGTTCGAATGTGAGAACCGATGAAGGGAGCGACGCGAAAAAACAAAAGGAAGGAGAAGAAGAAGAAAAAAATCGTCTCTTTTGAAAATCGGTGATAATAAGGAGGCTTAGGGTTTTTCCAAAATCTCGAGCCTAAAATAATGGAAAATAATATAGTGGATCCCCAAAATTGCTTAACAGAATTCTTCAAAACATTCAAATAATTTAAAGATAATCTTTGAATGTTTGGATAGGGGGGCCAATGTTATCACCAATAAATAAATAAATAAATAAAATAAACACTTATCTGCCCGTTAGGCCAAAGGGACAGTCACCTATCCGCCCGTCAGGCTAAAGGGACAGTCACCTATCTGCCCGTCAGGCCAGGACCAAAGGGACAGTCGCCTATCCGCCCATCAGGCAAAAGGGACAGTCACATATCTGCCCGTTAGGCCAAGACCAAAGGGACAGTCGCCTATCCGCCCATCAGACCAAAGGGACAGTCACTCAGTCACTTATCGTCCATTAGGCCAGGACCAAAGGGACAGTCGCCTATCCGCCCATCAGGCCAAAGGGACAGTCACCTATCCATCCGTCAGGCTAAAGGGATAGTCACCTATCTGCCCGTCAGGCCAGGACCAAAGGGACAGTCGCCTATCCGCTATCTGGCCAAAGGGGCATTCACCTATTTGCCCGTTAAGCCAAGACCAAAGGGACAGTCACACAGTCACCTATCGGCCCATTAGGCCAAGACCAAAGGGACAGTCACATATCTCCCGCTGGCCAAGACCATGAGACAGTCAACCAATTAGACCAGTTGGCCGGCCAAGCCAGGAACCACTAGACTTACGTGCCCGTACAGAGAGAAGCGGAACAAGTAGTTAAGACCACTCGATCGTAGTCGTCAACGGTGTCAAGCGGTTACCAGAAGCACGACCAAGGCAGTTCGCATTACTGGATGGCCTATAAATACTAAGCAACTCAGCAGAGGAGGAGGACAATCAACACCACACAGCAAATCTGCTCTTTTATTTTATCCTAGTTCTAGCGTAGTTGTAGTCTGTAGTTCATAGTTGTTAGATAATAGTTCTTTGTAATCGACAGTGGACAAGGGACTTGTTTCCTGTTCATTGTTCTAAAACTTTTTTGAAGGCGCAATCCAATGAAAGAATTTTTATTCAAATTCTATCGTCTTAGCCTGCAAGAGGCTTACTATTTGTTATTATCCAAATTCTTGCGATAACACATTAAAAATCAGTGAGTACTCTCTAAGCCATATAGGACAATGCAAAGAGAAGATTTTAAAAATAAGTTTCACCTATATAGCTTGACCGAGGAAGACAATGAGGGAGACAAACAATCAAGTATGACTTTTGGGACCCCACCCAACAAATGTTATACTCCCTCTGTCTCACGAAATTTGAACCCTATTCCTTTTTGGGGTGTCCCACGAAGTTTGATCCCTTTCTCTTTTTAGAAAAATTAAATTAATATAAGTTTGATTAGAAACTTAATTATTGTCAAATCACATTAAAATACTTACTTTTACTATTCTGCACAAATTCCAATGCATTTTTACTTTTATACACAGAGTACCTTATATTTCTTTAATTCTTAATATTACAAAATTGATACAAATAAAAATTGTATAAAATATATATTCTAAAACTACACGATTAGACGATTCTAACAAGACCACACTTGAATATTTTTCTCTAATTACATCATTACGATTACATTAAGTCAAAGTAAAACAATAAACAATATCAAAATTCATTAGAATCTTAAACACAAATACTTACACCACTGTAATTACTAAACTCCACCACCTAAATTACCGTGCCCAAAAGAAATGGTTCAATCTTCGCGGGACGGAGGGAGTACACAAATTGAAACTTATTCATTTGCTATGGACAGAGACATACGAAACATATACACACACATATATTAAAACAGCAGGGGTGAGGGCATCAATCGAAACATAACCAAAGGGGAAGAGAGTTCGGATTTCGACTAAAGGATGACAATGACCTTAAATTCAATTTTGTGTGCAATTACCAAACAGAATTTGAGTTTTGACGAAGCGAGGAATACACAGAAGATCACAAAGAGGCGATGGAGACTGTAGAGATATGCATATTTACTTATCTGAAAGCAACAATGGGAATTTGACGAACCAGACGAGGGACACAGATCCAATTTATATATATACCGACTCGATGCAAAAATGGGTTTCGTAGAATAATCTGTCCACAGGGAATGACAAGGAAGACACATGCCTGAGTTCCAAATTCTTTTAAAGATCTGAAGCCAAATTGGGATTGGACACAATGAGGAGTAAACAGGTAGAGAAATAAGAAGCACGACAGATAAATCATCGAAGCAAATTTTAGGATTCAACAACATAGCCAAGGAAAGGAATAGAGACAAACCAAAACCGAGGTGTGGAATGAGAGAATTAACTTACCGATTTTTGAGAATTATTGAATAAGGAAATCAACAACACAATGGATTAGTTGGGGCTTAAGGATTTCCAAAGCTTCCTGGATAAAACCACAGTGGTAAGAAGTTTTCTCAAAAGATTTAGGAGAATTGAAAGAGAAGGGCATTACTCACCGTGTGGAAGGAATGAAAGAACAGTGAAGAATTATTGGTGAAAATGAGTACTTAATACTGAGAGGTTCAACCGAATGGAAGAGTAGTTTGAGAGATATTAGGGGATTGGGGTTGAATGAACGAACACTATGGGATAGTGGGTTGAAAGGATCCCCTGTTTCTGGTAGTTTACAGTCAAACAAGCCCAAAAATAATAGGTTAAATTTATTGTATCCCATACTTTTATTATTATCATAATAATAATGACAATAATAATAAACTAACCAAAATTAAATAAATCACCTTACTTTTAATAAATAAATTAAATATGGCACAATTAATTCCTATGAAAATTTTGGGTATCACACCAAAGCAGCAGCTTAGCTTAATGCATCAGAAGTGTATCTACAGACATAGACGATAATGGATCCGGGTCAGAACCGAGAATCCGAGTTTAAATCGGTCTTGATTCTTATAAAAATTGACCAAAAACCGACTCGTTGTCATCTTTAGATGAAAATGGATCCGGATCAGACCCGGAACCGACTCGAACCCGAGCCTTAGGATAGGTCTTAGGTCTTGGTAGAATCGACTTCGACCCGACTCATTTCTATCCCTATATGCAGAGCTGATATGTGTCATTCAAATTACTATTAAACGGCAGCAGTACAAATCTACAATAATACAATTAAATAAATGCCCAATCTCTAACCCATGCATAAAATGTTATGGATTGCTCAATTAATTGAAAAGGGCCGGATAGACAAATTTCAATTCCCATTCATAACCATTAACTAATTAAAATTTACAACAAATATAGCTTCGATTTTCTTAAGGGCTCATAGATTGGAAGGAATTTTATTTTATTTTATTTTATTTTTATTACGGTAAAAATAATAGCAGTATTTCTTTTTTTTTTTAAAAAAGGGAGTGAAAGCTCTCACAAAAAAATACAGTAAATAAATATTCACTGTCGTCCGTGGTTAAAAAACTAACCCATTCCCAAACTTGACGTGAAAGTTTAAGGGAAAGTTATTGAAAAGTACCCACACCTCAAAAGTCTAATGTATTACTACCCCTATACTCAATACATAATGTATTGATACCCACATGTGATATACGTTATACTTCAGGACCTATCCATTTAAACAAATTCAAAATGAAAATAAATTGCTGAAATGACAATAACACCCTTACTTTTTGGCAGGGATTTGACATGTAATGATGGGGGGTTTGGCAGCCTTTTTCAAAAAACTTCCACTCTCACCACCAATTTGTCTCTCTCACTGCAACCACAAATATTTTTTCTCTCTCTCACACCACCGACTTCACCTACCTGCGGCGATCGAAAAATTTCTGTGCGGAGTTGGTTTTATTGCGCGGGAGTTCTGTGCGGTCGTTGGGACTTTTTCTGTATTAATTGCAATAACCTCGGTATCATATTACCTAAGTGTGGTATACTTGTGCCATACACAAAATTGTAATGCAAATCCGGTCATCAGTATTATAATGCCACGTGGGCGGTGGCATTAAGGAGGAGTTCGTGCTGCCTCCAGATGTTCGCGTGCAGCCGGGGCGGAGGAAGACACGACGGATACCATCCCAGACCGAGACGAGCAGGGTAAGATGCGGGTTGTGCCGAAGGGGTGGGCATAACAGAACGACCTGCAAGGAAGCACACTGGTACACTGGTGTTCAGTGACCCAGTTGTAAGGACGCATACCGACACATTTTTTATATTTTTGACCACACGACACAGCTGTGTCACTTTGGTGCTGATTGCTCAGACACTGTGGTATACCACATTTGGCATGTAATATTTTTTTTGGAACATGTCTGGTACAGATTTGACTTGATAGGTGGTATTTTTGTATATGGTTTCAGTTTATGAAACGATCCTTCGTAAGGATGGTTTCAAAACGTGATACCATGTAAATGCAAAAGAAGTAACTTTCGCAGGTTCTTATTTATTATGGATGGCTTCTTATTCGATGTTGCTACATGAATTTCATAATTTGATATCACCATTATGTTTGAACCTTACTTACATAATGTTTGGATGCACAATTGTGGCACATAGGGTTGGGGGAATGTGTTAATGAAGCTTGTTCGTGCCTCATTCAACATAATCAATCATATGGATGCGTTGTGAGTGTAAATTAATGTGCTTGGATGCCATTAACGAGCTCAAATCAACAACTTAGTACATAGGACTGTGTGATTACCCTACAACACACCACACAAGGGCTTGGACTATACTGCACATTGTTCTTGTGATGTACTCCTCTGTTTGGAGATAGCACCATTATGTTTGAACCTTACTCACATAATGTTTGGATGCACAATTGTGGCACATAGGGTTGGGGGGAATGCGTTAATGAAGCTTGTTCGTGCCTCATTCAACATAATCAATCATATGGATGCGTTGTGAGTGTAAATTAATGTGCTTGGATGCCATTAACGAGCTCAAATCAACAACTTAGTACATAGGACTGTGTGATTACCCTACAACACACCACACAAGGGCTTGGACTACACTGCACATTGTTCTTGTGATATACTCTTCTGCTTGGAGATAGCACCATTATGTTTGAACCTTACTCACATAATGTTTGGATGCACAATTGTGGCACATAGGGTTGGGGGAATGCGTTAATGAAGCTTGTTCGTGCCTCATTCAACATAATCAATCATATGGATGTGTTTTGAGTATAAATTAATGTGCTTGGATGCCATTAACGAGCTCAAATCAACAACTTAGTACATAGGACTATGTGATTACCCTACAACACACCACACAAGGGCTTGGACTACACTGCACATTGTTCTTGTGATGTACTCCTCTGCTTGGAGATAGCACCATTATGTTTGAACCTTACTCACATAATGTTTGGATGCACAATTGTGGCACATAGGGTTGGGGGAATGCGTTAATGAAGCTTGTTCGTGCCTCATTCAACATAATCAATCATATGGATGTGTTTTGAGTATAAATTAATGTGCTTGGATGCCATTAACGAGCTCAAATCAACAACTTAGTACATAGGACTATGTGATTACCCTACAACACACCACACAAGGGCTTGGACTACACTGCACATTGTTCTTGTGATGTACTCCTCTGCTTGGAGATAGCACCATTATGTTTGAACCTTACTCACATAATGTTTGGATGCACAATTGTGGCACATAGGGTTGGGGGAATGCGTTAATGAAGCTTGTTCGTGCCTCATTCAACATAATCAATCATATGGATGCGTTTTGAGTGTAAATTAATGTGCTTGGATGCCATTAACGAGCTCAAATCAACAACTTAGTACATAGGACTATGTGATTACCCTACAACACACCACACAAGGGCTTGGACTACACTGCACATTGTTCTTGTGATGTACTCCTCTGCTTGGAGATAGCACCATTATGTTTGAACCTTACTCACATAATGTTTGGATGCACAATTGTGGCACATAGGGTTGGGGGAATGTGTTAATGAAGCTTGTTCGTGCCTCATTCAACATAATCAATCATATGGTGCATTGTGAGTGTAAATTAATGTGCTTGGATGCCATTAACGAGCTCAAATCAACAACTTAGTACATAGGACTGTGTGATTACCCTACAACACACCACACAAGGGCTTGGACTACACTGCACATTGTTCTTGTGATGTACTCCTCTGCTTGGAGATAGCACCGTTATGTTTGAACCTTACTCACATAACGTTTGGATGCACAATTGTGGCACATAGGGTTGGGGGAATGTGTTAATGAAGCTTGTTCGTGCCTCATTCAATATAATCAATCATATGGATGCGTTGTGAGTGTAAATTAATGTGCTTGGATGCCATTAACGAGCTCAAATCAACAACTTAGTACATAGGACTGTGTAATTACCCTACAACACACCACACAAGGGCTTGGACTACACTGCACATTGTTCTTGTGATATACTCCTCTGCTTGGAGATAACACCATTATGTTTGAACCTTACTCACATAATGTTTGGATGCACAATTGTGGCACATAGGGTTGGGGGAATGCGTTAATGAAGCTTGTTCGTGCCTCATTCAACATAATCAATCATATGGATGCGTTGTGAGTGTAAATTAAAGTGCAACAATAGTTCGGACCACAACGAATCAGTAGCAACCATAGTGGTATTCCTATTCGTCATGTATGGTGCTATCTTAAGGAGAGGTTGGTACTAAATGCGTCACGTATATCTTCCCTTCCTTACGTCGTCTCATTGAATCCATAACAAACTCAAACGATGCCTCCCCCAACTATATTCATCGAGCCTGTGCAGTTTGTCCACGTGGTGGACAAGAAATTCGGGTAGTCTCAGGGAGGATGTCGGAAATAGGAGACTACTAAATACCACCAGAACAAACGCCCTTGCAAAATCTTTGTCATGTTCCGTCCCCGCCAACTGCTGCATCAAATCGACGACATCGTCCCTCTTCAGCTGAGAGCTTTCTTTCCAAAATACTTGCGCTTGAAAGATGACTTTTGCTCACAGTCGGGGTTCACGTACAACCCTGTGTGTTGGAGTCCCAACACCACTGAAAATTCCCACGACTTGAAGGGCAAGTAAAATCCCTCCCCGAACTGAAAAGCGCACCTCTCAACGTCGAATCTCTCCAAAAGCGCTTGGAGCCTTGTCTTGCTTTGGTACTGTGCTTCCACCTTTGAGAAATGATAGAAAGGCGTGGACTGTATCGCTTTTTTCTGTTGCTCGGTTATTCTACTCTTAATTTCTACCATGGCGTCGTGCAGCACGTTAAGGCTGCACCTGGCAGTTATATCCGCCCCACCTTCTCCCCCCTTCTTCGTTGTTTTCTTCTTCTCATTCTTAACAACTCCTTTCATTTTTGGTGCCATTGCCTACCAAATCCACTAATCATCACAATCTCGATGAACATAACATGGAGTATTGGACAAGATACGAACGATACTACACTCCTAGAACAATGGCAAGTCATTCAAATCACTGATGATACTGGACAAGATACTGAACGATACTACATTCCTAGAACAATGGACAAGTTCAAAACACTGATGGTAAAATAAAGTGGCACCAACACATATAACTCTTAATTCCCAAAACATCATTTGCAACATTATTATGATTTTCTATTCAACGGAGTGGACAAAACCATGCCAAAAACATTCTAATATTCACACGAATCACTGCTATCGAAACATACACACAAAAAGCAACCCTACTGATCTCTTTTTAATTCACTAAGATGCACAAAACCAAATCCAATAACATTGGTGTATTCTACAAACACTGTGGTATCTAAAAAAACCATCCGAATACCCACCCTAGCCCTATCTATTCGCCAAACTGCACACAAACAACCCCAAAACAGTGGTGTACCTCATGAATCTCCTTGGTGTCTAAAAAATTACAACAAACACAGGTGTATTGTGACGTGAATCGTGGTGTCGCACAAAATGTTTCATGTAAATACAGGGTTTGCAGCAAACAACAAACAACAACCTCAAACATTTCGTGCTTTACCACTATCTAATCGTAAATCGATTTCTACAAAGAAACCCTAAACCCTCTACGAAAAGCCCGACCGCAACAACTATATACTTTGAAAGCAAATACCCATTCTCAAAACACAACCAAGCATTGAACACCACAGGCCACAACACACACCTTCAACCATAAATCGATGTAAACACGTATTGCGGAATGAAGTCGGCAATTTGGTACCTTTCAAGAACCGAAATGGATGAACCTTCAACACTCTCTCTTCCTCTTCGATTTGCCCTCTTCAACAGTGGTAGACACCTATTGCCCGCAGCCCACAAGTGTTCGAGCTCTTCAAATACTCGTACTCCTCTTCGATTCTCCACGGGAAGAACGCACGAAATTGGGGGCGAAATGAAACGCACGTAATCTTCCTCTTTTAACTCCTCCGTCCATTAACGCCGGTGGTGGAGAGTGGGCATTAACTGCTCAGGCGGTTTCAGAACTGAGGCAGCTTTGAAATGACATAAAGTTGAATTCTCCCTGTTGCCCTTCCCCATTAATTCCACTCTTTGTTTTCTTTAGGGGCACAATAGTCTTTTCGTTCTTTTTAATTTTGAAAGAAACTCATTAACATTGGGCAGGTATCGAAAGTGGAGTATAATAGTATAGGGGTATCACAGTCTCAGTATTCTTGCAATGGGGTATTAAACTATAATTTTCCGAAAGTTTAACCAACGGCATTAGTGGTTTTGCTTGCTGAAAATCCCCCAAAAAAAAAAGCGTGTGTATGGAGAGCGCGATTTCCCGTCAACGATCAGCGTGATTGATCCGCAGCCCAAAATGACGAGGCCGTTGCGTCCGCCACTATAAATACCTGCATTCTGCCAAACCAACGCACCCGTCACCAGTGTTTGTTAATTCCCGCCCTAATTCATTTTTCGAAGAAACTCTCGCGAGGAAGCCCTATCTCAAATTCTAGCAGAAGGATGCTTACCTTCAAGTACGGATACTGTCCTGTCAATTCTCTCTTTGTGATTTGATTACTGACTGGTTAGATCTGCTTATTTACGCGTTCCCATTCTCTGTTTGAATTTTGAGCTACAGAGCTGAAGAGCAGAGCCAGCTACAGCTCGTTGAAAGAGAAGAAATCGAAGATGAGGAGGATTTGTTTGAAGCGATCGATAAATGTATGTATAAACTTATTTTACGAGGCGTACTTTGGGATGATTTGGAAAGCTTTCTCGCATTATTTGCGATTTTTGTTGCGAACTTAAATCGGTGTGTGATTTGGTTCATCTGTTGGTTCAATCGAGCTTGATTCTGTGTTAATTCTGCTCGATATATTTTGAGTACATCTTGCAGTATTTATTCTGTTCGATGAGTAGCTGGTATTGTATGTCTGATTTGTTACGTTGTTTGGAATTTCTCTTAATTTATTGAGGTTTAAGCTGAAGGTTGATTTTAGTGTTAATTGCTCACGCAGTTCTTAATTCTGTTTGTGAATGGATATTTTCTTCTTCTTGTTTTACCTTTCTTATTCTTATCTTTCTGGATGAATTATGTTCTTATTGTGTGTGTGATTTCTTATCCCCTGCTTTTGCTCATTTTTAGATGCTTATATGAGTGTGTGTGTGTGTTGACTTTGAATGGAGCACAAAAGCTTCTCTGCATTTTCCATTTCAGATACGTGTAAACAAATCATAATCGTTTCTGGTTTTAATGATCAGCTAAACATGTCACTATCTCTGTGCTTTTCCTGGATTAAATCGGATTTTATTTGCTCCATGGTTTACTCTATTTATTTGTGTATGTTAATATCTAAAAAAAAGTTGAACTTATGTACTGAATGTGATTGTTGATTGATGTTAAGTTTATATGATATGTTAAGAAGATGTTGTGATGCCTTTCTAGGATTTATGTTGAAAGTAAATTGCAATAAATTGATGTGAATTTCCTAACTGAAAGTTCTGTATTGTTAAAAATATGGTACTGAGTATGCCTTCTCTTATTCCTGAATGCTGTCGTATATCATCCCTTCAGTGACTGCACATGGAATCAATGCTGGAGATGTGAAGAAGCTGCAGGATGCTGGAATCCACACATGCAATGGGTTAATGATGCACACAAAGAAGGTGAGGATTGGAATCACTGACTCTCTATTTTATGTGTTTCAAGTTGCATCAGCTCAAACATTGGTTTATCTAAAATTTTCAGAGTTTAACTGGAATCAAAGGACTTTCTGAAGCAAAAGTTGAAAAGATCTGTGAAGCAGTGGAAAAGATAGTGGTTGGTGCTCTCATTTCATTTAAGACATTGATGGTGCCTTTTATGGATATGACACAGTTCAATTTTGCTTCTGCAGAACTTTGGTTATATCACTGGAAGTGAAGTTCTAATGAAAGTGAGTCGTGAGTTTCTTTGACTGGATAGTAGGGTAACTCAGTAGCGTAAAGTACACTTGCACAAGAGATAAGGATCTGATCTAAACTACTGTTGGCTGTAGAGAAAATCTGTAGTTCGTATCACAACTGGAAGCCAAGCTCTAGATGAACTTCTCGGGGGTAACTAATGAAATCTCCTGTATGCTTTTCATTGAATTGATTTCTGAAGCATGAAACCATTACTCACTTTTCACCTTGCTTTCCAAAGGTGGGATTGAAACCTTGGCAATTACAGAAGCTTTTGGGGAATTTAGGTGAGTATACTGGTTTGCAATTATTTAATGAGAAACCATTTTTAGTTTTTTGTGAGTATAACTCCTATTTGAATATTTGTGATCAATGTGCAATTAGATCTGGAAAAACACAGCTGGCACATACTCTCTGTGTTTCAACTCAGGTACTAGAATAAGTGAGAGCTTTATTTAAAACTTGGCATGCAACTCTTTTGTTAAGATATAATCCTATTGTTATCTCCTCATCCTATATATTAAGGAAATTAAAATCAAAATAGCACATCCAATGGAAAACTATTTTCAGTTGTATTGATCCTTCACAATATGCTCATGCACAATGATGAATTGCTACTCTGTGGGTTCCTTTTCTATATTGAAGCTTCCTATTAATCTGAGAGGAGGCAATGGGAAGGTTGCTTACATTGACACTGAGGGAACATTGTATCCTTTTATAGAACGTTAGTTCCATCTTTAGTTTAAATTCTTAATACCATAAGCTTATAAATTGATGTAGATTGGTTCTTATTCCTTTATTTCTTAACTCAAATCATCTAAAGTCGACCTGATAGAATAATACCCATTGCTGAAAGATTTGGGATGGATCCAGGAGCTGTGCTTGACAATGTAATATGATTCTTTTCTCTAATAATGCCTTTACTAATTTAATCTGGTGTATACAGTAATCAGATTATATTGCACTTTTGCTAGATCATATATGCTCGTGCTTACACATATGAGCATCAATACAGCCTGCTTTTGAGTCTAGCAGCAAAAATGGCTGAAGAACCTTTCAGACTTTTGGTGAGCTAATTTTCATCATGGATCTCAAATGATGAGTTGTCTTTGGTTTTAGGGCACTGATGTGCTGTAGCTATTCCCTCCAGATTGTTGATTCAGTGATAGCCCTCTTTCGAGTGGACTTCACTGGAAGAGGAGAACTCGCAGATCGTCAGGTCTGCACCACAATCTAAAAAATTCTTCTGGTGTAGAGGCTCTTCTCATCCTTGGGTAAATCATAAATGTTTTAGCCCTTGGTAGTTAAACATGTTCGTTACTGTTTCCAGCAAAAGTTGGCTCAGATGCTGTCCAGACTGATAAAGATTGCTGAGGAATTCAATGTTGCAGTCTATATGACCAACCAGGGTACACTAATTGTGCTATACTTTAACACTGGTTTGAAACTATGATATAGTACATGAGATTACTCTAAAGTTTGATGCAAAGGATTGCATTAGACATTCCAGATATATTTACCTGCAACGCTCAAATTAACTGACTACTTAGTTAAAGAATTCTTGATGGCTGATTCATTTTCTTCGACTGATTATCTCAGTAATTGCTGATCCTGGGGGAGGAGTGTTCATATCTGATCCGAAAAAGCCAGCAGGAGGGCATGTTTTGGCCCATGCAGCAACCATAAGGCTAATGTTCAGGAAAGGTAAAGGCGAACAGCGTGTCTGCAAGGTGTTTGATGCCCCAAATCTCCCCGAAGCAGAAGCAATATCCTCTCTCACATTGTCTAAACATTTACTTGCCACTAACTACTCTGCACGAATTTGTTTTATCCTTCAGTCCGCAGAATTCATAACGACATGCACTTTCCATGCCCCAAGCTTTTCTTAACAGGAGTAAGTTTTTCAGATAACTCCAGGTGGAATTGCAGATGCTAAGGATTGAAGATGCAATCAATCTTGGCATGCTATTGTCAATTGTTCTGAAGAAAATCCAACTAGTATCTTAATTAATATGTTCTCCTTCAATGCTAGCTAATGCTTCCAAATGGTCCGATGGGTACAGAACTCGAACGACGCTGTTTTTTGGTAACTATACATACGCACTGCAATAAGGGGTGCAATTGGAGCTTACATTCATTCTATCTTCATCTAATAAATTACCATTCGTCTTCCTACTGTTTATGAAGTCAGGAGCTAATTTTGATACACTTCATATCATGCCGGTTGCTCAATGTTTTATATAACCAACGTTTTTAAAGATATGATATTATGACAATGAGCTTTATTTTGGGTTGGAGAAAATGATTTTGACTTAGACATGTTGAGACTTGAGAGTAATTTAAGGATTGAATTGACCAATTCGGATTCTAGATATGAGCGTGCGTATTACTATTTCGATGATTTGTTTAAAAATAATTTATTACATATAAATATGAAATAAAAACTTGTAAAAAGTATAGAGGAAAATCAAAACATTTTGTATCAAAACTATTTTTTTTCCTTTTTTGAGCCGAAGCTAGGAAAAAGGAACAAAAATAAAGGGGAAAAAAAACTGAGCTTACGCTCGAAAAATCAAAGACAGAGGAAATGAGCTAGTAAGGGGGAAACACATTACGCAGTATTTAAAGAGATGTTTATCAAATAGTACTAGTATTTAAATTAAGTGCTTTTGAAAAAAGTTGTTAGTACAATACTACTGATTACGCAGTAAACACAATTATTCCTAGCTAGGGATGCCAAAACAAATCGAAATCGTGAAAACCAAAAATCGAATACTTTGGGCCAGTTTTGGGAGAATTTGTCGTAAACTTAATCCTCGGCCCAGCCTAATGTCCATAAGTCCATTCCATGATACGTAAATACTATTTGACCCAGAATCCATCTGCCTAAAGTCCATAACTTCAGCCCAATTTCCTGATGACGTAATTCCTATTTTCCAAATCACATTCTCGTTCCGAAAATCCCATTCCGGCTCGGCGACTTCAATCCAGATTCCAGGATTTAGTCTCCACACCATTCGCCGGCAGCTTAGCTCTCACTCAGGCCTCAGCCACAACCGCCCTTTGCTCGCAGTCACCCTTATTGTGCCGGAACCACCGCTTGTTTTGTTGTGTTGCTTGCCGTAGCAAGTCGCCTCCGCTTGTCGTCCAGTCGCCTCTGCTCGCCATCTCCAGTCGCCATTGCTGTGACGCTAGCCACCTCTCGCCGTCGCCTCCAATGCTGTCCTTGTATATGGGTATTTATTGATTATTGGTTATTACTTATTAGATTGAGTTGATTAGTTTGGTTCTTTCAATTATATAGGAATCCTACAACTGCACCCTCCGATGTTCCAAATGTGAAATGTTGGAATTGGATTTATTGCGTCAAATCCTACAACTTTTTTGGTAAAGCAGTTTTTGTCTTTTCCCAAATCCGAACCGAGATGGCAACCCCGAATCAAGGTAGGTATACTGTTGGCGAAAATTTCGGTAGTTTTAAGCATTGATTAAATCTAATGCTTGATTTTGAGTCGCATTGCAGATATATCGCTGCCCTTGGATAAATTGTCATTGGGATGCATCAAGAATGATGGCTTGTCAAGCTCCGATAGGAAGTCTGTAACAATGGAGTACTGTTTTTGTCCTTATTTACATACATGCTAGGGCATGCAATTGTACAAATTATTCAGCTGACTCTTTAGCGTGTTGAGACTGAAACTACTACTATATACTTTCACAGGGGAAATCGATTTGTAGTTTTGGTATCAACTGGAAGTTTCAACCCTCCTACATACATGCACCTCCGTTGTTTTGGTGAGAATTTCTTAGCCTGGGTGGTCCTTAAGTTTTTGTGTGAGTTTGTACTTCGTAGTACCTCTTTGTTTGCTATACGGTGGGATGTCCATCTAAAATTGTATTGAGTGGTTTATGTCTGTTTGCCTCATATTTTGAGTTGTATAGTGAGCGGTCTTATGAATATGAAGTGGTTGTATGTGCCGAAAAGCTATCACACTGGATATAAGTATTACTTCATATTTGCTGTTCTGTTGGAGTTGTACTGATGTATTTTTTGGTGCTCAGAGTTGGCAAGAGATGCTTTACATGCTCGAGGGTTTTGTGTTGTCGGAGGTTACATGTCACCTGTAAATGACTCATACAATAAGAAGGTATCTAGCAAACAAAGAGAATGTGTATATATTGCACATGAGCTTGCTTGATATGGTGTGTAGATTCTTACCGAATAGGGTTGCTATGAGATGAACAGGTTACTAGTTAATTTACTTCTATGAGATGAGAGCAGGGTTGAATCAATAATTGGCAATCTAGAGAATGAGAGAGAAGGATAAAATGCTGATGGTTTGTTGATGTCAAACTCCTAATTGTCCTCATTATTTTAATTGTTGCCAAGTAGACTTCATTTGTTCAAACTATTTAGAATTGGTTGTCTCTTTCTTTTTTCCTTTCTTTCTTTCTTTCTTTCTTTATTTATTTATTTATTTATTTATTTTTTTTTGGGGGGGGGGGGGGGGGGGGTTTGTTGTGAATACTACTTTAGAAGCCAGTAGCTACTTGATCTTTAGATTTCTGCAGTTTTTTTGTCATGAGATGCATAATTTGTAGTCTTGTATCATGGTATGTCTTAAATGGCAGGTGAAGCTACATTTCTTGCAGTGATTATCGATTCTTACTTCTACAGGGACTAATATGTGCTGAACATCGTATTGCTATGTGTAAGCTTGCTTGCAAAAGTTCTGATTTTGTTGTGGTTGATCCATGGGAGGTCTCTCTCTCTCTCTCTCTCTCTCTCTCTCTCTCTCTCTCTCTCTCTCTCTCTCTCTCGCTTGCTCTCTGTCCGTCTCTCTCTCTCTCACACACATGTATTCATTCACAAGCATGCAGAAGTACAATGTTTATATGACTACTGGGTATCTACTTCTTACCACTTTAACAGGCGAGTCAAAGCACCTACCAGCGCACGTTGACAGTTTTGTCTAGAGTCAAAGCTTCACTATGTGAGATTGCATATGTACCCAATGGTAAGTTGGTAACTTACTAACTTAAAAGAAGTCATTACTAGATGCTTTAATTTTTGTTAAAACAATTGGAAGTGTTGTAGAAATAGAAAGCCTTATTCACATATTATTGATAATGATAATCGGAAACAACATATTCTCATAGTTTTGTTCTTTTTCAATTTTTATTGTATTTAGTTTTTTTTTTAAAATAAATTTGATAATAATTTCAAATGTGACTAATCGTATGTATATTTAGCTCAGCTACTCCTTTTTTTGCTCTGATGGTCTGTTCATACAGTTGAAAGCTCATAACTTGATTTTTTTGCTTTGTAGAGTCACTTAAAGTCATGCTTGTATGTGGTTCTGATCTGTTAGAATCTTTCAATATACCTGGTGTTTGGGTTCGTGAACAGGTAAAATTTTACACAAGATGAATTAGTCACCAGTAGACTGCAAACTATATACAAGTATCTAGAATCTGCCAGTACGGGATGATGCAGGATTAACGTTCTATTTCTACTGATCATTGTTGCCCTCGCATGTTCCCTTTAGGTCAAGACTATCTGTAGCGAATTTGGATTGGTTTGTATTAAAAGAGGTGGCGCAGATGTGGAGAACATCATCTCTAAGGATAATATTTTGAATGAATTCAAGGTACAATCCACCAAAAAGTGTGCTTCCATGTACTACTATCGTATTCAATGCAAATGTTGGTCATTGTTGTTGTTTTTGTTGTTTTATTTTATTTAAAAGAAAAAATTCTTCGCATTTTTGGTTGTATCCTCTCTAGAATATGAATACCAACATCCGGTGGCTTACCTTTTTCTCTTCTATTGATCCATTTTTGCTGAAAATTTATGTAGCTTCTTCATTAAGATGACTTTCACATTGCTCAGCATCTTTTCTTGCAGGAGAACATCATAGTTGTAGATGAAGTGGTGCCGAATATGATCAGTTCAACTGGATTGAGGTATAACCTCTCATCTCCAGTCCCCACCAACAAACTTGTCTGGTTTTATCTGTTCTCCCAACTCATGACTGCAAATGCAATAATCAATCTAAGTATTTTTGTGCCTTTCGTTCATCACCAATCCCTCATCCTTTTTTATTTTGACTTGACTGTGCAGACACATACTATCCTCCAAATCTAAAATGTAACATGTTTCTTGTGATAGTTTCTTTCAGTAGAATGAAGTTACAATTGGCAGAATGTGTCCTTCCTTTTCAGGAATTGCATTTCAAGAGGATTGTCAGTGAAGTACTTGACAGCTGATGGAGTGATAGATTATATCAAACAAAATGGTTTATATACAAAACACAATGATGATGGGTGATGAATGATGATTCCTCCAATTTAATTTAATTTAATTTTTTTTTAAAAAAAATAGAAGCTTCACTCTCTGAAGCTTTCACTACTGAATTATTAACCTGTATATTCTGTTCCGTATGTTGTCATGAATAATTATTTGTGAGAAGCAATTAAGTAGAATATATGTTATTGTGAAATTAAATGGATTATTGTTCATGCGCAGCAATCGGAATATACTAGCATGAATAGAGTTGTATCTTGTTTTGAATTTATGTGAGTTTATATAATATAGCAATGGATTGGTTATTAGTCTTCCGAGTCTTATCATATTTTGAGTTAATATTTCTGAGAAATATAATTCTTAATTATATATTTTTTTGGTTAACAAAATTAATTATAGAGAATTATTTAATGAAATTAATAGAGGAATTGTTTGGGCTCTGGCGTTACACCATTTCTGGCCTGCCGCTGTGCCACACAACTCCAAGTAAAGTTGCCTGAATTTGCCTGAATGACCTCAATCTCACATCTGAATAATTGTATTCTAATATAGATCTAAGGACTGAAATATAAAATCATTTCATCTGTGTATGATTATGATGCTATAATTGCATTTGTTTGGTTATTTTTGTCATTTTGTGTTTGATTAATTAGTTGTATAGATTATGTTTGTAGATTTTGGTGCATTTGGAATTGCACAAAAAAGACTTTTCATCTCGTTCATCCACCCATTTCTATCAAAGGTTTCGCGGCTACAGTTGTGTTGAACTACTGGTGATTGGGTGAATATTGGTAAGACGTTGAGGTGATGATGAAGGGGTACTTGTGTAAATGTACTAATAGTGTAAGAGCATTTAACTAACTTTACATCATTAGCACTAGATGAAATGAGGAACATATGACAAAAAGAAAAAAGAATGAAGTACAAAGAAATGGTATACCACAAGAAAATCCGCTATAACCCAACAAGGCACCTTGTATTCAGAAAGGGATGCATTGAATGGGAAAAAAAACTCAAATAGTCCCATAATTTTGCCAAATTTCCCAAACGGTCCAATAATTTATGAATTAACTAAATCAATCCCCTAAGTTGTTTAATCATCACCCAAACAATCCCAAACACCATTAATTATTTTGTAATCCGACGTGGCACAAGAATTAGCGGTCAAAAGGTTGTAAACTGACTTTATTGTCCACATGGTCATGTGGACATTCCACTTCGGTTTCGGTGGGAATAAACTGATGAAGTACCCGCCAAACACCAATCCTATTCCACTTTCATGGTTCCCCTCCTTCAATTCCTCTATTTGGGCGCAAGTTCCCAATTCTCTATATCCTCCATTTATGCCAGCCCTTGTTTCTTAATTTTACCAAAACAAAATCGAAAATAGGGACCAGAGTTCAAAGAAGGATAAGGGAAACATGTAGTTTTTTATTTGTACACATTTTCTTGGAGACAAGGTGCCCCTCATCTCAATTCTCATCCTTCCAACAAGACGGACAAATGCAATATTGTGAATACAAACATTGCTTACATCAACCAAAGTGAAAAAGCAAAAACAAACACTGCTAACTTGAAAATGGAGAACCATAATCAGTATGTTCAAATAGACAAATTTTGGGTTTTGGAGTCCTCCTCACCTCCATGTACTACTTTTTTTATGTGCCCAAACGTTGACTTGGAGATTAAACCAAAATCTTGACCCAAAAAGTCCTTGACTTCCCACATAGTAGCCACAGAGAAATTTATGTGCCACTTTCCACCACATTTATGAATCTCATCTCAGTACCCACCGAACCAAATCAAAAGGACAAACACAAGAGCTCCTCCATATTACTAGGGAAACACTCCTGAGGAGGATTATTACAGAGAACAGGGTGAAGTCTTCCTACAATGTCCCCCAGGATAAACCCTGCCCACCAGATTTTATAAGCTAAACGAATCCAAACCTCCACGGGGCATCGTCTGTATGGTCCACGGCTACAGCACGACATTAGCTGGAGTTCTGGCACGCCAATTTTCCTCGCTTGGAACGGTTTCGCCTGTTTCGCCCTTAATCTCGAAGGCCATGGACAATCCGAAGGTCTCAGGGACTACGTCCCGAACGATGATGATGTCGTCTCCGTCTCCGATTGCATGGAGCAGTGGTGTTGTCTGCGACGGACAACGGCGGGGGGAGCTGAGGGGTGCGAGAAATTGGGGAAATGGAGAAGACCGAGTTGCGGGAGAGTGAAAAGGGGGCTAGAGTTGTGTGAATTTGGGGATTTCTAAAAAAAACTGAGTTGGAAGCCCAAATACACCATCTGGAACCCGCCCACCTGCCATGTGGACAATAAAATTGGGTCAACACCTGTTGACTTCACTAATCTTTGTGCCACGTCTGATTCCAATGTAATTAAGAGGGTTTGGGATTGTTTGGGCAATGATTAGGAACTTAGAGGATTGATTTAGTTAATTCAATAATTAATGGACCTTTTGGGAAATTTGTCAAAATTATGGGATTATTTGGGTTTTTTTTCCGCATTGAATGGAATAATGCACACTTAATTGTGCACATTAATTCTAAAATTGAATCAAATCGGACATCCCAGTTTGACGATTATAATGTGATCTGGTTTAGGTCATGATAAATTTATTTTAGGATTTTCTTTTGATCACGAAG
This sequence comes from Hygrophila difformis, assembly GCA_030278955.1. Taxonomy (NCBI): domain Eukaryota; kingdom Viridiplantae; phylum Streptophyta; class Magnoliopsida; order Lamiales; family Acanthaceae; genus Hygrophila; species Hygrophila difformis. Next base: position 30,930,406 of record JAOANR010000015.1, on the reverse strand, counting down.
TATATAATGAATGCATTTATTATTACCAAATTTAAGTAAAATGACATAAAAATGATAACAAATATCACAAAATGTAATGAATGATCAAAGAATCATATATAAGAACTGTAAAAAGATATACCTAATTAATTTATTTTATTTTAACATTAAAAAGTACAACTATTAGGGATTGGAGTTTGGTCCTAGACTTCTCACAAACTCTTAAAGCAAATTTTTTTTGCCAAAACTTCTTATTTTATTTTATTTCAACATTAAAGAGTACGATTATTTTTTTGCTAAAACATTAATTTAGGAAGGCTTTGCTATAATTTTTAGAAATCGGTAGATTGCAAATATATTTATGATACTGTATGTACTTCCTCCGTTCCTAAATAAGTGTCACGTAGGAGGGTTTGTCACTACTAATTGAGTGACTTTTATTAATTTTTTTAGCACAATTAAATTAGAAAAATATAGTCAAGTAAGATCTTGTTGGATGCGCATCATTCATTATCCCAAAAAACACTAAAACTCTTCAAATAATCCACTAAATATTTCTAGCAACACTGAGATTCACGACTGCACCTTCATAACCAAGGAAACAATCACCGTTGCGATAGCAGACGAGAAAAGAAGGTTACTCATTGAATGACTCGATCAGAAGTTTCAACCACAAAACTTATACTACGGAAGCGAGGTAGACCCTGAAATTTACTTTGAATGATAAATACTGCGAATGATCATGGCATATATTTCGATTAATTACGTTCTCTATAAAAGATCATAAATATAATCTCCCTGTTAATGATTAAAAATTAAAAACCAAATACTGCAACCACTTTAAATATATACCAGTTTTTTTTATCTTTATGTATTACAGTACTTTAGAAAATGTATCAGATCTATAAAATAAATGTATTGAACTTGACCAGGGGCATATTTGACAATTCGTTTCATGTAAAGACAAAATTAGGTATTGAATTGGAACAAAATGTTATGCTAGGTACTGAACTTGAATAATCTTTTGTAAAAAAAAAAAGAAAAAAAAAAGAAAAATGTTACAAACCACCGGTTCAACCGGGGTTAGTGTTTAGGGTTCGCTGGTTCGGGCCCATACCTTAACCAACTTCCAGAACCCGCCAACACCATGGTCGTTGGCAAACACCCGGCCCAACGACCTCCTGCAGCCCAAGACCAAAAGGATCCAACTCCCACTAGCGCGGCTTCATCTTGCGTCAAGGCAATGAGCTACGGGCCCCATCTCCGTTTGAAGTTGTCTTCTCCGACGGGCATCTCCTTCCTTCCCCGGCGTCACTGCTTCCGGCCTGCCAACCCTGCCGCCGCTTCCTCGACGTCGTCTTCTTTCAGGCCTCCTGCCTTACTCCGGTATGCATCTCTCGGAAATCACTGTATCGATGACATGACTCTCAACATATGTTTCACTCACTCATATATATTCAGAATTTTGGTAGACTTTAGAAAAATACTCGAAGGTATTTACTGGAATGATCAGGCTATTGAACTTAGCCGATCATCTTTTTATTGAAAGTATTAAAATCACTCATAGTTTACATCAAAGAGAGAACTAAAGATTACAAAGAAATGCAAGAGAAAGAGTATTCTGGTGTGTGTCTTCACTTCTGCATTCTTCGTGAATCATTCCTCCTTTATAGATGGAGTCTTGGAGATCATGTGGTTCTGAATTAATTTACGTGGCTTCATCTTCGTCCTTCATTTCTCCTCCATTATTGAGATTCCATAGCTGTCATTTTCGTCTTTTAATCATGCATTATTAGTCGTCCTCTTTGTCATGTTGTCTTCAATCATTTATTTTTTTTATTGATTCCTTTCGTTGTCTTCTTGTTCAATTGCGTCATTGCATACGTCTTGCCGCCTTATTCTTTTCTTGGTGCTACATTGGTCCTCGAAATAAATAATAAATTCATTGTATATTTATTAGGTGAACAATGAACTCATAATTTTGTAATCTATATATATATTAAAGCATTAGTGAACAACCTATCCTATATTTAATGGGGTGTCTCCATTTTAAATTTCTAATTTTTATAAATTTTTGCATTTTTAATTTATCAATTTTAGATTTTCACATTTATTTATTTATTATTTATTATTTATTATAGATTTTCAGTTTTTGAAATATATGGAATTCCTACAATTCACTTTTAAAAAGATTTGAAAGATTTGAAATTTGAAATTTTGCATATCTTATTTTATCTATATTATTTTGCATTTTTTAATTTTACTAATTTTATATTTTCGCATTTATTTATTTATTCATTATAGATTTTAGTCTATCGTGTATAAAATCTATCATTTACTTATGTCACTCTATAATCCTATCTGTCACTAAAAAGATTTGAAAGATGAAATTTTTCATTTTTTATTTTATCTATGTTGGAGTTTATTTATTTGCATTTTTTTTATTTTATCTATTTGAGATTTTATTATTTTGAATTTTTTATTTTATTTATTTTAAATTTTATTGCTGCAGTTTGTATTTATGTATAGATTTTCTGTTTTACACCATAATATTATTATGACAAGGTTTTGTAGGGTGAATGATGTAATCAAAATGGACATTGCACGTCGGATTTATTTATTCATGTTAAATATATTAATGTATATGGAAATTCAAATTTTTAGTTTTTAAAAGATATTTAATTTCCAATTTATATGGTGTTTCCACAATTTTCAGTTTCTTTTTAAAAAAAAATGAAACTTCAAATTTAAATGGAATTTGCAGTGTATATATGTAATTTATATTATTAAAAGATACATTAATCAATATATAAAAATATTTGTATATATAATTAATGTATATATATGTCATGTTTTCACAAAAATATGTCACTTCACTTAAAAGTAATATACAATTATATAGTTGCGAATAGATCCATCAGTAAATAAAGAAGGAAAATTTAATTTTTAATATACTCCCTCTGTCCCATTATTTCTGTTTCAAAATTTTTGGACAGGCCGTCCAATGCATTTGTTTAACATTTAATATATTAAAACAAACATATGTAAAAATTATGTAAAATATATATATTCTAAAACTACATGATTAGAAAAATCTAACAAGACCGAATTTGACTATATTTTTATCGTATATAATTGCGATAACATTATGTCAAAATCGATCAATAAACAGTGTTAAAAAGTCAAAATGAGATACTTTGAGTGCGACGGAGGGAATATTTTTAAGAAATACTCCATCCGTTTTATAATAAGTATAACACTAGGAAATGACACAAGATTTAAAGTAAGTTAATAACATTTATTTAGTTGAAGTAATTAAATAAATAAAATAAGTCACATTTGACTTTGTTCCTTTTGAGTTTCATTTTAATGAACATAAAAGAAATTAATGATTTAAGTATAATTAGTAAAATTTATTAATCTTCAAAACATTTCAAATATGGTAATGTAACACTTAATTCCAAATACCCAAAAAGGGAAAGTGTGACACTTAAAAAACGGATGATGTAATTCATTAATCTATATTAACAGATTTGCAATTGACGAAAAACAAATATAAATCTAGCTCTGTTAGAAAATTGTGATTGTGAATGATCAAAGTAAGTTCATGTTGAAAGACTAATTGTTGCAAATTCTGTAAGTTTGAAAATTTTCTCTGGAATGCCAGTACTTAATGAAGTTTTAACGTCTGAAACAAATAATCTATTGACACTAGAAGAGACATATTATAATAAGAAAAAAAATGAAAGCGAATCATGCTAATATTACCTTTGTTGATCGATGATGAGAATAATGTTTATAATAAAATAATGTTTGTAGTTGATAGTAATGGGTATTGATTCATTTTTCATTACGTGGTGGAACTGACAAGACATTTATCGATAATTTATCTAAAAAATATTATGTTTAGCCCTTCATGGTAGATGTAATATTGTGCTGCCTGTAGCATCCAATGGAATAGCATCCTTACTCATTCTAAGAGGTAGAACTGCACTTTCTAGATTTGGTATTCCACTAGATTGTGACGAGAATTCTACCTGCAAAAAACTTACCTCAAAAAATTATTTAACCTCTCAATAAAATTATTTTACCTCTCTTCTCATTAAAACCAAGCTCAATATTTAGGATGAAAATTCTTGATTGGTAGAATGATTATGAGCCCATCTGAATTAACCAAATTCTCCATCCGCAGTTTGTTTTACTATGACTATAAAAAACAAAACAAAAAAAAATAGATGTCAACCTTTAAAAAAGGTTAGACTATCTCTTCAAAAATCAGTTTTTACTCATGTCAGTGATATGTTGCAATATCTCGTGTCACTGTAAAGAGGGAACTCGAAGTATTAATATATAATTAAGATGGATTAACTTAAGATACTATAAGAAGTGTTATTTTCAATGAAAATTATATATGGCAAAAATTTGCACAATGAATACTTTATGTACGTGATCGTAATTGGTAAAGCTGGTATTAATCTTGAAGATGTACAATTATATGTAACATTTCCAAATGATAATTTTATGAACTCTACGAGAGATTCTATAGCGGCAATTGTTGAGAGTGCTTATACAAATATAAACTGCACCACTTCAAATCCAAACATTTTACTATAGATTAACCCCTACCAATGAGATTATTGCTACAATCAATAATTACATCATGGAACGTATGTCTACAAATTAAAATGTATATATATATATATCAGTTTTAACAATATTTGTCAAAAGGGTGAAAGCATAAATAATGCCAATGAATTATTTTCACTGGAATATCTAGACACGATCAATTGTTCTGTATTACTAAATCATGAAATATAGTTGACTGAGGGTTTCATAGGCATGCTTCTTAGGAATATATATCCATCAAATAAATTATGTAATGAGAGTACGTTGATAGTAACCAGGATGCGGAACTAGATAGTTGAGGTTAAACAATTTTCGGGAAACCATGAAAGAGAAAATTCTTGATTGGTACAATGTTTATGAGTCTATTTGATTTAACCAAATTTTTTATTCGATTGAGATGAGAAAATTCTCACTCACGGTTTGTTTTGCTATAATTATAGACAAAAGTCAATGTCAATCTAAAGAATGTTGGATTTTATCTCCCAAAACCAATTTTTAGCCATGAACAGTTATGTTGTAATATTTCGTGTCACTAGCAAAATGTGGCTAAAAGTATGAATATTCAATTTAGAATGATTAACTCAAGATATCACAAGAATTGTTGTTTACAATTAAATTTATATATGACAGAAAATTTGCAAAATGGATAGTTGATGTAGGTGATGGTAAAGCGGGTATTGATTTTGGAGACGTACAATTAGATGTGACATTTTCGAATGATATTCTTATAAACTCTACGGGTGATCCTATAGCAGCAATTTTTTAAAGTACATATACAAATATAAACTGCACCATTTCAAATTCGGACATTTGAAAAGATAGTGTTATACTAGCCTCTATCAATGAGATTTTCACCAATGAAAATTTCAGCAAATTGTTAGGAAAATTTTCATATTTTGCATCATAATTATTTTTAAATTTTATTTTATCTTAATTTAAATTTCAAATCAAATAAAAATATTATTTTAATAGTTATTTTTATTGATCTGTTAGATTTGTATTGAACAAGCCACAGAAGCTAAAAAACACGGTATAATATTATTTTTTTGTTAGTTTTAAAAATAATTAAATTTTTTTATCATATACATCCTCTTTTGAATCTATAAAAAATCATTATATATTTTTCATTACTCAAAATATAATTTATTATTGCTTTATATAATATATGTATATATATTATAAAATATTAAGTTAAGCCCGTCGAGTCTCGACGGGTTATTTACTAGTTATTTTTTAAAAATCACCATCATTATGACTTATATTAAAACTTTCATAATTTAATAAAATGGTGAAGAAAAGTAAAGGAACACAATACATATGATGAATATATTTTGATCTTTTATATTTCAAAACAATACAAACAAAAATATCATACAGTAATTTGAGGATAATAGTAGTTTATAGCAATATATGTTTAGCATTAAAAACTTAACGATTTAGCAAAAACGGGACAAACATTTGAGAGCAAATCAACAAAGTTTACTACTAGAAGAACAAAACAGTACACCGGATCCATCTTCGAATGCTGCTAATAGCAAATCAACTCGGGGTATTTGAACACCTCAATTAATGAAAGAACAGACTTAATGACTTAACATTAAGAAAAACTGGCAACCAAGGCAGCATTAGAATGTGATAACATTGTGAATGTTGGCCTTGGCATCAAACTCAATCCACTGCTCTAGTTGTATTTGCCAAGAAATAGACTGGTGAAAAGAAGATAAATGTATTTTTGCAGGGGTGATTGATATTCTTATTGGTTTCTTTTGCATATACATGAAAGAATAAAATTAGGAACAAGAAGCATGGAGTAAGCAAAAAGTTGAGGTAGTAAACCTTTAAGGGTTCATCTGTTTTATGGCACTGTGCAGTTGCAATTTCCAATCAAAATGGCACATTTAATCAATCACTTCTTTTGAGTGCTTTGAGTACCTATATAATTTAAGAAGAAAAGCATAACCATATCACAACAACAAATTACAATATCAAAACATTATTAAAAGCCTCAAAAGACATTGTCATGGACTCATGGTGAAGTGAGTTGAATTAATTAACAAATGCACTAAGATCGCTATGAATAATATCCAGAAAAAAGGCATATGCACTGAAAAATTATTTAAGAAGATAATCAGTAAAAAATTGTAGAGCAAAGACCATCTTCCGAAGTTCTTGTTTGAAACAGAAAGCATCAAAATTTAGAAGCAGCGGCTTTTCTTTTGGATGCTCTTTTGTTCAGGCAGTATTAGCATTTAACTCCATCGAGCAACCATGAATCACTTTCGAACACACCTATGTATTGACAAAACACTACTCAATAAGATCCTCTATCTATCAGTGGCCTGGCCGTTGTAGTTTGTATGTGACAAAAGAAATATCCAAGTTCTACATATCACACAAAGGATTTGTGCTTTAAATATGACTGAGAGTAATGCATGCCGAGCTCTCCTTACACTATGCCCTTAATTTTGGTCTAAGCAATTATATTGATAGATTGCATCTACCACCCAATCTAGAACAACTAAAAAATAATGTTTGTTACCATGTCAGTTGACAACTAAATTTACCCCTTTTGCAGCTACACGTATAGTCTGGTAATAAGAAATAGGATAATGATAAACACGTGGCAAGGAAAAACTCACAGACGTTCGCAATTCTGACGACTTTTTCTTTCTTATATAGCCATCGCATCTTTTTATTCCCATGCAAGTGGATGCATAAACTTCATTGGTGTTTGATATCAAAAGTTGCACATTGTTCTCCCTCTATCTGCTCCATTTCCTTGATTAATGATAGATGCAAATCCACCACCTGCACTCTGATCAATTTCAGCTGCCATTTTCTTTGTCTGATTATGTTTTTGATCTTTTGGGCCTCCTCAGCCACCCTTTCTGGCAAGAGCCGGAATGTCCACACTGGAAATACACTAGCTCAACCCCCTGTATCTGCTAGATCAGTCATCTGAAGGACAGCTCCATTTCAAATATCATCATTGCAACATGTAGCATTAGTGCTCCTCTGAGACCCTTCAGTCCCGATTTCAACTTTCTTTCCATCTTTGATCCTCCAGGCATTACCTGCAGTTATTAAATGCATTAAATTCTGTGAATTTTCGTGTTCTGTAACCTTTCATTTGCCGAGTGACATGAGATTTGTTGCTTGCAATTTTGAGAAAAAAATGCAATTGGAAATTTTCATTCTCTCGGTTTCCCGACGGGGATCGGGGATGCCGCGGGACCCGTTGGAAATCCCCGTTAACGGTTTCGGGGATGGTTTATATTCCCCGTCCCGAAACTGTCCCGTTGCCAATCCTGTTTCTCTCTATCCCTGATCTCAATCTGGTGTTCTGCTTTCTCATTTTTATTGTTCTTAGCAGGAATTTACTGTTGAAGGTGCACCGCTCCTCCCTTGATTTCCTTCAGATCTCACTGAATTTCACCAATTCAGACACTTGTCTGATCAAGTTTGGGTTTGATTGTTGCTAAAGGTTTGTGTTCGGCCAGTGGTTTTATTAAGTGTGGATAATTCTCAATTTTACTATATTGTGATTCCTTTTTAGTTTTTAGGGCATTTGAATTTGATTTGCTGAATTTTGAATTCACTAGAACATAATCCTGTTTTTTATTTTATTTTATAGGTTGGGCGTTTGCAGATAATCCGCTCTCGACCTTTTTAGCTATGAATTCCAGAAGGTTTTTCGTCTATTTTAACATCCTCTTCTTTTTCTTTTAGTTTTATTTTAAAAAAAACATATGTTTCCTAATGTGATACTGTGTTACAGTGTTAGTATAGCTTGTACTTCTGACTCCACTATCTATGCGATTTGTTTAAAAATCTAGGGAAAGAAAATGTTAAAAAGTAGCAAGAGAAGTTTGATTTTTGTGTGCGATGTTCATAATTTGGAGGTTAGTTTTGTTAATGCACGGAAGACATTTTTTTTTATGAGCCATTGAAGGCTGGGAAAGGGGTGGTGGGAGCCCATGCCACACAATTACAAAGGGGAATAAAGGGGAAGGATAGGGGGCCGGTGGGAATCGAACCTCCAACCTTCCGTTGGAAGTCAAGGGACTTAACCACTTGAGCTAAGTCACGGAAGACATTTGTGGCGCTATTAGAAAATGATTATCATTTGTTTGAGAAATACAGTTAATATGGCAATCGTTGTTTTTTTTTTTTTTTTTGGTGAATGGACGTGCAAGCACGTCAGCAAAGGACTACACTACAAAGCTATAAAACAACTACAGAACTGGAGGCGAAGGAAGGAATAACTGAAAACAAATACAATCAATATCTCGGAAACCAAACTCCCACCGCATCCGCCGCGAGACAGGGTCGGACATCATCAGGTGGAAATGCCCAAGTAGTGAAAAACTCTACAGAGCGAGATCCCCGCTTTGCCAAAACATCCGCAACTGAATTACCTTCCCGGAGGATATGGGACCACAGAAACTCCGGGCACGCCTGCATAATATCCTTGATCGAACGGACCAAGGGGAATAATAAGTGACTGTCGCCAATATCAGAGAAGATCATGCGAATAGCTTCCAAGGAGTCGGAAAAACAAAGAGCCGATGTGATTCCACGCTTTTGAAGCGAACGCATACCATGATAAATTCCATGTAGCTCAGCCGCAATATTAGTCGCGGTGCCCACGTAGCCTGAAAACCCTTCTATCCATTGGCCATCTCCTGTCCGGATTACTCCCCCAAACCCAGCGGGGCTCGGGTTACCAATGGAGCTGCCATCGACATGCAAGAGAACTCCCATATGATTTCGATTATTCCACGAAACAAGTCTCAGCCGCCTTCTATTTTGCTGACTACCCCACACAGATTCCATAGCTTTGCCCATCCAATGAGCCTCTCGGATAACCCCTTGGACGTCAATCACAGCCCCCCGCATGGAAAAAGAATTTCGTTGTTTCCAAATGGACCATAACAGAGCCCAATGGCGCCTGTCCCATTCCTTGCGATTATGCATAAACCACATGGCCATTCCAGTAGTTTCCTCAAAAGCAGTCTGCATGGGCACACCACCAACCATGCGCCAAGTCTGAGCAGCCCAAGCACACCCAAAGAAGACATGCCAAATATTCTCCTCTTGATGTGCGCAGATCGCACAGGCTGGGGACGTAGCCATTCCACGTTGGAATCGTAAGGCATTAGTAGGCAGCGCATTGTGAACAATACACCACAACAACATTTTTATTTTTTCTGGCGCTGGAATCCTCCAAACCCATCTGCGTAGGACATCTATCTCCACTCCTCGTTGCTGCAGCAGGTATGTATAACCAGAGGCCACAGTGTAGACCCCTCTCGGGCAACCAATCCATCCCCAAACATCCCTTGCCGCATCATGTAACATTGGAGGACCGAATCTGTGTATCTCATCCTTAATTACAGGAGGGAGAACTGTGTACAATGATTCCCATCTCCAAGCCCCATTCTCAACCACATCCTTGATCCTTAATTGAGAGTCCGATATATGCACATATGGAATACGTGGGGCTATCGGTCCACCACTCAACCAGCTGGCATACCACAAGCTACAATCACCCTTCCCAATTCTCATGCGGAAACCGGAGAGAAGGAGAGGGGCTGTCCTCACTAGGGCTTTGTATGTAGGTGATGCAGCAGGTCTACTTTGAAATTGTCCCCTACTGCATGCATATTTCCCAGCAATTATTGTAGCCCAAGGCTTAGTAGAGCCTATCACAATATCCGACAGCAGCTTCCCAAGCAAGGAGATATTAATATCACGAGTTTTCCGTATGCCTAGACCACCCATGGAACGAGGCACAGCTACTCGGTCCCATCGAACTAAATGAATGCCGCGACCACCGGCATCCTTCCATATGAAGTTTCGAATAATCCTATCGAGCTTGTCACAAATGGAGGAAGGCACCCATATAGTCTGCATGACATAATTAGGGATAGCATTCAAAACTGACCGAGCCAAGGTTACCCTTGCGGCCTTATTCAGAAGTTTCCTCTTCCAAGTATTCAATTTACTATGCACTTTATCAATCAAGAAGGAGCATTTGGAGGCTGTGATCGCTCCATGGAACACCGGGTAACCAAGATACATCCCAAAGTCCTCACAGAATCGGACATTCAGTATAGCTTCAATATGTTGACACACATGAGGTGGCACTGATGCGGAAGCGAACGCAACAGACTTACTTGGATTAATCTTTAAACCTGACTTCATTGCAAATGATAATGACCAGAAATGACCATTATTTTCAATCCATTTCCGTGTCTTAAACGGGCATTTGAGCGCATTCCGGTCTTACATTAAGTAAGAAAGCAGTCGAATTGGACTAATTTGTGCATAATTGTAAAAATAATAAGCTGGTGTGAAAAAGGCATAAATATGTAATTTTATTACATATTTATGCTAGAAAAATCCAAAAACATGAGAAAAAGAAAAGGAAACAAAAAGATGGGAAAAAGATAGAAAAGCCCACAAAAAGAATATTTTCGGCCCATCTGGCCCAATCCAGCAGGCCCAGGAAGACCTTGGTCGCGGAAGCCCCTTGGCGCGATGCAGTGTTCCGCGACAAAGGAGGGGTTCCGCGACCAAGTGGCCCTGATGAAGGAGAAGACCAGCCAAAGCCCCCTGGCGCGATACCTTTGTCGCGATGCGCTGTTCCGCGACCAAGGTCCATTCCGCGACCAAGATACATTTTTAGAGACACAAGACCCAGTCGAGAAGCTTTGCCACATGCAGTGTGTTCCGCGACCAAACTTGGTGCTCCGAGACAAAGCTGTAATGTGTGTGATGTCTTGAGACACAATGGGCTCAAACCAAGGCCCATGAGCTTAGGGTTTCCCCTCTATAAATATGAGGTGTTTCCTTTGAGCTAAAGGTGGGAAGAATTTTAGAGAAAATACTCACTCTTGAAGACAAGTGGGAAGTTCAGTAGTTTAGTTTAGTTTAGGGTAGTTTAGTTAGATTTTCTTTTGTATTATTTAATTTATGCACTAGTTAGAAGTAGTTTACTGCACTTGGGTTAGATAGCCAGTTTTAAACCTTGTTTTTGTTCTAAACTTTTGTTTAAGGGTTTGTGGTACTCAAACCATGGGTATGAACAACACCGTTTAATAATATGGGAAAACATTCTCCATTTGTGTCCCAAAATCATGAAATGTGTCTCACACCCCATGGATCTTACTGTTTCCGTTTTCCTTGGGTCATTTAACCCTCGTTTTGCATTTTAATGTCACTGCTTGGTGACTTTTTCTTGGGATAATGTTGCATGCTTATGGATGATCAAGCTTAGATTAGGGTTTCTTAAGTTTTAAGTTTGTTTTGTTTCTTTTATGTTCAAGCATGTTCTAGCTAGATTCAAATTCTGTTTTGTTATTTTGAGCTTAGTTTAGCTTTTGAATCTGAAATGGGTGAGATCACACATAATGCATGCCACTGTTCCACTTTACTTTTCTGACATGTGTACTGGACACACCTTTGTCGCGGAACAACTCTTGTCGCGGAACCACGTTCCGCGACAAAATGGTGCTTTGGCGACAAAGGTGCCAAAGAACATTTGTTGACCATTATTTTAAAACCCTTGGTCGCGAAACACCCCTTGGCGCGGAACCACGTTCCGCGACAAAATCTTGATTAGCGACCAAGGACCCAAACACTTGTGATTTTATTCTGGAAGGGCTTTGTCGCGAAGTAACCTTGTCGCGGAACCACGTTCCGCGCCAAAACCTCTTGTTCCGCGACAAGAATTATACCCTGTCCAAATTTCAACCCTTTTGTCTCTATGCCCTTGTCGCGGAACCACGTTCCGCGACAAAATTTTCTTTGCTTAGCGACAAAACAACCCTAACCTTTCAAAATCCCATTTCCTTTATTTCCCACCCCTTTGTCGCGAAACCTTTGTCGCGGAGCCACGCTCCGCGACACAAACTCTGCATCGCGACAAGGTGGCACCTTGTGCCAAATGTTCATTCTTCATCTCAATCCATTAATTAATTGAACCTTTATATTAATATTTTGAGGTTGAAATCCAATGATCTCAACCCATGATTAATTTGATATAAAGAACCTTGTTCAATTTCCCATTAAAAGATTCTTCTACAAATGATTAAACTCTAATGATCTAAGTATATAATCTGGACTGTAATTAATTAATTAATTATGGAATGAGCGATTATTTAGACATGAAGAGTAATTATGGATTTAGTTCCATATCCTTGCATGAGAAACCAATGTCTCTCATGCAAGATGACCCAAAAATATTTTCTTTTATTTTATTCTGTCTTTTCCGTGATGTGTGAAACAGCTAATAAGGAATATATCAGATTAATGTTGGCGGGTATTCCCACACGGATAACTAGCTCGTGATCTGTATATTAATTACTAGTTGTTATTTTGCATGGTCCAGATAGTGGTCGGTGGAAGCCTTGGCGGTTCATCCCTCCGGGATTATAATAGCTGCTCAGCTGACTCCCATCCGGATACAGTTTTCTTTTCTTACTTTAATTTCAAACCTGAATCTGGAGCTGTAGTAATGTTAGATGATATATGCCAATATCATCTAATGATTATTGCAGTAACAGAACATGTGGGTTTTTATCCAAATTCACAGACAGTGGAGTCTGAGATGACGGCGGCAACTGTCATTTGAGGCATTCCATTGTCTAAAAATCATCCCACCTGAAATGATCAGGACCTGGATAGCAGATGTTTGCAGTCCGGATCATCCTGATTATTTTTGTCATCTTTTTAGCCAAATAAATTCTTCTCATCTCCGGCTATTTCATCTCTGTGTTTCACACTCTGTCTAAACCCACCTTATATTTTGGGTTATTTTATTTTACACTTCTCTATAAATTTATGCATGATATTACTATGTAGATATTGCGGTCATATTATTTTGGGATCCTTCCCTTGGACATAGAAGTCTTGATTTAAATCAGATGTTTCATATTAAATTTCCAACAAAAATTCCTTTATAAAATCCGGATCTGAGTAGGGGATAAATTCAACAGTTATGACTAATTCATATCCGACTGGGGGTTGATTTTGGGGAATTAGAAGCAGAGTCAGCGATTAGGTCTCACCTAGACTGAAAGGATCTGTGTTTTAATTGAGAGTCTAGTACCTGATAGGGAATGATTTTCAGATTTATTATTTTCCAAAATTGCTGTTTGTTGGAAATCTTGTATTAAATATTGCACTGGGTCAGAATCCACTTGGATTCCGATAAGGTGTGACAGATAATACTAGAGGAACAACATTCGGGCCTTGGTCATTTTCTAAGGTAGGGTTGAGTATTCTTTCAACTGCTATTTTCTTCTGCCAAAGCCTATTTTTGAGTCCTGAGTGAGTGCATCCGGAACGAACTAAGTTCATTAGTCCGTTTCATTAGTTTGTATCTCATAACCATCCGAAGAGAAGTGAACACTGCGAGCTGTTCACCGAGAATAGGGAATTCTTGATCCACACCCAGTCATTCTGACTGGGGGCTTTCTTTTACTACCAGTGTCAGACTTTCAAAAACCTCCGAGTGATAGGATTTTAAATGCTTTCTTTACCGCTTTCTTTTAATTGCTTTCTTTAGAGGTCACTCGGTTGTATTGAGAGTTGTGTAACTGCTACTAGGACTGAGAGTTAAGGGATAGTTCAGGGTTTGATTTGAATCTACGGGTGTGATATGGGGGAATGATAGCAGTACTTGACACTTCAATAAATGATTTGTCAGGTGTTGCTTGTCCACCACAGATGAATGACACGCTCTGACGGGAGCAGTTGTGAGTCTGTGGTATCTTAGATTTTGCTGTCTTAAGAGCATGTAAACTCTTGCTGCAAGTACCTGTCTGTTAAAGGGAACACGGTATAGAGAGCATGAGAGTTAGCTAACTGAAGGATTATCCCAAGCTAAGATCTGTGTATTAAAATGGAAGTTTAACGGTGTTTCATCTGAATCTTGTCCAACCTTTATTCTTTTCTTCCTGTCTCTTCTGTCTCATTATAAATCTGCTTTCTTAGAATAATCTTAATCACTTTCTTAGATTAATTCTACTGCTTTCTTAGATTAACTTTAATTCGCTTTCTAGAATAATTCTGCCTGCTTTGTTTTAGGTGCTTTCATAGCTTAGTTTAAATTCTGTCAAGTAGTTGTTAGTCATTTCACACACTTGAATCGAGTAACCGAGTGGAAAATCTTAGTAGACGACGTGGGACCTGCTTCTATCGCACATCCTCCAGTGAACGATCCGGTCTTACTATAAATTACTGCAATTTTTGACACCGTGCGCTTTCGGGAGCACAGTTTCTTAACTACGAGCAATAAAAACATGACTACGTATAAATATATCCCTAATCACAACACCGCCATCATAAATTGGTTTCATTAAATAAAACCTAAACCAGGATCACGAATTTTCGGGAAATACTCATGTAGTGGGAATTAGTCAAAAGTTTCATGGCAGGAAATCTTATGGCAAGAATTGATGAGAAGTATCATGGCATATTTGCCGGGGATCCTCAGTGTGACAGGCTGACGGTCAACCTATCCCGGCTATGCCATGAGATTTGTCAACATTTCATGACAGAGAGGACCACAGCGCCATTTGAAACCAAAGCACCATACTTGAGTAATAAAAAGACTAAAAATCTTGATATATCCCTAAACCCTTTCCCGTGAATCATAACGCTTTTCATTTAATAAATTTAACCTGGTATAATTTTAGCAAAAGCTCGTGTTAACGAAACTTGTCAAAAGTTTCATGGCGCCGTTGCCGGGGAGGATGCAGCGTCGTTTATTAAGAGGATTACACTCCTGATTACTCCTAGATTAGCTTAGATTAGTCTAGTTTAGTGTAATATATCTTCCAGAACAGAAAAAGTACCCTCAAGATTAATTGAGCATTTAGAGTATCAAGACTCTAAATGTGAGGATGTTGAACTGAGGAGAAAACCTAACCTAATGGGTATTTATCTGTCTTGCAGGAAATTCGGAACCAACCAAAAAGAAGGAGCAGAAAAAGCAAGGAAAACCAGGTTCTTGGTTGGGAAAATTCCACAAATCTGAGAAATTATTTTCGGAATTTAAAGCAATTTAAGATCCGGAATAAATCTTGCAGATAAATGGAACTGACCCAACCTAATTTTATGCAAGTAGATTATTTTAAATAATGGCCCAATGATTTGAATTTACTTGGACTGAATTCATTCAGGTCCAACTCAAATAAAATGGACGCAGGCCCAACATCACACTCGGGCCAATCCGTTGAAAATTTGAAAATTCAAAAAGTTTGTCGCGGAATGACCATTTTGTCGCGGAACAACGTTCCGCGACCAAGTGCAACTCCGCGACAAGATTCTCCTTATCATCAAACCTTGTTTGTCCTTGTCTCGGAGTGACCATTTTGTCGCGATGCCCAGCATCGCGCCCATGTGCAAATTCCGCGACAAAGTTATACTCATCCCTAAACTCTGCTTGTCTTTGTCGCGGAACATTTTGTCGCGGAGCATGACTCCGCGACAGAGTCCCTATTCCGCGACACGGGCACACCACTCCATTCTTCCTCGCCATTTTGTCGCGGTACACTTTGTCGCGGTGCATGACTCCGCGACAAAGTCTCACACTCCGCGACAGATCTAATGTCGCCAAGCCTGGTCGCGTAGTCCTGTTCCGCGACCATGGGCTAGGGTTCCGCGACCGGCCCATTAGTATTTAAACCTCTCCGCCTCCCTCTTCTTCCCCACGCTCCCACACTTAGAAATTTTCGGAAAAACACTCTCGCACACACGAAACCTCTCCCGAAGCACACCACCGTGTTCTTCGCAACTTTTCCGACCATTTCCAAGGGAAACTCTGCCCGATTTTTGCCATGGAACCACAACCCTCGTCTTCATCCCCGGAGCAGACCGAACCATGGTAAGCCTTTCTCCATCCTACTCTCGCGCACCCATTGCCCCTGTTTTCGCGAACCTAGGGATTTTTGGTGTTTGAGTTCTCGATATTATGTGAATGGGCCTCCTCATGGTTGTTTTCACTTAGTTGATTTTCAATTTTGGTGATTCTGTGTATTGGGCATGTATGGATTTCGATTCCCTGTTTTTATCGTTAATGGCCGAGTGTGGTGTTGGAGTTTGGTACTTTGGTTGGTTGATGCAGGGGCACAGATAGAAGTGTTAGGGGTTGTAGAAATTTTGATTCCATGAACCTTGATTGTCTAGAGGATGCGGGCATGATGGCTAGGGTTTGGCAGTGGTAGATTCCGCCATGGTTGTGGGTTTTGAGTTTTTAAGGTTCTTTTGCTTTTGTTGGTTCTAGTCTATATGCTCATGTTTTGTCTGCTTGATCTTGATTCCTCCTGGATTGTTGAAAAATCTTGAAAAAGTGAGAGTTGATGAACATAGGGATACCGTGATAGTGTCATTATGTTATTAATTTTCTTGCTTATGAATGTCCTCCTCATTGAGCATGAGTAGTGTGATTAATCTTATGTTCTTGTTTAAGTAGAGGCATGATCTTGTGTTTTTAACTTGCTATGTTCATGAGTATTGCATGCTGAGATGATCATTTAATGCCGTTTCCTGTTTTGGTGTGTCTGTGTATGTGTGTAGCAAATTGAGGAAAGTGAGTGTTTGTATTGTTTTTGGCATGTCAGTGCACACCAATCCCCTTTCAGCAAATCACTTTTTCACAAAAGACAAAAATAGTACTAGGAGTTTTGGGTTGACAAATGTGTTTTTGTTCCCAATGGAACTAAAAAGTGTGAGTTAAGTAGCAGTATTTTGCCACCTCAACTGCTACCTTTTTACAAAAATCCAAAAAAATGGGACCACACACATCCCACTTTTCATTAAATAAAATCAAGTCAACCTTTTCAAAAATTAAAAATAGTGTTTGCATTTTCTTGAATGTTTTAACTGTCCAATGACAGTCCAAACAATCCGGAAATAGCGAATCCATCCCGCCATGCCTCCATTGCACATTCCATTTTCGAGCTATCCATTCCATCATCATCATCTCATTCCATTTTCAACAAGTGCCTCGAGCTTGTTTAATAAAATTGGAAAAGCAACCTTTTTTGGGCTCAATAGCCTACTAAAAAATTCTCTAAGTCCAATGACTTAGACCTTTTTTAAATTAATTAATGGCATATGCCTTATGATAATGTTTTGAGTACTAATCAAATAAATCACATTTCGAGCAAAGCTCAAAATGTGAGGATGTTGATTTTTGGCTTGAAACTCAAAAAGATATAAAAAAATTTTTTTTGATTGGAATTAATACTTCCTATATTTTTCAGGAATGAACTAGTGATTAAGTCAGCTATTGGATTGCCCGATTGTACTCTGCATCAGGCAGCAATAGAAGCATCTGCAAACAGGACTCAGATTAAGAAGCTCAGGGAAGCTTTGATAAGCGTGCACAGTGTTCCACTGGACCAGCGTACTGAAGCTGAGCTAACGTTGAGACCCGGATGGGACGTAAAAATCCCCCCTGAAGATAGATCAACCGCTCTGACAAACATAGAAAGGGATTTCTCCCATCACATGCTGAAGTTTTGGGAACTAATGACAGACCATGCTCCGCATGATTCCATAATGACACCCGAAGTGCATTTGGAAAGAATCACGCTGAAGTTCCAAATACATACAGCTGTCTGGCAACGTCATCTAGAAGATGGAACAGTGGGAATCGATATCTCAAACTATGATATACTCATTCCCGACCAGCCCATAGACCCACAAGTGCGATTGCAGTTCGTGGAAAGACCTTTACCGGTAAGCCTGATACTGTCAAAGGGAGCCATTTCAATGTATGAAGCTTTCCCTTGCATTTGGAACCCGAGGTTATTTGATAACATGGGAATAGAAGAGCAGAGATGGGTGGCCAGGCAGGCTAAGCTAAGGCATCGGGAGATGAGTTACAACCTGCGCCACAAACTGAGGAGAATTGAGGAGTTCAACACAGAAAGGAACTCCACCATGATAAACAAGTTTAGAGAAGCAATCAATGCAGCTCGAAAAGAATGGCACGACATGACACTTCTGTGGGGGCAGGGCAAGGGTTTCATAACACAAGAAAGATTGGATGAAGGATTGACCCTGCCAGATGAGGATAATTTTGAGACTATTTTCATAAACAAGCGGTTTGGCCAGACAAGACCAGCGGAAAAGGGAACTCAAGTGGACCCTGGATTTCCCGAGCACATCAGAGAACTAAGGGAAAAAGCCCTTTATGAGGTGCAGCACCACAATTGGTCAGTACTGACCAAAAAGAAGGTGCAGCTCAGATTAATGACCGAGGCTGAAGCAAAGGAATATCTGACGTTTGACAAAGCACAGATGATGACCTATGTGACAGAAGAGCTAGAAAGAGACATGATCAACACCATGATGGAGCAATATAGGACCTCATATCTTGAACTCCTCATGGAAATGGATAGAGAAGCCTTGAGGTATGGGAAGGAAGGAAACAAGACAAAGGTCATGCACTATGACCACAAAGTCAGGCGCCTGTTTTGCACACGGATTAAGGAGGCTTGGGAACTTAAACTGGTTCGGGTAACAAGTCAGACATTCGTGCATGATTATCTGAGATTTGCACACAAACTGTTTGGAACTCAAGAAGCCCAGGAAGATCCAGAGGACCCAGATGCTGAGATTGATGCATACTTCTCCACCCCTCCTGAGGCCAACCCACAGCCTACCCAGCCAGCAGTACAAGCTTCGGCTTTGCCGCCTAGAGGGCAGACTGACGTGCAAGGAATTGCCACGTCCGAGCCAGTGGTGCAGCAAAAAGCAGTCCGGACTCCAGTACAGATAGCTCAGACTGAAATGACAACATCTGCTGTAGCACCTGCCACCACTAAGGCACCCATACATCCCGAGAAAACCTCCACCGCTGTGGTTACATCTGAAGGTCAGCCAGCACCTCAACCGGGAACAAGGAGAAGGTTGGTGAAATCTGCTGACAAAGATAAACCAGCAAGAGCTCCGGAAAAGAAAGTGGAGATCAAGGAACCCGAACCAACTATTAGGAAAGTGGCAGAGCCCACGGATCCTAAGGACAAGGGTAAAAAGCCGATGCCGCCACCACCCCCGAAAAAGAAGCACCAGGTGATATCCGATGCTGAGCTAGCCAGAAAAATGCACAATGATGAACTTGCATTAGCTGGTTTGCTGGATCAAGTAACAGGTGGTTCGGGAGTAGAGAAATTGACTGAGGAAGAACGCTTGGCAATGGAAAAGAAAGCTGCAGAGGAAGAGCAGATCAGAAAGAATATCCAGCAGACCAGGGATGAAGAAACTGCCAGAAAGATGCAAGCTGAGTTGGAAAGCAGGAAATCTGGAGAGGTTGAGCGGGGTGATGAGGAAGATTTCGAACTAAAGATCACTGGTGGAGTCGAAGGAAAGGGATTGAAGATCAAAGAAGAGCAACCACCAGGATGGACTGGCCCCTCGATTCGTAGTGCTGAGACACTTCGGAAAGAATTGAGACAGAACATCAACGAACAGATTGAAACAAGAATTGATGCTGGAGAAAAGCCAAATCAAATCAGATATCAGACAGAAGTGGGCCAATTGATTGATCCCCTCGTGGGCACGGCCAGAATTAAAGAATTCATCACTCACGAAGGCCCGTCGCACCAACCTGAACAGTCAGAAGGACCACAAGACTCCATAGATCCGGTAGCACTGGACAAAATCTTGGAAAAGCAGCCAGGCGACCATCTCATGACCTCTGCGCTTAAGGAAAAGGTTCAAGGAATTTTGACTGAAGCTGCAGATGGGAATGATTCAGAAGAAGAAGCTCGGCAGGAGGAGCAAGAATTCATGGACCAAATGGCGCCTATTTTCCAACGTCCAGTTGGACGAGCTGCAAGAATTAGGGAGGAGGAGGAGGTATCAACTGATGTTGATGACCGTAATTTTCATGTAACTACATCTTCTTTGCCTGTAAATTGTGAACTCAATACGATGAAACATGTAATTAAACAGGTTGAGGAGGAATTCGGAGATGAAGCAGCTCATGGAGAGCAAGAGCCAAGTCAGAGGGGAGATGAGGCTGAACCAAGGGATGACCAGCCACAGGAGGGAGACGATCAAACAGACTGGCACACGAGCGACGACGAGTCTGTCGGATCCATTCGACCAGTCGAGTTTTGGTCTGAAAATACTGTAAGGCAAAGAATGGGCGTTTCAAAGGAATATGGGAAGAAAAAGCTGAGTGAAGAGCAGGTTCAGATCAAGTTCAATGGCAACAAAGAGAATGCAGAGAAGTATAAGAAGTTGCAGAAGATGATAGTGCCGGATAAAGGGTTCAGACCCGATGCGTTGTTGCACCCCACTGTTGAGACTTTCTACAGAAATCAAGAGTGGGGTAACTTCATGCTGCATCACGACGAAGATGGCTTCGTGGAACTAACAAAGGAATTCTTCTGCAACATTGATAAAGATGCCAGAACAACATGGATTCGTGGACAAACGGTTAACATTGCACCTGACTGGCTGAATCAGTTCTTCGGGACTCCAGATATCCAAAGTGAATTCCCCCCTGATGAGATCATGACGAAGAGAGCCAAAACGAGTGAATATGCGAAGTATGCAACATTGGCTAACAGCATGACAAGCGTGACCGCCCCTGGACACACATTCAATGCAAAATGGCTGCGGATACAGTTCATGCCAACTTATGAGTTCTACATGTCCAAGATCCGGCCCAACTCACATCCGCACACCACATCTGGAAATGTGCTAATGGGATTTGCAAGAATGTGGAGCGGAGCAAAACTAAATGTAGGGAGGCATGTATTCGAGGTGATGATAACCCGGATAAAGGATAGACAGGTGCTGTGCTATCCGAATCTGATTAGGAGAATCTGCATAGCTCAGGGAGTTGATCTGAGCGCTTTCGAGAGTGACACAGTGGTGAAAGTGAACCCACCCATCAGTGTGCCGAGACTCCCCCTGTGTGAGAGTATCAGATACTCTCTCCCCCAACTGTCCGTCAGAGGAGATTCAGACGCTCAATCCTCTTTCATATCGGGTGAGCAGGCATCAAGAAAACGAAAGAGGCAGCCCAAGACAAAGAAGGGAACACAGAACACCTGTGCTGATGCAGGACCTTCGAATGTTCAAGAGGAGCCTCCTGCGGACCAAGAACGGACTGAGATTCCAATTCCACCTCCGACTCAACCTCAACCTCAGATGCCTCCTCAAAGCCAGAACGTATCTCAGTTCCCTGCTGATTCCCAAACGATTGAGATGGTGAGCAGAATGAGTCAATCTATGCTCGAGGGAATGAAATCCATGACTGATGTAATTTTGGCAAGCCAAGAGGGACAGCAGAAAAGGGCAGAAGAGGAACGTGAGGAGCGAAGGAGGGAGAGAGAGGAAGAACGCCAAGAGCGTAGGAGAGAAAAGGAAGAGAAACAGAAGGAGAAGTTGGAGAAGGAAAGGAGAGACGAGGAATTCAGAATGATGATGCTAGAAAAAGAAGAGAAGAATCGAAAAATGGTGGAATCACTGATCCTTAGTCAAAATCAGATCCTGCAAACCTTACTCAAGAAGATCCCTGATGAAGCTGGCTCCTCCAAGAAATCAGACGAGAAGAAAGATGGCGATCCCTGACTCCATCATTTCTGAGCTTAATTGTAAATATCATATAAGAGAATTTCAATTCATCCATGCAAGATAGATTTGATTGCAAATGAAATCTCTTGTAATTGATATAATTACTGCTTTCAGATTGGGATTTTGCAGCCCCAACAACAATCTTTGTTTTTATTTGGTTCTTTTATTTCTGAAAAGATGTCTGGCAGTCCAAGATGAATAAGTGACTGTCAGGCCAAAAATTTGCTGTTGACATGCTCCGTATGTCAGCAGTGTCTCTTTACTGCTTTCAATTAAATAACCAGCAAAAGTATGCATAAAATTGCTCTAAATTCACATGTTGAATTTAGGCTTGTGATTAAATCTTCAAGCCTTTAAATTGGGATAATATAATTGAGAACATGCACGACATGAATTCCTGAGGTTTTGAGCTATAAAAATTCAATGATGCGATCAGCTTATTGGGTAATAAATCTGCATGTTAGAGATTTTGATTGAATAAATTGTTAGAATTAAGCTTCGATTAAATTTGAGAATATTGTATGACATGAATCAACCCAACCTTGTGAGATTTGAGCCATGAGTCATTTCTACTCATTCATTTTCTTTGATGTGTGAATCATTTTGATTAAAGGAAACTAGAACTTGCAATTGGGACCGATTCAAGACCATGCCATATTCCAAAAATCGAGCATATGATCGAAGCACCTAGAAAACCCAAATTTTTGGCCTTCGTTTGAAATCCAAACCCAAAAATATTTTCCCTTTAGGATTAACCAATTTGAGCCTATAAGCCTAATTTTTCTTTGAAGCCCTCTATATTATTCCTAGCCTTCTAAAAAGACCAAAAAATTCAAACCCGAGTGGGCAAGAATGAATTTTATCAAGGCATTAACTTTATGATCATCAATTCATCAAATCGGTATTCAATAAACCGATTCAAAAAAAAAAAAGGGGGAGAAGAAGAAGTTGAATTTCATTCAACATCAATAAATTGCAAATGACAAAGCAAATTAGACATAGTCTAATGTCATGCAATATGGAAAGAAAAGCAAAAGAAAGAAAGAAATAAATTGATGATCATAAATTTTAATTAAATATGCCAAGTTACGATAGAATAAATCTTTGCCACTTCTAGCCAATAATTTCCCTTTCCTACCTAATGTTACAACCGTACGCCCCGTTATAACCCTCAAATAAGACCTCGTGATCTCGATTTGAAGAAATGAGCCGGTGGCGAGTTGGTCTGATTGCAAGCTTATGGGATAATTTAATTAAATTTGATTTTGAGCGTTCATGATTAAACCCCAATTGAGAGTGAGTGAATTTTCCGATTCTCTTATAAGTGAGGCTCTGTTTCATTAAGAATGTTCATGTCATGCCTTAATTCTAATTTTTAATCTTTGCATCTTTCAAACATGATATTCATGAAAGGTTGATGATGATGTTTGATTTGTAGGCCCGATATAGTGAGCAAGTATCATTTCATTAAACACTGCAATCAAGGGAATTCAATAGCTTGTAGTTTTTGATTGTCTTATCCCAATCCAAAAAGTATGTGATTTATGAAGCCACGAAAATGAATTGAATATGTAGAGTCCGTGTTCTTACGAACATTGACTCTGACTGCTCGGGGACGATCAGTATTAAATGTGAGGATGTTGATAATGGCCAGAAATGACCATTATTTTCAATCCATTTCCGTGTCTTAAACGGGCATTTGAGCGCATTCCGGTCTTACATTAAGTAAGAAAGCAGTCGAATTGGACTAATTTGTGCATAATTGTAAAAATAATAAGCTGGTGTGAAAAAGGCATAAATATGTAATTTTATTACATATTTATGCTAGAAAAATCCAAAAACATGAGAAAAAGAAAAGGAAACAAAAAGATGGGAAAAAGATAGAAAAGCCCACAAAAAGAATATTTTCGGCCCATCTGGCCCAATCCAGCAGGCCCAGGAAGACCTTGGTCGCGGAAGCCCCTTGGCGCGATGCAGTGTTCCGCGACAAAGGAGGGGTTCCGCGACCAAGTGGCCCTGATGAAGGAGAAGACCAGCCAAAGCCCCCTGGCGCGATACCTTTGTCGCGATGCGCTGTTCCGCGACCAAGGTCCATTCCGCGACCAAGATACATTTTTAGAGACACAAGACCCAGTCGAGAAGCTTTGCCACATGCAGTGTGTTCCGCGACCAAACTTGGTGCTCCGAGACAAAGCTGTGATGTGTGTGATGTCTTGAGACACAATGGGCTCAAACCAAGGCCCATGAGCTTAGGGTTTCCCCTCTATAAATATGAGGTGTTTCCTTTGAGCTAAAGGTGGGAAGAATTTTAGAGAAAATACTCACTCTTGAAGACAAGTGGGAAGTTCAGTAGTTTAGTTTAGTTTAGGGTAGTTTAGTTAGATTTTCTTTTGTATTATTTAATTTATGCACTAGTTAGAAGTAGTTTACTGCACTTGGGTTAGATAGCCAGTTTTAAACCTTGTTTTTGTTCTAAACTTTTGTTTAAGGGTTTGTGGTACTCAAACCATGGGTATGAACAACACCGTTTAATAATATGGGAAAACATTCTCCATTTGTGTCCCAAAATCATGAAATGGGTCTCACACCCCATGGATCTTACTGTTTCCGTTTTCCTTGGGTCATTTAACCCTCGTTTTGCATTTTAATGTCACTGCTTGGTGACTTTTTCTTGGGATAATGTTGCATGCTTATGGATGATCAAGCTTAGATTAGGGTTTCTTAAGTTTTAAGTTTGTTTTGTTTCTTTTATGTTCAAGCATGTTCTAGCTAGATTCAAATTCTGTTTTGTTATTTTGAGCTTAGTTTAGCTTTTGAATCTGAAATGGGTGAGATCACACATAATGCATGCCACTGTTCCACTTTACTTTTCTGACATGTGTACTGGACACACCTTTGTCCCGGAACAACTCTTGTCGCGGAACCACGTTCCGCGACAAAATGGTGCTTTGGCGACAAAGGTGCTAAAGAACATTTGTTGACCATTATTTTAAAACCCTTGGTCGCGAAACACCCCTTGGCGCGGAACCACGTTCCGCGACAAAATCTTGATTAGCGACCAAGGACCCAAACACTTGTGATTTTATTCTGGAAGGGCTTTGTCGCGGAACCACGTTCCGCGCCAAAACCTCTTGTTCCGCGACAAGAATTATACCCTGTCCAAATTTCAACCCTTTTGTCGCTATGCCCTTGTCGCGGAACCACGTTCCGCGACAAAATTTTCTTTGCTTAGCGACAAAACAACCCTAACCTTTCAAAATCCCATTTCCTTTATTTCCCACCCCTTTGTCGCGAAACCTTTGTCGCGGAGCCACGCTCCGCGACACAAACTCTGCATCGCGACAAGGTGGCACCTTGTGCCAAATGTTCATTCTTCATCTCAATCCATTAATTAATTGAACCTTTATATTAATATTTTGAGGTTGAAATCCAATGATCTCAACCCATGATTAATTTGATATAAAGAACCTTGTTCAATTTCCCATTAAAAGATTCTTCTACAAATGATTAAACTCTAATGATCTAAGTATATAATCTGGACTGTAATTAATTAATTAATTATGGAATGAGCGATTATTTAGACATGAAGAGTAATTATGGATTTAGTTCCATATCCTTGCATGAGAAACCAATGTCTCTCATGCAAGATGACCCAAAAATATTTTCTTTTATTTTATTCTGTCTTTTCCGTGATGTGTGAAACAGCTAATAAGGAATATATCAGATTAATGTTGGCGGGTATTCCCACACGGATAACTAGCTCGTGATCTGTATATTAATTACTAGTTGTTATTTTGCATGGTCCAGATAGTGGTCGGTGGAAGCCTTGGCGGTTCATCCCTCCGGGATTATAATAGCTGCTCAGCTGACTCCCATCCGGATACAGTTTTCTTTTCTTACTTTAATTTCAAACCTGAATCTGGAGCTGTAGTAATGTTAGATGATATATGCCAATGTCATCTAATGATTATTGCAGTAATAGAACATGTGGGTTTTTATCCAAATTCACAGACAGTGGAGTCTGAGATGACGGCGGCAACTGTCATTTGAGGCATTCCATTGTCTAAAAATCATCCCACCTGAAATGATCAGGACCTGGATAGCAGATGTTTGCAGTCCGGATCATCCTGATTATTTTTGTCATCTTTTTAGCCAAATAAATTCTTCTCATCTCCGGCTATTTCATCTCTGTGTTTCACACTCTGTCTAAACCCACCTTATATTTTGGGTTATTTTATTTTACACTTCTCTATAAATTTATGCATGATATTACTATGTAGATATTGCGGTCATATTATTTTGGGATCCTTCCCTTGGACATAGAAGTCTTGATTTAAATCAGATGTTTCATATTAAATTTCCAACAAAAATTCCTTTATAAAATCCGGATCTGAGTAGGGGATAAATTCAACAGTTATGACTAATTCATATCCGACTGGGGGTGATTTTGGGGAATTAGAAGCAGAGTCAGCGATTAGGTCTCACCTAGACTGAAAGGATCTGTGTTTTAATTGAGAGTCTAGTACCTGATAGGGAATGATTTTCAGATTTATTATTTTCCAAAATTGCTGTTTGTTGGAAATCTTGTATTAAATATTGCACTGGGTCAGAATCCACTTGGATTCCGATAAGGTGTGACAGATAATACTAGAGGAACAACATTCGGGCCTTGGTCATTTTCTAAGGTAGGGTTGAGTATTCTTTCAACTGCTATTTTCTTCTGCCAAAGCCTATTTTTGAGTCCTGAGTGAGTGCATCCGGAACGAACTAAGTTCATTAGTCCGTTTCATTAGTTTGTATCTCATAACCATCCGAAGAGAAGTGAACACTGCGAGCTGTTCACCGAGAATAGGGAATTCTTGATCCACACCCAGTCATTCTGACTGGGGGCTTTCTTTTACTACCAGTGTCAGACTTTCAAAAACCTCCGAGTGATAGGATTTTAAATGCTTTCTTTACCGCTTTCTTTTAATTGCTTTCTTTAGAGGTCACTCGGTTGTATTGAGAGTTGTGTAACTGCTACTAGGACTGAGAGTTAAGGGATAGTTCAGGGTTTGATTTGAATCTACGGGTGTGACATGGGGGAATGATAGCAGTACTTGACACTTCAATAAATGATTTGTCAGGTGTTGCTTGTCCACCACAGATGAATGACACGCTCTGACGGGAGCAGTTGTGAGTCTGTGGTATCTTAGATTTTGCTGTCTTAAGAGCATGTAAACTCTTGCTGCAAGTACCTGTCTGTTAAAGGGAACACGGTATAGAGAGCATGAGAGTTAGCTAACTGAAGGATTATCCCAAGCTAAGATCTGTGTATTAAAATGGAAGTTTAACGGTGTTTCATCTGAATCTTGTCCAACCTTTATTCTTTTCTTCCTGTCTCTTCTGTCTCATTATAAATCTGCTTTCTTAGAATAATCTTAATCACTTTCTTAGATTAATTCTACTGCTTTCTTAGATTAACTTTAATTCGCTTTCTAGAATAATTCTGCCTGCTTTGTTTTAGGTGCTTTCATAGCTTAGTTTAAATTCTGTCAAGTAGTTGTTAGTCATTTCACACACTTGAATCGAGTAACCGAGTGGAAAATCTTAGTAGACGACGTGGGACCTGCTTCTATCGCACATCCTCCAGTGAACGATCCGGTCTTACTATAAATTACTGCAATTTTTGACACCGTGCGCTTTCGGGAGCACTGTTTCTTAACTACGAGCAATAAAAACATGACTACGTATAAATATATCCCTAATCACAACACCGCCATCATAAATTGGTTTCATTAAATAAAACCTAAACCAGGATCACGAATTTTCGGGAAATACTCATGTAGTGAGAATTAGTCAAAAGTTTCATGGCAGGAAATCTTATGGCAAGAATTGATGAGAAGTATCATGGCATATTTGCCGGGGATCCTCAGTGTGACAGGCTGACGGTCAACCTATCCCGGCTATGCCATGAGATTTGTCAACATTTCATGACATAGAGGACCACAGCGCCAATTGAAACCAAAGCACCATACTTGAGTAATAAAAAGACTAAAAATCTTGATATATCCCTAAACCCTTTCCCGTGAATCATAACGCTTTTCATTTAATAAATTTAACCTGGTATAATTTTAGCAAAAGCTCGTGTTAACGAAACTTGTCAAAAGTTTCAGCAAACTCAGCTAAAATCTCATCCATGCATTGAACACTGGTAGTAGTAGCTTCAGAAAAAATAAGTAGATCATCCGCATACATCAAGTGGGAAAGCGGGCTCAAACCTCTGCCAAGTATGATGGGCTTCCAACGACCCGAAGTTACTGCATCACTAATTGTGCGGGAGAGCTTTTCCATGACTATAATAAACAAATATGGGGAGAGAGGATCACCTTGCCGGATCCCCTTAGCTGGAGTGAATGGCGATAATGGCACCCCATTCCACAAGATAGAATAAGTGGGGGACTGAACACAGCACATTATAACCCGAATAAGATTGATTGGAAAACCCAACTCCTGGAGACAAATTTCAAGGAATTCCCATCGAACATTATCATACGCTTTCTCCAGGTCTACTTTAAGCAAAAATTCATGCGCCCTCCTCCTCGCGTTTCTGAAGGCAGTGACTACCTCTTGTAATATTATGGCATTCCCAGATGTACTGGCAATCGTTGTTTTGTTTTGCTTTTCTTTTATCTTTTTCTATTAAAATATTTTACGGCAATTTTTGGGTTCTATGCTCTGTTGCAAGTACAGAGCATACAACATTTACTTTGAATTGCCTGCTTTTTTTGTTCTTATACCAGTGTTTGACTTTTTTTATAATGATAAACTGAGGGTGGTTGTAGCCCATGAAATGCCATGACAATAGGTCCATGTTGAGTTTGATGTGAATGTATGAGAGTGAAAGAATTGGAAATTAAGTTTCAACTGTCTAGGAAATTATACCAATTGGTCTCATTGAACCTTGTAGTTTCACCTAATTTGGGTTTGTATGATGGATACTTGTTTAATTATTACCCCCTTACGGTTGTGGCTGTAATACCCGAGAATTTTCCAACATAAAATAAAATAAAAATTAAATAAATAAACAATAAATACAATAAATACCATAAATAAATAAATCAAGCAAATAAAGAAATGAATAAAGATAAGGAAATGAGAAATGAGATTTTTACTTAAAAAGGAATTAAAAGAATTTAATTAAATAAAGGGGTTTTTATAGTTAAATCCCTCCCCATTTAACTTATTATTGTTAAATCCCCACATACCTTTCTTGTTATGTATTAGTACCTAATAGTGAAATACATACCTCTTTAATCCCCCTTGCAATAAAGAAAAGGAATAAGAAATGAAATAATGAAGTTACATTTCTACCCTTACTTTTTCTCTCAAAAAGGTGGCTGGACAAGACATGTCATGATTACCTTTCTCCCTCCTTTCCTTCCTTACGCAAGAATATCGAAAGAAATCCTTCTTTCCTTCTTTAGGTCGGTTTCTCTCCTCTTGGGCAGCTCCGTTCGCGCCAAATTCGTGACCAAGAAGACAGTGAGGCGGCAAAAAACGACGGTGAGGAGCTCGATTTTGGAGATTGAAAATGTTAGGGTTAGTTTCCACGTTGGGGTGCGTTCATAGATGGAATAGGGAGTGGGTTTCTGGTTCTGGGTGCTTTGAGAGGGAAGAGACGAGGGTAAGGGCAAGGGTTTTGGAGAAGAATCTGGCGACACTCTTCATTCCGAGGAGAAGGGTTAGGGTGTTTTAGGAGGAATCCGTGGAGGAGAAGTATGATGAGCTGTGGTGAAGAGCCACTCCATGGGGAAGAGATTATGCTTTTTTGTCATTACAATTCGGAGGTGAATCTTGTGCGATTTAAGGCTGTGGATCTTCTTCCGGACGTGTATGAAAAGTTGAGGGATAAATGGCCCGACGTATGTGCAACAAGAAATAGCTTACATTATGAGGTAGACGATGGAGGATACTCAATGGAACTCATCCACGACGCAGATGTAATGAGGATGGCAAGGTTGAACAATGCTAGGAGGCTGTCCTTTGGCAAGATGAATGTGACGACCAAGGAAGCTGGCAGCAAAAGAATGAGGTACGTGTGGTGCTAACCGAACCCACTGTGGTGCCCAAACCCATGATTGTAGTGTTTTATTTTCTGAACATACATTGGTGCACACGGGAAATGATTGTGTTTGGAAGTAAAGGGGTATTTTTCTTTTGCATGCAACGATCACGATTGTTTCTACTGTTGTATGTATGGAATAGTGATTTAGTAAAGTGCCCTTGTATGTTATAGGTATTTGCGCAGTGTTATACATGTTTACGTACAGTGTCGTGTTTTTGTGTAGCAGTTTGTTGTTTTTGTCATGGTATGTTGTATTGGAATATTTATCACACACTGTATATTGGTGCAGACATTGAGAAATGCGATTTGTTTGTGAATCAATGTTGTATACTGTTGTGGTATGTGTAGTGGCTGTGAGTGGTGATCTATTGATTGCAGGACGGATACGGAGGATGGTGATGAATGCGATAATGAGTTTGATGAGGAAGACACGGAGGATGTAACAGTGTTGTGGGCTCACGCTTTTAAAGGGGAAGGACAAAGGTTTAAAAATGTGGATCAGTTTCGTAGGGTGCTCAAAAACCACTGTATTGCAGTCCGACGTGGGTTCCAATTTGTGAAGAATGATAGCGAGAAGGTGATCGTGATATGTTCGACGGAAGAATGTGGATGGCGAATTTATGCTTCCCACCATAAATCAGATGAGTCATTCGCTATTCGCAAGTGCAATTTGAATCATGCTTGTGGTGTGAACAATCTACAAGCGAGGGTACATCCTAAGGCAAATGCAACATGGGTTGCATCCATCATCAAGGAGAAACTGAGGCGAGACCCAAGCTATACACCCAACACAGCTGTGGACCACATTCAGGCAGCTTTCAAAATTCAAATTACCTATCGCACGGCTTGGAACGCGAAGGAGATTGCACTGAAGGAAATACATGGAGCTGATTTTGATGCTTTTGACAAGATTAGGGGATTCTGCACCAGGTTGAAGTCGACAAACCCCGGCAGCGTTGCAGATTTGGAGGTGCATGAGGATACCGGGAAGTTTAGGCGGGTTTTCATAGCAATTGCAGCGTGCCTCGATGGGTTCAAAAGAGGTTGCAGGCCGCTTGTTGAGCTTGATGCGACACACATTAAGTCCAAGTGGAAAGGTTCAATATTGGGCGCTGTGGGCAAAGACGCAAACGGTGGGTTCATAACAATTGCATATGCAGGTACCCACTGACATTCTGTTTGTAGTTTATTGTATTACGGTCGTGGTTTGGTATTTTAAACGTATACTTCGGTGTTTCAAAGATGTAGTGTTGTGTTTGTTATACCCTGAATCAGTTGTTTTATACTGACCAATAGTGTTGTTTTTTTTCTGGCTGAATTTATCGGTTTATAGTTGCGGGGGGGGGGGGGGGAGACTGATGAAAATTGGGACTGGTTCTGTCAAAAACTGAGGAGTGCAATTGACAGCGGCAATGAACGTGATCAATGGGGAGAGTACACGTTTTTTAGTGATCGTCACTCCGGACTTATGAAAGCGATTCCAAGCGTGTTTAACAGGTGTAATCACTCCATATGCATACGGCACCTTAAGGATAACTTCAAAACGGAGGTGATAGTTGTTTCATATAGTTGTGTGTTTGTTGTTCGGTATGAGAATGTGTGCTGTTATTCAAGTTGACACACTTATCGGAGTTGTGTTTTTGGGACTTAGTGTCGTGTTTAATAGATTTCATTTTGTGTGTTTGCATGTAATGAAAATGTACCCTTATAAGGATAAAACGAAATGGACAGGGGTATTGAAGGCTACGGCTTACGCTGCTACCTATGAAGAGATGTGTGAACACCTGAATTCTATTCTCCAAGCAATGCCTCTATCTTCAACTTTCATTGCAAATTCGGAACCGCGACGTTGGGCAAATGCTGTGTTCCCAGGGCAATAGATGGGGAGTGATGACCACAAACCTCATTGAGAGCTGGAACTCCTGGGTGGTGAAACCGAGGAACCTGCCTCCGTATTCATTGCTTGATACAATTCGGATGCAAGTGATGAAGATGATGAATGAAAAGAGAGAGGAAGGTGCTAAGATGGATGGAAAATTGTGTCCGAACCCGGAAAAGTTGTTGAGCCAATATTACATGGGATCTGGTGCGCTAGAGATTCAGCGGGCTGGTGGAACGTTGTTCGAAGTACGTGAAAATAATAAAATACATGCTGTGGATGTTGAGAGGAGGACTTGTTCATGTGGATACTGGCAAATGCTGAAGTTGCCATGCAAACATGGATGTGCCGCGATCGAGGGAATGCAAGGTAATATTTATGACTATTGTGACCCATACTACTCCGTGGAATATTACAAGCGAACCTACGACGGTGTGATATATCCTCTCATGACGTCCACTGGAAATTGCGAAGAGGATGATGACGATGACAGTGCGTTTGTGCTGCCCTGGGATGTGAGGGTGCAACCGGGCCGTAGGAAGAAAAAGCGTATACCATCCCAAGTCCAGACAAGCAAGATTAAATGTGGCCTATGCCGACGATGGGGGCATAACCGCGCCACGTGCAAAGAGGCATACAAGTTCATTGCCTGAATGACAGTTGCACTTTTGCACAGTTTTTGCACACACGCTACACTTTTGCACCTTTTTGAGCTGGTGTGGTGTTTAATACTGACTGGAGTGATATTATTTTTGTCTGGTTTCATTGTTTAAAACGGTCCGTGTTCTGGATTGTTTCAAGATGTGATACCAATTTCATATTCAAATGTGGAATGACGTACTGTTAAGTGGACAGCTGTGTGTGGGTGTAATATTCTCTATGAAATGTTTTTTTTATGGAATGTGGTTATTTTGTTGTATGCAAAGATGATATTTAACAGTGGTGACACTAGTGTTCAACATGCACCCCGTTGGCAGAGTGATGTTTGTGGTTTTAACAGTGGTATTCCATGTGCACATATGTAGTGTTAATATAATGAAATGTGTTGTTCGTGCACATAGGAATCCAGGTGTATGATTGACACCTTTTTGGATGTAACTGATATAACACATATATTTTCAAAGAATCCGGTGCACCTTGAACTACAACTAATAGGTAAATGGAAACAGGCAGGGTCAACCATAGGATGAAATCGAAGAAACCAACATATTTAAGCTATAACTCACTTAGGAGGAAGATCAATGCTTATATGTTAAGAATAGGGCTGGCCTTGAACAACAAGTAAAAGGGATTCGGAAACGGTAAGGATAATCCAGACGAAATGCGATTGGTCATCTAGTAGATGGAATCGATGAAACATACAATCCTAAGCTGTTTCCACCTTTGGAGGAAGATCAATGCTTAAACACGATGAATCGGCTTCACCTAGGACTACAACATGTTTGCACGCGGTTATGAATAGATGGGATGTTTCATCTAACGATGAAACATACAATGTGAAGCCATGCAAAACCTAAGCTATAGGTAAATATTATGAATGTTATGAATCGAGTCCACATAGAACTATAGGTAAATGGGTATTGGAAAGGGGATCCTTCATCCAGTAGCTGGATTCGATGAAACATACAATCCTAACGTATTTCCACCTTTCGAGGAAGTTTAATGATTAAACACGATGAGTCGGGTTCACCTTCAACTACAACGTGTTTGGTTCATGGGATGAAATACCACAGTTGGTATCAACAGCAACATACATACACTGTTTCACACACCATCGAACAGTCGAATAACAACACACTTCTTATCTAAAACACGACAGTTGTTCACATGGGTCTGGCCATGCAAACAATTACAATCTTCACCCTTTTAGGTTACTACTTTTGTACGCAATGTTTTCTTTGGGATTTCACTAAGCTACCCTTTTGTTTTTATAGAAACTCCTTGCTTCATTGGACATGATTAAATCAACATACAAATGTATTTGGTTCATTGGACACAAATATGCACTAGAAATATTATCATATCCAGAAACACTACACTTGCAAAAGATGGGATTCCATAGTCATTCACATAATGAAATATCCGCTGTGTCAAGCTTCTTGTTCAAATGTGGAGTGTAACACCACATGTGCCAATAATAACACAAACCATGGATGAGTGTAACAACACAGTCAAAAATATAAATATTATGTCAAAGCATTCCATCATGGAATAAAATATCCGCTGCCAATCAAAAACAACACATTGAACACATCAATCCTTTGTAGGAGAAGGGTGGGCAGTAGGAGACTTTTCACCAATAGCAGACGGAGGTGGAGGGGCTTTGGTTGGAGACTTCTCACTAACATCCGGTGGAGGGGGATCAGTTCGGGTTGGAGACTTCTGAGCAGCTACAGTTGGAGGGGGATCAGCAGCACGTATTGGAGACTTCTGAGCAGGAGCAGGTGGAGGGGGATCAACAGTGGGTGGAGACTTCTGAGCAGGAGCAGATGGAGGGGGATCAGTACTTGTTGTACCAGGGGCCTGAACAGTAGCAGGAGCCCGAAGGAATCTAAGCGCAATTTCGGCGCGATATCGCTCAATATCCGTTGTCGCCTCCGTGTCCCAAAACTCATCAGTGTCTCGGAGAAAGGCCTCCACCCACCACAACACATGCACCCCGCAGTCCACAGAGGTTTCAAGTTGCTGCCGACACAATTTTTTCTGCACCACATGTTTCTCAATTTTAATCTAGTGTCGAGTGCTCATATAGAACCGGATGAAGTTGGCCTGAAAATAACACAGTTATATGATTAAACACTAGCAGTAAGTACTTAAGAACAACACATCAGCAGGTATAAAACACAAGAGTTGAGCAGTAAAACACAACAACAGATACACTGAACAACAATTAATTGAAGCAGGACATTTGCCACGTGGTTAAACTTACCACTCTAAGTCCCGCAGTTTGATACTTTGACGACCACATGGAATTGTACATCACCATCTCCTTATTATCCAAGTCAATGATAAGGAGGAACCAGTGGTACTTTATGGTGACAGGCATAGCGACAAACTGTACATCACGCTCGATAACGGACCCTAATGCTTCAAGCTCTGCCTTCCCTGGGTGCCACAAATTCTCCAACAGATTCTCATATTGATTAGCAGTCATGGTGGTTTTCTGGTTCCGGTCGAAATAGAGATCTAAAATCCGTGACTGTAGTAGTACAAGTAAAATGAAATTTATGACACACTGTATTGCATGTAATTGGACAAACAAGTAAAATAACCTAAGACATATGATTACCGTCGTATACGCACTGACGAATCCCATCTCCTCAATAATTCCATTTGCAGCCCGAAACTCATCACTGCATAACAGTGCACAGTAGGAACTAACTACATCATTGTCCAAGGCTCCATAAAAAAGTAGTTCCAAAATGCTCGATGGCATGACTGCACATATACCCCTGCTCCATACATGTTTACTGAATATAACACGGTTCATCATAGTCAGAACACGAAATTGGTGCAAAAAAACACAGCACTATGAATAAAACATACGACATAAGCTGAAGCAAACACAAAAATTCGAATCCTCGATCACCACTACAGCACAGAACGACGTTCATTTACCTGCCCGTCGGGTGGTCGATGAAATCCTCGATCAGTTTCCAATTGTCGAAGGAGAGACCTTGCCTTCCAGCATAGTCTATCCGTCCAACATACTTTCTTTGCTTTTCTAGTTCCAGGTCTATCGTCGGTGATTTCTGCTCGTCTGCATCAACAACAGACTGATGCAAAAAAAAAACACAACAGTCAGCCGCATATGCAACAAACAAACAACCGCAATCCTGAAATTTTTGTCTAACATTGAAGACATACCTCTTTCGTCTTCTTTTCCGGTTTTTTCCCCTTAAACTCTTTTCCCTTCTTGGTTGTCTTTTTGGCTGGTTTCTGGCTCGTCACGGGGTCACGTAATCATGTCCCTTTTCCTTCACCTTTCGATCGGTACGTTGCCTTACATTACGTACAAGCGAAGAGTCCTTTGGAGGATCCTTTTTCCGTTTCCCCTTTTGCGCCGCTGCACATATGAACAGTCCGCAATTATTGTGGGTGTAAATGAACAGGGACCAAATTTCTTGATGAAATAACAGGTGCTATAGTACCTTTTCCGTGTTTCTTCCCATCAGCTATTTCGTTTAATGCATAATTCACAGCTTGGCCAACCATTAAATCCGTATCATCCTGATCGAAGCTCCCATCACTTTCCTCCGAATTCTCTACTTTTTCCTTGTCCTTCTCGCCAACCGTTGGGGTTGCAGCTTCCTCATCATCAGCTTCATTTCCACCATGTTCTGGTCCCTCGCTGCTTGCTGTTGACTCGCTGTCAAAGCTCTCCTCATCCACATTACTTGGTGATGGCAGTTTGCTCTACCACACATACAATAAAACACAAATTTAAAACAATTTAACACTACAAAAATGCACAGGAAACAACACCTTAGGAAACTCACTTGGACCATCACAGTTCTGTCTACTCAAGTGTTCACAAAACACCACATTCAAAAACAACAAAACCACATACTTTAACAACAGAATTATACACATAAAACACCACAGGTCATTACACATTACCTCTGACTGTGTAGGATCTCCTAGGTCTGCATCTTTATCAGTTTTTTCATCAAACTTCTTTTCTTGATCCTCTTCATCTCCTTGCTTCCGGGGTTGCCTTCGCCGTTTTCGTTGAAGGGGGAGCTCATCCACCAACCCTTCTGCACGCGGCACCACCACCTCTGCCGGTGTCTCCACCATGTCGACAGTAAACTTTCGCTCCCGAGGTGTGATGCCGAATGGCACTAGATCGTAGTCCCTGAGTTTTTTCAGCTCATCCCTGCACTGCTCCAACCGACCATGCTTACATTGCCAACGGACCATTCGAGGGATGATCGGTTCAGACACCGGAGTGGCCATGAGGGGAAATCTCTCGTAGAACCAGGCCTGCATAGAAATATATCATGACTAGGGTAGACTTCTTTTAAGGCCTGAACAACAGTGTTGTTTTTTAGCATGATATTTGTGTTTTTTAATGGTACACTGGTGTAAATCATGATGATGAATATTTTCAAAACACTTACCAGTACTCCTAACGTGCAGCCATTAATGTATATTTTCCCGCGAGCAACAAAACTTCTCATTGCCTCCACCACAAAACGATACACGGCATTGCCCCAAGCATACTCCCCCAATCTATTTAACTTGTCCACGTTATGGACAAGAAATTCAGGGAGTATGCCGGAGGATGTGGGAAACAGCACAGTATTGAATACAACCAACACAAACGCCCGGGCGAAGTCTTCCACATTTTCTGTCCCCGCCAAGTCTGTCATCAGCTCTATCAATTGTTTCCTCTTTATGTCGCTTGCCTTTTTCCCAAAGAACTTCTCCTTGAACTCCGATCTCTGGCAACACTTCGGGTGTACGTACACACCTTTGTCATGGAGGCCCACCACAACGGAGAATTCCCATGACCTGAAGGGCAGTACGATGCCATCCCCCAACACGAACACACACTTCTCAAAGTTGAAGCACTCTATGAGTGCTTGCAGCCGCGTGTTGCTGGTATAGACACCCTCTGCCCTTGAAAGGTGGTGGAAGGGCGTCTCCCTTATCGCCCTTTGTTGCTGCTCAGTGATGCGGTCCTCAATTTGTGCCAATGCATCTCGAAGTACAGAAATCGAGCACCATGTTACGAGGTCAGCAGGCTCCCTTTTTCCCTGGGTTCCCTTCTTCTCTTCCGCTACATTTTCTTTTGTTTCATTTTTCTGTGACAGGTCAGTCCCCACCCTCTCCTTTTGTGTTGCACTTCCTTTTCTCTTCGGGGCCATTCTTCTTTCCTACAGACACACAAAAACACAACAGACTAAGAAAAATTAACAACTATCTGTCTATAAAACACCACAGTACACATGGAAAGATACAAACAAACACCATATCACAGTGAATACCTCAAAATCCATTAATCACAACATAAAACAACACATACACTTCTCAACACAGGTATGAACAAAAAATGAGCCTTTCCTACAAAAAAACTATAAAACCACAGCTATCAACTCCTAAAACACCATTAATCGCAATAAGACACAACACATACATAGAAAAACACAGGTCTGTACATAATCAACGTTTTCATGTGACTTTTATGGACAAAAAACAACACACATACATCTGTGAACCAAAACACTTGTTGCCCCATCAATCATGCCATTTTCGCAACACTCTCAGAACACAGAACACCAATGTTCGCTTAAAAAACAACAAATTAACAACTAAACAGAAACACTTCCAAACACCTAAATTCCCCAAATTTCATAAACCCTACTCCCTAAAATCGCATCCACAAAAACACTTCCAAACACCAAAAATCCAAACCAAAACCATACAATCGAGGCCCTAAGCACAACCCTTTTCAACTGGTATTTCATAAACCCTAATCCCCAATTTCGCATCCACAAAAACCGTTCCAAACACCTACAATCCCAACAAAAACACAATAATCCATGAACTGAGTACAAGAATCGCATCCGAAATCCGAAACGCAATTCCTTTTCGAGTACAGTGGTGGTATGGTGGAATACCTTTCTTCTGCCGCTGCTTTCGCCGCCCTCGCCGCCGGACTCACACCCTTCGAACAACAAAACCAGCCTCCGAACTCGACTCGCACCCTCTCTCCTTCGCAGCACAATGTGGAGCCCCTATTGATTTCTACCGCCTGGAATGGTGTTTTTAGGTTGAAGTTTTGAATGGAATGTAGTGGGTTATCGGAGGGAGGAGTTGGAGGCTGTCTGAGAATGGGGGTTATTGGAGGGAGGAGTTGGAGTGTTGCAGCGGCGGTTTCGGGTTTCGTGTCCGACGTGACAGGGCCATTGTGTAAAGACTTCTTAATCCTTCCCCATGTGTTACAATTTTTTTTTTCCAGAAGGTTATATCAGTCATTTCCCATTTTTATTTTCGAAAGAAAAGCAAAATTCTGACTGAGGGAGTTAATTTGAAGTATGAAATTATGGATCGAGCAATCAAGGTGTATTCTGTCTAGGGGGGATTTAACTGGTATTTGCCGTTAAATAAAAGGAATTATTAAAGGTAAATAAATTGTACACCGAAACCCGACACCAATGAACTCGAGAATTCGAGTCCAACATCCAATTAGACCCGAGTACAAATTTAGAGAGAAAGTAGAAACCCGGAGATACCCCGGAACTCAGAATTCGGGAGCATAGAGGGATAGAAATCCGAAAGAGGGGAGGAAAAGCACGACGGATCGCACGACCCGCCCGGACCGAAGCCCAGGCGAAGTCGGCGCAGTGGCCGCGCGGTCAATAGGCATTGGGCGCGCCACGGCCGCGCCACCCCACAGATTTGGTTGTTGCGTGAATCTCTCGCCCGAACGCGGATTTTTCGACTTTCGGTTGAACGTCTTTCGACTCAAGACCCTTAGGGTCAGATCTTGGACGTCCTAGGTCTTAGCTATCTATAAATAAGCTCCCTTGGAAGCCCCAAACACTTTTACAAAACCCTATAACTCTCTACACATTCGAAACCCTAAATCCGGAGTCGTCGGAGGCACGAAACCAAGGCTTGGACTGTTGGACGAAAATTTCAAGATCTCCAGCGTTGTGATCGTAGAACCCGACGAGCGGAGAGGAGAAACGGTGGACTGGAAGCCACGCCTTCGAAATAGACGATCCTGGACGTTCACGACTCTGTAAGTTAATACTTACATGGTTTTGGGAGTAACTAAAACATTCAAACCTAAAAGCTTAATCGAATCTTGCGAAAATCTGTCAACGTATGTTTTCTACCGGCGCAACAGTTTTGTCGAATTTTTCCGAACCTTAAAACGACTTCAAACGGAAAAACTTAAAACATGAAAAACGTTCCTAAGGCTTAGATCTATCTACTGTAAAATTTTCAGAATTTTTAGAGACGATTTGATATGAGAAAACCAACCGAAACCGAACTGCTTGAAACTAGATCTTGAAATTCTTGACAGAACTTAGGTCCGATCTTGATCACGTTTTTGACATTAGTTCCAGACCGATTTGGATCTTTGGCCGAACATGAAAGTTGTAGATAAATGTCGTAATATGGTCTCTGTAAAATTTCATCAAATTTGGAGTTGATTTGCTATGGTAGATTTCTACATATTTAAACTATGACATGCAAAATTCGGACAGATTTGTGTTTCTGTGAAAATTGGTGTTTTTGACCTATTTCGGTATCTCGGATTGAAAAAGTTAAAACACAAAAGTTGTTCATCTCGACGTTTCTGAGTCATTCGTGAAATTTCAGAATTTTTGGAATTAAAACTGATTTTAGACGAATTTTAGAGTAAACTGTGGTTTACCGGAAACCAAATCTTGAAATCTTGTTGAAACATGGAATTAACCTTTAGGGTTGAAATAAATTGAAATATTATGTTTAAGTAAATAAAATTGGAATCAGATTTTTAAAATTAAATCCCCTTACAAACTTGATAAATTAAAATTAGGGGTGAGTGCTCTGCAGGGTGCCCCCTAACGATTCACTTCGTGCCTTAATGGACGATGGTGACCCCGCGCGCTAAATTTGAGATATGATATTGCCAAAACGGCATGAGATATAGAGCCTACACTCTCGAGAATATCCACATGGGTTTCCCGAGGCTCCGGAGTGGTACTGGGTATGGCTGATACGGTTGCGGCCGCCGGGCTACCGGCTAGACTTGTTGAGATTGCGATGCAATCGTGAAATACTTGAAATACTAAATCTGGGATGTAAGGGGGAAAATTTAAAT
Organism: Hygrophila difformis; assembly: GCA_030278955.1. NCBI lineage: Eukaryota > Viridiplantae > Streptophyta > Magnoliopsida > Lamiales > Acanthaceae > Hygrophila > Hygrophila difformis. Next base: position 30,889,381 of record JAOANR010000015.1, on the reverse strand, counting down.
TAAATTAAATTATGTTTTGTTGTCCCATTAAATTATTTAAATGCTTATTTAAATTATGGCTTTTTTTTTAGATTATGTGAAATGTGTTGTTAAAGGAAGCCCTGAATTGAATTATGCAAATTGGATAGTCGATTAGATTAAATTGAATTATTTATGTTATTACCATGTTTTATTTAAATATTAAATTAATGGCTTTTAAACCCTACGATCATGCATTTGTTAACTTACTCAGCAAGTTGTGCTGACCAAACCATTTTTATTCCTTTTTCTTACAGAGTATGTGGAATGAACATGTATGAGCACGATTCATGCATGGGATTTTGGGAACATTATTTTGTTTTGATTTCGTACATTAGACTATATTATGAACGGGCCTGTTTAACCCGTGTTTTGGCCATGTCGGCCCTATTTACATTTTCCGCTGCAATACTATACTTAAATATTATTTCCGCTGCGCTATGATATTATTATTTTCGAGCTATATTGTATGGGCTGTTTTGAATGCTTTAAATATTTTAAATACTGCAATACCTAGCCTTGCATTCCTTTAGTAAGCTCGGAGAAACCGTGTCTTACTAGGGGGATGTGGCGGTGACATCCCGACCTGGGTGACCAAAAACCGGGGTGTTACAAGTTGGTATCAGAGCCCGGCTATTTTTTTTAAACTATTATTTTTAAACCATTATTATTTTTAAACTACTATTAATATTTTGACTATTATTTAAATTTTAAAGTATTATTTCCATGGAAAATTTTTATTTTAAAACCCATGGAAAAAAATATATATATAGTGCATTCAATTATTTTTGGGGGGAAAACATCATTTGCACTTGCATATTGCATCTCTTCTATGAACTTAGAATCTTGGCGAATTTGAACTTAGAATCTTGGCGAATTTGAACTTAGAATCTTGGCGAATTTGAACTTAGAATCTTGGCGAAGTTTAACCTAGAATCTTGGCGAATATTAACTTAGATATCTTGCTTGCGCTAGATGGCTAGTCAGGACATGATGCAGTTGGTGATCAAGATGATGAACGTTCACCTTGATTCCCATCAAACCATAGAGCAAATGAAGTACCGTATGGCTCAATTGGAGGCCAGTTTGCACCACATGGGCAACTTGAGAGAGGCGGATCACCACCGCATAAACCAACTCGAACGCCAAGTCCAAACCCTCACTACACAGAACCTAATACTAAAGGAGCACATCGATGCCCATGGGCAAGACTTGAACACTATCTTGTTCTATCTTTGACGATCTACTGCCGCCGAGTTCGGAGGAGGAAGACCCGGAGGAGGATCCTGCTACCCCACCGAAGGACGTCTTGAGACGCTAGAGATTCTATTTTTAGATACTATTTTGCTAGGAAAATATTTCTACCTTTGTACTAAAATTTCTTTTGAGATAATAAAATGCCCGATTATTTGTAATAAATCGACAAAAAAAACGGACAGACATGTCCGTACAGCATCCAAAAAAAAAAAATCCGAACAGACCTGTCTGCAAAAAAAAAAGAAAAAAAAAGAGAGGAAAACGAACCGGAACAGTTCCACCGCATTTTCTCTAAACGATAACAGTCAAATCAGACAACTGAGCAAGAATACAACGGGAACATAAACTGCGAAACATAATCAGCAAGATCATCCTTGTACAGTCCATAAGAAACAACTAAATAAAACACTACTACAGCGAGCCTAGATGGAAACGCAGAAACAAAGGATCACTGGTCGGGAGGCGGGAACTGACGACGCATATACTCGTCCATCTGACGCATGTAGGCGTACATGTCGGTCATGGTGGCCTGCTGCTCCAGCTGCCTCGTAGTGATCGTATCCATGCGAGCCTGGTATAGATCCATCCTGGCATCCAGAGCGTCGTAGCGAGCCTGCCCGGCTGCAAACCCAGCGTCCATACGAGCAAACCCGGCATCCATACTAAGTTGCATACCCTGCAGCATCTAAACTATCTGCGGCATCTCCGCACCCTGCTGGGGAACCACGGGAGGCGGAGGTGGCTGCTCAGGAGGGACAACTAGAATCAAACCATCACCGTTGGGCTCCGGGCGAAGGACAGCCGGAGGAGCCCCACGCCGTAGAGCACTGCGTCGAGCGGCGTAAGTAGGGATACGGTAGTAGCCGCCAGCGGTTAGCTCGTAAGGATCCGTCTCTGGTGACGTACGGATCCCCTGAGCCGTACACATGCCGCAAATAAGATGAACGTGGGTAATCACCCTACTTCCTCGTCCTCGGCGCATACCCCTCAGGTTGTCCGTGATACAAGCCCCAACATTCACCCTACCACCTCGGGCGAGAAAGCAGATGGTCTCATAGACGTGGTCTATAACAATATGGCTCCGGGTAATCGGCCGGACACGGCCTAACCATATCTGAGCAAGCTCGCGCCACGGAGAGTCCATCGTCGTCAACCGCAACTCATGATCATGCTCGAGCTGAGGAGCCATCAAGGTGCATAAAACGCCCCACGCAGGCGGGGGTATACGACCCTCAGGCTGTGGCCGGAATACGCCGTCGTCAGGAAGGCCGAAGTAGACGTTGATCGCCCGAGCACTGAAATCTAGATGGCAACCCCGAACCCAGACTCGAGACAAGTCGCTATTCTCCCCGAGACCGCCAATGTTGGCGATGATCTCCATAGCTAAATACCCAGAAGCGATGCCCTCGGGATGGCGCGCAAGTCCAGTCCACTGAAGAAGGCCCAAAACTGGACTAACCCTGTCGTCGTCCATATGGCGAGGATCCATGCCTCTCTCCGGGACATAAGACCTGTTCCGACAAAGCTCGTGGAAATAGAACTCCTGAGAGGCCATAGTAGTAAACCGATACCTGTCGTGTCGATGGGGACGCACCTCGTCGGGAAGACCCTTGAGCTTAGGGCCCCGCTGCTCCTCGTCCTCCTCTGGCTCTCTCTCGTCGAAGTCAGGCATCGCCGGAGCGGCAGTGCTAGGGCCAGCCTCGTCACGCTGAGCGACCCGTCTCCTGGTCCTCGGGGGACACATGAGTGACGCCAAAGCAACCCATAAAAAGAGCAGCATCCTGCAGATACCCAACCAATACCAAATATAAGGATAAATCCTACACAGAGAATACATCAAGTATAGGCTAGAAAACTCAAGAACATGAAGTGTAGACTATAACACGATCGATCTAAGAGGATCACTGAGCAAAGGATAAGCCCCAACGAATCCCAAGACTCTTTGGGACATTTAGTCGAACACGTTGCGTGCACAATAAATCAAGTTCAAAGTTTACTTGTAAACACATGGGAAACGTCCCCAAATCAAAACAATTGCTTAGGCAATAACTCATCATCATAATAGGGCACAAAACCACGACAACGAACTCATCCGCATGCCCACAATACCAACACAAATCGGGGAATTCATACTCTCCCTAAAGTATGAAATCTAGTAAAAACTTCCTCAAACTAGGCACATATTGTTGCACAAATACTTCCTAATCAACAAAAATAACACCAAGTATCGCACAAACTCGCTAATTGCACAAATTAAGTCTAAAAACAACAAATCCCCAATTCTTGTCCCTAAACCCTAATCTTGAAATTCACCCAAAGATTAAGGCTAAACAAGGCATAAAATCTGAAATTGACAAGTAGAAGTAGTAGACGAATACCTTGCAATGGAAAATCGAAGCCGGGAATGAGAGAATCGGGGAATGAGAGAACGAATTTGAGAGCAAACTAGAAGAAGCCTCGGAAGTGGAAATGGGGCGGAATGTCCGCGCGAGCCCTTTTTTTCGAACTTCTGTGGCCGCGCGGTCACCGCGCGCCACCGCGCGAGCACCGCGCGGGCCCACGAATTTTTTTTTTAAAATTTTTTTATTTATTTTCCCTACCTTCTACTGGTTACGTGATAAGCTATACGGCAAACTGTCCAAATGCGATTTTTGGTTGAAGGATGTAGCATTTCTTGGACATATAGTATCCGCTGATGGAGTTTCAGTGGATCCGGCAAAAGTCTCTGCCGTAACTGAATGGGCAACTCCCAAGAGCCAAACCGAGATAAGGAGTTTCCTTGGCTTAGCCGGGTACTATAGACGGTTCGTGAAGGATTTTTCTAAAATCGCACGACCTTTGACCCAGCTACTTAAGAAGGGAGTAAAATACGTGTGGACAGAGGCTTGTGAGACAGCGTTCCAAGAGCTGAAGAAGCGACTCACAATCACACCCGTATTAACACTACCATCAGAGAATGGTGACTTCGAAGTTTACAGCGATGCTTCGAAGGAAGGTTTAGGTTGTGTCTTGATGCAAGATTCGAGAGTCGTAGCGTATGCATCATGCCAACTGAAACCTCACGAGGAGAATTATCCGACACATGACCTGGAGTTGGCAGCGGTCGTTTTCGCTCTAAAGATATGGAGACATTATCTTTATGGGCGGAAGTGTCGAATGTTCATCGACCACAAGAGCTTGAAATACATATTCACTCAGAAGGAGTTGAATTTGAGACAGCAAAGGTGGTTGGAACTTATTAAAGACTACGATTTAGAGATAGCATACCACGAAGGGAAGGCGAATGTGGTAGCTGATGCCCTAAGTCGGAAAACCCAACACGTGACGAACTCGTTGGTAATTCCGCCGGCATTGTACATGGAGTTAGCAAGATTAGAGTTAGAACTTGTGTATCCTGGCACAATGAGTGAAACGATCAATGCCATGATCGTAGAAACTCCAATATTGGACGAGATTAAGCTCGCCCAACCGGGCGACGCGAAACTCGAAAAGATAAAGGGGTATATTGCCGAAGGAAAGACAATTGGATTTGCTGTCCACGAGGATGGAAGCATCCGTTTTAAAGGGAGATGGTGTGTGCCTCAGAAGTGTGCCGAATTGAAACAAAAGTTGATGGAGGAAGGCACAACACGCCATATTCCGTACATCCCGGAGGTGACAAGCTATACAAAGATCTGAAGAAGATCTATTGGTGGCCGGGAATGAAGAAGGAAGTGGCAAATTTCGTGGCGAAATGTCTCACCTGCCAAAAGGTTAAGGCAGTGCGACATAAACCCCTAGGACTGATGTAACCACTAGAGATTCCAAGTTGGAAGTGGGATAGCATCTCGATGGACTTTGTCTCGGGATTACCCCGATCACCTAAAGGCATGAACAAGATTTGGGTGATTGTGGATAGGCTAACGAAGACAGCCATATTTATCCCAATGAAGGACACGTGGACTATGGACCAATTGGCCCGAGCCTACATTGATAATGTGGTACGACGACATGGAGTACCACATGACATCATTTCCGATAGAGACAGTAGATTTGTCTCTCATTTTTGGACGGAGTTACAAAAAGCCCTCGGTACTCAAATCAAAATGAGCACCGCATTCCACCCGATGACGGATGGTCAAACCGAGAGAACAATCCAAACACTAGAAGACATGCTGAGAGCATGCGTGTTGGAATTTAAGGGGAATTGGGAATCCCATTTACCCTTAATCGAATTCTCTTATAATAATAGCTACCATGCTAGCATTGGCATGGTACCTTTCGAGGCATTGTATGGACGAAAGTGCCGAAGCCCGTTGAGCTGGGAAGAAAATGATAAGTCGGTGGTAGTGGGACCACAACTTATCGAAGACATGGCTCAACAAATCAAAGTGATTCAAGGAAAAATGAAAGCCGCACAAGACCGCCAAAAGAGTTATGCCGACGTGAGACGACGAGACCTAGAATTTCAAGTGGGAGATAGGGTCATGCTAAAGATATCACCCATGAAGGGGGTGATGCGCTTTGGCAAACGAGGAAAGTTGAGTCCTCGATATATAGGACCTTATGAGATTCTAGAACGAGTCGGAAATTTAGCCTACCGACTGGCTTTACCGCCACAACTAGATCGAGTTCATAATGTTTTCCATGTCTCACAACTAAAGAAGTATGTGTCGGACCCGACATATGTACTTCAACCGGAGATAATTGAGCTCGATGAAGATTTGACTTATGAAGAAGTCCCAGTGCGTATTCTCGACACTAAGGAACGAGTAACGAGGAATAAAACCGTCAAAATGGTCAAGGTTCTTTGGTCGAACCACGAAAGTGAGACGGCAACTTGGGAAGTAGAATCCGACATGCGAGAATGCTACCCAACATTGTTCCAAACCGATACCGACACAGTTATGGGGACATAACTGCAATCTTAAGGGGGAGAGGATGTCACACCACCTATTTTTCGTGCATCTTTGTAAACTTTTGAACTACGTTATGGCTTGATCCTTTCACCGGGTACGTAGGCAGCTTAGAAGTCTTAATTCTAAGTTCAGTCACAACATAATAAAACAAACAAAAGACCTTAGCACGAGAAAGGCCATAACACAACTTCGAGGACGAAGTTGATTTTTAAGGAGGGTAGACTGTAATACTCGAGAATTTTCCAACATAAAATAAAACAATAATTAAATAAATAAACAATAAATACAATAAATACCATAAATAAATAAATCCAGCAAATAAAGAATGAATAAAGATAAGGAAATGAGAAATGAGATTTTAACTTAAAAAGGAATTAAAGGAATTTAATTAAATAAAAGGAATTATTAAAGGTAAATAAATTGTACACCGAAACCCGACACCAATAAACTCGAGAATTCGAGTCCAACATCCAATTAGACCCGAGTAGAAATTTAGAGAGAAAGTAGAAACCCGGAGATACCCCGGAACTCAGAATTCGGGAGCATAGAGGGATAGAAATCCGAAAGAGGGGAGGAAAAGCACGACGGATCGCACGACCCGCCCGGACCGAAGTCCTGGCGAAGTCGGCGCGGTGGCCGCGCGGTCAATAGGCATTGGGCGCGCCACGGCCGCGCCACCCCACAGATTTGGTTGTTGCGTGAATCTCTCGCCCGAACGCGGATTTTTCGACTTTCGGTTGAACGTCTTTCGACTCAAGACCCTTAGGGTCAGATCTTGGACGCCCTAGGTCTTAGCTATCTATAAATAAGCTCCCTTGGAAGCCCCGAATACTTTTACAAAACCCTACAACTCTCTACACATTCGAAACCCTAAATCCGGAGTCGTCGGAGGCACGAAACCAAGGCTTGGACTGTTGGACGAAAATTTCAAGATCTCCAGCGTTGTGATCGTAGAACCCGACGAGCGGAGAGGAGAAACGGTGGACTGGAAGCCACGCCTTCGAAATAGACGATCCCGGACGTTCATGAATCACGACTCTGTAAGTTAATACTTACATGGTTTTGGGAGTAACTAAAACATTCAAACCTAAAAGCTTAATCGAATCTTGCGAAAATCTGTCAACGTATGTTTTCTACCGGCGCAACAGTTTTGTCGAATTTTTCCGAACCTTAAAACGACTTCAAACGGAAAAACTTAAAACATAAAAAACATTCCTAAGGCTTAGATCTATCTTCTGTAAAATTTTCAGAATTTTTAGAGACGATTTGATATGAGAAAACCAACCGAAACCGAACTGCTTGAAACTAGATCTTGAAATTCTTGACAGAACTTAGGTCCGATCTTGATCACGTTTTTGACATTAGTTCTAGACCGATTTGGATCTTTGGCCGAACATGAAAGTTGTAGATAAATGTCTTAAGATGGTCTCTGTAAAATTTCATCAAATTTGGAGTTGATTTGCTATGGTAGATTTCTACATATTTAAACTGTGACATGCAAAATTCGGACAGATTTGTGTTTCTGTGAAAATTGGTGTTTTTGACCTATTTCGGTATCTCGGATTGAAAGAGTTAAAACACGAAAGTTGTTCATCTCGACGTTTCTGAGTCAGTCGTGAAATTTCAGAATTTTTGGAATTAAATCTGATTTTAGACTAATTTTAGAGTAAACTGTGGTTTACCGGAAACCAAATCTTGAAATCTTGTTGAAACATGGAATTAACCTTTAGGGTTGAAATAAATTGAAATATTATTTTTAAGTAAATAAAATTGGAATCAGATTTTTGAAATTAAATCCCCTTACAAACTTGATAAATTAAAATTAGGGGTGAGTGCTCTGCAGTGTGCCCCCTAACGATTCACTTCGTGCCTTAATGGACGATGGTGACCCCGCGCGCTAAATTTGAGATATGATATTGCCAAAACGGCATGAAATATAGAGCCTACACTCTCGAGAATATCCACATGGGTTTCCCGAGGCTCCGGAGTGGTACTGGGTATGGCTGATACGGTTGCGGCCGCCGGGCTACCGGCTAGACTTGTTGAGATTGCGATGCAATCGTGAAATACTTGAAATACTAAATCTGGAATGTAAGGGGGAAAATTTAAATTAAATTAAATTATGTTTTGTTGTCCCATTAAATTATTTAAATGCTTATTTAAATTATGGCTTTTATTTTAGATTATGTGAAATGTGTTGTTAAAGGAAGCCCTGAATTGAATTATGCAAATTGGATAGTCGATTAGATTAAACTGAATTATTTATGTTATTATCATGTTTTATTTAAATATTAAATTAATGGCTTTTAAACCCTACGATCATGCATTTGTTAACTTACTCAGCAAGTTGTGCTGACCAAACCATTTTTATTCCTTTTTCTTACAGAGTATATGGAATGAGCATGTATGAGCACGATTCATGCATGGGATTTTGGGAACATTATTTTGTTTTGATTTCGTACATTAGACTATATTATGAACGGGCCTGTTTAACCCGTGTTTTGGCCATGTCGGCCCTATTTACATTTTCCGCTGCAATACTATACTTAAATATTATTTCCGCTGCGCTATGTTATTATTATTTTCGAGCTATATTGTATGGGCTGTTTTGAATGCTTTAAATGTTTTAAATACTGCAATACCTAGCCTTGCATTTCTTTAGTAAGCTCGGAGAAACCGTGTCTTACTAGGGGGATGTGGCGGTGACATCCCGACCTGGGTGATAAAAAACCGGGGTGTTACAGTGGCACTGCAATGTCCTGTCCACTGGTGATCCGTTACTAATTTTGTATGTTTTCTTCTGCTGTCATTCCTTCACCATCAAATGACCAATCCACTGACCCTGATGGTGCAATTTTTTGTATTTGTTTCATTGATATATCAATAAGGATTTGCTCCTTTTTTGGTTATTGTACAATGTAACATTGTCGGTAAGGGTTTTATGATTAGTAGAATGCTATAATATGAATATATAGTATTTTCTTTTTTTTTACATATAACTAATATTACTGTAATTATTTGCATAAATAGCCTTCACCACAAGATAGACACATTTTTGGTTTTGTTTATTTCAACTTTTGCGGTTGGTTTAATTTTCGAGACAAATCCTCATATGTTGTTTAGATTTTTTTTTTCTTTTTTTTGAATGAAGTTTTGTTACAGCATGACAATTACATCCATTTGGGGGTGGGGTTAAGAGGATTGGCATCATACATCCACATGATAGGCTTATCGATTCCTAGAGTAGTCCTAAATTCTTTTAATATCAAGGACTCTTAATCTCTACAAAGGGACTTCCCTATGCCAGAGACACGACTTTCTAATAACGGTCTGATACTTGATTTTGTCCTCAACTAAACATGTCTTGCACTTTTTTTTCTCTCTTTTCTAAATATGACTTCTCTGGTAACTGGCCTTCTTCATTTTGTGACTTGTTTCAGGGATCGTAATGCTAGAACTGCCCTGTTTGACGGTATTGAGGAAGGAGGTATTAGGGCATCGCCATCATACTTGAACCATGAGATTAATGAACAGGAGAATGATAAAGCAGTGGACGGGCTGCAAGATCGAGTTAGTCTGTTGAAACGAGTAGGTTCATCTAGAATGATGATAATCATGGATGAAGGGTTGGAGATCAATTATTTTATTCATTGAGAAAATGTGAAAGTCTCCTTTGTGTTTTCTTGAAATTGCTAAAACTAACCTCTCACGGGTTGTAATATACTAGTATTTAGTATGAATCACTGCTAATACTCAGGAAACGTGCAAAAATATGTGTATCAGAGTGTACGCATGTGTATATGTATTAATTTAGCGTGACATTTCAAATATGAATTTGTAGCAACTATGAAAATACTAACAATTAATGAAAAACAATTATACTGTATATAGTACTTCCTCCATTTTTAAAAGAAAGCTGCATTTGCAAATGTGGCACTATTCACACAAATAATTTAACTTAAAGTTTTATCATAGTTATACAAGTTAAAATATAGTCAAGTGAGATTTTGTTAGATTCTTCTCTTCTTGTAGTTTTTAGATATCGAACTTTTAGAATTTTTACTTGTACCGAAGTTGAGTTATAACTTATTTAAAATGTGTATTGGACTACGTGCTGGGTGGGTCCGTAGCAAACTTTAAAAAACAGAGGAAGTACAAAATAATTATTTTATACTAATAATTATATAAATATTAATGCAGAATCTTGAACCACTGAAGATGTTAGCTCATTTGGGTTTTGTGATGGAACAATTTATAAGGTATAAAATTTAGTAATTAATGATTTGTATTTAACTTTTTTAGACTATATTATTTTCGAAAGTGAAGTATGTTGATTTAATTAATTTTTATTATAATTATGATTTGACTGAGGGAAATTATTAGGTATTTTTGGAATAATATAAATTTTAGTAATTGATGATTGATTTTATTTATTCATTACCATGTTCTGCATAAATTATGGGTAATTAATTTCCTATTTCAGAAATTAAATAATATATTATGTAGGAAATTGTTATGGTGCAACCATGACATATGACTTCATGTGCTGCAGCCATTTCTCACCGTTGATTAACTTTTTAAATCAACGGTTGGGATTAATTCGAATTTTATAAAAGTAATTTTGACATATTACTCCAAATATATTTTACTTCCTCTGTTCTCATTTAAGTGCTCCATTTGCATAGTAACAACTATTCATTGAGTAATTTTGATTAATTTTTTTTAACATAGTTCTATAAGATAAACATATTCAAGTGAGATCTTGTTAGATTCGTCTAATCAAGTAGTTTTAGAATATCAAATTTTCATAATTTTTACTTATATACAATTTGAGTTATAAATATTTAAAAATGTGTATTGGACTGCGTGAAATGCAGAAGTGGAGCACTTATATGAGAACAGAGGAAGTAGTACATTTCAGCGACAATGTATGTACATTTCAGCGATGTTGAGTAATATTGACGTGCTATAAATTATAATATATTTCAGCGACATACATAGTGTTAGCGACGCCTTCTGTATTTTTCAGCGACATATGATAGTATATTTCAGCGATATACTATAGTATTTTTCAACAACTTGATAATGTGAATTTCAGCGACTTCATAAAAGTTAATACCCCAATTCTTTGGTTTAATATATTTCAGCGACGAGCTGTGTGTATTTTAGCGACGAGTTGTGCATAGTTCAGCGATGTATTATATAATATTTCAGCGACACAAATAGTATTTTCTATCGATAATCTTGTGTGTATTTTTCAACGACTTGACATTATAATTTTTTTTGGACAACTTCACCCTTTTACATTTTGAAACGTTGGATTTTAAATGAACGATTGAGATTAGTGCCTTGATGTGCTACGGATTTTATTGATTGCACCGTAACCAATCTCTATTATGTAATGTCATGCAAGCTATATAATTTGTTACCAACAACAGTTGGTTTGAATGGATTGTATCTAGTTTCTTAAGCAATATCTCGAGTTTGAGCATTGTGTATACAAAAAGCTATTTTGGAAAATGTGTACCTCATTTCCATGTAGATCCTAGTCTTACGTTCATTGGGTACGGGGATACCCGATTATTCACAAAAAAAAAATATACGAAGTAATATGTAATGTGTATAAGCTTTTTTAGGATGAATATACCACATTTTTAAAATAATGCACGGTATAGATGGTTTGTCGTACAACTATGATAATATTATAAAAATATTTTTTTTTGGTAAACATTGCGAATCGAACCCCAAGTCCCCAACCTATAGTTGAAAGGTAGGAAACATGATCATTTGGGTTAAGTCCCATTCCCATATTAAAATAAATAAATAAAAATATTTGAACTATCACATTCTGCACCTGCCAAAAAATTCCTATTGTGCACGGGGTTGAATATTTTTCATACAATGAACTATGATAATACTCTCTTTTATTCGGTTTACAGTGATTTTAATGACTATTAAATAAGACGTAATTTGATTAAACAGATCAATCCGGTTATGGTGTAGAATAATAATATTATGTATGTAAGTATTAATATATATGTGGAATATTGTCGGGTCGAATTACATAATTCCAAAATGAGATTATGTAATGGATTGCAAATGACATCACAAAATATATACATGTATCACCGTCATAAACATAAAAATACTAAATACATCGTCATAAACATAAATAAACAGATCGTGTGCATCATTGAGTTATATTATCATCACAAAAAAAGTTGTCGCCAATTCCATTCTGCATGTGCAGAATCTGGACTCTAGTATATTACTCTCTCCGTCCCCGCCGTACGTCTCCTATATGACTTTTTGACAATGTTCATTGTACAACTTTGACTCAATTTTATAGCATGTATATATTTGTCAAAAAAAAGGAGTCAAGTTCGAGCTTGTTAGTTTCGTCTAATCATATATTTTTAAAATATATATTTTGTAGAATTTTTACTTGTCCATATTTTGATATATGAACCGCTAAAAAAGTGCATTTGATTGTATGCCCATGTCAAACAGGACATGTTTATTATTAATCCAATGCATTTGAAATCAAAAAAAATCACTATAAATAATGTGCATATTTTTCATTCTAACCACTTTCTAAATGCTCATTCCTCAAGTTTTATCTTTTCAAATCTCAATTTCTATACTCTAATTTTAAACTCTTAGCACTAAACAACATCATTTAATACATCTTCTGCACGATGGGGTGTGCAATCACATTGATAAAAATGTCCTGTGTTGGATTTGGAAGGGATGGATGGCCGAGGTTTACACCTCGGGAAACGGGAGCGGATTACCGCCTCACATATGGTTGGTGGATTGGGCTAGCATCCCACTCCCCCGAAGTTTTGCATTGGCGAGGTGATTGTCGGATATCTATACGGTCAATACAAGCGGCTGCATGGGAATATGGTGGGAGGTGGGGGTTGGTCGTGGATGTAAAAGTTGGCTATCCCTAAGAAAATTGGTTTTTTCTTTGGGATGCTAGGGCGTGGCGCGCTTCCATGCAATGCCCTGAGATTTCGTTGTGGCTTGGCTTCATCATCGTTATGCATTATCTATGGTGTTATATGTGGACGATTGGAGACGCACACTTTTCTCATGCTATTGGGTAGGAGAGGTCTGGCACCGAGAGGGCTTCCCTCAAGTAGGAGATGAGTTCACTATTGGTGATGTTGGAATTAGGCATTAGTTAGAATGGATGATGAGGAGTACTGGAGTTTTCTTCCTTGCGACTTTGTGGGTTATGTGGGTGGAGAGAAATGCCCGTGTGTTTCAGGTTCCTGGTCCAATAACAATCAGTTGTTGTTCCAAGCACAACATTTTCAACAATCACTGGAAGCATGTGGTCATTGCTTCCAGCTGTTGCATCCTTCGCGTTCGGTTTGTGGAAACGTGAGGTTGATGAATGGTGGCTTCTCAATAAAGATGGTTTTGCTTTAGCTATTGCCGGTTTTTCTGGTTTTAGAGCTGTAGTTCGCGACTGCGATGAGAGTTGGAGGATAGGGTATTGTGGACAGCTGATTGGCCGGGATATCTTGGATGTCGAGCTCTTGGCGTCGTGATTTGGGCTGGAGATGGCGGTGCTTCATGGGATAAACATTCATCATTGATATGTTGACTCATTAGAGGTGTTTGCGATTGGTTAAGGGTGCTGCTAACCCGAGGAATGCCTTGTGGCCGATCACAATTAAAACTCATCTCGAGAATATGTATGGTTGCAAACTTTGGCATGTGTATAAGGATTAAGGAGGGCAACCAGGTGGTGAATGCCTTTGCTCGCAGGGCAGCTTGACGAGTGCAATTTTATACCACCTGAGCTTTCCCTCCCGATAATGTCATGCCTTTTTTGGAGTTGGATGCCATGGGTACAGTATTTCTTCGGCGATAAAGCCTAGTTGATTTGGTGTTTCCTTCTTGCTCGACTTTTATTTTTCCCTTTCTTATTTGCTAGTCTTTTTGGGCCGTCAGTGCCTGTCACACAAAAAATATTTTACTTTAAAAATATTTCGAACTCCAAATTTAATTATTTTTTAAACATAGCCTAATATTTTGAATATGCAAGTAATAATTTAATTAAGGGTGAATTTAGGGCTCAAAGTTGTGAATTGGAATTGCTACAGCCTACAAGCCCAGTCAAACATTAAATGCCTTGCTTTGTTTTGGGTTTTCACTTTTGATAAAGTTGAATACCGAAAAGCAACATTTGTCCGATTACTTCATCACACGACCGGTTGCCTGCAAACCCCCCCTTCCACTTCCGACTGATTCACGACGAAGGCTACTGAACAATTCGATTATCCTACTCACCTGCAAACTACAAAGTCGATTCAAAATGCCGCCGACCCCCTTACACATTTCGCATCCCCACCAATTTCGCTTGCCGATTTACCCATGAAGAGCCACTGGCGATGCTGCAGGACTTGTACTAGAATTACATGGCAAGTAATTTGGTTACCAGTGTAAATAATCTCACCCGGTACTGCAACGACCGCGCCACCAGGTTTCATTGCTGCAACACCATTGCCGCTTTTTTGGCTAGACATCAAATCAACCGCAACAGTAACAGATTCCCAATCCGGACGTATGATTATCTTGGTGCTTGTGGAGCTAGGGTTTCTTCGATTGACCCTTCGTGGAGATTAGGTGCTTCCACGGAGCTTAATGTTGTCCAGGAAAGCTCCAGGAAAAACATCCACGCCCAGTCAGAGGCTTCGTTCATAGAAATCCCTGTCACTTGCTACCAGGTTAATGGGGCTGTCCCTTTCCTATTCATTGTTCTCTTCTGACCATTATGTGTTTGATTTAGATTAACGTGCTGTCTTTCTCCTGTGGATAGTGAGAATATGTACGGGAGTGATTTATTTATTTATTAATCCGTTGTGATTTTCTACTTTTTGAATGTCATTGCTGATTAATGGAATCTTCGAAAACAAGATATGATTTCTTTAAAGATACAACGGAATTCTGTTTCTTTGGAGTCATTAGTACTAAAAGTTTTCGTTGTGTTCGTGTGCTCATACTTTTACGCTGTCGAGAATCATACCAGCATTAACGATTAAACAAGCTGTTCAGCCAGCAAAAGGCCGAGTGTGCAATGTATGGAATGCAACATTGATGCTCACTTTGACTTATGAAATACAGCTTTGCATCTGTGTATTACTCCTTTGACGGTGAAGGCTGGCAGAATCTCCCGAGCACAGTAATATAGTTTAAACTCTCAACCAAAATTCTTTGTACAATTGTATATTGTTTGTGACAGTTTTCGTGAGGAAGTAACCTTATCATCTTCCTCAAATCCCAAGTTGCATGCCATTAATTTTTGCTCTATAAGTAAAAGTTTACTCTTCTGACTGCCAAGGTCCTGAATGATATACCCATGTGGGTGCCCAATTAGTGTAATGTTGTGCCGTGTTCAAAAGTTTTGAATGGTATGAAAGTAATACATGTGTAGACTGTTGTAGAGTGTTCTTGTGTTACATATCTATATAGTAGTTGTCGAGGACTCGAGGTAGTGATTAATTCCTATGCTGTAAATAGAGTGTAAATATGTCTATGCATTCTAGTTATATTTAAAAATTTTATAAAGGTAAGAGTTGAGTTATGATTTGAATATTTGTGTGTGTGTGTGTGTGTGTTTACCATATCGAAGTGAAGTTACTTTTAAAGAAAAATTATGTCCCTAGTGTGAAATGTTCTGGAGAGTAGACAAACTCTCTGAAAGAGAATTAATAAAACAGAGTACATAGATTGAAATTTCAATTGTTTATTACTCTCTCCATTCCTTATTAGTTGTCTTTTTAGAAATAAAAAAGTATTCCTAAATAGTTGTCACTTTACACATTTATATCATATTTTTCCAATATTACCCTTCTACTCCCATTAATGATAAGCCTAGAAGAAATCAACTGTCAGAAAGCAAGCGCAAAACAGTCAAAAATAAAATAATCATTGTCTTGGTTTCTACAATTAGAGCTAAACGACGTTTATTAAGGAATGGAGGGAGTATTACACCAAAAATGTTGGCCTACTCTGAAATTTTCACAGGCTACAGGATACAAGTTAGATGTCTAAAGTAGGATGGCATGACACTGCAAAAGGGCATGTTTTCATTACATTCTAATATTATGCTGTATATATATCTTATCTTTGACATCTTCATGTCCAAACAGTATTAACTCTTGACCATACTATAAAAACGTGGCCGAGCCAAACATCCCATTTATTGCTTCTTGAACTGGTGTTGTGTTATTAATGATGTACTGAACTGCTTTAAAGTGGCTGATTCATACATTAGTTGTATGATTCAAATGTGAAAACACTCGATTTTTAATTCACTATTGATTAAACCTTTTTCTTTTAGGTACTAATATCTAATTTTTTGATTTGTCAAATTGTTGGATTTATGTTATATTTTTGGGTATTTTATTGTTGCTGTATGTCTGATACTTACAGATGTATGTGGACCATGCCGACATCTGGATTCAATTTTTGTAGAAAATATATTACGCATATCATGTTTACATTCTGACTGTTTCATTATTCTGTCTGTGTCTTGTCATGGAATGTTGTATCTTAGGAGAATTCTTTTTCAGGCATGTCTTTTGAATGTTTGAGCACATTTCTTGTCATGGAGGACCTCTCTTAACTTAGAATTCATCTTGGATATATGCTTGAACTTGTTAGAATGAGGGTCTTTTTGGCAATTAGCTGTCAGCTATTAACTGATTACATGAGTAATAAATCAGTCAAAATTAGTTGTTTGGCAATTTTGATACCAACTTTTTGCCTACAATAAGCTGAAACCAAAATGCTACTCTTTGCAGGGGATTCAAAAAAAGCTGTTTCGACAATGTTTTAAGTTATTTTGTCTATTTAAAAAAGCCATTTTGTCTCACAATGTCTCACAAATGAGCTGATCCAATTTAGGTGCTTTGCCAAACACCCCCGATGTTTTTTGTTTTGTGGACTGTGGAGGTTTAGAACTCCCTGATTGTATTGAGTGCTATTTTTCACAGCACTGATAGTGAGATTCATAACTTCTCTATGTCATTTGCCATTCCTCTATTTTTCTGATGGATGCTTTTAGATTATTGGTGTTCATGA
This sequence comes from Hygrophila difformis, assembly GCA_030278955.1. Classification (NCBI taxonomy): domain Eukaryota; kingdom Viridiplantae; phylum Streptophyta; class Magnoliopsida; order Lamiales; family Acanthaceae; genus Hygrophila; species Hygrophila difformis. Next base: position 30,872,105 of record JAOANR010000015.1, on the reverse strand, counting down.
CCAAGCTGAGAAAGATGAAATTGTCAAGTCTGTGAAGCATCTAAAAAATGTGGAGATTGAAGATGGCTACACTAAAGATGCTGTTATATCTCGCCAGGTTTGACAAAATTATATGGTTTTATGGGGTTTTGCTTGCTTTGTTATAATATGTTATTTATTATTATTATTATTACTATTATTATTATTATTTTTGTAGTATTATTTTCTTCTTTATTCATGCAAGTGATTAATTATCATTAATAATGCATATATTCTTTCTAATACTGTCACCAGGAACTTCTTATGGATGTGAGGGACAAACTTCTTTTTGAACCAGAATACGCTGGGAATTTGAAAGATAATCAGCCCCCGAAATCTTCTCTCAGAATTCCTTGGTCCTGGTTGCCTGGGGCGCTATGCCTTCTTCAGGAGGTAAGCTTGGTCACTTGCTACAAGTCTGAAATTTCTTCTTAGCAATCATTCACCATTTCATTGAGTCTGGCTTCAGACTTCAAACTTCGAGTCTATTTACGATTGCTACTTTTTGCATTCTTTTCTCTTAGAAAATGGATCTACTTATGTTTTCTGAGCTTAATGGAGAACTCGTGTTCAAATGAATCTTCTATGAAATTTTAGTTATATTGATTTAGGTAGGAGAAGAGAAACTTGTGCTTGAAATTGGAAGAAGATCTCTGCAGCATCCGGAGTCAAAACCGTTTGTTCATGATTTGCTTCTGTCTATGGCCCTTGCAGAGGTAGGAATAAAAGAGAAGGGGTCAGAACCTCAAGTTCCTTTTCTGTGAGTTTTGTTATACTTCCATTTCTTATTATAGGTGTTTTCTTGAAGTGTGCGATTGCAAAAAATAGCTTCGAGAAGAACAAAATTTCTCATGGATTTGAAGCCCTTGCCCGTGCTCAATGTCTTTTGAGAAGCAAGATTTCTCTTGGGAAGATGACACTTTTGTCTCAGGTAATCCTCACTCTAGTTGTGTATTCTGTTTATTTATTTTATTTTATTTATTTCTAACTTATTTCCTCTTGTAATCTTATAATGTACTGCTTTCAATTGGTTTAACTTTTAAGGGTTCAAATACAAAAGCATCATCATACTAAATTTATTAATGTCAGTGTGCTTTGCTTGTGCATTCGTGCTCAAACTGTGATTATAGCTGCCTCAAATAAGTTATTTCAAAATTTTCTTTTAGATAGAGGAGTCATTGGAGGAGCTTGCTCCAGCCTGCACCCTGGATCTTTTGGGTATGCCTCACACGCCTGAAAATGCTGAACGAAGACTTGGAGCCATTGCTGCTCTGAGAGAATTGCTGAGACAAGGCCTGGATGTTGAAGCTTCATGCCATGTTAAAGATTGGCCTTGCTTCCTGAACCAATCACTCAAAAAACTCATGGCTACAGAAATAGTGGAACTTTTGCCTTGGGATAATTTAATCATTACGCGGAAGAACAGAAAATCTCTAGAATCACAGAGTCAAAGAATCATCATTGATTTCAATAGCTTCTATGTGGTTATGTTAGCACATATTGCACTTGGATTTTCAAGCAGACAAACTGACCTGGTACAGCATGTTTAAATTTGTCTTACATTCTCCAACTCCTCACAATATAAATTTGTGTTGATTCAATGCTTTGTGAAGTATTAGCTTAGGCATTTCTTCATAATGTCTGCATACATAATTGCATTTCCATGCGATAGAATTTCCATGTAATTTATTGCTTAAAATTGTATACGGATTTATTAGTGCTATTCGTTTTTGGTGGTTGTGATAATTTTTATCATCTTGTGTGTAGATTAAGAAGGCAAAATCAATATGTGAGTGTTTAATAGCATCTGAAGGGATTGATTTAAAATTTGAGGAGGCCTTTTGTTCTTTCCTTTTGGGGCAGGTCAAGCATTCTCTTTCCAACTTTTTTATGGCATATGCTCTATTCTTTTACCCCATTAAGTACCAGTGAGGAAATTATACATTTCATCCAGGGTGATGAAGCAACAGCTGTGGAAAGACTAAGACAGCTTGAACAAAATTTGGGTTCCAGTCCACATAAATCGCTGCAAATGAAAGAAACCAGAGAAGTTTCAAGCGCAAACAAACAATTGGTATATCTGTGATTTTACATTTTCTTATGATATCCTTACTGAGAGGCAGCTTAACAGTACGCCTTTATGGCTTCATCCCTTTCAATGTTTCATATTTTATCTTTAGCTAGCAATTTAAACTTTCCTCATAAATGAACCATATCCCAGTTCATAAAGTCAGATGGACATCTGGAAAAATGTAATTTGAAATTGAAAGTGGAAGAGCCTGGAGAATATTTTAGATTTCATCTTCTAATTGGTACCCGTTATATAAGAAGTCTTTCCCTGTGTAATTCTAGGTTGGAAGTACCTTCACTCAATGCCTTCTCTTGTTTGCCTATGTATTGATTTGGTTGATGCAAATCCTCTACTGTTATATGAGATCTCTGCCTCTTTATTAGTGTCATAAGTAGTATAGATGTAGTGTTTGAAGATATTATAGACTTAACGTTCTACTGTTTATATCTCTTTAAGAATTGTTTATTTGTAGGAAACATGGTTGAAAGAAGCTGTTCTTGGGCTGTTTCCAGATACCCGTGATTGTTCTGCATCTTTGGTAAAAAAGATTTTAAGAGTACTTTCTAGAATTCTTTCTCAGAGATACTAAATTCAAAATATTAATTACAGGCAGATTTCTTTGTTGGTGAAAAAAGGGCTTTCGGCACTAGTCATAACAAAAAAGCTCCTATTGCTGCATCCAGCATTCGGCACAGAACACTTTCTGTTTCTCTTCCCCGAGATCAAAGAGCTGGAGAAACAGTTTCAAGCACAGAATCATCAAGACATCTTGGATTTGCTGCTCAGCAGCTTGCTCCTCCCAACCTACAAAGTCCACTGACAGAGGGCAAGGTCAATACTGGAAGTAATGTTGGCTCATCATCTGGTCAGTTGAAACGAACTTTAGGTTCAAAGCAAGCTGAAGCCTGGAAATTCTCTTTTACCTTTGGGGACATGCTTGGAAAGATGATATATGTTACAGCACTAGGCTGCACTTTGGGTGCCTTATTTAAATTAATCAACATGCAGTCCTGGGGACCAGGAAATGGATCTAAATGGAGAACGAATGAACAAATAGTTAAAGCAGGGTCCTCTAGTCGGATTGACTTGTCTATGGATTCAGGTCTCAGACAATCCACAGTTAAGAAAAATAGCATTACAAGAAAATTAAACAGAGTACTCTCTCTTCTCAAGATGCAGTCTGTGGATTGTCTAGAGTTTGCAGATTTGCAAACCGCTTCTGTCTCTTCTGGACTTTCATCATCATCATCATCAATGACATCAATATATAGGCATCCTATGTCTATTGAAGATGCGGAGTTTCTTGTCAAGAGATGGCAAGCAATCAAATCAGAAGCCCTTGGACCTGATCATGATATTCTTGGTCTCAGTGAAATACTTGAAGGAGCCATGCTTGTTCAGGTAAAGATTGTAGTGACTCAGTACTCACCCCCAATTTGCAACTGCATTGGTTTACTTATTTAGTCCAATGCATTAACTTACTTAGTTCCTGATACATACATTGAGCGCATTTTCTTTGACTTACTCAGGGTATTTTATTATCTTTTTTAAAAAACGATCTTTTCTAGTCTCTAGCTCTCATCACAGGCATTCATTTTTTAAGTCACTGTTCCGTACTCGCCCTATATAGAAAGAGCTCATTAGAACCCGTATTAAACATAGAGGAGGGAAACAAACAGGACTACTAAGAACCAATGACCAGTCCTATAGGGGCAGGTGGGAATAGGCTTGAACCACTACGCCCTTAATATTATAGTAATAAGTCGCAAGCACGAACCGATAACTCTAACTGCTTTCAAGTGGAAGTACTAGTGCCTAGCAAAATATGGTCTTCACTCTTCAATTAAATTTTGTGCAATGTAATGATATTTCCACCTGTATTGTATAATAATTTCTCATTCTGATTCATAAACTAGGTTCAATGAGGAGGATGACAAATTAAACTTATGACATTGATAGTTGCTTTCAGATGATGGTAAGTTTTGGATGAATTTTATGAAAAACTTGTTACATCCGAGAGTTGGCTTTAGCTGATGTTAGGTAACTGGTAAGTTAGAAGAAGGGTCCTTTTATGGAAGCTTTCTCTTGCACATTAATGAATCAATGAATTGCCTATATAAGGTCTGCAGGTCTGTAAAGGAGAGAGAGAATCACGAATATTGTTCACTGGGCAGAGTGTGCTAAGATTGGGCAGAGATCCAATAATAGCTAGAACAGTGAAAATGTTGTTCACTGGACCTGCTCGTGATAAGATAATCATGAATGCCATCTTGACTGGCTTGGAGGAATGTGTCTTATAGTTTTTCAGTAGTTGAATTGTTTCATGCTCCCTAGAATCTTAAGTGCATTGAATTTTGACCTTGGAATTCAGTAAAACAGTGTCACGGTCTGCACAGTTGAACATGCTTGTCACCAGCTATGTGCCTTTTGTAAATTATGTTAAATGGATGCATTGCAGTGGGAAGCACTGGCTGAAGAGGCAAAAACAAGGTCATGTTTTTGGAAATTTGTTTTGTTGAAATTGATCATTGTATCTGCCGATATTTCAACTGATGGAATTGGGAGGGAAATGGCTGAAATCGAAGTTTCCTTGGAGGAGGCAGCTGAACTTGTGGATGAATCACAGCCTAAACATCCAACTTATTACAGGTAACACAACTACTTGAATATCTTTGTTCATGCTTTGTGTGTTCTTGCTGTGCTGAGGCTTGTGACTCAGTAGCACTTTATTCAGCCTTCTGGGTAGTAAACATGGTAAAAGGGAAAGTCTTGAGCTCTACATCCATGGCCAAGTATTAAACATGAGCTATATCAGGTCATAACTCGGGAAAATATAGAAGCATTCCTAAAACATTACAAGTAAGACCGCATCTTTCTCCACACACTAACATTCTTTACGCTCATTCCTTTCTTTTTCTCTCTCTAAAGCATTATTATGTTCTCTGATTTGAATCTGGGTACACATTTTCTAATATTAGATATCTGAATGTGATATCTTGTGTGAATTTAGCTGTTTTGTATTTTATTTAGTATGCAGGGCTAGGTTTATTGGAAAATATGTCTTAACTTTTTCTTAGTCGTTTGCATGCAAAACTGAAACTTGGCGTGCACGATGTTTGTTAGAAGGCATGTTTGTTACTTGTTAGGGATCCACAAAGACTGCCATAACACGAATATATACATAATTTTCATGTCATCAGTCCTCTGTAGGTTCCTAACATTATGTGATACATATGACTCATTGGTGGCAGCACGTATGGAATGCGCTACCTCCTGAGGAAGCATGAAGATGGATCTTGGAAGTTCTATGACGGCGGCATTTTAAATCCCTCGTGACCTCCCTTGAAAACACCTGCAGCAACTCTGTAATCGTCTGTGCCTATTCCATGTTTCTTGAAACCTGACATGGTAGGCATTCTATATCTGGCAATTTCAACAAAGTTAAAGATAGATCCATCACACTCCTGCGGGTTTTGTTTATCAAGTTGGGCAGCAGGTATATTTGGCAGAGCTAGTTAGGAAATTGAATTGATTGTTTCTGACCCCATAGGCAGATGTCAATGTTGAAACTTGAAACAATCCTTAATACTAGGAATTTTTGGTCATCAACATAGGCCTTTTCTACTGATGCATACTCATATCTTTCAGCTTCTTGCGATTGTGTTTGTGTTTTTGTGTGTACAGCTTTAAAAGCTTTCTTTTGGATTTGCCTATCTAACAAATCGGAAAAAATGCCAAATAGGTCATTTTTCTTTTCAAAAAATTCAAATCAGTCATTTTTCTATTTTATTACCAAAACAGTCCGCTACAAATGCTAATTATGTCCAAATCAGTTCTTTGTTCACTAATTATGCTCTAATTAATTTAAACCTGACACGCGGACATAATATTAGTCCATTTTCTTTTATCTTTTGCCAATTTAGTCCTAAATTTTTATTTTGTTCCATTTAGTCCTCTATTAAATCAATCATTTTTATATTAATTGGCTTCTATCTTTTCAAATTATTTTATTTCAGGCCCAGAACATTAAATTTTTTATTATTACTAATCCATTTATCAAATAAATGTTCAACATACTTCCGTAAATAAAATTAAACACCAAACCTTATGCATTGGGTTTTATTGTCCATGCTTCTGACATTCATAACCTTCCAAAAAGTAAAATTAAATCATTTATACAAAAATTAAAATTAAATCATCTACTACGTTTTAATGTAGGAAATAAAGTATGATTGTGTTAATTGTTGTTGAAGGAAACCAGAACCAATGAACCATCGGTTACGGTCGAATGGTTAGAGAGAGTCCGTAAAATCTCGGATCTTGGAAAACCCGGTAACAAGGCAGTCAAACCTAATGTATGAGGTTTGATGTTTAATTTTATTTACGGAAGTATGTTGGCATTTATTTGATAAATGGATTAGTAGTAATAGAAAATTTAAGGTTTTGTGGCTGAAATGAAATAATTTGAAATGTTGGAGACCAATTAATTTAAAAATGACTGATTTGGGTAGAGGACTAAATAAAACAAAACAAAAGTTTATGACTGAATTGACAAAAGATAAAAGAAAAAGGACTAATATTTAAGCCCACGTGTCAGCTTGCCACGTCAGCAATTAGAGCATAATTAGTGAACAAGGGACTGATTTGGACATAATTCACATTTGTAGCGGACTGTTTTGGTAATAAATAGAAAAATGACTGATTTGAATTTTTGGAAAAGAAAAAGGACCTATTTGTCATTTTTTCCCTAACAAATCTATCAAAATGAAAACATTAGATGGCCCAGAACTTATACTGTAGTATGTATATGTTCAACGGTGGTTTTAGTTATACAATGGTATGCTGTTGTTTTACAGTTAGTGAGGACGCCTTACCTTACCTTCGTCTCGAATAGTAACAATTTACCCTTTCCATTGCTCGAATAATTTTCTCATTTTTCTGCCAGGTAACACACAATTTTTCTTTAACTCCAAACATTAGAATTTCTGTGTTATGTTACTAGAACCAAATGCATATAAATCGCTGTAGTGAACCATTGCGATTCATTTACAAGGCTAAATTTTGAAATGATAGATTGATCAAGAAATTTCTGCACACGTGATCTTGTGCAACTCATATTGAAACTTTTCAATTTTCGAAGATGGCAAATGTATTGGCACCCCAAGTCCATCTTCTCCCTTATCGTTTTTGAAGTTATTATACCAACTCACAGACGTCGTAGTACACGGAGGTCCACCATACAGAGGCTTGCCCCATCCTAAATCGAGCTTATCAAACCCAATACTCCTTATGTCCGATGCAGTAATATGTGATCTTTGGTCCAAATACGCGACACTTTTTTGGTGGTGTCAAAATCTATGAAGTGTTCTCCACTCCTTTGTGCTTTGAGCTGTTGAACCTGATTCACAGCATACGCCAACGAATTTTCATACAAACTTGTAACTTTTGATGTCGTGGACATAGGATAAGATGCATTGCCATAGTACCCTGGTGGGATATCTATCCCCTTATGATAACGTGCATTTATGGCGAGCGTAAGGCAGGCCATCATGTCGTGGTCACTGGAAGCTGTTTCATAAAGTGCCATGGCGCGACATTTCCATAGGCAAGCAGTTATGAGATCGAATCTTGAAGGTCGGCGTGCAGCGTGCTTTGTCCCTATCTGGTTGCGAAGGGATTGCACATCTCTTGAGCTGAAGAAAGCAGAGGTGGTGTTGGTAATGGGAGTATCCTCAGGATGTTCAGCGTTTGGAACAGATTGAACAAAGTCGTCATGGATGCTAATGATGACTGGTGGAGATCGTGCGTTTAGAAGCTCTCTTTGCCACACCGGTGGAACTGATGGAGTTGAGGCACCATGGAGTAGCTCAGCCAATGCATTAAGGAATTGCATAAGACCACAGCCATCTAACATAACATGACTGAACCGGATTCCTAGTGAAAATCCTCCACACCAAAACCGTGTTACCTGCCATTTTTAATGGGAAAAAAAACCCATTTAGTCCCATAAATTTTTTCAATTTCCAAAATCATCCCACAAATATCGAATTACACAAATCCGTCCCATAACTACCCTAATCATCGCGGAACTTGTCCATGAACCGGTTTTTTCGCTAATCATCGCCGAACCTGTCCCATATCTTCCCTAATGGAAGGATGGGTTCGGTGATGATTATGGTAGTTATGGCCGGATTCATGAACGAGTTCGGCTATGATTAGGATTGTTATGGGACGGATTCGTCTAATTCGATATTTATGGGACTGTTTTGGAAATTTTTTTAAGTTATGGGACGATATGAGTTTTTTATTTTTCCCATTTTTAATTTCGAAATTATAAGTTCTTACGAGGAAAAGTAGTACATAACTGCAATGAAATTACACTGTTTAAAAGAGAACATCATAATCCAATCTATTTTCCATCCGCACATCTATTGATTAAAACTTACTTGAAAACTTAAAATTGGAGAGTCAAGAACGGACATTCCATCGAATTCAGGCAAGAGTTCGTCAAAATAGGGGCCCGGTTGCAAAATCCAGTCTCCAAGTTGCTCGAGCTGGGCATGTGTACGAGCTTCCACAAACAGAACACCTTCGTTATTACAATCGACCATAAGCTCTTTGGTCGGCCCCTCAAAAATCCGACCGGCAAGAGGATAATAGGTTACAAGTACTTTGGCTAAACCATCTCTAATGGCTATGGCAGGATCCACACTGGCTAGTTTTGTCCCTCGAATTGCACTAGGATAAAATTGAATTAAGCGATCTAGAGCGCGAAAACCTTGAAAATGATCTAAATCCGAAAGTTGTTTTCTTTCGGGATTAATTGTTGTTGGCTTTGCTCGAATTGCTTGAACCAATTTTGGCATGTTGCATTTTACATTGAACAGTTGATAAGTTCGTGAAAAGGCCATGATGAGGTTTTATTTTATTTTGGAGGGAAGCAATGTTAAATGAAAAATTAAAGCAATTGATTTTGTATATACAACTATGCCTGGTTTTTTTTATGTTGTTAGAAAGAAAATGGATCTAAAGTTTCAATCCAAAACCAATTGGTGGTAGGTAGAGTGATCCATGTCTATCCAAACAGTGTGTCATCCAACATATAACCGATATGAGATATTGTATCGTATGTAATAACAAATGTTGGTCCACACTGAGGCTGTTCCTTCCGAACATTAATTATTTGTGTGACATAAACCATTATATAATACTAATAGGTAGCTGCGGCTATTTACGTCTTCCGAACTGTGCAGTCCTAATGTAATGCTAAAACCTAGTAAATTTAATTAAAGTGCACAAAGTAACTAATAGGTAAAAGGGAACCTATTTACTGTTAGTTCTAAGGATAAAATGTTACAAAAAGCAGGTGAGAATTTGTTAGGAATTGCGGACCCACCTGAACTTTGACAGGCGTTAATATAATATTATTCGCTTTAGACAATGTTTTGTTCTCCCGAAATACTTCATATACTGAGTTAGGTGGATACATATTTAATTTGGTAATCAGCACGAGATTAGCGTTGATGATTTTAGTCTCAATCAACTTATTTTAGGTGAATACCAGGATCCAGGCCTCATTGGATCCAACACTAATCCCTCGAAGATCTGTAAAGGGCAATTAAGGGTGCCTCTTCCAAAGCAGTTTTTTGCATACACAAGACTCGAACCGAGACCTTGCTTAAACGACTAGAGCCCCATCCACTCAAGCCTACTGCCGTTGGTAGTCTCAATCAACTTATTTTGGTTATTTAGATTTGTAAAATGACCCAATAAATATTGTTTTGAGTTGATATGCGCTAGGTGGTACGAGAGCACGCTTGTTTCGCCACTACGACACCACGCCCGCTTCATATGGAAATCAAGGGGTTGTGCCCTCTTGCAGGGTCCTAGCACCACCCCTTGTGAAAAATAGACATTGGGAACGGAAAACTGAGATTTTGAGCTGCGTTGGGCGCCCAATGGCAAGGGTTAGAAAAAATTTTGGATGAAAGTTTCTATCTTAGGCGCGCGTGTGAAGAAGCACGCCCAAACAAGACCGTTGAGTGCGCTAGCGCGCTTAAGCCTTACCCTCAAGTTTCTATAATGGATGCTCCACGGAAGGAGTACGCCCGTGCACCTAGGCCTAGAGAATTGGAAATTTTTTCTAAGTGTCGGACACTCCGCAACATAGGCACACCCGAGCGCCAAATCAATCTATTCAAAATTCTGAAAAGTTGCAAATTTATATGATTTTCCAAACCCTTTTCTCTTATGCCAATCCCTCTTCTTATGAAATAAATACTCAAATAGTCATGTAAGTTTCACTATTATCCAATTTAGTTCATAAAGTATTTGATTATCTCAATTGGTCCTATAACTTTTATATTTTAGCCGAAACAGTCCCAAATGTATTTAATATTGAATTTTAGATCCTACACTTTTAAATTATTCATTTTTACCTCAAAAATTTTTATTTTTTGCAATTTAGTCCTTAGAACATATTTATATTTTTAAAAATGAGGACTAAATTGCAAAATTAAAAAAAAATTTGGGGAAAGAGTGAACAATATAAAAGTTTAGGGACCTAAAATTGAAAATCAAATGTATTTAGGACTATTTCGGCTAAAATATGAAAGTTATAGGACCATTTGGGATAATCAAATACTTTATGGACCAAATTGGATAATAGTGAAACTTACATGACTATTTGGTGATTTATTCCATATGTACACGAATTTTGGAAATTAAAACATACAGCAAAACATGCAACATATTTGTGGATCATTCACACATTCAAAACCTCTAAATCGGAAGATGGAAACAAAAGGATAAATGGACAAAATGGAATTTATAACTAAAAATGCTTTATTGTATGCAAACTTGCAAAGCTTTTCTTAATTTTAATTGCTCCCCATCCAATCGAAAGTTCGGTCCCAACAGGCTATTGCTAGTGTAACAAAGATTGGTCCAGACTGTGGCTATTTCTTCCAAGCAGTAACTCGATCGCTAGGGAAACCCTAAACCTTAGTGTGGTTTCAACAAGAACTTAATTAATTAAGTTATTTGCAGAACAACAAAATTGAGACCATTCATTTTGTGTGATGAGAAGACCTATGGATAAAGTGAAAAAGGCCACGCAAATTCTGCTTATATTTATGAATAATTAATACTTATTATTGTTTTTTTTTTGGTAAAACAGCCTGAAGAGGCGGGCAAACAAATGAAAAAAAGAAAGAATACTTATTATTGTTGATCAATTATTATAATAAATAAAGATAATTAAGTGGAATTGTATTCACAGCTTAAAGCTTATTGTACCACCCGGCCCCTTATCCTGTATAAGTTGTTCAACACTTTTTGGTCCCACACTATAAAGAATGTGACTCTGTGAAATTACAGCTATTAAAATAAATTACTCAACTCAACTTGTTAAACTCCTCAAAACATTAATAATTTTAAATTATTATATATTATTACATATTTATTGATTTTTTTAAGTATGAGCTTATTGAATTACTTAACAAATTCATATAATACTCTTCCAAAAAAAAGTTCATATAATGAGCTTATACCTCACTTTCAAACTCAAAATTTTCACTAAAAAAATTCATTTTTGTGACATTTTTTTAAAAAAAACTGAACTCAAATTCACCTTAATAGCAAAAATATTGCATTCTGCAATGGAATTTTTTCGGCGCATTTTTTTTTGGTAAACAGTGACGACACTCATGTGTCGGCAAAAATATGTGGAAGCCCAAGCCACAAAAATTAGAAAGGGAGATAAAGTGGAGGGATAGGGAGCGGGGAGTCGAACCCCCAAAATTTATTCTTTTGATGGAAGGATTTCTTATGGAACGCAGAGTCCTTGCGAGTTCCATCACAATAGCTAAAATAGTGTATTTTACAAAGGGTTGCAATGAAATCTTTCCATCACAAAAACAAAACCTTTTTATACTGAATTTGATTATAACTAATTAGCTTCGAATTTGAGCTCAATTCTTGTAGTGTAAAATAATTAACGACCTAGTGATGAGATAAATTTCAAAATTAAAACAAAGAAGTTCCATTCAACAATTTAAATTTGATTTTCATTATTCATCATATCTGACGAATTCACCAACCTTAACAAATCTAACACGTCAAACTTTTAATACTGTGTTTTGAATTTAGCATGTTATATTCAACACAATTAAACAACAGCTTTCTTTTCATGGTTCATTAACATCATATCATAATTCATGGGTTTGATTTGTGGTTCATTTTCCACCCTTTAATTAGTCTCAATGTCATACAAATTTTATTAAAACACATAACCTGTTACAGCAAACCATAACTTATTCGACTTATAGTATAATAGTATGTATGATAGACCCTCATATCTGGGATTTCCCTGCTTATTCATCAATAGTATTCTTATTCAATTATTATTATACTTATGGTAATGAATAAAAATAAGTCTAATTGTATTCATCAGGATGAGCCAGGAGGTAAGCCTCAACGCCCTTAAGAGCACCGTTAAGCATTTCTTCACGTTTCTTTGCTATAGCTTCAGCCAACTTAAGCTTGTCTTGAGGTAGCTCCAATTTGGAACCAACTGTGATTGTGTGCTTGACCACAGAGCCTCCATCACTCCCTGCTTCCAACTTTGTGACTCTGATGAGGGAGTCCAGTGGTTTGGGTAAATCATCCCCTTCAATTATTGTGGAAAATTGGCCCAAGAAATTTTTCTCATCGATAACATCGACCCGGAGCTTGTAGCTCTTCACTTGATCTCCTACACAAACATGATGATGTATATATATACTTATTTTTTTCCTTATAGGAACACAATCTTGTAAACACCAAGGATTATTATTGTATAAATCAAATTGGTAGGTGTTTGTTTGATTACCTTGAACAATTTGAGCTTGGTAGATGGAGCCCGGGCCGCCGTCTCCCTCGATGATTTCGTGGGACTTGACATTGGGCAAAAACTTAGTATGGTTTGATGGATCGAGAACAAATGCCTTGAACAATCTGGCTGGTGGGATTGTTGAAGTGGTTTCGACTTTGTGAACAAATGAAGTCATGATGAAACTTCAAATCTCTTCAGGTTTTTTATTTGCTTTCTTGAGATTGTGTATGAAGACATGAGACATGAGGGTCCAATTTATACATCATGTAAGTGAACATCATGGAAATATCACGCTTTTAGTCCTTTTTCTTTTAATTTTTTTAAATTTTAGTCCTAAACTTTTATTTTGTCCCATTCAGTCCTCCAACTTTAATAATTTTTGCCAAATTGATCCTAATTCACTATAATCCTATAAGTTAGCACATTTAACATAATTGTGGGACCAACCCGACCAGTATCCTACTTAAATAACCCAACCTGATCAAAACTCCATCCCCCCACATTTATATTAACTTTTTACCGACATTATTTAATTTTTTCTCACAATACCAACCATAAACTCTATTATTGTGGGGAATAATACTTACAAAGAGTTTGGGGATCGGGGTTTTGGAGGGGTTGGATTATTTGAGTATAGTACGGATCGGGTTGGTCCCACAATTTTGTTAATTGTACTAATTTATAGGACCGATTTGCAAAAATTAGTGAAGTTAAATGACCGAATGAGACAAACTAAATGCTTTGGAGGGAATTGGAAAAATTAAAAGAAAAAGGACTTAAAAAGGGATATATTTCCATGAACATCACCGTTGTCCAATGTTAAAAAGGCGCATTATGGTATAACATGTTTATTGTCGTTTTTACGGGATAAATACCAAAATAATTCCATAACTTACATTTAATTCCATAATCATCCAAAATCTATTTTCATAGTTCTATAACTACACTAATGGCGACTTATTTAGTTCTTCATCTCACTAGTATTGATTAGTGTGAAAAGTAATATCCATATCGTCTTATAACTTATCTTTAATGTCAATTTGGTCCATATACTTTTTATGCCAATATGAACCAAAGTGGCATTATGTATAAATTATGGGACCAAATTATGTATAAGTTATGGAACCAAATGGATATCGCATTTCACACTAATTGACGTTAATAGTTTGGAGATTGAATTGGTCGTCGTTAGGTAAATTACTATTGAGAAATTTAAATATATTTTCGACAAATTTGAAATTAAGGCAACTCATGACTATTCCGATCTTTGTCCCCCATTTTTACTATGATGCGCATTTGTTTATGAGAAATAATGATCACCAAACTATATATCATTCTTTTAGTTTTTATGTAAATAAAATAATTTTATTTCTAATATATATAAATATATATATACATATTTACACATATGCATATATTAATTAATGTTTTATTTCGTACTATAATGTGTTTGAATTCATGTCAAGATAATATTTAGATTTAAAATACAGTGATAGTTTTTTTTTCTTTTCTTCTTTTTCTTTTTTATCACTTGAGATTTGATTTTATCATCAGTGTATATAACAATGGAGCTCTCTAATTAATAGAAAATGTAGTAAGTTTATGAAGTATTCCATGACCCTATAGCTCCCATTTATCATCACTCACCCTACCCTAACAACACCAACCCTAAGGTATTTAGCCCACTTCCAACAAGTCTCATGACCAACCCTAACCTGACCTTAAATCCCCTAGCTACACCACCATCACTTTCGTCACTATCCATTGCCTCATACCATCCAAATCCAAAACTATATCATGAATCATCCAAGGATCTACCCCGAATGAGAATGGAGAATTAATATTCCCAATTGCAAGCAGTGCACTAGCTACAAGAAGACTTCGCATCGGCAACTGAAAATTTCCGTCGCCGAGCCCCTAAACTTCGTCGCTAGCGAGGCCGGCAAATGAGTCCATGATGGAAATCATTCCATTGCCGATTTTTCTTGTTTCAAATTGTATTGCGACTGAAAACGAGTGTGTCGCGGATGGCAGCGACGAAAAAGGTTCCGTTGCCAGGACGGCAACTGAAATTCAGTCATGGATGTGGGTCGACGGCCTACGGTCGGTACGCAATATTTTGATTTTGTATTCGGCGACGGAAAAATTTCGGTCGTCGGAATTGGTATTAGCTCACCATTTCAGCTGTTTTACCTTTTACCAAAATATATGAATCATTAGATATATCCACAAATCCACCAAATACAAATTTCACCAATATACACACAATATTGAAACTTTTAATTTAATATATACGAATTCACAAAACAATCAATACATTCTTTCGAACTTTCCCAATATTATTCAATTACAAGAAACCATGTGAAGGTCCCCTTTAATATCAAGATTCAGTTATGGTTGTTGATGCTGTGTTCTAACTACAGTTTGTCAAAAGCAGTAAAGAACGCAGCAAATTTGTTAACCCAGTTCGGTCCTTCCGACCTACGTCTGGGAGATACCAATCCAGGCGACCTTTACTAGACCAAAAAACAAAGAACACAAACACGCTAACAAATGCCTAACACCTGAAACCAATCTCTACCACTAGATGATCAATCCAGTCGAGCAAACGTCGTTGAGACTCCCCCTCAACACGTATGTAGGGAACTCACCCTAAATGGAATCTTCAAAGGCACGATCACTGTTTGTCGTTCACCATGGCTTTCATCTTGATCGCTAAATTTCTCCAGAACTTCTTGAATAATTGAAGATTGCAATATCTTCAGATATCTCAGTGTAAACTCTAACTCTAATATGCTCTTCTAATAATATCTCTATGAAATCTTGAAGAACATTACAAGACTCTCCCTCTGTAATCTCTATGAATGAATAAAAATGAAATCGCTCAAAACTCTTACTCAGATTACAGACTCTGCACTATTTAAATGAATACAATACAAATAACATCTAGCAGAATTAACTGTCTTTCGTGGTTACCCGGATGTGCTAACACCTGTAGATCATCTCAATGAAAAGTACACGGTTAGGTTGTCAAAGTAATGTACTAACAATCTCCCCTACATTTCATGGAGATGATGATCCAGCACAAGGTGTCTATAAAAAATATCAATAATGCAAGCATTAAGCAAATAAGAACATGATAGGCAAGCACATCAAACAATATAGCAAAATATCATCGAAGTAAAGTATCAATCAAAGACGACAGTTCAGAGAGTCCATAGTCCATCACAGTCTATCCAAAAACATAAAAACCATCAAAATACAGAGTCATCAGCAGAAAGTTTCAACATTCATCAGAATATCACACAAAAACCATTAAAAGTTTTGGTCAGAAAGTCGTTACCCAAATGTGTCAACAACCTTACCACACCAATACCACAAGTTCACCAAAATAGACACACCAGCGTCAGCTTGTTCTCCCCCTTGATGGATCAAACAACTCCATCAGAAGAATCTTCCTCTTCATCAGCAAATGGATTTTGCTCTTCAGAACGTGCTCCGCTTGAAGATGCCTTGCGGGTAGGAGAGAGAGATCCTGGCAGCATACTCACAATCTGAGCAATCTTTCACTTGGTGGCTATGGCATCTTGGCTAATTTTAGTCTGCTTGTCACTTAGAACAAGAAACTCAGACTTAATCTGCTGGATAAGGTCAGTGCCAGATGGTGGTGGTTCTTCCTTGAAATCATTGTGTTTGTCACGAAGATCAGTAGAAGGTGAATGCACATTGATCTTAATCAGATCATCCTTCTTCGTTTTGATTCCATTGTGGTGCAACAAGAGTGTTATAAGAGCAGGGTAGGGTAGACTTGCAGATTTTGTGATCAAATCACGAGTATAACCTAGCATTCTTTTCAAAACAAGAAGTCCAAAATTCATTAGTTCAATACCGGAATCAATACAAAATAAAAGTTTACCCATCTCAAGAGAAGGCTGTGAAGCATTGGATGTCGGCAGAATGTTGGCACGACAAAGATAGAACAGGCAGTGAAACTTCATTGTCATGTCTGAGACACTGCATTTATGTCGTCCAAAATCAAATGCCCTTTGATTTGAGATAGTGTAAGCAATGTCAGCAGGGGAATGAGGTAGATACTCCAGAGGGTCTCCAAGGTCGTCGTTGGGAGCAAGTTCTAACAACGAATTGATAACACCAGGGGTTAGATCAATAAACCTGCCACGAATATACATCTTACCGAACCAGGGAGATTTTTTGTTCAGAACATCAGGGTGTAGATTGGCGTAGAACTCTCTGACCAAGGTTGGAGAGTAAGCTTTGAAGACTCGTGCCCATTTCAGCAAATGTCTCTCTTCAAGAAATTCATCAAACCCTATTTCGGTGTAAGTAGAATGAACGAACGTCTCTTCTGGAATAAACTTCCTGTTGACAAGATCCTTTGTGCCAAACAGCATCATCTCTTTAGAAAAATAGGTTATATTGAATGGCTTTTGAGATAGCAAATCCCTTTGTGACTTCTCTAGTGTCCTGCGCGTCCTAGGTCGTTTGGCTGGTGTTCCAACATCGCTTGTGGAAGTGCTTCGCTTCTTCTTCTGAGTGGATCTAGTAGCAGGTCGTCGGACCTCTATTTGAACTCCTGCTTGATTAGGAACCTCTGGTTCATCGTGTGGTAGAATGTTGTCATCTTCAGCATGAACATTTTCGGCTTCAGTTTCAATGGGATTAGGGGGGTTTTCAGTAGGATTCTCAGTAGGTTCTCCTGTAGGGTTTTGAGGAGGATTTGGAGTAGGATCTCGAGGAGGTGAGGGAAACATAGTGATCAAGGGTTCGGCATCCTCAGTGAATTCAGAGATTTGGGTTTCAACAGCTTCGGGGTTGGTTTGAGCAGCATTTTGGCAGTGGCATTTGGTTCTTCAACAACATTCTCAGAGGGGTTAGGATTTTCTGAGGTAATAGGCGGTTCTGAGGAGGTTGGGGTTGGCTCAGAAGCTTTTTCGGGGTGATTTGTGGAAGAAGACGATGCCATTGCTTTGTGTTTTCTGCAAACTCAAACTTAAAACTGAATTGTGGTAAGATTGAAACTCAAACAAGCTGATTTAAAGAGAGAAAATGAAGGCGAAGAGGCGAGAGAGAAAGAACAAGAGTGACAGTTTCCTCTTTGACGTGCGACGTGAGTGAAGTGTCAGTTTGCAGTCATCATTACTTCAAGGACGACGGTTTCTTCAACCTTATCGGAAAAATGTTTTGCGCCTGAAAATCTCATGGGCTAGATCAAGTGCAAATATGTAAAAATAAACATAAACATGATCAAATTTAACAAAAATAGCAAAGGCCCATAATAGATCTTAGTGTTTCAAACCTTTCACCGTCGAGTGCTTTAGTAAGGATGTCAGCATGTTGTTCTAACGTCCCGATGTGTTCAATATTGCATACATTGTCTTCTACCAAGTTTCTTATAAAATGATACCTTATATCAATATGTTTGCTGCGATTATGAAGAATAGGGTTCTTTGAGATGTTAATCGCGCTGGTATTATCACAATAAACCTTGAAACCTTCATTCTTAACTCCATAGTCATCAAGCATTTGCTTCATCCACATTAACCGAGAACAACAACAAGTAGCTGCTATATATTCAGCTTCTGCTGTAGAGAGTGCTACTATGTTCTGTTTCCTTGAAAACCAAGACACTAGGTTGTTCCCAAGATAAAAACATCATCCGGTTGTTGATCTTCTGTCATCACAACATCCTGCCCAATCTGAATCCATATATCCAATTAAGTCCAAATCAGATCTCTTAGAAAACCATATTCCCATACCAATAGATCCTTTGATGTATCTCATAATGCGCTTGACTGCTTTAAGATGAGACTCCTTTGGATTTGATTGAAATCTTGCACACACTCCAGTGCTAAAAGAAATATCAGGTCGAGTAGCAGTAAGATAAAGTAGACTTCCAATCATACTTCTATACAACTTCTGATCTACTCTATTTTCTTGATCATCCTTAGAAAGCTTCTGCTGTTGTCCTTGCGGTGTTCTAGCAACCTTACTATCTTGAAGACTAAATCTCTTAAGCATGTTGAGAGCATACTTCTCTTGACTTAAAAAGATTCCTTCATCCTGTTGTTTCACTTGTAATCCCAAAAAGTAAGTAAGTTCACCTATCATACTCATCTCGAACTCGGATTGCATTGACTTCACAAAGTTGTTCCTCAGTTGTTCTGACGTTGCTCCAAACATGATATCATCTACATATATTTGTGCAACAATCAGATCGTTGTTATGATGTTTAACAAACATAGTCTTATCTGCATTACCTCTTTTGTATCCGTTGTTGATGAAAAATGTAGACAACCTTTCATACCAGGCTCTTGGAGCTTGTTTGAGACCATATAGAGCTCCCTTAACCCGATAAACATGATTAGGTTTAGATGGATCCTCAAAGCCAGCAGGTTGTGCAACATAGATCTTTTCTTTTATTTTTCCATTGTGAAATGCAGTCTTGATATCCAGTTGATAAAGCTTAAAATCCATAGAACAAGCAAAAGCTAAAAGAATTCGAACAGCTTCCATCCTAGCAACTGGGGCAAATGTCTCACCATAATCAATTCCTTCAATCTGAGTGAAACCTTGAGCAACAAGACGTGCTTTATTTCTAACAATGTTTCCTTGATCATCTGTCTTGTTCCTAAAAACCCACTTAGTACCAATCACATTGATGTTTGGAGGTTGTTCCACTAACTCCCAGACATCATTCCTTTGAAATTGTATCAACTCATCTTGCATGGCTGCTATCCAATATTCATCTGTGAGGGCTTCTGAAACATTCTTTGGTTCTATCTTAGAAACAAAACAATTCATCCCTGCTAATTCTCTATAATCAACTCTCTGGTTCCTTGTTTGTCTCTGAACATTTGGATCACCAATGATATCTTGCTGTGAATGATGTTTCAGAGCTCTTGGACCTTTCCTCTTATTAGGAACAGAAACTTTAGGACTTGAATCAGTATTATCTGGATTTTGCTCATGATCAGCATCTTCATCATCATCAACTGTTATCCCTTCAGACTGTTGTTGACTGGATGTACCAACGACAGGGTTGTCTGAGGCGGTATCAACACTAGGAACTATATCATCATCATCCTTTCTAGGTAAAGCATACTTATCCTCAAATAAAACATTTACTGTTTCAGTAACCTTTCTGGATTGAATTAGATAAACTCGATAAGCTCTTGAGTTATTGGAATAACCCAAAAACCATCATTCTTCAGCTCTAGCATCAAACTTCTTAATTTGCTCTATATCCCTGTAGACAAAACATTTACATCCAAAAATATGAAAGTATTTAACAGTAGGAGTGTTACCATTCCAAATTTGATTTGGAGTGTTGTTAGTGTGCCGTCTCAACAACACACGATTGATGATGTGACATGCTGTATGAATTGCTTCTGCCCAAAATGATTTGCTAAGGGTACTAGCATGCAACATTGAACGAGCCATCTCCTGAAGTGTTCTATTCTTCCTTTTAGCAATCCCGTTCTGTTGTGGAGTCTTTGGGGCTGAGAACTCATGAAAAATTCCATGGTTGTTACAGAAATGTTCAAACTCCTAGTTTTCAAACTCGCGTCTATGCTCAGATCTAATTCTTTGAATTTTTGACTTGCTTCTCATTCATCAGTTTCAGACTAAGCTTTTCAAAGTGTTGGAATGCTTCATCTTTGCTCCTGAGAAAACATACCCAAGTGAATCTTGAAAAATCATCAACACAAACTAAAACATACCTCTTGCCATTTAGGCTTTCAGTTTCAGTTGGACCCATAAGATCCATATGGAATTTGTAGAGATTCCATCAGTCTTCTTATGTTGAGCTCGGGTCTGCTTCCCTTTTGAACAATCAACACAAGTAAGGTCTTTGTTATTCTGTAGTTTAGGCAGACCTCTGACAGCAGCCGAACAACTCAGTTTGTACAAGGTTTGATAGTTGAGATGTCCAAGCCTTTTGTGCCATAAGTTTGTGAGGTCATCCTTGCTTACAAGTGCTTGTGCCAGATTAGCTTCCAAAGTATAGCAATTGTTCTTTGATCATTTGCCTGTCATGATGTTATCTCTCCTGCAATCAAATACTTGACAAAAATGCTTATTAAAGATAACAAGAGAATCTTCATCACATAATTGACTAATTGAAATGAGATTAGTAGTAAGTCCTTCAACATGATAAACTCTAGAAAGTTTAGAAAGTTCACAATCCTTTACATTACCATAACCAGTGATTTTGC
Organism: Hygrophila difformis; assembly: GCA_030278955.1. Classification (NCBI taxonomy): domain Eukaryota; kingdom Viridiplantae; phylum Streptophyta; class Magnoliopsida; order Lamiales; family Acanthaceae; genus Hygrophila; species Hygrophila difformis. Next base: position 30,850,906 of record JAOANR010000015.1, on the reverse strand, counting down.
TTCTAGCACCATCACCAAATACCACATCTCCACAATCTCTATCTGTGAAGTTGCTTAGTATATCCTTACTACCTGTCATGTGCCTTGAACAACCTGAATCAAAGTACCACTTTCTGGAACGAGGTTGTTGTTGCAATGATAGAACAATTAGGCATTGACTCTCCTTTCTCTTAGGTACCCACTCCATTTGAATTTTGATCTTTTTCTTCAAATCTTCATGGGGCCAGACAACATGGCGACCATTCATAAGATCACGAACAATTCTCATGCAGATTTCTGCAGTGTGACCAGGTAAGCTACAATAGAGACAGTCTTTGCGTCGTTTAGGTGATGTAGAGACATCCTGTTGTGATAGTGAGTTTGATTCTGCATTTAGACTTCCACCACTAACAAATAATATTTTTCTGTAGATGCTTGATCCTTGTACCCAATACCAGTCATGTCTCTGTAGCTCTTTCCAATGGACAGAACTTCATCTAATTTGCCTTTCCCTTTAACCATCTTCTCCAAGTCAGCAACTCGAATCTTCAGTTTGATAGATTCTTCCCTGAATAACTCTTTCTCTTTGGTCAAAGTAGTAATCTGAAGTTTCACTTTATCGTACTTTCCTTTAAGAATTTTTAGATCATCAACAGCTTTAAGCTTTTCAGCTTCAACTTTCTCCAAAGTCAGATTGATGTCAGTGAGTTGTTTAGACAACTGCTCATTCTCCTGAACAGCATCATCATACTCCTCTTTAAGTTCTTCATAGATATCAACTAGTTCTTTGTAGAGACTACCTGATTCATCTGAAACAATAGAAGAAATGTCAGTAATTAATTGTATTGACTCAGAGTTACCTTTAGAAGAGGTAGGGCTGGCATCTCTTGTCATGAATGCAATGACATCTTCATCATCACTTGATTGATCATTTTCAGCTTCATCTCCAGAGTCATCACTCAAAGTTGCTTGAAGTGCTTTCCCTTTCTTTTTCTTAGCAGTAGGACATTCAGCTCTCACATGGCCTTTTCCTTCACATTCAAAACATATAATCTCAGAAGATTTATCAGACTTATCAACATCTTTGTCCTTCTTAAATTTTTTGAACTTTCTATCAGATTTCTTCTCAAATCTGTTATTCTGCTTCTCCGTCGTTACTGGGTTGTCAGAACATCGATTTTTCTTCTGAAATTTCTTGAAATGCTTATTCTGAAGCATCTTTCCAATCCTCTTAGAAAGTAAAGAAACTTCTTCTTCAAAATCATCAGCAGGTTCATCTTCGGCTTTGAATGCAATGTTCTTGTGCAATTTTTCTGAGGCTAAATGATTTATCTCATATGTTTGAAGAATACCGACCAATTCCCTCAAGGACATAGTCTTGATCTTCTCAACTTCTTCAAGGGCTGCAACTTTTGCGGAGTACTTCTTAGAAACAGTCCTAAGAAATTTCCTCACGAGCTTTGATCCTTCAAAAGTCATACCAAGGGTTGTGGCTTGATTCACAATGTCTTGAAATCTTCCAAAATATGATGTGATATCCTCATCATTTGTCATCCTCAAGCTGTCAAAGATCGATTCTATGCGCTGTAGACGGGTTGTCTTGACATCCTCCGAACCTTCATGTTGAGTTTCCAAGAAATTCCAAGCTTCGTAGGCGGATGTACAATTAGCGATCATTATGAATTATGCTTCATCCATGGCACCGCTGATAGCATTAAGAGCTGTGTAATTCGCTGATCTTGTAGTTCTCTCGGCCTGTGTGAGTTCGGCATTGGTAGCAAGCCGAATTGTTGTTGTAGCCGTTTCTCCTTCACCAGTGTGAACCTCTCTTGTTGGTTGAGTCCATGGTTCCAGAACTGAGTCCCAAACACCATCTCCTTGTGCCAAAAGATAATTCCGCATCCTAGCTTTCCAATACGCATAATCGTTTCCATCGAACAAAGGCGGACGAGTGTTAGACGCTCCTTCTCGGCTCATGATTCTTGAATCTTAAATGAATGGATTTTCTCAGTTACGTTAGAAAACTAGCTCTGATACCAATTTGTAGGTCCCCTTTAATATCAAGATTCATTTATGGTTGTTGATGCTATGTTCTAACTACGGTTTGTCAAAAGCAGTTCGGTCCTTCCGACCTACGTCTGGGGGATACCAATCCAGGCGACCTTTACTAGACCAAAAAATTAAGAACACAAACACGCTAACAAATGCCTAACACCTGAAACCAATCTCTACCACTAGATGATCAATCCAGTCGAGCAAACGTCGTTGAGACTCCCCCTCAACACGTCTGTGGGGAACTCACCCTAAATGGAATCTTCAAAGGCACGATCACTGTTTGTCGTTCACCATGGCTTTCATCTTGATCGCTGAATTTCTCCAAAACTTCTTGAATGATTGAAGATTGTAATATCTTCAGATATCTCAGTGTAAACTCTAACTCTAATTTGCTCTTCTAATAATATCTCTATGAAATCTTGAAGAACATTACAAGACTCTCTCTCTGTAATCTATATGAATGAATAAAAATTAAATCGCTCAAAACTCTTACTCAGATTACAGACTCTGCACTATTTAAATGAATACAATACAAATAACATCTAGCAGAATTAAGTGTCTGTCGTCGTTACCCGAATGTGCTAACACCTGTAGATCATCTTAATGAAAAGTACACGGTTAGGTTGTCAAAGTAATGTACTAACACCATGTAATCGTCAAAATACATGATAAACATCATCTTCTAAATTCACCTAACGGGAAAACACCTGAAACCCTACATAATAATTTCCAAGTTACTACATAATACTTCATGCAATGAGGAAAGGCAGAACTGTCAACATGAAGGATTCATAGTTGAACGTATCCAAGCCGGTGAATCTTGGATCCTTCTCCTTGAATTTTTCAGTCAGTCCCTAAACAAAGCTTTAAATCAATGTATATGACACTCAATTTTGGGAAGGTTCAAAATAAGTAACTAATGATTTATGTTAGATATAGATAGACAAGAAATTCATACTACGCTAGTTTCTTTCAGCTTATCCAACGACTTCTGAATAAGAGACCATCATTCTTCTAAACCTCTACCAATCTGACTTTCTGTAAACAAGACATTCTGGACATGAATATCATATACTTTCTTATAGCAACATAAAAATATGTCAACAGGTAATCAATCATGTAATAATGAACAACTTAAAAAAGATAAAAGTAAAGCATATCCATGTGCACAACTCTTGAAAAGATAAAATTAATACGGAGAAATACACTTAAATAATGAAGTTGGGCCAGTAGGTTTAACCATTGAAACCTGCTTTTATGTGCTTTAATTGGGTCTACATATGCATGGCATCGGTCACATCGCCGAGAGCATCATATACCTGCAAATGTAAGATTGTGCTCATTTAACATACGTACTTTAATTTTACAGCATAGAAGAAGTTTGGCAAAAATAACTCATATTGTCCCATAATTTAAAAAAAAACTTCAAAACAGTCCCACAAATATCGAATTATACGAATCCGTCCCATAACTACTTTAATCATCGCCGAACCCATCCATGAACCCGGTTTTTTCGCTAATCATCGCCGAACACGTCCCATAACTACCCTAATCATCGCCGAACCCATCCCTCCATTAGAGAAGTTAATGGACGGGTTTGGCGACGATTAGTGAAATAACCGGTTCATGGATCGGTGATGATTATGATAGTTATAAGACGGATTCATCTAATTTGATATATTTGTTGGACTGTTTTGGAAACTTTTTTAAAATTATTGGACGATACGGGTTTTTTTCCCTAGAAGTTTGGGTTTGTTGAACATAGAAACAATCTCCAAATCTCCTCATCCTTGTTAATTAATTAGTACTATTTGAACACAATTTTTAAGATTAAATGTCAAAACCAATATATTACTCCAAATAAAGTAAACTGGGCAGCTAGAGCTGTAAATAGAACAAACAGTTCGTGAGCTGAGCTCGTTTCGACACGTGTTCGTTCGTTAACAGCTCGTTTGGTAAGTTAAATGAACCGAGCTCAACACATAATTTGGTTTGTGTATTCGTTCGTTAAGTTCGCGAACAGTTCGGAATTATTTTTTAATGGAATATATATTATAAAAAATAAATATTTTATCTAGTTGTTCTTTTCATTTTTTATTTTTATTAATTTCATATTTCTCTCATAAATTATATTACAATATACATTACATTTTCACACCTAATTTAATTATAAAACAAATAAATTTATTAATAAAATAAATGGTTCGTTAACTGAGCTCGACTAGGCTCGTGTTCGTTCGTTATTAGCTCGTTCGTAAGGTTAAACGAACAGAGCTCAAACATGAAAATTGGCTCATTAAGATTTTTGGCTCGGTTCGTGTTCGTTCGTTAAGCTTAACGAACACAACTCAAACACTTGAAGCTCGGTTCGGTTCGGTTCGTTTACAGCTCTATGGGCAGCTGTTTCCCAGTGTACAATCTAAAATGTAAAGCAGCTGAAGGCATGATCGACGAAGAGAAGAAAAATAATCAAAGTTTGTTGGACCAAAAAAACTAAAATTTTAAAAATTTGGGACCAAAAATTTAAGAGATCTATTTGTAGGACATAAATCGAAATTTTTCTTTGAATTTACGATCCTACTTTTAGGGTTCAAATAGAATTTTAAATTTTGTGAAACCTAATTCCATTATGAATTATGCCCCACATACGTTTTAAAAATTAACTGTATTATAGTAACTATACATTAAAATACCATGTAGAATAGGGAATGAGACTTGACTCTAGGGTGGCGTTTGGTTCGGGATATGAGATTCCCATTGGGAATCTTGGGTAGGGAATAAAACATTCTCATGTTTGGTTCGTGGCATGTTTCATATGGGAATGTCACATTCCCACCAAGGTGGCAATGTTAAGAAGTTTTGGTCACATTCCCACCAGGAGGACAGGTAATCTTAGATTACCACCTCCACTTTACCTACTTTTATAATAATTTTACTTTTATACCCTCATTTTTTTATACTTATTTTATTTTATAAATTTAGATATTTGTATTTAAAAAAGGATAAATATATGAAATTTAATTTTAAAAAATCAATTGAAAAATTTTAAATTATTTAAACATATTTTTTAATATATATATATATATATATATCATATTTTCTTAAAATTTATTTATTTTCTATATACAAAACAAAAATTTAATAAGGATTTAAAGATATTAAATAAGTAATTATCATACAATAAATTACATATAAAGAATTTTTTATATTTTAAAAAATAAATCGGCTCAAATATTTCTATTGTGTAGCAAAATAATATATTTATAATATTCGTTCAATTGAAATTCAGGGACATTATGGTTGTAAATCTGAGATTCCCAATCTAACCAAACGCAATAATGTTAAAACATCAAAAAATAAGATTCTCAGCAATCTCATATTTCCAGTAATCTTATATTCCCAGCAATCACATTCCCACTGGTAATCTAAGATCCGTCAAACCAAATGCACCGTAGTAGTCATCTTCCTTGTCTTCCAACCATAGGTTGGGTGTTCGATTCTCATAGGCCTGTTTACCCCCCCAAAAAAAAAAGAAATTATGTAGAATAGAAAATAGTGAACGTGTGTATATATTTATATATTTATTATTTATTATATTTTTAATTTAGAAATTACATACTCCCTCCGTCCCGCGAAGATTGAAGCCTTTCTTTTGGGCACGGTAATTTAGGTAGTGGAGTTTAGTAGTTAAAGTGGTGTGGGTATTTGTGTTTAAGATTATAATGAATTTTGATATTGTTTATTGTTTAACTTTGACTTAATATTATCGTAGTGATGTAATTTGAGAAAAATATTCAAATGTGGTCTTGTTAGAATCGTCTAATCGTGTAGTTTTAGAATATATATTTTATACAATTTTTATTTGTATCAATTTTGTAATATTAAGAGTTAAAGAAATATAAGAGACTTTGTGTAGGAAAGTAATAATGCATTGGAATTTGTGCAGAATAGTAAAAGTAAGTATTTTTAATGGGATTTGACAATAATTAAGATTCTAATCAAACTTATATTAATTTAATTTTTCTAAAAACGGAAAGGGTTCAAACTTCGTGGGACACCCCAAAAAGGAATAGGGTTCAAACTTCGTGGGACGGAGGGAGTATTATAAAAAGGCTTTATTGTCCTTGCGATTGAATTGTTTTTTCGTTTTTAAGAAAGTTTAACTAGTAATAAATAAAAAATTAAAGTAATTAAATAATTGGAATGATATGTTTTGATTAAATACTTGGTAAGGGAATTAATTAAATTATTACACTCTATCGATTTGATTCCATATAACGTTCAGAATCTGTAGAGAATCCAAATTTAATTGTCAAAATCGAGTTACTACTTCCTTTTGAATCAAAATTTGAAGAATAAAAAGTAGTTTTTGGTAAACAAATTTAAAAAAAGAGTTGATAAATTACTTTTAATAAAATACAGGCTGCGGTTGGGACAAATTCCCAGCGTTTAGCGTTGCTTTTAAAATAAATAATAAAAATAGCTTAAAATCATATATATAGTGAAAATAATTTTCAGTAACCGTCAAATTTTAACCTCTAAACTCTAAATACTTATCTCCCCAACGTTTAGTATTTCAAACTCCAAACTCTAAACTTTAATTTTTAACTCTATCACCAAACACCATACTCAAAACTATCTCAACTTAAATTTATTTTTCACCACTAGCTCCAAACTCCAAACTCTATAATCTAAACTTTAATTATTTCCCAAATATAGCCACGGCCACGACACTTGACAAGCTAAGTAGCTCAGTTGATGATATGGTCATATCATATACTTCCTTCGTATTTTTTTTAAGGTTACATTTCACGTATGCCAATGCATATTTTCAACGACTAATAACTCAAATTCGGTACAAGTAAAAATTGTAAAAATTTGATATTTAAAAACTATAAGATAAAACGAATCCAACAAGATTTCACTTAGCTATATTTTGTCTTCTATAACTATAACAAAAATAGAAGTCAAAGTGCTATAATGAACAGTAAAAAAAGTCAAAACGCAACCTTAAAAAAAACGGAGGGAGTACTCAATTACATATGTACATATTATTATCATGGCCTATTTTGAGCCTGTTCTCCTGGACTTATTTCCAGGTCTTATTACTTATTCTTATTAAAATCAGACCAGATGGTCAAATCAGATCAAACCAGACTCATTCAAATCAGACAAGACCAGATCAAACCACACTAAATATAGTTGTAATAAGATCAGATCAGATCAAACCAGACCAGATCCAATCAGATCAGACCAGAAACATTCAGACCAGACCAGACTAGATCTTATAAAATTCAGATCAGAACACCTTATTTCAGGCAAAGAGAACATAGCCTTTGCCCCCCTTCTCAATATAATACAAAAATCATAAAATAGATATAAATAGTACTCCCTCCGTCCCATTCCAAATGTCCTACTTACTATTTTTGGATGTCCCATTACAAATGTCTTCTTTCTATAAATAGAAATAATTTTCCCCTCCAACAACTATGTGGACCCCACCATATACTCACAAACCAACTCTACCTTAATTCCCGTGCCCAACAGTAACAAGACACATGGAGTGGGACGGAGGGAGTATAAATTATTAATTATATAGTAAGAAACATATTACAGTCTACTTTATTTCCTCTTCCGTAGTATATATATTTATAGTAAGTGGATGAATATAAACTGGAATTCTGGATGGAAACTAAAATAAAAGGACTTTTGCCTCTCCCTTATAAATAGGTCCTAGTCTCACAATGTTTTCCTATATCTTTGTCAGTGATTACTTTGTTCCGTTTTGAGAGTATAATATTTTCGGACAATGGGTGTCTTAACCATTGAAAATGAAATGGCATTGGCAATCACACCAACAAGGTTTATAAAGGGATACATCCTCAATGCAGACGATATTACTCGCAAACTTATTCCTCATGCCATTCGAAGCATCGAAGTTCTGGAAGGAGATGGTCACACTGTCGGCACGATCAGACTAGTCCATTTTGGCACTAGTAATTAAACCCTATTCATAAATCATTCATTCATTCATTCAATCATTTATTATAGACGATAAATTAATCGTATTCTAATTCATGAAATTAATTATGCAGATACCAATATAGCAAAGTACTCGAAGCAAAGATTCGATGTGATTGATGTGGAAAATGGGATCTTTGAATACACGGTGTTGGAAGGAGAAGATTTTGATAAGTTTGCAGATTCAGTGAGTAGAAGAGTAAAAGTGGAAACAAGCCCAAATAATGAAGAAGAAGAAGAAGGAACAGTGGTGCTCAAGATTAAGACAAGGTTCTACACCAAAGGAGAATATGGTGATGAGAATGATGACATCATCAAGGAAATGCACATTCAATTCATGGATGAGGTTCAGGAGCTCCTTAAGGCTGTCGTCGCATACCTCAATGCTCATCCTCATGAATATAATTAATAAATTCTATATTTATTACTACTCTTTTCTTTCTTACATTTTAATTAATGTATCACTGGAAAATGAATGTTTCCACAATAATTGTTAAAGATGTATGCATATATATATATACCTAAAGAAAGGAAATGAGAATTATTATTGTGATAAGCACATAATTGAGGTTTTTGCACAAGCTTTGCATACCAGCTATTTTTTCTTGAATTTTGAGGAGCATTCATTATAATATAATTCTGGAGAGTAATTGGCTAAACCCTCAAGGTTTGTTTCTGCTATTCATCGAGATGTGGAAAGAGATATTAAAATAAACGAGAAAGTTTGAGTTCGGCTCGACTCATTTAATTAACAACTCTATCCGAAAATAAATGTGATTCCTACAACTTGTTAGGAACAAATTAAAATTACTCTCCTTTTCTCCCCCTTATCTGAAAAATTCTTTTGTAGATATCAATATCAAGCCTAAATGCTGATTTCCACACCCAGTGACCGAAGCTCCTCTATATATATATATATACATATATATATATATAATACATCTATACAGTTTTGCTACTAAAAATCTGATTTTAGATTTGCTTAATAATTATAACGGGAAATTGGAGTTAAACCCACCCCAAGTATGCCTAATTGGACTGCACCCCAGAACATTTTTTTCCTTTAAGTTCAGTACCCAAAACATTTAAAAGTAAGAATGTAATACCACATTTTATAAAGAAAAGGTAAAAGAAAATAATAAAATAATTCAACCGAATTAAATATTCAGAAGATGAGTACTTTCCAAGTCCACCACCCAATAAAAAATTATTCTAATACAGTGCAATAACTTCTCACACCTACCTCCCATTCTTTCCCCTTTTCGGTTTATGTTTTTCCGAGGACCCAAGTAACCACATTCTTCAATAGATGCGAAATTTTACACAAAGAAGTGGAGAAAGTTTAATCGAGGGTGGAAATGGAGGAAAATATTGCATAAGGGGTGTGAGGGAAGGAGGAATTAGGGCATCAGTTGTTTCCAAGTAGTGGAGTGGAGGAGTGCGGCAAAGAGGGGTGGTTTTTGGGGCTACAACGAAGAGGTGAAGATAAATATGGAAGTGCAAGGATGGCATGCATAGGAAGTGGAAGGAAAAATAGAGCAAGAAGGAGACGATTTGGCGGCTTAAGTCTATTATAGTGAACGGTGCAAGACAGAGCACCTGAGGTGAGTATTTACCTGTTTCGAAATTAGGGTTAAGGTTGAAGCTACACAAGGAATTGAAAACTTGTTAAAATTGAATTCAATTTTTAGGGATATAGTATGCAATTTGTATTTGGAAATTGTTGAAAATGTAATTAAATTGTTAGAGAGATAGCATACAATTTTTATTTAGAAATACATATGAACTAATATATGTAGTACCATGGGAAAATATGGTTGTGTATACAATGAAGTGCAAAAACATGTAAAGAGAATGTGGAGATAAAGAAAGTGGTGGTGTATGTATGTAGTGATGGATTGAATTTGAGTTGTGGTTATAGAATGGCTAATTAAGTATAGGGTGGAAATGGTAGTGTGTTATTTCTACATGTAATAATAGAAATTGAATATTACAGAAGTTGTTTTGGTTGATCTATATTGGTGGTATATGACTCCAAGAGAAATGATAGGTAACATCCGTCTCCACCCTCCATAGCCCATTAATATCTAGTCCAATAATCTTATTTTGTTGACGCCAGATCAATGTTTGCGTGTGGAATTCCCAGGTATTAGTTTGCAGTTTATAATTGAAATAAATGCTATGCGATGCATACAAAATAACAAAAACAATTTTCTCATACATCTATTTTCCTTCAAAATACCACAATTCCTTCTTAAAATACAATTTAATGGCTTATATAAACTTTATACATGTTTTTTAAAATTGTCAACCAAATATCTCCAATATATGGATTGGTGGCATCCTTTAAACACCACAAGTACTCTCTGGCATTGTTAGGGATATAGAATACAACTAGATTTTTAGGGATATAGTTTGCAGTTTGTAATTGAAAATTATTGAATCTGAAGTTCAATGGATAGTGATATTAATGCATTGTGCATAATTTTTATATATATGAAATACAATGGCATTTTTTACATGGAATGGTTAAATCGAATGATGCATGAGTTTTATTAATTGTTGTAGGTTATTCGTAAGTGGCTCCCAGACAAGTGACAGATAAGGGAATGAGCTACCAGCAAAGGTGAGGAAAATGGTGAAAAGAAAAATGTAGGGAATTGGGGAAAGGTTGAGAGGAAGAATGGGGAGGGAACGAATAGAAATGTTGAAGCGCCAATTGTAAGGTGTACGACACTAAAATTTATTTCTGTGATGAAATAAACTGACTGAAAAATAAGTGCATATCAAAGAGCACTGATGATGACAACACCTTTCTCGCATTTGTTAAGATGTCATCACGAGTATAACACTGTGGTACGACTTGAAGGTTTAGTGGGGTACTATGATGCTGCGTACATGGGTTTTGTATTTTGGGAGAATGTGATGTTGAAGTTCCATCATCCAAGTTTGCTTGTGTGTTAGGACTACAAGATGTGGAGTTGGATATGCATCCTAAGTTGGAGGAAGACTTCAAAACGGTTGAAAATTATGGGAAATGCGATGAACATGAAAAGATGAGACATAATAGAGATGTCGAAGAAAGCGGCTGTGAATGAAGAGTGGAAACCAGGGAAAATAGATCCTGAAAATTTTATGAGATTGTACATATTATTTTTGTTCAAAACTCCATAATATTTCATACATCCCAGTATCTCACGTGTATTTACCGGCATATGTTGTGCACTATGTGGATGAGTTGGAGAGTATTGGTGAATTTGCTTGGAAAAACAGTCCATGATTTTCTGATGAGCTTGTTTAGATAGTGCACAGGATTGTTGAATGTAGATATGTTGAATTCCTATAATTTTGGGGCGTTCATATTGCTGTAGTGCGAGACATACTTGCGGGATTCCATTGATTTATCGACTAAAGAACACATTGTGGATATTAAAACATTTCAAACTTGCGTAACACTTAAATTCATATATGATCCTCGTAATGTGTGGCATGAAACAACACCAGTTAATGATTGACCTTGTTTGTAATTGGATATAAAGTGTGACATGTTTATTAGGATTACTGCATATGATGTTGATCTTATAGGAATAAAGCAACTGTTTGATAATTTCTCACGTTTTGTCTACTTGTGGTTTATGAGAATGGTTTTAGGCACGTTGTCTTACAGGTAATTATGTCTTAAGTTATTGGCACCAGAATTGCCTTCAATTATGACAAACTGATGGAAAATATATATCACACTCAGTTCCAATTATAACGGAATCCAATTGAGTAGTGACACCTTTAACTTCTCACTTTCATTAACAAGTTTACATCCATTGTTCGAATTGATATACATTAAATTACCTAAATAACTAGCTCAATCACAAATATCTCATTAAAATCCACAGCAGGTCCATCAATTACAAATACCACTAAATGAAAGACCAACTCTTACAATTACTTTAACTCCTAATGCATACAATTTCAAATACTACATTTCATACCCAAAATGACTGCCACTACAGTAATTATTATTGTATATACGTACGAGGATCATTGCATGCCCTACGGTTCTGTTCACACTTATTTGCAAATGGTGCACTTCAGGTTACTTGACGATACATGAGATGAAAACCTCTTTATCTTCCTCACCGCCACCATCCTCGGTTATGCTGTGACTCATATCCTTGTTCTTGGCAAAAACAATATACATTCACAATTACAGTTCAGACAAAATGAAAATTAATTCCTATATAAGTTGTACATGACTCGAGAACTATCATTTATGAGATCCATTTTTTGCACAATTACACAATAACATTGTACACATATCATGGAATATGGTATAATTAAAAATGATATATGTTGTATGGTATTCTAAGGACATTCACATCGGTATAAATGTAACCCCACCAATAGAGATAATCAGATTACACTAGAATGTGGTATATAAATCGGTGAATAAGATATAATTAAAATCAAATATGGTATATAGTATTCTTAAGACATTCACATTGTTATAAATGCAACCCCACCAATAGAATTCACCTTCCTACTTCATCTTCAACCTCTGTATCTCACTGTCCACACTACAAATCATTGCAACAATCATTCCTAAACAAATTTATTATAGCTTATACCTACTAACATGGGAAATGAAGTTCAATATACAAAATCATAACTCCCCACCATGAAGGAATGCATCTTCTCCTCCAATCTGGAAAATCTTACGAAGTTTGCTCCTACCGATTTTACTAACTTTCTCATCCTCTCAAGTCCCAACTTACCTGAACGCGATCAAAAGCCCTCCAGTAATTTTTCAAAAATGGTTGTGAGCGATTCCAACTGTATACAAGAGCTTCTGCATTTTCCCATCCCTACAGTTTCACACTCAGCTTCCTCCCCAAGCTAACTCTTCTCTCTCACCAATTTGAGGGCCTATTCGTCATTTCAATTATAACACAATTTAATATTCATTTTTTGACATGTGTTCTGAAGCAAAATATCTACTTTCTTTCGTGGGTCAATGTTAAAGAAATAATTTGTAGGTACTGATCTTACACATTTCATTTATAGGAGGTATATTTCTCCAAAACCCCTCTTTTTAGAATCTCTATTTTTTAGAAAAAAACATATTGTGTACTATGATATACTTGAAGCTTTGAGGTAAAACCCGCTGCAATGCCCCCCGACAGCCTTTATACTATAATCCTATAGGACTGTTAAAGAGCTTGCCTAATTTTTCCTACCGAAAGCGCACGGTATCAAGGTGTAATATTTATTTTTATTGTCGGGATCGTTCATTAGAGAGTTACACGATAGAAGCGTTTTAATAGGATTATTAGTTCTAAAACCTGTTTCTGCTCTTGGTTTAAGGATGGTGTAATGATGATGACTAAGAATTTAATGCTGAACTGTAAATGCATAAAGCTGTAACAATAATAAAGAAAACAATTGAAATGATATTGAGTGTTATGATTATGTTCATGAGTTTAAGATAATGTGGACCAAATCAAATAAACGAAATAAGAATATAATGAGAATATCATACTTCAATGGTTAAAACAAAATGAAAGTTCATCGAGATAGACAAATCCTCTATGCAACTTAATCAAATCTTCATGTCTTAAATCACTTCCCAAGACAGGTACTTGTGATTCAGTGTCATGACAATCTAAGCACTGAAATCATAGGATACTATCATCGCAGGATGATCGGTCAGACTCATTCTGTGACAACAAGCTTCTTAGAATTGTCACTTAATCTATTTCTTTCGGACTCGGATTAAGCCTTTGACAACTCAAGGTCACTTCTAAATCATCTTATATTCATCTAAACTTGAAGTTGTCCTTTTTACTACTCTGAGTCAAACTGGTCTCATGACCCTATATTGGATGTCCTCTACAAGAAGTGAAAAAGCAAGTATTTAAATCTATCATCCAATGATTTCATAAGACTTGACTCCTCAGAGTAATTCCTTCAAGTAGTTGTAAGAAGTAATAGTCCTGTAAGTATATCAAGATGAAATTGCTATTCAAAATCCTTGACTTATCCAGACCACTCAGATTCATATAGATGCTTTAGCTTGAGAGATCTCTGTAAGCAATTCCAAATACCCATGACTTGACTCAGGATTAGGAAGACTGTAGAAAGAATATTTAATCTCCTACCCATAGCATATAGTGGAAACTATAAAGCTATGAACCCTGGAAATTAATCTTCCTAAAACTCCACTAATTATTGGGACAAAAGATGGTTTTTGAAACACCCTTCCCTTTTAAACGACAGGTACTAAATGTCCAACTAAAGAACAAGTTTGTTCTTCATTAACCTGAGTAAATAATGATTGAGAAAACTTATATCATCATCTTTCTCAATGTACTAATGAAAATAGTAATATGAATTACAGATATGAATTATGAGTCTGTAATTGTGAAGTAAGATTACTCATCATAAACTGAGAAATATCCCAAAATATCATACGTATAGGTAGTATTATATGTATAAGGAAACGATGAGGGTTCTGAGTCCTCTTAATCAAAATGCTAGAGTGTTTCCAAAATATACACTGGAAACTAGACAGAATTAGGAAATCACTTTCCTATGAAAAAGATTTGAGAAATAATTCTGCAAAATAGGTGTCCAAAATAGCTCGCAGTAACTACTTTGCGTTTCAAACTATGAACATTCCAATTTTCTGCACGCTATGTCTGTACAGCATGGAGGGAGTTAATGTTCAAAGAATGTTCCTCAGATTTTGTTTATACAAAGAACTGAATGCCTCGCAGTAATTTCTGTAAGAATGCGGCGAGGTGTCCAATTCCTACTTATAAGATAGGGGTTATATATGTATAAGAAGTAGAAGTGAGTAGTTGATGCCCTAAGAAATGGGAATCAATTCTGTTGCTACTATAAGTTGGTTCTCTCGCTTTGTCAAAATGACATCGCGAGAGTATTGAAATAGCCTCTCTTGAAACAAAGTTATCTGAATATCTCCTCGCATCATCTTTTAGGATGAAGCGTGGCTTTATCTTTATGTGAAGTAAATGATCAAGTCCTATAACTGTCATAACTACCCTCTGGAATTTCTGTTCAGAAAATAATGAGAACAGAACCTTTCACATCCAAATTCGTAAACTTGAAGTTGTTAATTCTTAAAGATTATCATGTGATGATTAACACTGCATGGGTCTTTAGGAACCTTTTAGAGTTCTGAACATTAATCTCTGTGATTTCTTCCAAATTTGTGATCGAGACATGATATCAACAGGGAATCGAATGAATTCACAATTCTGCCAGTTCATATCTAACTCGGTTACAATATCCAAACTTCTTGCGTAATTAGAACGAACAAATTACGAATTAAAGATATGAAAGTATTATGATCTTCGAGAATCAAATTATCGATGTGATGCAAATTCCAAAAAGTGAATATTGTAATTGAGGTTTATACTTCTCTGAAACAGAATTGAAAAACAATAGATTTCTAATATTCTTTGAAAATTGTAACCAGAAAGATGAGAAATGCACGATTTGATAACTGATCATTCTTCATGTATCTTGAATAACAAAAAATTAAAAACTAATACACCTGGAAATCTGATTGCAATCAGAATAATGCAAAGGTGAGCGAAGAAATCGGAAGTTAGATGGTGATCGTCGTAATGGATGAACAAGCATTCCGATAGCAATTCTTCTTCCAGGGTATCCTCAAACTAATCTACTAAAATATTCCGAAGAAAATCTACTGCGAAATTGAATTAAAAATCTGAAGAACTTCAAGTAAATTGCAGTGAAAAGTAAACCCTAGCTAACCTACCTACTGAATTCTAAAAGTGAACTGGAGAGTAAAAAATGAGCTATTCTCTTCAATCTCCCGCTACTTGAGCTGATTCCCAAGGGTCTTATTTATAGATAGGCGTTGTAACTGCTTCAGCCTTGGATGATAACCGCTCGCATCAGAATAGCTCTCCTCTCGCTTTATCCAGTTCTTTCAAAGCGAGAGTCAGAAATGTAATTATCTTTCTTGACAAAGCGAGATCTCACAGTCTTCTTCAAACAGTTTGCTTCTCGCCGTAATATCTGAAGCTTCCTGTCTTGCACAAACTTCCTTTCCTCGTGATGTCAAACAATCATTGCGTGGGCTTCAGCTTCTGAACATTTTCCTTAGATCTTTCCTGATTTCGTATGTAAGTCCTCGCACTATTTCTCTTTCCTCGCTATGTCTTTTCCATTTCCTGCTGCTTTGCAGCTTAACTTCCTACTGAATGACAAAGCGTGAATCAGTTCAAATAAAAACATAGCGTGCGAGACTTGCAATGAAAACTTAGAATTTCAAGCCATTTTCAATGTAATTCCAACTTCTTCACAATCTTGGTTCTTCTTCCATCTTTTCTGATCTTCCATAATTATTCATTAAAAACTAATGGAATTAAGAACAAAAGATCATCATTAAGACACTAAATTGGACGTAAATGACAGTCATAAAAGACTGTCATCACCATCCTCACATTTAGATACACTTGTCCTCAAGTGGTAGGAAACTTGTAAAGTTTCAAAGAATAAGTCCAATTAGTGGCTCCCAGGATTTAGATGTTCATGTAAGATTCTCCTAGATCACCTTCTCTTTTCCAACTATCTCAAGCTCAACTCTTTCAACTGATTGATGCTTCATACCTAACTTTAAATTCACCAGATTTCATGAAAACATTAACAAAAGTGATTTACATTTATGTGAATTATTGTTCTGCTCCTTAGTTAGTCAAATTTCTCTTCTCACGCTCAATCATGTCCAACTCATGTGCATATCTTGTGCCTCTGAATCCTTACTCAAAAAGAATAAACAAAAACACACTCTTTTTTTTTATATCAAGGGGTGGCATTCCGTGGCTTTCAATAGCTCGGTTTCACATTATTAGGAGGAGTCGCATGGCCTGACATTGCAGATGAAACTTCAACTCCCTTGCCCTTGATTATGCTCTTTTAAAGTTCTTCAACTCATAAATCAGAGGGGCAGCTGTGCCTGCTACTTATATCCACATTATTTTACCACGTCTGTTTCTGAAATTTCCCTTGCTCTCTTTTCTTTTTTTTTTTTTGAACTCTTACTTCACTCAATATGCACACTCATCTTCCAAGAGAGACTAGATTAGATCAATCCTTCTAACCTTGTGCAGTTGTTGTTTAGAGTATACAAATCACTAGAGTTAATATAATCATAAAATCTTCAAATTATTCATCTAGTAATGACATCAATCAATCTCAGAGTTTACAGCTGAAAATAGTTTTCAAGAGCGGCTCATGCTTGCAGTGAAAATTTATAAAGTAGATGTCTCCATAGCAACCACTTTAGACTCATCTTCTATTCCTTCATCAGTTTATTGGCCTACTTGAGTTTGTTTGTTTTTTTTTTTTTTTTTTGATCTTAACTTGAAATTCAATCCTATGACACTACTTCATATTAACTCTATTCTAAGTTATATTCACAAATTGAAATAAATGGAAGCAGGAAAGAAAGAAAGAAAGAAAGACTGCAATTAAAAGAAAGAGAAGGTCACAGAAAACTCCCCTGTGATCTCAGGATGGTCCTGCATCATTGTCTAGGTCTTTGGGTGGTATGGATGGAGACTTCTTTAGATCCGAGACCAGGTTGGCAAGAATGTTTACCAATCTCGTACTATTTTGCTGCTCCTGTCTCCTCGCTCCATATCCCTTTCTCGTTCCTGTCTTCTCTCTTCAAGTTCTTCTTTTCTTAACCTTTCAAATCTTTCCATTTCTTCTCTTCTCATTCTCTCTTGTCTATCCCATTCTTCCTTCCTTATCTTTTCTTGTCTCTCCATCTCCTCTTTCCTGAGTTTTTCTTCAGTTTGAATCCTGGTATGCTCAAGTTCGATCCTCTTTTGCTCCATCTCTCTTTGAATGTGCTTGTCTTCTGACATAGATTTCACTAACATCTCCATGGACTGTGCAAAACTTTGAATTGAAGTACTCATATTCTAAGATTCGTCCACAGACACTGTGTTCCTCATTGGGTTTCCTTGTCTCAGAGGTTGAGATGGTGCAGAAATATTTTCAAACTCCTCATCTTCTGGAATAGGATTCAACGCAGGAGATGCAGCTGCAGTCTTTGTCCTTTTGACTGCGGCTCTTGATTGAGATGATCTTGATTTTGAAGGAAGCTTGACCCTTTTTGTCTTAGGAGATGGTACCTTTGATCCTGATCCATCGGAAGTTTGTTCCTCTAAATCTGGCATTTGGTAAACCAATTCTCCCCTCAAAGTGTCTACTGGTAATGGAATAGGAGGATCTATCTTTATTATCTCTGGTAAGAATGGTGTGATTGACACTCCTTGTTTCTCACAGAGTCTTCACAGAGTCTTCTGATTAAATTCGGATAGGCTAATGCTGCATCTTCTCCGACTCTTGACTTAATGACATTGAGAACATGGTGTGCAGCACTGCACTTCCTTCCTGACCATAATAATGCAAATCCCTCAAAAGTTCCGGCTGAAGGTCCTTGAAAATTTGTGGTGGGTCTAAGCTTTGAGTAGTAAAAATCAAGTGTTGGCAGATATTCAGGCTTCAAATTCTTCAATGGAATCTTATTCTGCTCAGTTCCTCTGTGTGTTGAACAGAATCCTAATGCCATTTTTCTAGCATTGGTAAGCTTATTTCCTTGAGTTTTCTTCCTCAAAAGGACCTCAGACTTAACTTCTGGTTTTTCTAACAGAGGTGCCTGTATCAGATCATTTAGAGTTTCCACAGTGACTTGCACTGTTTTTCCTCTAATCCATGTTGTTTCAGCCTCAACATCAAAGTTAGCATAGAACTCTCTGGTCAACTCCACATAACCACATTTGTTGTTATGTCTCATGAAAACGTCCCATTCATTGATTCTCCTCCAGTAGCTGATACATTTGTGATTCAACCACTTGGGATGAAATCCTTTGTCTGGAACAATCATTTTGGACATTCCCAGGTAGTTCTCTAATGCTTCCTTTCTTCCATTAAACTTAACCTTGATTTCCTCTTCTGTGAATTCAGTCCTCTTCTCAATGCTATCAGGGATTGATAACCTCACCTTTGGACTATTCTTTCCCCAATAACTCAAGGGCAACAATTCTGGAATTTCTTTTCCTGGGGAAGATCCTTCAGACGTATCTGATTCATTTCCCTCAGACTCTTGTGCCTTTTCCTGCTCATTCCCAGCATTCTCATTTCCTTCTTCTTCTAATTGACCTCCTTCTTGAGCAGGTTCTACATTTTCTTCCTGAACTTGTTCTGGGTTTTCTTCATAGTCAGGTTCTAGATTTTCTTCTTGAACTCTATCAGCATCATCATGCTGTAGATTGCCTATGCCTGAATCATGTATCAATGATGTGCTGGTATCTACCTTCTCAGTAACTTCCAAGCTATGCTGGTTTAAGATCTCTGTGGGATCTTCCTGTACAGGTTCGTTTAATAGAAGAGGGATAGCAGTAGGTTCTGAATCTTCAAATCCTTTGGTTCCAAAATATTCTTCTGCTTTCTTCTTCTGTTCTGCAACCCACTCAGGATCATTCATCCTTGCAATTGCTCTCTGGGTTACTTCATCCCTGACTTGAGATGGTAGGAGCCATTGATTCATTTGATCCTCAGCATTTGTCTGTGCTCCGAGATATTGATTAACAATATCTTCTACAAAATACTTTCTCTGTTGATCTTCTTGAATTTCATTTCTCTGCACTTCTTCTTCATAAGCTTGGATTGCTAATGGAGATGGCTCCACTGTTTGATCAGAATTCATTTGTTGTTGAACTTTCTCCAATTCTGACTCAAGTTTAGCTGCATATTCACTTGCTTGTTCTACTGAGGTGCGTGCATCCCCTCCTTCCCTGGCCAATTTTCTGAACTTTTTGATCAATCCTTCCAAGGAATAAGTCATGTTCCCTACTGTAGTTCCATGCAAGTTCATATCTTCAAAAGCTTGTAAATCTTCAAGTGACTGATCTTGAAATGTGTTCACCACTAATTTCTCCACTTGATCTAGAAATTCTTGCTCATCTGCAGCTTGTTCTGGTGGTGAATCTTGTTCAGTTTCTTTTTCTGAAGATCCTTGTAAATCAATCTGACTTTGAATAAGATCCTTGTTAACCCGAGCTTGCTGATCTTCATCCTGTCCTTCTATATTATCTCTTTCAACAATCTGAGTCTGTTGAAGATCAGTGGTCGGTTTAGTTGACCCTTGTTCATCAGGTTGATGTTCATCGATACATGCTCTCCAGCCTTCCGGATCTATGTTTCCCACTTCCAAATTACTATAAGGAGTGAGTTCCAACCTCTCTGTATAGGGGACTACCCCTAAAGTTGGTTTGACTTTTTCTTCGTCAGAGCTGGTATCATGCACCACATACTTAGGCTTCCTAGCCTTCATCTTTATTCTGAACTTCTTAACAGGTTTTTCAGGTTCTTTTTCTTGTCGCTTTTCTCTCTCAGGAGTGATTCCCAATTGTTCTACATTCTTAAGAGAAGACCCTTGCTGCTTAGGTTCTTCAGGATTAGTCTCCTTCTGCTCAGAAAGTAACTTTCATCTCCTTTTGTAAGTAACAACTTCCTTCTTTTCTTGAGCTGGTTGTAATATCTCATTATCTTCATCCATTAAATCCTTTGCTTTTGAAATTTCTAACGTCAAGTCCAAAATTTCTTTGGTTGCTAGCTCATCTTCATTCTTCCTCTTCTTTGGAATTCGGCTAGTTTTCTCAGACTTGCTTGTCTCCACCTTTCTCCCAGTCCTTTTCTTAGCTGATGGTACTTCTTCTCAAGTGTTTGAACTAAGATTGTGTGACTTTCTCTTCCTGGTGGATACTTTCTTTTTACCTTTCTTATCTTGGGTTTTCATGAATTCCTCCCATTCACGCTTTGCTTTTTGTCTGTTTGCATAATAATAGTCCATACTTTCTTGCAGAATCGGATGGAGTTCATCATTTCCTTCATTCCCTTCTCCTACAATATTTGTGACTTCATCTACTACTCTCATTTTCTCAATTCTTTGTTCATCATCTGTGCTGTCTTCATCTGAATCATGCTTCTTGACATAAAAATTTTTGCCCATTCCTTTTAACATAACATTCATTCCCTTTCTGTTCAGATATTTCTCATTCCATGCATCCCAATCATCAATGATTACCTGCTGAATTTTTCCTTGTGTTTGATCAGTATAGGGTCTATGCTCCTTGTATGCATTTTCTCTGCACATACTATCATATTTGATATACTTCTCAATGAATTCTTTCTTTCTCTCCTGAACATATCCATGAACTTCCTGTTGGAGAGTTAGAGGTAATCTCTTCATGATCTTGTTAGGTCTGTCTGTAATGAGAAGATCTGCATCTGCTGGTGTTATTGATGGGGCTGAAACGTTCCTGAAATTCGTTATAGGTTCCAGTCCTTCATTAACAACAGATTCTCTGAAAATGTTCCTGACTATATTTTGTGGTGTTTGTTTTGCATCCGATCTCTGTTTCCTGTTCTTCCCTAATCTCTCAGCTTCTCTCTCCTCTGCATCCTTAACCCATGCTTGCTGTTCTGGTATCAAATCAGCAAACTCTTCTAATGGAAATTCCTTATCAGGTTTCCTTGTCAACCCTGGTTTAAGAATCCTTCTCCTCAGATTTAGTCCCTTAGCCCACTCATTCATATGTCTGATCCAGCTATTCCTAGCTTCCTGAATGGTTCTAAGGACATCTCTCCATACCATCTTGCCTTGTTTAGCTTTCTTAAAATAAGGCTCGAGGTCATGTCTCAAATTGATCCGAGCATCAATAATCCTATCCAGGGCCAAATTTGTCAAGAAATTTTGTTCAATGGGTCCCTTCTTATTCAAGAATGTTGGAGGCATGTATGCAGGGAGTGCCTGCTGAGCATCATAGACTCTAGCATTTCGAATTTCTTGAAGTTTGCAGCAATGTTTGGTGAGTCGCTTCACATATTTAGATAGTGGTTGAGGATCAAAGTAATCCAACTCCAACCCTATTTGATCTTTTGGATTGATAATTCTGTAGCATTCCTGATTCCACTCAGCCATGCTCTTCTTTTCCCTTTCCAAAAGTCTTTCGAGTCTGATTTCATTAGGCAGATGCCTGTCATTGATGAGAAATATCATTTGATCATCCCAAAATTTATTCATCTTATCCCAGAATGCTTCTTCTAAATCAATCATCAACGATTCCTTTTCTTTATCTGGTATATGTTGAATCATGAATGGATTGACATAAAAGATTGGAGGTGAAATTTCCATCCCTGACCATCCACCGCTTTTCTGAATAGTTTCCACCATTTTTGCTGTTTTCCTCATCATCAAGAATGATTTCTCTTTCTTATCTGATTCTATACCTCGAGCTTGAAGTTCTTCATAGGTCATCTTATGAATCCTTAAGAAAGAAATAAGAATAAACTGGTTAACTCAGTGTCACCATACTCACATTTAGAGCTTGACTCTAAATGTGCAGATGATAAAAGGAAACATAATACCAGGTTTTCCTTTTTATATTCATCATTCTTTTCATGATATCACCATACTCACATTTAGAGATTTGCTCTAAATGTGAAGATTTCAATGCTGACTAAGTCTACTTATTGCAGAATAAAAAACAGAGAACTTACAAACATAACATCAACAATCAAAACAAAATATAGAATTCATCAAATTCTTGCTAATACTATGGAATTACAAAACATGGTGTTTCTTATGACATTCAATCTGTCAATTACAAATGAGGAGGCGTCTCCCCCTCAATCCCAATTCTGGGAAACAGATTACAGTGCTCAGAGACTAAGCACCTCATGCAGTAAATTGTTATGACTCCATAAGAGTTCCTTGAAGGGCCGTGATTATTATCATAATAGTTCCTAAGATTGCAAAGTCTCTTCTTAGGTTGTCCTTGAAAAGGTGAAATAAATTCCTCATAGTTTGATAGCCACCCTCTAACTTGAAGCAGAAGATCCTTGAGCCTTCGTCTATTCTTACATAGAGTAGCAAAGAGCCAAATTCCCTTCTCTTGTTCTTCAACTTCATCCTTACTCAAAAGCATAAGAGCTTTTATGTAAATGGATGGGGGTGATTATAGTGATTGCAGGTTTTAAGAGATCAAATGCTGCTTGTTCATTCTTAACTTGAACAAACAAACGCAGTGCCTCTTGTAACTGGTACATCCAATTTCCTGCATTTCTGCAGCTTTCAAGAAAAACTCTTTGTCTCTTCAAAAGTCCCCCATCCCCATGCAGAAAATTCTTCAAGAGAAGCTTTTTTCAAGACTAAAGGATAATGGGTAGCCTCTTCAAGCTCTTTGCAGACTAATTTACAATTAAAGACAGTCTCAAGGTGATCAAATGCCAATCTTGATAAAATGTTTCCAAGAATCTCATAAGGAAGATCTGTGATCTGAGTTTCCCCCGATCCAGATTTCTTTATTGAAGTCCTTGGTTGCTTTGAAGAGCTTCCAATTTACAGCTGAGTAGGATTAAAAACAATAGCCGAATTAAAAGCTAAAGAATGAAATTCATTAATGCAAAAGGAATGTACAGATTAGGTCATCCAGAGAATTCATTGTCCAAGACAATAAGCACAAAAGATTACAAGCAAAAGAGAATATGAACTGCTTGATTACTATACTAGTCTAATTCTAGCAATTCATCTTCATTTTGCTCTTCTTCTTCATTGTTCCATTGCTCCCAGTCAAATAATATGCCCTGTTCTCCACTTGCTCTTCTGTATTGCTTGACATAGTCAAATAATTCACATGGAATACACTCCATCCTTTCATTGAAGGGTAATTGCTGTCGCTCTTCAAGGGAGTGATTCTTACAAAAACTCCTTTCCTCTTGATCAAGAAATGGATTTGGGAACTTCTCACAATAAAGAAGCCAGTGCAGGACACTTATTTTAAAGAAAGCTAAATCGAAGGGATCCTGGGTTACAGATTCAATCAATTGAATTCCTTCCTCATCCAGTTGTGGGTCTTGTTTGGAAAGCAATAGAAGACATCTTATGAAAGCAGTTGGTTTGTGTTTATCATCTAATCCGGGCTTTAAGATTTCATAGGCTTTTTATTCATTTTTATCATCCACAAAGGCTATCAGTGCAGGTTCGATATTAAACATATGGTTGCCTGCATCCTGACATTCTTTAATGAATTTGACCTGATTACTTGGATAAACATTTCCTCTCCAAATAGCACATGTTTCCAAATTAACTCTCTTTAGAGCTAATGATGATGTGCTTGCTGAGAGGAATTGCTTGGATGTTTCAGATGCTCTAAAAAGTGTCTTTATGCTTTCCATTCCTAGTCTCGACAGAATGTCTCCCAATAACTCAATTGGTAAATCAAATATTTGAGTTTCCAAGAGTTGAGGGATTTCGACATTTCTGAAAAGAAAAGGAGGAAAAACACAGAATTAAGAGTAAAACTCATCATTTATGCAGTAATAAGAAATAGAGATTAGATTTTATTAACAAAACCAAGCTGCATTACATAATACAAAAGACTTGGTTTGGTGACAGTTTCAAAATCTAATACTAGGAGACTTGTCACACGCATCAATCTCTTCTTTCTTCATCCAAGAATTCTTCATTAATGCTATGGTTATCAGAATTCTCCTTTGCTGCCATCCTAAAATCAGCTATTGCTCTACTCGTATCACAACAAAGATAGTTGATCTGATCTGCTCTATGATTAAAATATAATGGCCTATGAAAGTTTTCCAGATCATGATCATCAATAATGCAGAATTCCCTCTTTTTCTGGCCTAAGAATGAATTCGGGACATATTCCCATTCTGAGAGTAAAGTGAGAAGATCATATCTAAAATCGTAGCTATTTAACCTATCATTTAATCTAGGACTAATTAAATGAAGCCCTGCATCTATTTCCTTTCTAGAAACTTGGCTTAAACAACATAAGGCTTTAAAATATTGCGAAAACTTGGAATTGTCATTTATCCCTTCTTCCAGGATTTGAAACGCCTTGTATTCTTTACCCTGTGTGAACAGTTCCATAGCCTTATGTAGGTTCAATATGTGATTTTTAGCCCTTCTGCAGGAGTGTAGAAACTCGGCTTTACCAGAAGATTCATTAGAAATTCTCTTAAAAGCCTAATCCTCTACATTAAATCTCTGGAAAACAGTAGGGTAGTTTGAAACATTTTGAATGTTGAACACGTTCTTTTGCAATGGAGCAAATCTTCGAAGCTGCTCTGCCCTACTCGTGACAAAATCTCCCCAATGATGTCCAGTGGAAGATCAGTCAAGTGTAGTGCAGAGAACTCAGAAGCCTGCTCTTTACTGCTGTTTGAGCGAGTTTTAAAGAAGGAAAATCAGTTGTTTGTATTAATGAAATTATACTACCAAAATTTCTACGATTTTAAGGAAGAATGTGAATGAATGAAGAGAGATTATGCGAAATGCAAAATATAAACCCTAGTATACTAGTCAAGCATTTAGATGCGGAATGCAGAAGAAAAATCTGAAGAATTGAAACACTAGGAAGAATAAAATGAAGTATGAATGGAAGGCTTACGGATTGTTGCCTGCCATTTGAGTGAGTTCCTGGAGTTGATGGTATTTCGAACGGTTCTGGATGAAAATTTCGCAAATGGAAAAAGAGAAGCTTGATAATGGCGGTTTCTCCTTCGAGAGAGAAATATACGGATAGATATGAAAGTGATTTGAAAAGATATGGAGGTTATAGGGTATAAAAAGAAATGGGCTGGCCTAGTTTAAAAGCTGCAGAGTAGGATACTCAAGCGTTTTTCCTCTCTTAGATTATACTAATTAGGTCTAGGCCTGCCACATCAGTGGGTTTGAATATTAACTCAAAATTTGAGTTAATAAACCCACACAAGCAAAGCTTGGACGAAAATAGATTAGTTTGAAAAACAAAGCGAGGGGTAAAAATTGAAAAGGATTAAGGCTACAAAATTATGCATTGAGTCTAATTAGATTCTAAACCAGACTCTAAATCCAATTCATCTACATACTCATTAAAAGCTACCCTCAATTCCTTTATTAAGGTTACCAATCCTTTCCTTTCATCCCCTGAATATACTCCTCTTTTATTCTAAAGGACGTTTGGAAGCCTCATTCAACATTTTATAGATTAATTTGCAATTGATGGTCAAACACCAATCTTGACAGATTTTCTCAAGAATCTCATAGAGAAGTGTTGTGATCTGAGTTTCCCCTGATCCAGACTCCTTTGATAAAATTTTTGGTTTCATGAGGAGCTTCCAGTTTCATTACTAGTTAATAATTGGAAAGGATAATGTAATTGAATTAAGAAAAGGAGCATAAAGGAAAGAAAGTACAAGAATTGTAGAGTAACAAGTTTAATTAAAACATATTAATAGGTGGTTCCAAATTACATCCCAAGATAGCTGAAAATACACAAATTATAGCCATGGCATTTCCTTATTCTAGAAAATACTGAACTATTCAAGGATTAACAATTTCCTCTTCATCAGAATCAGTCCACAGAAATTCATCAGGGAACACCTCACCACAATACAATCTGAATTGCCTTACTATGTCAAAGAATTGACAAGGAATACAGTCCATCCTAACATATGGTGGTAACAAGGCTCGTTCCTGCAATGTATGAGTCTTGCAATAACTTATCTCTTCTTGACCTTGAATAGGGTTTGGGATTCTTGGAAAATTGATTAACCAATGAAAAAGATAGAGCTTAATGAAAACAACATCTAAGACATTCGAAGCTGATGTTTTGATCAACTCTAAACCTGCCTCATTAAGCTTGTCATCTTGTTTTGTTAAGAGAAGCATTGTTCTGAGTAGAATGGTGGGTTGATGTTCATCGTCTAGTCCTGACTTAAGGAGTTCAAAGGCTTTCTTCTCATCCCGTTCATCAACAAATGCTATCAATGCAGGTTCGATATTAAACATAAAATTCCTGCATTTTGGCATTCTTGAATGAACCTTTTCTGATTATCAGAATAGACATTTTCCCTCCGTCTCATACATGATTCCAGGTTTGCTCTCTTGAACACAAGATGAGTTTTGCTCGCTTGATAGAATATTGGAGAGACTTCTGCTACCCTAAAGAGTTCCCTCACATTGTCTTTTCCAAGTCTCGACATAATATCTCCCAGCAACTCAGTGGGTAAATGAGATATCTGAGTTCCAAGGAGTTGTGGATTCCTAGCATTTCTGTTTCCAGAAAAGAATACAATAAGGAATACAAAAGAGAACTTTTATCTAAAATGATGGAACTATCAATTCGAAAATGGGATTTCATTTCAATTGCCAAGCTCCAATAGTCTCGTATGGATAATGCGTCAGTTACAAACTAAAGATTTCAGAAAAACTCTCCAAATTAAACATTGTTTAAATGAGTTTAGAGAAACGGCTTTCAGTTATAAGAAATCTAAATGTTTAGTTTTTCGATTTCTATAGCCAAAATGAACACATCGAAAATTCAGAATCATAAACCCTAGGTCTAATAGCGTAATCCGGAGACAAACATTGCAGAATAGAACAACAATGTGAAAGATAGGATAAACTAGATTGCTTACGGATTGTTCTCGGCCATTTTCTTCGTCGATTGGGTTTCTGAATGAACTTGCTACGAGAATGATAGAGAATGGTGGTATTGGTGTGTGACGATTTCTTCTCGGGAGAGAAAAGGAAAGAAAGACTGATGAAAAGTTTTGAAATGACAACTGAGAGGAATGACTGCAAGGATATAGCCGACCTATTTCTATCTAAGAATTGCAGGGGTCAAGATAGTAAATCTTGTCTCTGCAGGGAGTAATGATTAAGCCTAAAATAAGCCTATTTGAAAAACAAATTTTTTAAAATGACTCAGATAAGAATCTAGTGCAAAAGATAAGATCAAGTCATTTTTTCAACACAAGAGAATAAAGCGAGGAGTAAAGAAGACATATCATCATCAGAGGGCTCAAAATTTAAACAAAAATTAAGAGAATACATAATCATTTAATTTGAATCTGAATCAGTTTCTAATTCTGACTCAGATTCAATTACATGTTCATTGAAATCTTCTCTTAATTCTCTAATCAAATTAGTAACCTCACAACACAAACAATCAATGTTTGTGGCACCATAATTATAGTGTGGAGGTTCCCTAACTAAGTCCCTGCTGTGTGGAGCTATGTAATCACAGTAATAACGATGCCCTTGTCCCTGAAAAGGATTAGGCTCTTCTTCACTGTCGACAAACACCCTGCTAATCTTCTCCTTAATCTTGTGGATGTGTTCTTCCTCTTTAAGGATTGATCCAAGCAGATATAGTCCTTCATCAATCTCTTCAAGGCTCTCTGAACTCAGAAGAATGAAGGCCTTGATGAAGATTGAAGGGTGATGATTATCTTCAATTCCAGGCTTGAGGATTTCAAAAGCGGCTTCCATGAGCCCTGTGTTGCAGAAAGCCGCGAGTGCAGGTTCAAGTTTGAGCATGAAGTTCCCTGCCTCTCTGCATTTTTCCATTATCTGTGCGTAGTGAGCATCATGCGTTCTCTCCGCAGTGATTCGCTTCACTACATTTGCTCTCCTCCATACTGCAGGTGCCTTACTTGCTCTAAAGAATTTCTTGCAAGTTGGGGCTGCTTTGGCTACATCTCTCATCTCTTCCTTTCCCAGTCTTGAAAGAATGTCTCCTACAATTTCGTCAGGGATATCTACAATGGAGGTTCTAGCATTGGGAGCTGCTGCGACCATTCTAATTTCTGATAAAGGTTGTAGGATAATTGTTCTAATGTGGGAATGTTTGAGATGAAAGGAAGGAAAGATTCGACTAGATTTTATAGCAGAAAAACTAAATTCTGCCATAATTACAATCGGTTGAAACGACGTGTGATGGTTAGTGTGAGGGAAGAAGAAGAGTCTGAAAAAGGGGTATTTTGGTCTTAAGAAGTTTGAAAATCTATCCGTTTATTATTCCCAGGCTCTCGCTTTGTCAATTATCATCGCGTGGTTATAGAAACCGTCTCTCGCTTTGTAAACTACAAAGCGATGAAAGATTCTTGTACAATTTTCGGAGAAAATGGTCACGCTTTGTATTTCGACAAAGCGTAGACATCAAATTCTTATCATTTAAAAACAGATCAAATTTCATAAAAATGAGAACTTGAACTTATCACCTCGCTTTATAACTTTTACAAAGCGTGAGTGAGTATAGTTCATTTTAAATCACGCTTTGTCAAAGTTAGCAAAAGCGTGGCCTCAGAATTTATTCATACTTTATTTCCAAACACTTAATACTCAAAAACCTGGTTGAAGATCTCTATCTCATCCTTCTTCATTCCATCACAGCTTCATTTCTCGAATTCCTGAAAATATAGAATATAAGAATTAGAGATAAAACATATATCAAAAGAAAAAGGGAAATACTACTCAGTTAACCTGGGTAGTATCCACCCCCCTATATTTTTTTTTTAAGAAGAAAAACTTAGGGTTATCCAAATATTCAGTTTGGATATTTAAATCTTGTTGACCAATATATTCTTTAAGCCTGTGTCCATTTACATTTTTTTCTCCTTCACTAAGCATGATTGTGACTGCTCCATTGTCATGAACAACTACAATGGGGAATGGTCCTGTCCACCTCGATCTGAGCTTCCCTGGAAATAATTTCAAATGAGAATTATAAAGCAAAACCAATTGACCAACAGAAAATTCCTTATGTTTAATTTTCGAATCATGAATTTTCTTGGTTCGATCTTTATAAATCTTGCTGCTTTCATATGCTTCCAGTCTCATCTCTTCCAACTTAGACAAATCAAGCTTCCTCTTGTCTTGTCCTGACTGAAGATCCATGTTGAGCATCTTAATGGCCCAATACGCTCTATGTTCTAGCTCAACTGGAAGATGGCAAGCTTTTCCAAAAACTAGTCTGTAGGGAGACATTCCTATAGGAGTCTTAAAAGCAGTTCTGTATGCCCATAAAGCACATCCAGCTTCTTTGACCAGTCTTTTCTTGTAATATTCACAGAAGCTTGTAAAATATGTTTAATTTCCTTATTAGATACCTCCACCTGTCCACTTGTCTGAGGATGATATGGTGATCCAACTTTATGATGAACACCATACTGTTTCAGCAACTTCTCAAAGAGTTTGTTTACAAAGTGGGATCCTCCATCAGATATAATGGCACGAGGGGCTCCAAACCTGGTAAAAATATTCTTTTGCAGAAATTTAGTAACTTGTTTAGCTTCATTATTGGGTAAGGCCACTGCTTCTACCCATTTTGAGACATAATCAACAGCCACTAGAATGTAGTGATTACCAAATGATGGGGGAAAAGGTCCCATAAAATCAATTCCCCACACATCAAATATCTCTACTTCTAAAATTCCTTTTTGAGGCATTTCTTCTCTCATTGAAATGTTTCCCAATCTTTTGCATCTGTCACACATTTTTATAAGTTTCTGGCAATCCAAAAAGATAGTCGGCCAGTAAAAGCCACAATCTAGAACTTTTCTAGCAGTTCTAGCAGGACCATGATGGCCTCCTAGAGGATTCTCATGACACTTTCTAACAATTTGAAAACCTTCCTTTTCATGAACACAACGCCTAATAACCTGATCAGAACAAAACTTAAATAAAAAGGGATCATCCCAATAGTATTTCTGAATTTCTCTAAAAAATCTTGACTTCTGATGAGAGTCTTTAAACTTTGGGACAATCTTGCAAGCTAGATAATTAGCAAAATCTGAAAACCAAGGACAATCAAATTGATGCAACTGCAAAGCATACAACTGTTCATCTGGAAATTTATCATTTACAACTTCCTCCTTTTCTGTTTTCTCCTCCAATCTAGAAAGATGATCTGCTACTCCATTATCTTTTCCTTTTCTGTCTTTAATAATAATGTCAAACTCTTGTAAAAGTAAAACCCATCTTATCAGCCTAGGTTTGGCTTCTTGCTTTGAGAAGAGATATCTTAATGCAGTATGATCTGTGTAAACTATAGTTTGAGCTCCAATAAGATACTGTCTGAACTTGTCAAAAGCGAAAACTACAGCATACGTTTCCTTTTCTGTAGTAGTATAGTTTATCTGAGCATCATTAAGAGTATGGCTAGCATAATAGATAACATGATGTTTGCCTTCTTTATGTTGCCCCAAAACTGCTCCTACTGCATTCTCACTTCCATCACACATAAGTTCAAAAGGTAGACTCCAATCAGGAGATTGAACTATAGGTGCAGTGATTAGTTTCTCCTTCAAGGTCTTAAAAGCAGTCAAACAATCTTCATCAAAGCTAAATGTCACAACCTTATGAAGAAGATTACATAAAGGTCTTGCTATTTTAGAAAAGTCCTTAATAAACCTTCTATAAAAACCAGCATGACCAAGAAAACTCCTTACTGCCTTAATCGTTTTGGGTGGCGGTAAATTTGCTATCACAGAAACCTTAGCTTTGTCTACTTCTATTCCTGCTCTAGATACTTTGTGTCCTAGGACAATTCCTTCCTGAACCATGAAATGACACTTTTCCCAGTGAAGAACTAAGTTAGTGTCCTCACATCTCTGCAAAATTTTTGATAATTTTTTTAAGGAATCTTCAAAGTCAGTTCCATGAACGGTAAAATCATCCATAAACACTTCAATGCATTTTTCAATAAAATCAGAGAAAATACTCATCATGCATCTTTGAAAAGTAGCAGGAGCATTACATAATCCAAAAGGCATTCTTCTATAAGCAAATGTTCCATATGGGCAAGTAAAAGTTGTCTTTTCATGATCTTCACTAGCAATAACTATTTGATTATAACCAGAACAACCATCTAAAAAGCTGTAAAATGGTTTACCTGACAGTCATTCTAACATTTGATCAATAAAAGGTAAAGGAAAATGATCTTTTCTTGTGGCAGTATTTAATTTTCTATAATCAATGCAAACTCTCCAACCAGTTACTGGTCTTGTTGCTACTTCATCACCATGTTCATTAGTCACAATGCAAGTCCCACCCTTTTTGGGTAAAACTTGTGTTGGACTTACCCATTTACTATCAGAAATAGGATAGATTATACCTGCATCAAGTAGTTTGATTACCTCCTTCTTGACAACTTCCTGCATTGGTGGATTTAGCCTCCTCTGTGGTTGTCTGGATGGTTTGTATTCATCCTCCATCAGGATCCTATGCATACAAATGTGTGGACTGATGTCTTTGATATCTGCTATAGTCCAAGCAATTGCCTGAATATGATTTTTAAGAGTACCTACTAGAGCTTGTTCTTGTTCTTCACTCAATTTGGATGAAATTATTACCAGAAGCTTCTTTTTGTCTGCCAAAAAGGAATACTTAAGATGTTCCGGTAATACTTTAAGTTCAAGCTCAGGTGGGTTTTCTATTGATGGAATTAATTTGCTTCGAGTTTGCACTTCCATCTTTAAATCAGATCCTTCTTTAGAAATGTCTGTTTTATCAATGTCATCCTCAGATTGTTCTGAAGATGACATATCCTCACTTTCTGATCCATCCTTGATTTCACCAATCTCAGGATCGGCGAATCTAACCGCGCACAAGTAAGCAAAAGTAGCATCTTCAGTATTTGTGAGTGGGGTAAGACTGTTCTCAATTACATCAGTGGTAAAGAGATTATAGTAATCAAAAAGATTTCCCCCCTCTACAGTACTAGAATCTAACCCCTTTCCCGCTACATTGGTTTCAAAAGCATTAAAAGGATATGTTGACATCTTCATCATGTCGAAAGTAACTTCCTGATCATCAACATGAAGTTTCACTATGCCATTCTTTGCATCAATCTTGGCTCCTGCAGTTACCAGGAAAGGCTGTAACACCCGAGGAAAAACAAATTCAAATTGTTTTGAACTACGTCATGACTTGATCCCTTCACAGGGTACGTAGGCAGCTTAGAACTAATTTCTAAGTTCAGTCACGAAATAAATCACAAAATACATCACGAATTAGATCACAAGGACGATAGGAGATGTTGGAACCAATTTAGACTAGGCTAAGTAGGACCCGGAAATGTTGCGAGCGATAAGCCGGACTCGTAACAAGATTAAGGAGAAGATTCCGAAACGAAGACGACCCAGGGAATCGAGCTAACACGTAGAAAACCGATAGGGGAAAGCGAGGGAAGACCCGACGAAACACGCGGACCGCCGAACCGGCCGGTCCGGCCGGCCCGCGCTGCCCGCGCGCCGCCGCGCGGCCACCGCGCGGCCAAGGGCGTCGCGCCTCCAGGGCAGGCCACGCGTGCTCCGCGCGCACAAAGGCCTATGTGCGCGCCACCAGCGCGCCAGAGGTGCAGGAGGTGTAAACTTTCCTTCCATGGCGATTTTCTTGCCAAAAATCCGACCTCCATCAAGGGCAAGCCGATCACAACAATGGGGAAGGGCATAAGATCAGATTTGGGGCGCCCCTCCCCCTAACTCTCAGAAAACCTAACCCTAAACACCTCCAAAATTCCTCTCCAAGTCGAAACCTCTCCGAACTCACTTTCCGGCAAGTATTCCGGCGACGGCACGGCGAAAGGAACCAAGCCCTGCCCTCTAGACTCTTGGTAAGGTATTGTACAAAGTTTCAATTCGTCCATAGATCTCAGAAACTCACATTCTAACCCTTTTTCCTTACTACGATTTTCCGTCGGAAAACGAACAAAAAGCGATCGGAGAAGTTGGCCGTTCGTCGTGACCCTAGGACGTCCGGAAACCCAATCCAGCGACCCTATCATCATTCTAAGTAAGTTAAAACCTTACTCACAAATTTTCGTGGTTGTTTGTTGTTTGAATCTCGAGATATAGGCTTGTAACAAAAATCGGTTTTCAAAAACCCTATTTTCGTCCAATTTTAAAGACTCGCCAAAAACTCGACCTTCGGGAATTCAAACCGAAAACTTTTCAACATAAAAGTTGTTCCTAACACCTTTATCTATCTTGTGTCCAAATTTCAGCCGTTGACATTAAGTTTTGCTATCACAATTTTCGCCGTGAACTTTCTGTATCGAACCAAACAATTTAATTCTGTGACAGATTCCTTCATTCAACTTGATGCATGTTTTTCACCCATTTTTCGAATGATTTAACTTTGCATTTCTAAACAAAAGTTGTAGATAATTGTGTCTAAATTATGCCTATAAAATTTCACGAATTTTGGTGTTCATTTGATATGTCAAACGGCCAAGTTTTTAAAACTGTTTTGAAATCGTTTTAAGGGCCATGAGTATGCAGTGAGTTGCACTCGATTTTTGAGTACCAAGAATTCATTATTTCCAAATTCTTAAAACATGAAAGTTGTTCCTTAATGTGTAGTGTAGTTACTGTAAAAATTTCACATCGATTGGTTTTGAAATGAATTTTTAACCGGCGTTGCACGAACCTGTGACGGAAACAGTTTTCAAGACATAAATTAATCTTTGCAATAAACTCAAATTTCAACTCACTTCGGAACCTTATTTCCAAAAACTTAAAACATGAAAGTTGTTTGTGTGTGTGTTTTTTGAATTACTGGCAAAGTTTCAGAATTTTTGGAGAAAAGACGAATTTTAAATTAAGAAAGGCGTAAACTGCCTCGAATAGGATTTTTCGAACTTGAGAAAACTCGAACTATGAAAACGCGATATCGATCATTTGATAACTTTGAAATACGAACTTTCAAAAAATCTCATTCACTAGGCTGAGCCGATCTTCATACTATCATTATCTTTGAGACTGCCTCGTTAGTGGTCTCCTTACTATCTGAGATTGCCTCGTTAGTGATCTCGCGCGCTGTATTTGTGGATCGCCTCGTTAGTGGTCCTACTATCTTTTTGGATCGCCTCGTTAGTGGTCCTACTATCTTTGAGACTGCCTCGTTAGTGGTCTCCCGTTGTTTGGACTGCCTCGTTAGTGGTCCTATGTTGAGATTGCCTCGTTAGTGATCTCCCGGTATGGTGTCCTCTTCTTAGTTTACGGGATGAAAAGTAAAAGACTCGTGTGAGTGTTTTATTATGCTTAAATCGTATCTATCCTGTCTTTAATTATGTATTTAAATTTTATGCATCTTAAATTACGCTTTAGATTACGCTTTTAAAATTAAGTTCTTTAATCATGTTTTTCCGCTGCAAATACATCATGTATATGTTAAATTCTCGTACGGTCGGCGAAATCCTTAGTTTAAACACTTGTAACCCCTTTTATTTGTTAGTTAGGGATTAACTTACTCAGTATATTTTTATACTGACAACCGTTGTCATTTTTCTTTTACAGAGTATGTCGAGTGACGCATACGCATGCACTTGGGGGAATTATTTATGAACATTTTCGCTTTCTGCATCATAGTACTGTTTTTACCGGGTCTGTTAAACCCGAGGATTTGGCCATGTTGGCCGTGATTTACTTTCCGCTGCACTTACTTTATTTTTTTTCCGCACGTGATAATTTCTACTATCGTATTCAGTATTATAAATTTCCGGACTAAATCTTGAAATGTTTTAAATCTTTTTCATACCCACAAGCCTTGCATTTCCTTAGCGAGCTCGGGAAGCCGTGTCTTACTAGGGAAATGCGGCGGTGACATCCCGGCCTGGGTTATCAAATCCGGGGTGTTACAAGTTGGTATCAGAGCCCGGAAAATTTTTAAAGCTACTACTATTATTTTAAACCAATATCTTTAAGCCCAAGTGTTATTTCTTTTAAAAATTATTATTTATTTGACTACTAGTATTATTTTTAGCCCAAAAATCTATAATCCTTTTTACATAGCCCAAAATCTTAGCCAAAGAAATATTAAATTTTGGCCCACTATAGAGGCCCAAACTTTAGCAATTTATTTTAAACTAAATTTTATGGGGAAGGGACTTGCACTTGCATGTTGCATATAGATTTAAATTTGTGCATATCTTAACTTTGCCTGAAAAACGTCTAACTCTAACCTACCTTGTTAACAATAGATGGCTTCCCCAAACGTGAACATGATCAACCTACTAATGAGGTTGATTGAAGCATACCTCGAATCTCCTCAAAACGTGATCAACTTCAGACTAAGGGTAGAGCAAATGGAAGCTAACTTGGGCCACCTAACTAATCTGGGCCAAGCAGGACACCAAGATATAACCCAACTCCAAGTCCAAATCAACGAACTCCAGACCCGCGAGACTGAGCTTCGGACCCAGATTGACGACGTAGAGACCCAAGCAGGGGTCTTGGGACATCAACTGCATCACCTGAAGGATGATCTGCTTCCACCTGCCCCACTCAACCCAGGAACTCCTCCTGTAACTAGCCTCGTTATTGACCCTGTCGCTGTCCCTGCAGCCGTCCAAACCCCAGTTGCAATCGTTGATCCTGCTCCTGTTGCTGGGCCCAGTTGGCCAGCCAGCCCAGTGTTCCATGGGCCCCTTGGCACGGGCACCATCGAGGAATCAAGTGATGAGGATGACCCCATGGAGGACCCGACCACCTACCCTTCGCAGGATTAGAGATTTTTGATGCATTATTCCCATTGTTCTCCTTTTCTATTTTCCCAAACTATTTTCAGGATCTTTGCTACTTGTCGCTTGTATCGAAACAAAAACTTCTACTGGGCAATAAAGTCACAAACACTTATTTTATATACCATCTTTATATCTTAACAAAGCGCCGACAAACAAACAACGCATCTATTTCTGCATAACAAAACGACAAGTGCCTCAGACCCTAAAACCCTAAACGACTGAACGAATAGATGCAAATACTGACCAACTCCTGATAAGCACCATACAATTCAGCAAGATTTTTTTTCCCACTTTATCGAATCTCCCTGAACCTTACACCTTCCTCGGTTGTAACAGGATGGCGCCACGAGGACGACCAAGGCCCTTCCCTGCCACCCCCAACACCCACGGCACGCCGGGACAACCCAATGAGCAGGCACCTGACGCGGAGATGCCAAACCCGGCAGGACCAATGCCTAACCCTGCGGAAGGGCGATTGAGAAATATGGAAGAATTACTAATTGCACTGGGTAATGCTTACGTTAACCAGGGTGGAGCTGCCGCGGCGCCACCACCGGAAGCGAGGATCAACTACTTGGCCGCGGTGAACCCCTACCGACCTCCTTACTACGTCGGGGAGGAAGACCCCGCTAAGCTGGAAGAATGGTTGAGAACCTTCGACAAATTGCTAAAGGCGGTGAGATGCCCGGAGGGGGAGAAGGTCCACGTGGCCTCGTACTATCTGGGTGGCGAGGCCGACGACTGGTGGCAGGCTACCCAAGGGAAGCTGGCAGAGGATGATGAACCTTACTCGT
This sequence comes from Hygrophila difformis, assembly GCA_030278955.1. NCBI lineage: Eukaryota > Viridiplantae > Streptophyta > Magnoliopsida > Lamiales > Acanthaceae > Hygrophila > Hygrophila difformis. The sequence continues at coordinate 30,813,621 of JAOANR010000015.1, read as the reverse complement.
GGAACGAGTTCATGGAGTTACTCCGGGAGCGCTTCTACCCGATGAGTACTAAGGCAGCACTGTACGAGGAGTTCTCATCCCTGAAGCAGGGAGAGAAATCTGTTCAAGAATACTATGCACGGTTTAAGGAATTGGTGAGATTTGCGCCCAGGATGGTACCTACTGACGGGGAGAAGGCGCAAAAGTTCGAAATGGGATTGAACTTGTCGATTCGAGAGGTGATCACTGGAGTTAACTACCCGGACCTGCAATCTGTCTACGATCGGGCAGTAGCAGTAGCACGAGTGCAACAGCTAAAGAGGAAGGCTGCTGGGGAATCTAGCCGAGGGGCGCAAGGCCCAGACAAGAGGAACAGGGATAACCGGACAAGCAACACTACTGGCGGGGACAACTTTCGGCGAGGGCCGAACGGGAATGCTCAGAACAACAATGGTCGGAATGTCAACCAAGGAGGACGAGTGCCGCCGTGCCCAAGGTGTGGCAGGCCGCACCTGGTAAGGAGGTGTCCTCAGATGGGCGAGTGCTTCCGGTGCGGCCGAATTGGCCATCGGAGGGAGGAATGTCGAACCCGACTCGAGAACATCACGAAAAGAGAAGACTTGGTCATTGGACCTAACGAGCCGTTCAACCAGGGAGGTAGGAATGGCAACAATCAAGGATATCGGCCCCCTCCGAATCCGAACCAACGCCCTCCGAACCAGCAGCAAAATGCAAACCCAAATCAAAACCAGCCAGCCAATCAAGGGAGGCCGATGGGGAGGTTGAACGTGATCAACCAGGCTGACATACCCGCGCAGGGTGACGTGATGGCAGGTACTTTCCATGTCCTAAGTACTCCACTTAGAGTCTTATTTGATTCCGGAGCCAGTTGCTCGATTGTATCTTCGAGAGTCGTAACTGAACTAGATCTACCTAAGTGCGAGATAATTAGCTTAGGCATCCAACTGCCCTCTGGAGAAGTAATAGCATGCTCTAAACGCTACAATGGGATACCTATAGTGATAAAGAACGTAGAGTTTTTCGCAAACTTGGTAGAGTTCAACGTCAGGGACTTTGACGTCATACTAGGAATGGATTGGCTAACCCGGTATAAGGCCGTGATCGAGTGCCAAAAGCAAAAGATCACGCTGTCAAAAAGTAGGGGGAAAAGAGTCATCTTCTACTCTCAACCCCCTAAGAAACCTAACAAGATAGTCAACGTCCTAGAGTTAGGTAGCCTAATGCGTAAGGGCCACGCGCTATACGCATGCTACGTTCACAACCTCGAGGCTGAAGGGGTAAAGATAGACAACATTCCGGTGGTGAGAGAGTACCCGGATGTGTTCCCAGAGGACGTTCCTGGCATGCCCCCTGAGAGGGATCTCGAGTTCACCATAGATCTCATCCCGGGAACGGAACCTGTATCAAAGGCTCCTTACCGCATGGCACCGCCGGAGATGAAGGAGCTAAAGGAACAGCTCGAAGAATTGCTGGAAAAGGGATATATCCGACCGAGTACGTCTCCATGGGGAGCACCGGTCTTATTCGTCAAAAAGAAGGATGGGAGTCTGAGACTGTGTATCGACTATAGGGGACTTAATCAAGTCACTATCAAGAACAAGTATCCATTGCCCAGAATCGAGGATCTGTTTGACCAGCTGAAGGGAGCTACTGTGTTCTCCAAGATCGACCTGCGATCGGGATATCATCAGCTGCGAATTGCTGAGAAGGACATCCCGAAGACAGCGTTCAGGACTCGCTACGGACACTACGAATTCACAGTACTGTCATTCGGATTGACGAACGCCCCGGCGATGTTCATGAACCTCATGAACAACGTGTTCCGAGGACTGTTAGATCAATGCGTAGTGGTATTCATAGACGACATCTTGGTCTACTCAAGGGACGAGGAAGAACATTCCGAGCACTTACATAAAGTGCTGAGGATCCTCCGAGAAAATCAGCTATATGGGAAGTTGTCCAAATGCGACTTCTGGCTGAGGGAGGTAACATTCCTTGGGCATATCGTATCCGCCAGCGGAGTGGCGGTAGACCCGGCAAAAATCTCGGCTGTAACCGAGTGGGTACCCCCGAAGAGCCCAACGGAGATAAGAAGCTTTCTCGGACTGGCGGGCTACTACAGGCGATTTGTCCAAGACTTCTCCAAAATCGCCCGCCCATTGACCCAACTGCTGAAGAAGGGGGTGAAGTATGACTGGACTGGCGAGTGTGAAGCCGCATTCCAGGAGCTGAAGAAACGACTTACCACGGCGCCGGTGTTGGCGTTACCATCAGAGGATGGAGACTTCGAGGTGTATAGCGACGCCTCGAGAGAAGGACTGGGATGCGTACTGATGCAGGATCAAAAGGTCATAGCGTACGCATCACGACAGCTGAAACCGCACGAGCAAAACTACCCGACGCACGACCTGGAACTGGCCGCGGTCGTGTTCGCCCTGAAAATCTGGAGACACTATCTCTATGGGCGGAAGTGTCGGATGTTCACCGACCATAAGAGCCTCACGTACATATTCACGCAAAGAGAGTTGAACTTGAGGCAGAGGAGATGGTTGGAACTGATCAAAGATTACGACCTAGAAGTCGCGTATCACGAGGGCAAGGCCAACGTCGTGGCCGACGCCTTGAGTCGGAAGGCGCAACACGTCACGAACTCACTGGTGATAACGGCCGAATTGTACAGAGATTTGGCGAAATTAAGCCTGGAACTGGTGCAGCCTGGTACGGTAACCGAGGTCGTCAACGCGATGGTAGTAAGCCCTACCGTATTCAAAGAGATACGACTCGCCCAGTCGAGTGACGAACAGATGGAGGAAATAAGGAGAAGCATTGCCGAAGGAAAGGCAGTAGATTTCCAGATTCACGAGGACGGGAGCATCCGCTTCAGGGGAAGATGGTGTATACCGCGGGAGTCCGCAAATCTGAAGAAGAAGGTGATGGAGGAAGGCCATAGCACCCCCTACTCGGTCCACCCCGGAGGGGATAAGCTATACAAGGACTTGAAGAAAAATTATTGGTGGCCAAACATGAAGAGAGAGGTGGCCGAATTCGTGGCAAGGTGCCTTACCTGCCAGAAGATCAAGGCAGTACGGCAAAAGCCCTTAGGATTAATGCAACCATTGGAGATCCCAAGCTGGAAGTGGGATAGCATCTCCATGGATTTTGTTTCAGGGTTGCCACGTTCGCCAAAAGGAATGAATAAGATCTGGGTGATCGTGGATAGGTTAACGAAGGCCGCCATTTTCATCCCGATGAAGGACACTTGGACAATGGACCAACTAGCAAGAGCATACGTAGACAATGTGGTACGCCGGCACGGGGTGCCGCATGACATCATCTCGGATAGGGATAGCAGATTCGTCTCCCAGTTTTGGACCAAGCTGCAAGAAGCTCTGGGGACGCAGATAAAGATGAGTACGGCGTTCCACCCTATGACGGATGGACAGACGGAGCGAACTATACAGACGCTGGAGGACATGTTGAGGGCTTGTGTGTTGGAATTCAAGGGAAGTTGGGAGCACCACTTACCCTTGATCGAGTTCTCCTATAACAACAGTTATCATGCGAGCATCGGCATGGCGCCCTTCGAAGCAGTGTACGGACGAAGATGCCGGAGCCCATTGAGTTGGGGAGAGAACGATCGAATAATGACAGTAGGGCCACAACTGGTGGAGGACATGGCTCAGCAAGTTAAGGTTATCCAGGGGAAGATGAGAGCCGCTCAGGACCGGCAAAAGAGTTATGCGGACGTGAGACGGCAGGACTTGGAATTTCAAGTCGATGACAAGGTCATGCTGAAAATCTCGCCAATGAAGGGCGTAATGCGCTTTGGCAAGCGAGGGAAACTGAGCCCACGATACATAGGGCCATATGAGATCCTAGAGAGAGTGGGGAATCTAGCGTACCGGCTAGCGCTGCCGCCTCAACTAGCACGCGTCCATAACGTGTTTCATGTTTCCCAGCTAAAGAAGTATGTGCCCGACACGTCGCATGTACTCCAACCGGACGTAATCGAATTGGATGATGACTTGACCTATGAAGAAACCCCGGTGCAAATACTCGACTACAAGGAAAGGGTGACAAGGAATAAAACTGTAAAGATGGTCAAGGTCCTGTGGTCCAACCACGAGACGGAAACGGCGACCTGGGAATTGGAAGCCGACATGAGGCAACGTTACCCTACCCTCTTCCAGGACGACCCGACCACAGTTATGGGGACATAACTGTATTCTTAAGGGGGGGAGGATGTAACACCCGAGGAAAAACAAATTCAAATTGTTTTGAACTACGTCATGACTTGATCCCTTCACAGGGTACGTAGGCAGCTTAGAACTAATTTCTAAGTTCAGTCACGAAATAAATCACAAAATACATCACGAATTAGATCACAAGGACGATAGGAGATGTTGGAACCAATTTAGACTAGGCTAAGTAGGACCCGGAAATGTTGCGAGCGATAAGCCGGACTCGTAACAAGATTAAGGAGAAGATTCCGAAACGAAGACGACCCAGGGAATCGAGCTAACACGTAGAAAACCGATAGGGGAAAGCGAGGGAAGACCCGACGAAACACGCGGACCGCCGAACCGGTCGGTCCGGCCGGCCTGCGCTGCCCGCGCGCCGCCGCACGGCCACCGCGCGGCCAAGGGCGTCGCGCCTCCAGGGCAGGCCACGCGTGCTCCGCGCGCACAAAGGCCTATGTGCGCGCCACCAGCGCGCCAGAGGTGCAGGAGGTGTAAACTTTCCTTCCATGGCGATTTTCTTGCCAAAAATCCGACCTCCATCAATGGCAAGCCGATCACAACAATGGGGAAGGGCATAAGATCAGATTTGGGGCGCCCCTCCCCCTAACTCTCAGAAAACCTAACCCTAAACACCTCCAAAATTCCTCTCCAAGTCGAAACCTCTCCGAACTCACTTTCCGGCAAGTATTCCGGCGACGGCACGGCGAAAAGAACCAAGCCCTGCCCTCTAGACTCTTAATAAGCTATTGTACAAAGTTTCAATTCGTCCATAGATCTCAGAAACTCACATTCTAACCCTTTTTCCTTACTACGATTTTCCGTCGGAAAACGAACAAAAAGCGATCGGAGAAGTTGGCCGTTCGTCGTGACCCTAGGACGTCCGGAAACCCAATCCAGCAACCCTATCATCATTCTAAGTAAGTTAAAACCTTACTCACAAATTTTCGTGGTTGTTTGTTGTTTGAATCTCGAGATATAGGCTTGTAACAAAAATCGATTTTCAAAAACCCTATTTTCGTCCAATTTTAAAGACTCGCCAAACACTCGACCTTCGGAAATTCAAACCGAAAACTTTTCAACATAAAAGTTGTTCCTAACACCTTTATCTATCTTGTGTCCAAATTTCAGCCGTTGACATTAAGTTTTGCTATCCCAATTTTTGCCGTGAACTTTCTGTATCGAACCGAACAATTTAATTCTGTGACAGATTCCTTCATTCAACTTGATGCATGTTTTTCACCCATTTTTCGAATGATTTAACTTTGCATTTCTAAACAAAAGTTGTAGATAATTGTGTCTAGATTATGCCTATAAAATTTCACGAATTTTGGTATTCATTTGATATGTCAAACGGCCAAGTTTTTAAAACTGTTTTGAAATCGTTTTAAGGGCCATGAGTATGCAGTGAGTTGCACTCGATTTTTGAGTACCAAGAATTCATTATTTCCAAATTCTTAAAACATGAAAGTTGTTCCTTAATGTGTCGTGTAGTTACTGTAAAAATTTCACATCGATTGGTTTTGAAATGAATTTTTAATCGGCGTTGCACGAACCTGTGACGGAAACAGTTTTCAAGACATAAATTAATCTTTGCAATAAACTCAAATTTCAACTCACTTCGGAACCTTATTTCCAAAAACTTAAAACATGAAAGTTGTTTGTGTGTGGGTTTTTGAATTACTGGCAAAGTTTCAGAATTTTTGGAGAAAAGACGAATTTTAAATTAAGAAAGGCGTAAACTGCCTCGAATAGGATTTTTCGAACTTGAGAAAACTCGAACTATGAAAACGCGATATCGATCATTTGATAACTTTGAAATACGAACTTTCGAAAAATCCCGTTCACTAGGCTGAGCCGATCTTCATACTATCATTATCTTTGAGACTGCCTCGTTAGTGGTCTCCTTACTATATGAGATTGCCTCGTTAGTGATCTCGCGCGCTGTATTTGTGGATCGCCTCGTTAGTGGTCCTACTATCTTTTTGGATCGCCTCGTTAGTGGTCCTACTATCTTTGAGACTGCCTCGTTAGTGGTCTCCCGTTGTTTGGACTGCCTCGTTAGTGGTCCTATGTTGAGATTGCCTCGTTAGTGATCTCCCGGTATGGTGTCCTCTTCTTAGTTTACGGGATGAAAAGTAAAAGACTCGTGTGAGTGTTTTATTATGCTTAAATCGTATCTATCCTGTCTTTAATTATGTATTTAAATTTTATGCATCTTAAATTACGCTTTAGATTACGCTTTTAAAATTAAGTTCTTTAATCATATTTTTCCGCTGCAAATACATCATGTATATTTTAAATTCTCGTACGGTCGGCGAAATCCTTAGTTTAAACACTTGTAACCCCTTTTATTTGTTAGTTAGGGATTAACTTACTCAGTATATTTTTATACTGACAACCGTTGTCATTTTTCTTTTACAGAGTATGTCGAGTGACGCATACGCATGCACTTGGGGGAATTATTTATGAACATTTTCGCTTTCTGCATCATAGTACTGTTTTTACCGGGTCTGTTAAACCCGAGGATTTGGCCATGTTGGCCGTGATTTACTTTCCGCTGCACTTACTTTATTTTTTTTCCGCACGTGATAATTTCTACTATCGTATTCAGTATTATAAATTTCCGGACTAAATCTTGAAATGTTTTAAATCTTTTTCATACCCACAAGCCTTGCATTTCCTTAGCGAGCTCGGGAAGCCGTGTCTTACTAGGGAAATGCGGCGGTGACATCCCGGCCTGGGTTATCAAATCCGGGGTGTTACAAAGGCCTTCCTAGTATGATAGGAATTCTGACATTTTCATCGATATCAAGAATGACAAAGTCAGCTGGAAAACAAAGGCCTCCTGTCTTTACTAAAACATCTTCAATGATCCCTTCTGGTCTGGTGCTCGATTGGTCAGCAAAGAAGAGAGTCATATTAACTGGCCTCATCTTCCCCAAGTCCAAACGTCTAGCCATAGCAAGTGGCATTACATTGATATTGCTTCCTAAGTCACAGAGCCCTCGCCCAGCTTCTTTACAGTTGATTATCAGGGGTAAAGTAAAACTCCCTGGATCTTCAAGCTTTGGAGGAATCCTTTGTTGAAGAACCAAGCTACAATTCTGATTTAAGACCACCATTTGCTACTCTCCCGCAATTCGTTTCCCTGAAATCAATTCTTTCAGAAACTTAGCGTAAGTGGGCATTTCAGCAATTAATTCAACCAAAGGGATTGATATTTCAATGGCCTTAATCTTTTCAAGAAATTTCTTAAATTTAATTTCTTGAAGATCATTTTTGAGTCTCCCAGGATATGGTATCCTGGGCATGTGTTCATCCAGTGAATCCTTTTTGTTACCTGTAGAGTTATGATTATCATTACCTCCCTCTTTTTCCTTTGGAAAGGAGTGTCCTGAGACATTCTTTTCCAAACCCTTATCCTCAAGTATCTGTCTTTGTTCAAGCTGATCATCTTCTTCCATTGTCTGAACATCCTTGAACTTTTTCTGCTGCAGCAACCTATCTCGTTTCTTTTCAAATTCAGGATCAACAACTTCTTTTCCTCCCCTCAATGTAACTGCCTTACATTGTGGATTTGTTTCAGAGGAACTTGGTAATTTTCCTTTTTCTCTTTGCTGTAGTAACTTGGCCATCTCTGTTACTGAATTTTCAACATTCTTGATTGAAGCCTGCAGTTGGTTATTCGTCTCTGTCTGCTTAACAATAAACTCCTTCAGAGCATTCTCCACCTTTAAAGAATAAGTATTATCCTGAACAACAGGATAAGGTTGCTGTGGAAAATTTGCAAGCACTGGTGCAAACTGTCCATATGGTCTATTCTGTTGATTCATCTGTTGAGGAGGTCTATGAGGATACATTTGCTGCTGTGGATAAAATGGTTGTTGAGGACGAAACTGCTGCTGATTATGTTGAGGTGGATTCAGGAGATGTGCATTCTATGCGTTCCGAGTATTACCATAGCTCAGATTTGGATGCTTGTTCTGGAATCCAGTGTAGTTACAGCTCTCATCTTGTTTTGGTGCTTCCTGGAGTTGTGGACACTGATCATTGTGATGTGGACCAGAACATATTCCACACTAATAAACTGGTTCCATTGGAGCAGGTTGAAGGATCATCACAGGTTGTTGTTGTTGTTGATGCTGAACTTGTTGACTTGTTTGCTGAGCTAGCTGTAACTCAGCAATCTGTTTAGTGAGTGTTGCAAATTTCTCTTCATTTTTGTCTGTGTGGATGACAAGACTCTTTCTTGTAGGAGATGGTGGGTCATCATCTAGGAGGACTGCTCTGCTAGCTGTCATGGTGTCTATTGTTGACCATGCTCTATCAAGTGGCATCTGAAGTAATTGTTCCCCTCCAGTGGCATTAATCATCATCTGCCAAGTGTGAGTGAGTCCAGTGAAAAAGATCTTTAAAAGTCTTCTTTCTGTGATACCATGTTGCGGGCATCTCTTAAGCATATCAAAGAATTTGTCTCGAGCATCCTTCAAAGATTCTCCTTTTCTCATCTTGAAGCTAGAAATCTTATCTACCCATTCATCTACTTTACTTTCTGGAAAATATTTGAGCAAGAAGTTTCTGACTAGTTCTGGCCAAGTAGCCTTCTGTTGAGCATTCAATGAATCATACCATTCTTTCGCAGAACCATCCAGAGAGAATGGGAACATTGCTAATTGAATGGTTTTTCTTGAGGCTCTTCCCTTCTTCACTGTCTTACTCTGTTCAAAAAAATTTTTGAGATGTAAGTGTGGATCTTCAGCACTCAGCCCATAAAAAGCTCTGGAAGATGCCAAGTTTAATATACCAGGTGGTATATCAACCTCTTCATCTGTTCCAGCCAAATACTGATCAACGTTTGGTTGCCATGGTTGATATTGTTCTTCTTGAGGATTTGGAGCAGGATTAGCAAAATTTGGTTGAAAGTAGTGCTGATGAACAAATTGTGGTGCAGCAACCCTCTGTGGTGCTTGAAAATGTCCCCGAAGTGGTACATTTTGCTGATTGTCTGGTTGCCCATTTGGTAAGTTTCCAGGTCCGTCATTTTGTCCATTGTTAGCCATCCTAGTTATTGTTGAAAGATTCCCTTCTACAAGATCTCTTTGTCTCCTTCTAGCGCTTGCTCTGATCAGCCTTGCTGTTCTTTCAAGTTCACAATTAAAAGGAAGCAAAGGTTGCCTTGAAGATCGAGTTATTCTTTCGCTCATAAACTGTTGAGACTTTTCTGTGAACAAAATGAAAGAATTAATGAATTTGTTATGGTATAAAGTAAATAATTACAATTAAACCAAAGAGTATCTACAGTTCTAAAATTCATAACGCTACACCCTCCCCGGCAACGGCGCCATGAAGCTTTGAGGTAAAACCCGCTGCAATGCCCCCCGACAGCCTTTATACTATAATCCTATTGGACTGTTAAAGAGCTTGCCTAATTTTTCCTACCGAAAGCGCACGGTATCAAGCTGTAATATTTATTTTTATTGTCGGGATCGTTCATTAGAGAGTTACACGATAGAAGCATTTTAATAGGATTATTAGTTCTAGAACCTGTTTCTGCTCTTGGTTTAAGGATGGTGTAATGATGATGACTAAGAATTTAATGCTGAACTGTAAATGCATAAAGCTGTAACAATAATAAAGAAAATAATTGAAATGATATTGAGTGTTATGATTATGTTCATGAGTTTAAGATAATGTGGACCAAATCAAATAAACGAAATAAGAATATGATGAGAATATCATACTTCAATGGTTAAAACAAAATGAAAGTTCATCGAGATAGACAAATCCTCTATGCAACTTAATCAAATCTTCATGTCTTAAATCACTTCCCAAGACAGGTACTTGTGATTCAGTGTCATGACAATCTAAGCACTAAAATCATAGGATACTGTCATCGCAGGATGATCGGTCAGACTCATTCTGTGACAACAAGCTTCTTTGAACTGTCACTTAATCTATTTCTTTCGGACTCAGATTAAGCCTTTGACAACTCAAGGTCACTTCTAAATCATCTTACATTCATCTGAACTTGAAGTTGTCCTTTTTATTACTCTGAGTCAAACTGGTCTCATGACCCTATATTGGATGTCCTCTACAAGAAGTGAAAAAGCAAGTATTTAAATCTATCATCCAATGATTTCATAAGACTTGACTCCTCAGAGTAATTCCTTCAAGTAGTTGTAAGCAGTAATAGTCCTGTAAGTATATCAAGATGAAATTGCTATTCAAAATCCTTGACTTATCCAGACCACTCAGATTCATATAGATGCTTTAGCTTGAGAGATCTCTGTAAGCAATTCCAAATACCCATGACTTGACTCAGGATTAGTAAGACTGTAGAAAGAATATTTAATCTCCTACCCATAGCATATAGTGGAAACTATAAAGCTATGAACCCTGGAAATTAATCTTCCTAAAACTCCACTAATTATTGGGACAAAAGATGGTTTTTGAAACACCCTTCCCTTTTAAACGACAGGTACTAAATGTCAACTAAAGAACAAGTTTGTTCTTCATTAACCTGAGTAAATAATGATTGAGAAAACTTATATCATCATCTTTCTCAATGTACTAATGAAAATAGTAATATGAATTACAGATATGAATTATGAGTCTGTAATTGTGAAGTAAGATTACTCATCATAAACTGAGAAATATCCCAAAATATCATACGTATAGGTAGTATTATATGTATAAGGAAACGATGAGGGTTCTGAGTTCTCTTAATCAAAATGCTAGAGTGTTTCCAAAATATACACTGGAAACTAGACAGAATTAGGAAATCACTTTCCTATGAAAAAGATTTGAGAAATAATTCTGCAAAATAGGTGTCCAAAATAGCTCGCAGTAACTACTTTGGGTTTCAAACTATGAACATTCCAATTTCCGCACGCTATGTCTGTACAGCATGGGGGGAGTAAATGTTCAAAGAATGTTCCTCAGATTTTTTTTATACAAAGAACTGAATGCCTCGCAGTAATTTCTGTAAGAATGCGGCGAAGTGTCCAATTCCTACTTATAAGATAGGGGTTATATATGTATAAGAAGTAGAAGTGAGTAGTTGATGCCCCAAGAAATGGGAATCAATTCTGTTGCTACTATAAGTTGGCTCTCTCGCTTTGTCAAAATGACATCGCGAGAGTATTGAAATAGCCCCTCTTGAAACAAAGTTATCTGAATATCTCCTCGCATCATCTTTTAGGATGAAGCGTGGCTTTATCTTTATGTGAAGTAAATGATCAAGTCCTATAACTGTCATAACTACCCTCTGGAATTTCTGTTCAGAAAATAATGAGAACAGAACCTTTCACATCCAAATTCGTAAACTTGAAGTTTTTAATTCTTAAAGATTATCATGTGATGATTAACACTGCATGGGTCTTTAGGAACCTTTTAGAGTTCTGAACATTAATCTCTGTGATTTCTTCCAAATTTGTGATCGAGACATGATATCAACAGGGAATCGAATGAATTCACTATTCTGCCAGTTCATACCTAACTCGGTTACAATATCCAAACTTCTTGCGTAATTAGAACGAACAAATTACGAATTAAAGATATGAAAGTATTATGATCTTCGAGAATCAAATTATCGATGTGATGCAAATTCCAAAAAGTGAATATTGTAATTGAGGTTTATACTTCTCTGAAACAGAATTGAAAAACAATAGATTTCTAATATTCTTTGAAAATTGTAACCAGAAAGATAAGAAATGCACGATTTGATAACTGATCATTCTTCATGTATCTTGAATAACAAAAAATTAAAAACGAATACACCTGGAAATCTGATTGCAATCAGAATAATGCAAAGGTGAGCGAAGAAATCGGAAGTTAGATGGTGATCGTCGTAATGGATGAACAAGCATTCCGATAGCAATTCTTCTTCCAGGGTATCCTCAAACTAATCTACTAAAATATTCCGAAGAAAATCTACTGCGAAATTGAATTAAAAATCTGAAGAACTTGAAGTAAATTGCAGTGAAAAGTAAACCCTAGCTAACCTACCTACTGAATTCTAAAAGTCAACTGGAGAGTAAAAAAATGAGCTATTCTCTTCAATCTCCCGCTACTTGAGCTGATCCCCCAAGGGTCTTATTTATAGATAGGCGTTGTAACTGCTTCAGCCTTGGATGATAACCGCTCGCATCAGAATAGCTCTCCTCTCGCTTTATCCTGTTCTTTCAAAGCGAGAGTCAGAAATGTAATTATCTTTCTTGACAAAGCGAGATCTCACAGTCTTCTTCAAACAGTTTGCTTCTCGCCGTAATATCTGAAGCTTCCTGTCTTGCACAAACTTCCTTTCCTCGCGATGTCAAACAATCATTGCGCGGGCTTCAGCTTCTGAACATTTTCCTTAGATCTTTCCTGATTTCGTATGTAAGTCCTCGCACTATTTCTCTTTCCTCGCTATGTCTTTTCCATTTCCTGCTGCTTTTCAGCTTAACTTCCTACTGAATGACAAAGCGTGAATCAGTTCAAATAAAAACATAGCGTGCGAGACTTGCAATGAAAACTTAGAATTTCAAGCCATTTTCAATGTAATTCCAACTTCTTCACAATCTTGGTTCTTCTTCCATCTTTTCTGATCTTCCATGATTATTCATTAAAAACTAATGGAATTAAGAACAAAAGATCATCATTAAGATACTAAATTGGACGTAAATGACAGTCATAAAAGACTGTCATCAATACTCCTACACAAGAAATAATGTGCTAGGCCGAATAACTACAAGAAAAGCAAATAATTATTGGGCTTAGACAAAAGCCCAATAGAAGAGGGGAGTATTAGGTTTGATTGGGCTGGGTTGGTAAAGACATAGAGATGTACTTCATTGAATTCATTAGTTCAATGAAATATTGGATTTCGTAAAATCAACCCATTGTGTCCCAATACCCATTCGAGTGTCGAAACTCGAAACGTGCCCATGGGGGAAAGGGGCTGCCGAGGCCCATATTTTTGTGGGGCACGGACTTAAATGGGGCAGCCCATCCACACACGCGGTTGCGGTTTATGTAGGGGTGGATCGGTACGGTATATCGAAAATTTTTTTCCATACCATATACCGTATCGAAACTAGGGGTGTCAATTTTGGACACGACCCGAAAACACGAACCCGACCGACACGAACCCAGTGCAGTTTTGGGTAATTTTGGGTTTAGTCGTTTTTTGGTTTCTCTAATTAGGTCGATCTGAAATTCGACCTAAAAGTTTTCAGGTCTTGTTCGGGTTTGGTATTTCAAGTTCATTTCGAGTTTCGGGTCGTGTTCGGGAATATAGATTTTGTATTATACCCTTACTCAACACCCGACACGAACACGACACGAACCTGTGAAACCTGAAACACGACCCGACCAACCTGACCGAAACAAGACACGAACACGACCCGGAACCTGAAATTGATACCCCTAACAGAAACTTACGATATGAAAATTTTCATACCGATGCCGTAACGAAGCCTTCGGTATACCGAAGATTGGTATACCAAAAATTTCGGTATGAAATATTTTCATACCTTTAATATACCGACTTTTCGGTAAATTCAATATGTACCGGTAGTGGTATATACCAACATACCAAACTTATCGCGATATATATACCTGTTGGGTAATAACCTATCTATTACAACCAAAGGCCTAAAAAACTATGGGATTACATAACTTGAACCTCACTACATGTTCACTCAAACATGAATAAAAACAGAAAGATGTAAAGCCTTTTTAAAGCTACTTCCGAGGCTTCCAAAATCCGGCTGTTGAGATTTTTATCTCCTCTTTATGCCTCCAGCAGTCTCTTCTTCTTGTTCACCACTTTCAGATCCGCAAAATGATTAGAAGAACACTAATAATAACAATAAATGGTAAAAAAAAGATAAATATACCATAGATCTATAATGATCTGTAAACACTTAGGCTCGGAGCACGCAAATGAGTCACCACTCAACAAGAACACCAAGTTCCACCACCAAGCACCACTGCCGAACCCCCGTCGGCCTCCACAGCTCCTCTGCCGGACCACCTCGTCATCACAGCCGGTCACCGCGCCTCCACAGACCTGCTGTCGCGCCTCCCTGCTGTCCTCCAACAGCCAAGCCCTTCACCGTAAACCTATTTCTGGTGGCCTAGCCACCAAGGCTCTCAAAATAGAAGAAGCTCACAGCCCTACCGAACCCAAGTCCGGCGAACCCAACCTCGTGTCATCCTTAAAACACTCGGGCCTTAACCTCACACACTTTCTAACAATCGTAGAACAAATCTAACCTAAATGTAGAGGTGAAGAAGAAACAATGAAGGGGAGAAAGAGGAATGGGGCGTCGCTGATGCACTCTCAAAAATGAGAGGAAAAATCTGCTAGGGTTAGAGAGAGTGGCGTGAGGGAGTATAAATGGAATGAGAACTGGGCCTCAACATAATAGTCTTCATGGGCCGGAGGTAATGGGCTGTAGAAATGGGCCACTTAATCCAACAATACCTAACATACCCACATATTCTCAAAAGTTTGATACGGTAACGGTATACCACGGTATACCGCGGTATCAAAAAATTCATACCGTTATCGTACAGAAATTTTACAGTATGATATCATACCATACTGAAAATTACGGTATACCGATATTTTTTGATATTTTTGGTATTTCTTTCGGTACGGTATGTGTGGTATACGGTATATTCGGTATTTTCCCCCAGCCCTAAGTTTATGTGAGCCGCACACTGGCTTTTATTTAAATAATAATATTATTTTTAATTTTAAAAGAAAAATAAAATTTGAATATATTTTTTAATGTATAAATTTAAATTTAGATACTGAGGTTTATAAATGATATTTAAGATTATAAATAATTAAGTGTGTATTTTTGGCACAATTATTTACTTCAATGTGAGTTTGTAGAATAATTTTTAAAAGAATTGATGATTATTTCATTTTTTAATACTAAATGAGTATATTGTATATGACAAAAATTCTATAATTAATGATTAGACTGATAAAAATTTTAGGTCTCGTCTTTGTGAAGGTTGTATTAGGTAAAACTATCTGGGCATAATTTATTAATTTTATACTTTTATTATGTAAGACTTTTTGGAAATAATTCATTAATTTTATATTTTACTATTAGATAAGATTGTCTGGACATAATACATTAGTTTTATATTTTAAAAAATAAAACAATTGACGAAAAAATAAAAATTATCCGCACTCATAATTTTTAATAAATAGAATAATAAAGAATTTTAAATTTAAAAACTTGACACCCATAAAATTAATGAACATGGAAATATTAGAAGAGACGGATAAATTTTAATTCAATGTGCAAGCAATTTAATAATTTAAATGTTTGATGATTTTATGCTAGACATTCATACAAAAAAAATATTATATTCAATGGATACACAATATTTTAACAAAATAAGTCAAAGCCCGTGGGTGAACCCACCCGGTCGCGGCCCAACCCACAAAATTGCAGCCTATGGTGGGCCTATTTAAGCCTGCAACTAAGGGTTCTTCTAAAACTTGAGCTCGTCCTGCATTTTTGACCTTGGCGACACGGCTTGGCCCACACCTCTAATACCATAGTGTTATACCCTTTTTTGTTGTTGGGTACAATAGTACATTCTAAATCAGTTGTATAATAAGTAAAAATATCTAAAACAAAATAGTTCCACACACACACACTTTCCCGCCCAAATTTTTCCCCCTCACAAAAACCACTTTTTTACACTATCTCACACACACTAAAATATTTACCGCACTGCCACTGGATCGTGCTCCACATTGCTGATTATTACAAAATTGCCCCGGACCGTGCTCCAACCATCCTTAGATCTCATTTATCTCATTCTCCTATAAGTATGTGTGTATTATAATCCCCTCAAAATTATATCCTCACATCTTCATTTAACATTTCTCTCAATGTTCCATTTAACATATACATCTCCCTACCATATTCTAGCTTTTTATTATTTAAATTCATGTTTCTTTCTCCCTATTTTGCTAATATTTTTGTTCTCTTTTGTTGTTGTTTTGATGACAGTTATTGGGAAACGAGAGTACAAACTCATATGATAAAGAGCATTTTGAAGGGATGAAGAGATAAGGACTATTCATAACCATACAATCAATTGTTGCGACATCCTTTTCTCTGTCAAATAATCGGCGACTTCCCATTTCACTTCATCTTTTGGGAAAAGATGTAACACCCCGATTTAATTAACTCATAATTAATTGGATTAATTGTGGTTAATTGAGTCAGATAAATGATATGGATTATTTTGTAGGCATGTGTGGAATGAAGAAGAAGAATAATTGGGTTCAAACCCACAAGAGGATAAGAGCTCAAGTGCTCAAGTGGGTGCATTATGGTAGAAATGACTCAAGACAAGTGAACCAACCCAGAACCGACCCACAACCCATGACCCAACCCATGACTCACTTGGAGTGTTAAAATCAGACTTTTGGGTTAGGAAACCCATTTCACTCCTCTCTTCCCCTCTTTCCCTTCACCCTTCTTTGGTGAGTTAGGGTTGGTGTCAAAACCCTTCCATTCTCCATTTTCTTGCTCAAATCGGTTAGGGAATCTTTTGTACTAGCTAAGGTAAGCTTCTTTCTTGATTAATTTCTCAATTCCATGGTTTTTGAAGCAAGTTTTAGGGCTTGATTTGGGGGTGACGAATTTGGTGTTGTGGGTGGAAGATTTTTGTAGATTGGCTGGTGGGGAGTTGGAATCCTTGGTTGAAGGTTACCAATTTGTGGTAGGAGCTGAGGTGAGTCTTTGGCTTGCTCTTTCTTGGAGTAATTTCAGTTTTGAAGCTTCCATTTGAATGCATGTTTGAAAAACTCATGTTATTGGGTGAATTTTGATGTTTGGAGCTTGATTCTTGTTATGTAGCTTGCATTTGATGTTGGGGAAGCTTGGTGAAGTTGTTAATGAAAGCATGGACATCAAACACCAAGGCAAGAGTAGGATTTAGCTTATTGTGAGGGAAAATTGGAAGGAAATGGTGTATTTCGCGATATTCTGCCTCAGCTGAAGCTTCAGAGGCGCCACATAGCCTATGTGGCGCCTAAAAGTGGTTCGGAGCGCCGCCGCGGCGCCCAGCCCTTGAAGTCTTCAGTTTAGGCACCGCAATGCCTTTGCGGCGCCCAAAAGGGGCTTGGAGCGCCACAATTGGCGCCTCCTGTGCACCCAAAAACTCATAAACTTGAATCGGCTCTAACTTACTCGTTTCTAATCCAATTTTCGCAAACCATATATGAATCTGACCCTACTCGAAACAAGGATTTCAAATATGCAATCAGAATTCAGAGATAATGAATCTTTCAAAAATTTAAATTAGGAATTTATAACCCGAGGGTGTCCCCTGCGTGCCGATTCGCTGTGTTCTTCCATTTTTCGTTCCCTTTCGTATTTTATCGTTTCTTACTCATTTCTAGGCTTCGAGAAATGTTTTAAAATGGTCTAATCCTTGTTGGTACTTGATTCATAACTATTGGTATTGGATTGTGGAATCTACCATGCCTTAGAAATTAAGGAGATTCGAGTGACCTTGTACTTAACTCTTGTAACAGAGGTGCGAGCCGATATGTGGGGTTTGGCTAACCCGGAATCTAAATCCTAGTCATGGGACTTGGAAATTATCTTAGTATGCTTTCGAGTCTTGGGATTGGGCATGTGAATTATGATTATGGGAATTATACAATTTATGCTTCCGAGTCATGAGATTGGGCATGTGTTTGACATTATTATGATTTGTGACTTTATGCTTTCGAGGATACAAATATTATGTCTATGCTTTCGAGTGTTAACTGGGCAAGCTTGATTATTTGATTATCCTGGGCATGTTTATTGTGATGATTGTTTGTTATGCTTTCGAGAACTATGTTCTGGGCATGTACGCTTTCGAGAGCGAGATGCTCTGGGCCAGTACCCGCTAGATGTGGTTCGATCTTTGGGGATGCCACTCCGTAAGTCCTCTTGACCCTTTATGCATGTAGTGCTCGCGGCGGGGGCACTGTAGGTATCTCTTCCGACCATTAAGGTGAGGTGGAGCCTTAATGGGGAAGAATGCCGGCCATGGTATTAGGATGCGCGCTAGACATACTTATGTGCTGCATTTTGGGTAGATAGACACTTTAGGTCATACCATTCATCTCATCATCCATCATTCATCTTATTATTGTTTTGCAGTGTATGACGTAGTTGAAGCACCGGTATGGGACGGTGTGATGTTTAATTATAAATTTAATTATGCAATTATATAAACTGTTAATAACTCTTTAAAACCTTGTTCCCTATTTTTCCAGCTAGTTCTACTCTTGCTCAGTACTTTATGTACTGAGACCTTGCTTTTTGTCTGTTTTATAGACACTCCCGAGGAGAACGCAGTGCATGAGCATAACGACGGGTTTGGGGCCGAGTGATCTAATAGGATTGCATTGATATGTCTTGATTGAGTTGTTGTATTAGACTTTATGTTATCTAGTTGTGACTAGCTTGTTATTTCTGAGTATTGTCTGAAGGTTGGGATTGGTTTAAGAACCTTTGTTTTGTTATTTCCCTGTATACTTGGTATTTGGACAGGTTAACGTGAGTACCGAGGTGAGGTACTGTATGTGGCTTGTAGCCGAGACTTGATGATTATGTGATAGACATGTTTCTATTGCTTACTCTGTTACTCTATTGTTATTCTCTGTTGGATTTTCTGATTACCAGGCTTCGTGTTATTGAACTTAAATTGATTGGCCAACAGTTTAAGTGAGGTAACACAACAATGACGTCAGCAAAAATTGGTTTAAAATCTTTGGGGCGTTACATGTTGGTATCAGAGCCATGTGTGCTCTTATGTGCTTAGAACTTTGACACAAGTATGTGGTGAGGTGTGTGGGGGAATGCATATAGTATAGGATTTGCATCTGATTATGCTTATATTCTTGTTGCCTTGCTTTATTTTTGGGATAAACTGCGTTCCTTATGGGATTGAGTTTTGGTTTGTGAGCCAAACCACGATCAATCCATAAGGATATCCCAGGAGATCTATACTTACTTAATTGATATTCGGTATCATTACCGAATGTTACTCAATAGTTTGTTATGTTTGAGTACAGGATACCGTCGCGCAGTGTTGGAAACCGAGAGGCGGGACGGGCCTCATAGAAATTCGGGACTGGAAATTGGTGACGATGGGCAGTATAATGTTGGTGAAAGAATGACCTCACTAAAGAGAAGGGCCTTCATTCAGATGAACTGTTGGGAGTTGATGGGGGACTTCGCCTGGAGGATGAACCAGTTTCACCAACACTGCCACTATGGCCTATATCTTTTGATTCCGTTCAGCTTATGCCACAGATGTTCTCAGTTATGCAGAACATTAATTAGGGACAGAGAGTCGATCCAATTCATCCCAATAGGCATCTTGTGGATTCAGCGCTACGCTGGTGGCGAACTTGTGAGAAAGAGTTTGCGAAGAGATCAAGATTCACTTGGGAGGCGATCTACTAAACCTTGCGATCTCATTCTAAATCCCTCAGATGATGGATGTCAAGATGAGGGAGTTCCTCACTTTGGAGCAAGTGGGGACATGGCAGTTCAGAATATTACCAGCGCTATGCGGAGCATGTTATGTTATTGCAAGTAATTATGAGGATAGTGCTACATATTATTGGATGTGTTTATACTATACTTGTTGACAACATGCTAAACTCGAGCACCGTGTTCACTTATATACTCGGATATTCTATCCAAACACCGGATGGGACCTTTGATGACTTATCATCTTCCTGTGTCATTACCATCTAGTGATATAATACGAAGTGGACGGATAGGACCCAATGCACGTATACCTATAAAGGATTCAAGAGTTCAGCACTTATCTCATGGTGCTAGACTTGGCGGATTCCGATCTCATATTGGGAATGAATTGTGGTCCAAGTACCAGACGAGGTTGGATTTCAGAGTACCAAGAATATCTTTCGTCAATCAAGAAGGTGAGAAAGTATCTATTACCCTAATGTTCGAGTTGTATCCTCTGTGTCATTTGTGGTATTAAACATAAAGGAGTACCCGATGCATATCTGCTATTTGCACGAGATCACACCGCCTATATCAAGACCAGCAGTGTCACAAATTCCTATCATCTCGGAATCTTCCGGTCTATTTCCGGTGAGATACATGGGAGATAGATTTTGCCATAGACTTGGTGCCAGGGGCAACGCCGATTGTCAAGACTCCTTGTTGTATGGCTCCTATAGAGTGGAGGGAGTTGAAGGAGCAGCTTGCGGAGTTACTTGATAAAGGATACATTCAACCAAGTGGTTCGCCTTGGAGAGCATCAGTAATATTTGTGAGAAGAAGGATGGGAGTTGAGGATGTGCGTCGATTACGCGGACTTAATCAGGTGATGGTCAAGAACCGGTATCCAATACTGGGGATCGACGACTTGTTTGATCAGTTGAAGGGCGCTTCTACGTCTTCTAAGACTGATTGAAGAGTCAGATATCATCAGATTTAAGTATGAAGGGACATGCATTGAATGTTGTATATCTTCCTTGAAGACTGAGCCAAGAGTTAGATAAGAAAGGCATTGTTACGATACCTTGTGGTGTGAATGTGAGGTTGAATGCTATGACAATGATGCCTTCACTACTCGTGGAGCTCAGATTGAGCCAAGTTGTGAGTCAAGAGATGATGCACTTGAGAGCTAGGATTCGGCAAGGCGAGGCAGACGGATTCACTTTTGATAGCAGAGGTATGATCAAGCTTGAGGATCGATGGTGTGTGCCTTCTGAGGATCAGGCATTGAAAAGGAAATTTATGGAGGAAGCACATTGTACACCTTACTCTATACATCCGAGAGCAGTGAAGATGTACAAGGACTTGAGATAGAATTACTAGTGGAAGGGCATGAAGAAGGAAGTTGTTGAGTTTGTGTTTAAGTGCTCTACTTGTCAGAAGGTTAAGGCAGAACACATGCGACCTTCAGGGTTATTGCAACCTTTGAGGTTCCCATCTGGAAGTGGGACTCTATTGCTATGGATTTCGTCACTGGATTGCCTAAGAAAATGAACATGTTAGACACCATTTGGGTGGTTGTAGATCGACTGACCAAGAGCACGGTGTTTGTTCCTATGAGGTTGAATTGGAGTATGCAACAATTGACAGTGCTTGCATCCAACATGTGGTTAGACGGTTTGGCGTGCTGAGGGAGATCATTTCAGACAGGGATTCCATATTCTTGTCTAGATTTTGGAAGGAATTGCAAGCAGCTTTTGGCACTCAGATTTGTATGAGCACGGCGTGGCACCCTCAGACTGATAGGCTGATTGAAAGGACCATCGGAACATTAGAAGATATGTTGAGGGCTTGTGTTATAGACTTTCAGGGGACGTGAGAGGAACACTTACTGTTGGTGGAGTTCTCCTACAACAACATCTACCATGCGAGTATTCGTATGGCTCCTTTCGAGGCCTTATACGAGAGGAAGTGCAGGACACCCTTATGTTGGAGTGATCCTTCAGAGC
This sequence comes from Hygrophila difformis, assembly GCA_030278955.1. NCBI lineage: Eukaryota > Viridiplantae > Streptophyta > Magnoliopsida > Lamiales > Acanthaceae > Hygrophila > Hygrophila difformis. Next base: position 30,791,868 of record JAOANR010000015.1, on the reverse strand, counting down.
GAGTGGTGATGGTCCCGAGCTTATTGAGCAAACCACTGAAATTGTGTGAGTGATCAGAGACAGAATGAAGTAAGCTCAGGATCGTCAGAAGAGTTATGCAGACCTCTCAAGAAGGGAAAATTAAGTCCTCGGTTTATAGGCCCCTACGAAATCATCAAGAAGATTGGGAAGGTGGCTTATCGTTTGGACTTGTCAACTGAGGTGGGGAACGTGCATAACGTCTTTCATGTGTCACAATTGAGGAAATACATTTCCGATCCCGACAAAATTTTCCAACCTGATGATATGAAGTTGGATGAGAGCTTGGAATATGAGGAATACCCCGTGGCGATTCTGGATACGTAAGAGAAAGTACTTCGCAACAAGGTGATCAAGATGGTGAAAGTACTCTGGTCTAGACACGGAGTTGAAGATGCCACTTGGGAGAACGAGGACAGTATGTTGGGGCGATATCCTGAATTGGGTTTGAATCCAAATCAGTGAGGTAACCTACTTAATCCATATTCATGCATTCGAGGACGAATGATCCTAAGGGGGAGGGATTGTAACACCCCGATTTAATTAACTCATAATTAATTGGATTAATTGTGGTTAATTGAGTCAGATAAATGATATGGATTATTTTATAGGCATGTGTGGAATGAAGTGGAAGAATAATTGGGTTCAAACCCACAAGATGATAAGAGCTCAAGTGCTCAAGTGGGTGCATTATGGTAGAAATGGCTCAGGACAAGTGAACCAACCCAGAACCGACCCACAACCCATGATCCAACCCATGACTCACTTGGAGTGTTAAAATAAGATTTTTGGGTTAGGAAACCCATTTCACTCCTCTCTTCCCCTCTTTCCCGTCACCCTTCTTTGGTGAGTTAGGGTTGGTGTCAAAACCCTTCCATTCTCCATTTTCTTGCTCAAATCGGTTGGGGAATCTTTTGTACTAGCTAAGGTAAGCTTCTTTCTTGATTAATTTCTCAATTCCATGGTTTTTGAAGCAAGTTTTAGGGCTTGATTTGGGGGTGACGAATTTGGTGTTGTGGGTGGAAGATTTTTGTAGATTGGCTGGTGGGGAGTTGGAATCCTTGGTTGAAGGTTACCAATTTGTGGTAGGAGCTGAGGTGAGTCTTTGGCTTGCTCTTTCTTGGAGTAATTTCAGTTTTGAAGCTTCCATTTGGATGCATGTTGGAAAAACTCATGTTATTGGGTGAATTTTGATGTTTGGAGCTTGATTCTTGCTATGTAGCTTGCGTTTGATGTTGGGAAAGCTTGGTGAAGCTGTTAATCAAAGCATGGACATCAAACGCCAAGGCAAGAGTAGGATTTAGCTTATTGTTGGGGAAAATTGGAAGGAAATGGTGTATTTCGCGATATTCTGCCTCTGCTGAAGCTTCAGAGGCGCCACATAGCCTACGTGGCGCCTAAAAGTGGTCCGGAGCGCCGCCGCGGCGCCCAGCCCTTGAAGTCTTCAGTCTAGGCGCCGTAATGCCTTTGTGGCGCCCAAAAGGGGTTTGGAGCGCCACAATTGGCGCCTCCTGTGCACCAAAAAACTCACAAACTTGAATCGGCTCTAACTTACTCGTTTCTAATCCGATTTTCGCAAACCATATATGAATCTGACCCTACTCAAAACAAGGATTTCAAATATGCAATCGGAATTCAGAGATAATGAATCCTTCAAAAATTTAAATTAGGAATTTATAACCCGAGGGTGTCCCCTGCGTGCCGATTCGCTGTGTTCTTCCATTTTTCGTTCCCTTTCGTATTTTATCGTTTCTTTCTCGTTTCTAGGCTTCGAGAAATGTTTTAAAATGGTCTAATCCTTGTTGGTACTTGATTCATAACTATTCGTATTGGATTGTGGAATCTACCATGCCTTAGAAATTAAGGAGATTCGAGTGACCTTGTACTTAACTCTTGTAACAGAGTTGCGAGCCGATATGTGGGGTTTGGCTAACCCGGAATCTAAATCCTAGTCATGGGACTTGGAAATTATCTTAGTATGCTTTCGAGTCTTGGGATTGGGCATGTGAATTATGATTATGGGAATTATACAATTTATGCTTCCGAGTCATGAGATTGGGCATGTGTTTGACATTATTATGATTTGTGACTTTATGCTTTCGAGGATACAAATATCATGTCTATGCTTTCGAGTGTTAACTGGGCAAGCTTGATTATTTGATTATCCTGGGCATGTTTATTGTGATGATTGTTTGTTATGCTTTCGAGAACTATGTTCTGGGCATGTAGGCTTTCGAGAGCGAGATGCTCTGGGCCAGTACCCGCTAGATGTGGTTCGATCCTTGGGGATGCCACTCCGTAAGTCCACTTGACCCTTTATGCATGTAGTGCTCGCGGCGGGGGCACTGTAGGTATCTCTTCCGACCATTAAGGTGAGGTGGAGCCTTAATGGGGAAGAATGTCGGCCATGGTATTAGGATGCGCGCTAGACATACTTATGTGCTGCATTTTGGGTAGATAGACACTTTAGGTCATACCATTCATCTCATCATCCATCATTCATCTTATTATTGTTTTGCAGTGTATGACGTGGTTGAAGCACCGGTATGGGACGGTGTGATGTTTAATTATTAATTTAATTATGCAATTATATAAACTGTTAATAACTCTTTAAAATCTTGTTCCCTGTTTTTCCAGCTAGTTCTGTAACACCCCGGTTTTTTGTCACCCAGGTCGGGATGTCACCGCCACATCTCCCTAGTAAGACACGGTTTCTCCGAGCTTACTAAAGAGATACAAGGCTAGGTATTGCAGTATTTAAAAACATTTAAATCATTCAGAATAGCCCATACAATATAATTCCAAAATAATAATAGCATAGCGCAGCGGAAATAATTGTTTTAGTATAGTCTCGCAGCGGAAAATATAAATAGGGCCGACATGGCCAAAACACGGGTTAAACAGGCCCGTTCATGATATAGTCTAAAGTACGAATTTAAAAGCAAAATAATATTTCCCAAAAATCCCATGCATGAATCGTGCTCACACATGCTCATTCCACATATTCTGTAAGAAAAAGGAATAAAAACGGTTTTGGTCAGCAAGTTTGCTGAGTAAGTTAACACATGCATGATCGTAGGGTTTAAAAGCCATTAATTTAATAATTTAATAAAAGCATGATAATAACATAATATTTAATTTAATCTAATCAACTATCCGATAGCATAATTTATCTCAGGGCTCTATTTAATAACACATATCGCATGGTTTAAGATAAAAGCCATAATTTAAATAAAGCATTTAAATAATTTAATTGGACAACAACATAATTTAATTTAAAATCCCCATTACATCCCCGATTTGGTATCTCAAAGTTTCACGATAGTATCGCGATGTCAACAAGTTTAGCCGGTAGCCCGGCGGCAGCAACCGTATCAGCCATACCCAGTACCACTCCGGAGCCTCGGGAAACCCATACGGATATTCACGAGAGTGTAGGCTCTATATTTCGCCGTTTAGGCAATATCATATTTCAAGTTTAGCGCGCGGGGTCACCATCGTCCATTAAGGCACGAAGTGAAGCAGTTAGGGGGCACCCTGCAGAGCACTCACCCCTAATTTTAATTTATCAAGTTTGTAAGGGGATTTAGTTTTTTTTAAAATCTAATTTCAATTGTATTCATTTAAAAATAATATCTCAACTCATTTCAACCCTAAAGGTTAATTCCATGTTTCAACAAGATTTCAAGATTTCATTTCCGGTAAACCACAGTTTACTCTAAAATTCGTCTAAAATCAGATTTAATTCCAAAAATTATAAAATTTCACGACTAACTCAGAAACGTCGAGATCTACAACTTTTGTGTTTTAACTTTTTCAATCCGAGATACCTAAATAGGTCAAAATCACCAATTTTTGCAGAAGAATAATTATGTCCGAGTTTAATGTATCACAGTTTAACGATTTCGAATTTTACCATAGCAATTCAACTCCAAATTTGATGAAATTTTACAGAGATCATTTTAAGACAATTATCTACGACTTTCATGTTCGGCCAAAGATCTAAAACAGTCTAGATCCTATGTCAAAAACGTGATCAAGATCATTCCTAAGTTCTGTCCAGGATTTCAAGATCTAGATTCAAGCAGTTCGGTTTCGGTTGGTTTTTACATATCAAATCATCTCTAAAAATTCTCAAAACTTTACAGTAGCTAGATCTAAGTCTTAGGAACGTTTTTCGTGTTTTAAGTTTATCCGTTTGAATTCGTTTTAAGGTTCCGAAAAAATCATCAAATCTGTTGCGTCGGTAGAAAGTATAGATTGACAGATTTTCGATTTCTTGTTAATCTTTTAGTTTTGAATGTTTTAATTCATCCCAAAACCATGTAAGAGTTAACTTACAGAGTTTATGAACGTCCGGGATCGTCTTATTCGAAGGCGTGGCTTCCCGTCCACCGTCTCTCCTCTCCGTTCGTCGGGTTCTACGATCTAGATCCAATACGAGGTGTAGAAGAGAAAAGAAGAAGATTAGGATTCGTTTTCGAATCGTTTATTGAACAAGGATTGGATCGAGACTTACCACGACTATGGAGATCTGTAGAAATTTCGTCCAACAGCGTTCGTCTTGGTTTCGTGCCTCCGACGACTCCGGATTTAGGGTTTCGAATGTGTAGAAGGTTGTAGGGTTTCGTAAAAGTATTCGGGGCTCCTAGGAGGTCTTATTTATAGATTTTCCAGGTCCTAGGGCGTCCAACATCTGACCTAAGGGTCTTGGGTCGAGAGATGTTCAACCGAAAGTCGAAAAATCCGCGTTCGGGCGAGAGATTCACGCAACGGGCAAATCTGTCGAGTGGCGAGGTCGTGGCGCGCTCTCCCTCCTTCGACCGCGCGGCCACCGCGCGACACTCGCTTGGACTTCGGTCCGGACGGGTCGTGCGATCCGTCGTGCTTTTTCGCCTCTCTTTTGGATTTCTATCCCTCTATGCTCCCGAATTCCGATTTCCGGGGTATCTTCGGGCTTCTACTTTCTCTCTAAATTTTTACTCGGGTCTAATTGGACGTTTGGACTCGAATCCTCGAGTTTCATTAGTCGGGTTTCGGTGGATAATTTATTTACCTTTAATCCCTCCCTTCTATTTAATTAAATTCCTTTAATTCCTTTTTAAGTTAAATCTCATTTCTCATTTTCTTATCTTTATTTATTTCTTTACTTGCTGGATTCATTTATTTATTTATGGTATTTATTTTATTTATTATTTATTTAATTATTGTTTTATTTTATGATGGAAAATTCTCGGGTATTACAAGTTCTACTCTTGCTCAGTACTTTATGTACTTACACCTTGCTTTTTGTCTGTTTTATAGATACTCCCGAGGAGGACGCAGTGCATGAGCATAATGACGGGTTTGGGGCCGAGTGATCTAATAGGATTGCATTGATATGTCTTGATTGAGTTGTTGTATTAAACTTTATGTTATCTAGTTGTGACTAGCTTGTTATTTCTAAGTATTGTCTGAAGGTTGGGATTGGTTTAAGAACCTTTGTTTTGTTATTTCCCTGTATACTTGGTATTTGGACAGGTTAACGTGAGTACCGAGGTGAGGTACTGTATGTGGCTTGTAGCCGAGACTTGATGATTATGTGATAGACATGTTTCTGTTGCTTAGTCTGTTACTTTATTGTTATTCTCTGTTGGATTTTCTGATTACCAGGCTTCGTGTTATTGAACTTAAATTGATTGGCCAACAGTTTAAGTGAGGTAACACAACAATGACGTCAGCAAAAATTGGTTTAAAATTTTTGGGGCGTTACAAAAGATTTGTTTGGCTATTGTTTTTGTGGAGAGATTTGTTCCACCAAGTATAAATAATTGGATGAATTTATTTGTTGTACCATTAGTTTCTTACAATCTTTTGTGTTTCATTCAATAAGAGATAGTCTGAAATTTGTCTATATCATTTTTATTCATTTGTTTCTCGCAATCTTTTGTATTTCATTAAACTGAATAGTGTATACAAATTTAACACAATGCCCAGCAAAATCTATATTTTGTGTAAGATAACTTTTTTTTTTGAATTGAACTAATGAAAATATACTCATTTTCCACATTGTTGAAATCATATTTGAATCACATTATTTAAATCATATTGAAATCATTTTCCAAAAAGGTAAATTATTTCTATTCTCGATTATTATCTCAATAAATCCCTAATTTTTTTTGTCAATAATTCCAAAAAGGTATAAAAATATATTATAAAGTAACATCATCAATGATTGATTAACATTAAATGAAATTATGAATAATTCTTTCAATAATTATCCGCATGAAGAATTAATTATATTATATTCACAATGAAAGGAGATTTGGTGAAAGGAGATTTGATGGAGGTGTTCAATAGTTTAGCAAGAGACAGGAAGTTACCAAGAGGAGTATGGAGTTCTTTTATTAGATTATTTCCAAAGGTGGAGAATTTAATGGAATTTGGCGATTATAGGCCGATCTTCTTAGTGGGTAGTATATATAAAATTGTGGCTAAAGTTTTGGCGAGAAGATTAAAGAAGGTGGTAGACGGTTTGGTGGGGTTATCACAAATGGCTTTCGTGAAGGGTAGACAGATCCTAGATGGAGTTTTGGTGGAACAGAGGTAATACATTCAACCCAAATAGCTGGTTGCAAGGGTTTTGTTGTGAAGCTCGATTTTGCAAAGGCATACGACAATGTGTCGTGGGAGATTTTATTTCGGGCCATGGAAGTGATGAAGTTTGATAAGGTGTGGATTGATTGGATGAAAGAATGTATCTCGTCAGCCGCAGCAGCGGTATTGGTCAATGGATCCCCCACGGATTTCTTTAAAATGCAAAAGGGACTGAGACAAGGAGACCCACTTTCTCCTTATCTCTTTGTTTTGGTGGCAGATATCTTAAACAGATTACTGGTGAAGGCGAGCGAGTTAGGTGCATATAAGGGACTGAGGGTAGCAGCTAATGGCCCTATAATCTCCCATCTCCAGTATGCCAACGACACGATATTATTTTGTGAAGAGGATATTAATCAAGTTGTACTCATAAAGAGAGTTCTGGTATGCCTATCCCTGGCTACTGGCCTCCGGATTAATTTCAGAAAAAGCTGCTTGATTGGGATAAACTGTGATGATGAAGTTGTAAGGGGTGCAGCCGAGGCTCTTGGATGTGGGGTTGGGGAATGGCCGTTGAACTACTTGGGAATACCGATAGGAGATAGGAGGAAGGATAAATAGTGCGACTTTATGGCAGCCTGTATTAGATAAATTGGAGAGGATGCTGGAAGGATGGAATGGGCGGCTGCTGTCTCAAGCCGGAAGAATTTGCTTAATCCAATCGATCTTGTCTAGTCTGCCTATTTATTTTTTTTCGATATTCAAAGTCCCTAGGGTGGTGGCAGAGAGAATTGAAAAGTTAAAGAGACGATTTTTGTGGAACGAATGGGTGGAGCGAGAAAGTTTCATTCGATAGGATGGGGATCTATATGCAAGAATAAGGAGGACGGGGGTCTGAGTATTCGAGATGTTCAAAGCTTGAACACAGCCTTATTGCTGAAGTGGAGATGGCGCTTCGGGGAAGAACAATCGATGTGGAAAGAGGTTATAGACGCTAAATATTATGGCAAGGAAACGCCACTGTTACCTGATCCGAGGGGTGGACGATCATTATGGGGCCAAATTGCAAAGTCTGGACAGGTTTTGATGAATTAACTCAGCAAGTGGCTTTTTTGTTTCAAGTGGGGAACAGGATGCACACCAGATTTTGGTTAGACAAATTGATTGAGGAGGGTAGAACCTTGAAAGAATTATTTCCAAGGATTTATGCTCTCTCAAGTAACAAAACTTGTATGGTTGCTGATTGGGGAAAATGGTGTGGTTTTGAGTGGAACTAGGAGATACAGCTGAGACTTCCTATCTTTGATTGGGAGAAACAGGTGTGGGTTTCATTGATGCAGGTACTTGGAAAGCAGTCGATGTGTAGATTTTCAAGAGATAGAATTAGATAGGTGAAGGAGGCAAATGGGAAGTTCTCGGTCCGATCCTGCTGGCTTCGCGAAATTGGGGAGGCAGCAGCTGGGAGACAGTGATTTTGGAGATTACTGTGGAAGGTCAAATGCCCCATGAAGGCGAAGGTTCTTGCATGGAAGGTGGCTAGGAATGTTGTACCAGTTCGCGAGTCACTCGCCAACAAAGGTATCATTTTGATATCAGATGCTAACTGCCCACTTTGTGGAAAGGAAGTAGAGTCTATTAATCATTTATTCTGTCAATGTACGTTGGTGAGTCCATTATGGTACAGAGGGGTGGGATGGTTTGGAGTCAAATGGGCTATACCGGAGAGGGTTGAGGAGTTGATTGAAGGGTGGCTTGGAAATATTCCAAGATCTGGGCATAGGAGTGTGTGGCTGTTGGTAATGATGGCGACGTTATGGGCTATATGGAAAAATAGAAATGAAGTTGTGTTTAGAGAAAACCGTTTCGATCCGAAGGGGGTTGATGAGGAGTTAAGGTGGAGAGTGAGCTTATGGTGGCAGGCTGAAAATAATGGGGCTGGAGGTCATTTGGCGGGGTTAGACACCAGTTTTCCAAGTAGCCTGCGACAGTTCAGAGTAAGGTCAGGGATGGAGAAGCGTAAGGGGCTCACATGGGAGAGGCCATGCGCGAGATGTTGGAAAATTAACACGAATGGTTCCTCTATAGGAAATCCGGGGAATGCGGGGGTAGGGGGTGTGATACGAGATGCAGCTGGAACAGTGATATTCATTCTATCCGATTATATTGGCATTTCAAACTCCACCGAAGCAGAAGTCACGGCCATAAGTCGAGTGTGTAAGGTGATCATTCGAGATCAAGGATTTCCCTTGCCAAAAATTACAATTGAGTGCGATTCCTTGAATGTTGTTAAGTGGCTGAATGACATCAGAGACGTTCCATGGAGGCTGTCAAGGTTAGTCGATCCCATTGTGGCATTATTAAGGTTCGGTGGTGAAGTAAGAGTTAATCATATTATGCGAGAGAGAAATGATTTGACGGACCAATGGGCTCGTCGTGGAGCAAGAGGAGAAGGGAGAATAGAAGAGTGGTTTTGAGCAACTAAAGCGACAGTCTATTTTGTAGAGTTTATTTTCTTTTTGGCTATGTATTAGTATTGGATGCTTCAGTCGGCAGCCTCAAGAAAACAGTAAAGGTTGCAGAGTTGTAATGGGGGCCGTTTTTTTTAATAAATATTGAAACTCTTGTTCTCAAAAAAAAAAAATATATTCACAATTATTTCCTCTGTCAAATATCTTACACACCAATAATCTTATCCGATAATTGATTATATTCAATAATTTATTAACATAAAATGAGATGATTATAATCCCAAATGGGGAATATAATTCTATTCTCAATGATTATTGCAATTAATCCCTAATTTTTAGACAATAATTGCAAAAAGGTAAATTATTTCTATTCTCGATTAATCAATGGATATAAATAAATTATCTCATAAATAATCGATAATTAATTTAATTTAGCTATGCTCAATATTTAGTCACTAATCCCAAAATGGTAAATTAATTATATTCTCAATTAATCCATTCAATGATTGATTGACATTAAATAAAAATATATTATGTCTATTTTCCCTCCCAAAAATCCCTTCTATATATAATATTTTAATATCATTAGTATAATTTATTAATTTATACATATTTATTACAATTCGATAAGGATCTTATTATAATTTGTTTATCAAATGATTTTTATTTGTATTGGCAACTAAATCTTTCCATACAAATTTATCCGTAATTTGGAAACACAATACTAAATTATAAAATGGAAATAAATATTAGAATATGTATTTTTTTAAATAAACCATTCTATATTAGTCTGATTTATTAATTAATTTATACATATCTATTACAATTATATAAGGATCTTCCTACAATTATATAAGGATCTTCCTATATTTTTATTAATTCAAGTGATTACTTTAATTAATGTGGATGAATTATCGGATAAGATTACTTTTGAATTGGGAAGAAAATCGAGAAGAAAAATCAATGGATTTTTGAATTGATCAATGAAGAAAATTTTGGAAACACAATATTAAATTATAAAATTGAAACTAAATTTTAGAATATGTATTCTTTTTAAATAAACCATTCTATATTAGTATGATTTAGTAATTAATTTATACATATGTATTAGAATTATATAGGGATCTTCCTACCATTATATATGGATCTTCCTATAATTTTTAGTCAATAATCCCAAAAAGATATAAAAAAAATAAAATATAAAGTAACCCTATCAATGATTGATTAACATTAAATGAAATTATAATTCCTTCAATAATTATCCGCATAAACGTTAATTATATTATATTCACAATTAATGTAATGATCAATGAATATTAAATAATTATTGAAGAAAATCGGATAAAAAGTATGTTTGTTTTTAAAATATTGTATTATAAATCTCATTTCATTATATAGTTATATTATCTCTCGTTTAGGTATTTTTATTATACTTTGATTTGATGTATATTTTTTCCTGCCCTATTTTCAAAATATTGAACCTATGCTCGATTAGAGGACATTTAGTTTGAAAAAATTCGCCATCGGCTTCGAAGGATACTGGCGAAATATGGTCCTACGAAATATGGCGATGTTCTGTAATTCTTATATTCATCCAATTGTAGTAAGGAGAATGATAAATAATTCACCGTTTGGTTGTATAATGATTATAATAATTTTTTACCATCTGTCAAATATCTTACGTGTAACGCCCCATAATTTTAAAACCAAATTTTGCGACGTCACTGCCGTGCTACCTCTCTTAAACTGTTGGCCAATCAATTTAAAACTAATAGCACGAAGCCAAGTAAACAGAAAGCCAAGGAATCACAATATCAGAATAGCAGTCCAGAAAGGAAATATCACATCATAACAGACGTCCGGCTTACAAGCCTAAATCGTATGATATAAAAGTCTCACATCAACCTGTCAGAGATACCAAAGTAATACACAAAACAGAACATAATGCACCGATCAATACTACAAACAATACGAGGAAAAGGTAATTAAGTCATAGCAAGACAACATAATATCCAAGACAAGCACATAAGTCCACAACATGCTAATGCATCTCTAGTAGATCACTCATCCCTAAACCCCACATCGTGCTCAGGCTCTGCGTCCTCCTCGGGAGTATCTATACAAAGAGGCAATTGCAAAGGGTCAGTACAAGGTACTGAGCAAGAGTAGAAAGAACCGGCATAAGGGGAAACAAGAATTAACATGATTATATAGAAGTATATATATGTATATTTAACATACATAAACAATTATTAGGCATAACATAATAACTGAACAATATACACAGATGAACATCACACCGTCCCATACCAGTGCTTCAACCACTGCAAATAAGATGAACGATGGATGATGAGATGAAATGTTATGACCTAAGATGTCTATCTACCCTAAATGCAACACATAAGTATGCCTAGCGCGCAATCTAAGTACCATGGTCGGTATTCCCCCCATATAAGGGTCCACTCCCCTTAATGGTCGGAAGACATACCCACATTGCCCCCGCCGCGGACACTAACAGCTGAGAACGTGGCTTACGGCAAGCGGGTCAGGCTACGGATCATCAAGTCCTTATCAGCCAAATTTTCAGACTACGGATATAAAATCTTTATCAGTCTCAATGCCCAGGATAAGATACTAACTATGCCCAATCGGATACCGACTCGTAAGCATAAGGTATCCAATACCCTCGAAAGCATAATTTTAGATTCACAATAATATCAATACATGTTCAGACACAAATCACGCGTCTTGACAAAATTAGCAACTCACCACGAGTAAGCATAATTAAGGGGTGCCAAGTCCCATGTATCGGCACTCGACTCATAATCATCAAAGTAGAAGCGACGCAAGATTCAATCTTAAACTAAGGCATGGTAGATCACCTCTAATCGCAACTAAGTTCCAAGAATGTGAGCTTAATGATAATTCAACCTTGCTAGGATCATATTAGTACATAAGAATGATCAAGGAGCAAGAAGGAGGAGGAATCGGAAAAACGAGCAAAAAGAGACACGAAGGCAGCAGAGACCGCGCGCTACCCGCGCGGCCTGGGAAGGGGCGCGGGGCGACCGCGCGCCCTGGGCACGGACGGTCGTGCCGTTCGTGTCGCGCGCTACGCGCGCGCTATGCGACAGAAACGGTGGAAATGGCGATTTCCGGCCATTCCTCCGGATTTTGCCCCCATTTAAGCCTATTTCTACCCTTGCCTGGTATTGAGGTGGTCCAAACTCTTCTAATACAGCTCCCCAACTCCTCCAAGCACCAATACCAAGCTACATTACAAGAAATCAATCAAAACATCAAAAATCATCTCCGAAAATGGGGATCTTCCAACATGCATCAAAAGGGGTTCCAAAACTGAAATCAACAACACCAAAATGGTCTCAAGGACTGACCTTAGCTTCCCTCAACACCAATTTAGCTTCCAATCAAGAATCCAAGCTTCAATTAACACCAAAAATCAAGAAATCCTTCAAACACCCAATTCTCGTCACTATGAGAAATACCCCCAAAAATCACTTCAAAACTCTATAAAAACAAGATTAGGATGAAGAATTTACTTACCAATAGATGCATAATCATTTCCCCCACTAGATTTGAGCTCAAGGACACCAAAATCTCTCCACAAAGTCACTTTTCTCCCTTCTTGCCCTCAAAAACGGGATTAGCCCTAAATTTCAAGTGTTGGGAAGTCAAATGGGGAATTGGGGCTGATTTGGGGGGTTTGAGGGAATGCGGGTCGACCCGAGTTGACAGATGGTTCGGGTCGGAAGATGGGTGAGTGGGTTGGTGCACTTGTCTTGAGCCATTCCTACCATATCGCACTCACTTGAGCACTTATTAACTTATGAGTTGAACTCACTTATTTCTTTAATTCATCCAAAATCGTACCTACAAAATAATCCACATCACTTAACTTACTCAATTAACCACAATTAATTAAATTAATTATGTGTTAATTAAATCGGGGTGTTACAATCCCTCCCCCTTAGGATCATTCGTCCTCGAATGAAATGTATGGATTAAAATAAGTTACCTCATTGAATTGGAGTTAAATCCAATTCGGGATATCGTTCCGCCATGCTTTCCTCTGTCTCCCAAGTGGCATCCTCCACACCATGTCTTGACCAAAGTACTTTCACCATTTTGATCACCTTGTTGCGAAGTACCTTTTCTTTAGTGTCTAGAATCGCCACGGGGTATTCTTCCTATTCTAAACTGTCATCCAACTCCATCTCCTCCGGTCATATAATCTTGTCAGGATCCGAGATAAACTTCCTCAACTGAGAGACGTGGAGAACGTTGTGCACATTTCCCACCTCGGCTGGCAATTCTAACCGGTAAGCGACCTTCCCAAACTTCTTAGTGATCTCATAAGGGCCTATAAATCTGGGACTCAGTTTTCCCTTCTTCCCAAACCGCCTCACGCCCCTCATGGGTGACACTCTCAAAAGTACCCAATCTCCAACAGTGAACTCAATGTCTCTCCTGGACAAATCAGCATAACTCTTCTGACGATCCTGAGCTTCCTTCATTCTGTCCCTGATCACCCGCACCACTTCAGTGGTCTGTTCAATATGTTCGGGACCCATCACCGCTCGCTCTGAAGGGTCACTCCAACATAAGGGTGTCCTGCACTTTCTTCCGTATAAGGCCTCGAAATGCGCCATACGAATACTCGCGTGATAGCTATTGTTGTAGGAGAACTCCACCAAGGGTAGGTGTTCCTCCCACGATCCTTGAAAATCCATCACACACGCCCTCAACATATCCTCCAAGGTTCTGATGGTCCTTTCAGTCTGTCCATCAGTCTGAGGGTGCCACGCAGTACTCATGTTGATCTGCGTCCCAAAGGCTGTCTGTAATTCCTTCCAAAACCTTGATAAGAATCTGGAATTCCTGTCAGAAATGATCTCCCGAGGGACACCAAAATGTCTAACCACATGTTGGATGTAAGCGCCAGTCAACTGCTGCATGTTCCAACTCAATCTCATCGGTATAAACATGGCACTCTTGGTTAGTTGGTCCACAACTACCCAAATAGCATCCAACCTGCCCCTTGTCCTAGGTAACCCGGTGACAAAGTCCATAGCAATGGACTCCCATTTCCACGGAGGGACATCCAACGGTTGCAATAAGCCCGAAGGTCTCATATGTTCAGCTTTCACCTTCTGGCAAGTGGGACACCTAGACACAAATTCCGCCACTTCCTTCTTCATTCCCTTCCAACAATAATTCTGCCTCAAATCCCTGTACATCTTTACTGCCCCCGGATGTACATAATAAGGTGTGCAATGTGCTTCCTCCATAATCTATCTTTTCAGCGCTTGATCTTCGGGAGGTCCACACTAACGGTCCCCTAACTTGATCATACCGCTGCTATCAATCACAAAACCTTCCGCCTTACCCTTACGGATCTGAGCTCTCAAATGCATCATCTCTTGACTTACAGCTTGACTTAGTCTGAGCTCCTCGAGTAATGATGGTACCACAGTCATAGTGTTCAATCTCGCTTTCGTACCGTAAGGAACAACCACAACGCCTTCCTTGTCTGACTCCTGCCTCAATTTCCAAGGGAGAGTAACCGAGTTCAGTACATGTCCCTTCCTACTTAGTGTATCAGCCACTCGGTTTGCTTTCCCTTCTATGTACTGGATACTCGCGTCATAGTCCTGCAAAAACTCCAACCACCTTCTCTGTCTACCACTCATCTTATCTGCAGTGTAGAGACATTTGAGATTCTTATGATCCGAATAAATCTGACACTTGGCGCCATACAGGTAATGCCTCCAAATTTTAGCGTGTGCACGACCGCTGCCATCTCCAGGTCATGAGTCGGGTAATTCAGCTCGTGAGGCTTCAATTGCCTAGATGCATATGCAATCACCCTACCATACTGCATAAGGACACATCCCAGTCCTCAATGAGATGCATCTGTGTATACCTCATATTCCCCCGATTCATCAGGTAACACCAAGACTGGAGCCTCTTTAACTTTTTCTTTCAATAGATCAAAAGCCTGCTGACAATCCTCACTCCAATGAGATGGTACATCTTTCCCCAATAACTGAGTCAGGGGTCGAGCAACGCTGGCGAACCCCTCGATGAATCTCCTGTAGTATCCCACTAATCCAAGGAAACTACGTACCTCACTGACATTAGTTGGAGGATTCCACTCCAACATTGCTTCAACTTTCGCGGGATCGACTGAAATTCCTTCGTCTGACACAATATGCCTAAGGAAGGCCACCTGATCCAACCAAAACTCACACTTCGAGAGTTTGGCATACAACTTGTGCTCCCGAAGCACCTGTAAAACTGTTCTGAGGTGTTCCTTGTGTGCCTTTATATTGGGAGAGTATACCAAGATGTCATCAATAAAGACAACCACGCAAACGTCTAACCAAGGTCGAAAGACGCGATCCATTAAGTCCATAAAAACTGCTGGGGCATTAGTCAGCCCAAATGGCATCACTGTGAACTCAAAATGACCATACCGCGTTCGGAAGGCTATCTTTTCACGATCTCTCTCTGCCACCCGAATCTGATGGTACCCCGATCTCAAGTCGATCTTAGAGAATGTAGAGGCTCCCTTCAGTTGGTCAAACAGGTCATCAATCCTGGGTAACGGGTAACGGTTCTTGACCCTGACCTGATTGAGCCCCCGATAATCAATACACATCCGCAAGCTTCCGTCCTTCTTCTTGATAAAGATTATCGGTGCTCCCCAAGGCGAGCTGCTAGGCTGAATGTACCCTTTATCAAGTAATTCCTTAAGTTGCTCTTTTAACTCCCTCAACTCTGCAGGAGCCATTCGATACGGGGCCTTGGCAACTGGCGCTGCTCCCGGCACCAAGTCAATGGCAAAGTCTATCTCCCGGGCAGGCGGAAATCCGGGTATCTCATCAGGGAACACATCCGGGAACTCTGAGACAATAGGAATCTGTGCAATTGTCGAACTCGAGGCTGCTGGCGTCATCTCACGCACAGAACAAAAGTACACCGGATACCCTTTTCTAATTAAAGCTGCAAAAGTGACAGGGGATACCACTCGAATGTTAGGAGGGTAATAAATCACTTACTCACCTTCTTCATCGGTGAAGGAAATCCTTGGTATTCCGCAGTCCAATCTGGCTCGGTACTTAGACAGCCAATCCATTCCCAAAATCACGTCAAAATGGGCCAAATCTAGCACCACTAGATTCGCTCTGAACTCTCGATCTTTGATGACTATCTGTGCATCGGTTTAATCCACTGGCTCCGCATGAAGTCTCCCGAAGGTAGCGTAACAGGGAGTTGATAAGCCTCCAGTGGTCCCATGTTGTTCTTGGATACGAGTTCCGAAGATATAAACGAGCATGATATACCAGAGTCATATAAGGCATAAGCAGGAACATTATCAACTAGTATAGTACCTACACATTCAACATCATAAGGCACTATCCTAACAATTGTTACAGATGGTTAGAACAATCAAGATTGGAATTGAACAATGAAAGGCTTACTAGTCATGACATCGTCTCTCCCATCTAATTCAGCCCGTTCAATCACGTTGAGGCGGCCCCCTCGGCCCCTCTGTGGTCCACGACCTCTATCTGCACCTCGTCCACGCGACGCATTCCCGCCGAAAGCAGCTGTTGAAGAACCGCCTGCTCGGCCCACCAACTGTGGGCACTGTGGCCTCAAATGCCCCTCTTGTCCGCAATTCCAACAGTAGGATCCGCCTCGGTTCTGTGGCAGGGCATAAGTCTGAGACCTGGAGGTCTCTCCACCGCTCCTCGGCTGTCTCCTCTGGGGTCCACTCGATCTCCCCGAATCCCTACGTCGAGCAGCCCACACACGCTGTACATCAGCTCGAGCCCTCTCGAGGAATAGAGCCTGATCATATGCCGAAGATAAAGAGGCGTGCTGCGTACTGAATCCAGTCCTGATCTCGGCCTTCAGTCCGTCAACAAACCTGGAAATCTTATCTTCCTCGTCAGCAACTAGCATCGGCACGTATGACATAAGTTCCACAAAATGACCATAGTATTCGGACACCGTCATATTCCCCACTTGTTCTAAGTTGAGGAACTCCCTCTTTTTAACGTTCATCATCTGTGTGGTGAAAAAGTGGGATCTCAAAGCATGACAGAAAACCTCCCACGAGAAGTCGGGTCTTGCCATAAGCTCACTCTTACGCGACCTCCACCAATGGAGCGCTGGTCCTGTAAGGTACTGGCGTCCCACCCTGACTTTCCAGTTCTTGGGGCAGTCAATATTCTCGAAAATTTCCTCCATCTAATAAATCCAGTCAGTCAGGGCAATCGGATCTACTCCTCCGCTAAAGACTGGCGGCTGGTAATGCCTTGCTAGATGCATGTAATCCACGGGTCGTGGTGGTGGTTGGGCAGGTTGATTCGCATGTCCCTGATACATCATCCCATGCATGGCATTAAACATATACTGCATAAACTGAGGATCGAAGGGCATCTGCCCAGGTGGCGGTGGTGGTGGAGGCACCGGTTCGTCCTCATAGTTCAATTCATCCTCCACCTCCATAGGCTCCTCAATTGGAACATTTTCCACATGATCATAGCCAAGCCCATCATCCTCATGGTACTGTCCACGATCCCCAATAACTGGCCCCGGATTCTTACGAGGCCTTTCCCTCCTCCTGGGCTCTCCATCCCTGCGCGGTGGCATCCTGCACTCACAACATAACAAAATATTCAGTAACATTCGATAAATAAGAATAATTCTTTACCGAACAGCAATTATTAAGTATAGATCTCCCTGAATATCCCTATGGATTGATCGTGGTTTGATTCATAAACCACAATCCAACCCTATAGGGCACGCAGATATCCAAAAATAATGCAATCAACAAGAATATAAGCAGAACCAGATGCAATTCCTACACTATATGCATTCCCCCACACACCTCACCACATGCTTGTGTCAAAGTTCTAATCACCTACGAGCAAACATGGCTCTGATACCAACCTGTAACGCCCCAAAATTTTAAAACCAAATTTTGCAACGTCACTGCCGTGCTACCTCTATTAAACTTTTGGCCAATCAATTTAAAATTAATAGCACGAAGCCAAGTAAACAGAAAGCCAATGAATCACAATATCAGAATAACAGTCCAGAAAGGAAATATCACATCATAACAGACGTCCGGATTACAAGCCTAAATCATACGATATAACAGTCTCACATCAACCTGTCAGAGATACCAAAGTAATACACAAAACAGAACATAGTGCACCGATCAATACTACAAACAATACGAGGAAATGGTAATTAAGTCATAGCAAGACAACATAATATCCAAGACAAGCACATAAGTCCACAACATGCTAATGCATCTCTAGTAGATCACTCATCCCTAAACCCCACATCGTGCTCAGGCTCTACGTCCTCCCCGGGAGTATATATAGAAAGAGGCAATTGCAAAGGGTCAGTACAAGATACTGAGCAAGAGTAGAAAGAACCGGCATAAGGGGAAACAAGAATTAACATGATTCTATAGAAGTATGTATATTTTACATACATAAACAATTATTAGGCATAACATAATAACTGAACAATATACACAGATGAACATCACACCGTCCCATACCGGTGCTTCAACCACTGCAAATAAGATGAATGATGGATGATGAGATGAAATGTTATGACCTAAGATGTCTATCTACCCTAAATGCAACACATAAGTATGCCTAGCGCGCAACCTAAGTACCATGGTCGGTATTCCCCCCCCCCCCCATATAAGGGTCCACTCCCCTTAATGGTCGGAAGACATACCCACAGTGCCCCCGCCGCGGACACTAACAGCTAAGAACGTGGCTTACGGCAAGCGAGTTAGGCTATGGATCATCAAGTCCTTATCAGCCAAATTTTCAGACTACGGATATAAAATCCTTATCAGTCTCAATGCTCAGGATAAGATACTAACTATGCCCAATCGGATACCGACTCGTAAGCATAGGGTATCCAATACCCTCGAAAGCATAATTTTAGATTCACAATAATATCAATACATGTTCAGACACAAATCATGCGTCTTGACAAAATTAGCAACTCACCACAAGTAAGCATAATTAAGGGGTGCCAAGTCCCACGTATCGACACTCGACTCATAATCATTAAAGTAGAAGCGACGCAAGATTCAATCTTAAATAAGGCATGGTAGATCACCTCTAATCGCAACTAAGTTCCAAGATTGTTAGCATAATGATAATTCAAGCTTGCTAGGATCATATTAGAGACATAAGAATGATCAATGAGCAAGAAGGAGGAGGAATCGGAAAAACGAGCAAAAAGAGACGAATGCAGCAGAGACTGCGCGCTACCCGCGCGGCCTGGGAGGGGGCGCGCGGCGACCACGCGCCCTGGGCACGGACGGTCGTGCCGTTCGTGTCGCGCGCTACGCGCGCCGATGCGACAGAAATGGTGGAAATGGCGATTTCCGGCCATTCCACCGGATTTTGCCCCCATTTAAGCCTATTTCTACCCTTGCCTGGTATTGAGGTGGTCCAAACTCTTCTAATACAGCTCCCCAACTCCTCCAAGCACCAATACCAAGCTACATTACAAGAAATCAATCAAAACATCAAAAATCATCTCCAAAAATGGGGATCTTCCAACATGCATCAAAAGGGGTTCCAAAACTGAAATCAACAACACCAAAATGGTCTCAAGGACTGACCTTAGCTTCCCTCAACACCAATTTAGCTTCCAATCAAGAATCCAAGCTTCAATCAACACCAAAAATCAAGAAATCCTTCGAACACCCAATTCTCGTCACTATGAGAAACACCCCCAAAAATCACTTCAAAACTCTATAAAAACAAGATTAGGATGAAGAATTTACTTACCAATAGATGCATAATCATTTCCCCCACTAGATTTGAGCTCAAGGATACCAAAATCTCTCCACGAAGTCACTTTTCTCCTCTCTTGCCCTCAAAAACGGGATTAGCCCTAAATTTCAAGTGTTGGGAAGTCAATTGGGGAATTGGGGCTGATTTGGGGGTTTTGAGGGAATGCGGGTCGACCCGGGTTGACATATGGGTCGGGTCGGAAGATGGGTGAGTGGGTTGGTGCAATTGTCTTGAGCCATTCCTACCATATCGCACTCACTTGAGCACTTATTAACTTGAGAGTTGAACTCACTTATTTCTCCAATTCATCCAAAATCATACCTACAAAATAATCCACATCACTTAGTGGGGTGTATTCAATCAAGACTCTGTTGGAGTTTTTTGGATTTCTAAAGTTGGGGTGTATTCAATTTAGATTTTAAAAAGTCTTTAAAAATCTAGAGGTATTCAATACAGATTTTAAAAAGTCTTTAAAAATCTAGAGGTATTCAATATAGATTTTTAAAAGTCTTTAAAAATCTAGAGGTATTCAACAGTCTATGGATTTTAATTCTTCATAGATTTTAATAGATTCTCTTAAAAAATATAACTAAACGAAATTTCTCTAAAATCAGCCAGACTCTTCAAGACTCTTCATGAATTCTATATAAATCAGTCAACTCTATGTGAAGTCTATGGACTTTTTAAATCCATCAACTTTTTAAAGTCCATAAAAATCTTATAAACTCTCAATCGAATACACAACTTACTCAATTAACCATAATTAATTAAATTAATTATGCGTTAATTAAATCGGGGTGTTGCATTACACACCAATAATCTTATCCAATAATTAATTATATGTAATAATTGATTAACACTAGTATTACCCGCCCGCGCGATGCGCGGGAAGAAACGTTTCTAAAATATCAAAAAAAAATTATTTAGAGATTCAACAAAAGAATAAATTGTCCTCATGATTGAATGAAAGAAAATGTATAACGTAAAATAGTTGATGATCAAAGCAATGAATAAGAAATTGATCAAGATTAAAGGAATGAAAGTTTTAACTGTAAAATTGACGTTTAATTGTCAAGGTTGAAGGAATATCAAAGTTTTCCTATTTGTTTTTTTGCTCCGGCTCCTCTAAAGAAAATAATTTATACATGCGTAAAAGTAATAAATACGACAAAATAATTTTTTTTCTAAAAAAGAAAAAAAATATTCTAATAACGTCCTACATTCCTTTATAGCATTTCTAAAAGTAATGAATTGCTTGACAATTTTATGTCACTAATCACAGGAATAAAATTGCCCTTATCATTACCAGCATGTTAAAAACAAAATATAGCTTATTTAAAACTGGCGATTGTTAATTCCATCGAATACAGATTATGGAATAAATATGTTTTTAAATACAATTAAATTTTTTTGAAAACAAAATATAATTAAATTTTAAATCAGCAAGTAAGATCATAAAAAAAAAACAGTTTCATAGCCCATAGGTTTTATAAATTAGATTATCTAGAACAGATCAGTCACAACGAATATGTAAGCCTGGATCAAAAATCAATATAAAGTTATACCATATACAAGACCACTAATTCAATAATATCAATTATAAAGTTTACTTTTATTTATATGAAAAATGAAATAAGTATCATTTTTCAAATTCAGTGTGCACGATATGATTTCTTTAATTTTAACCCCATTTAAATTCTTAAAATTTATAACTTTTTTTTAAAAAAAAAAACCTAAGAATAAATGTAATGCACTTACAATTCCTGTATATTTATTGGCATCGCGACAATCAAGTATAAGATTCATTTTAAAACAACTAATATTTAGGGAATCAAACAATGCTTCATTGAAAAAGACAAATAATAAAGCGGTTAATAAAATTCATCAAACAATATGTAATCATCCGGATCATAGAGCAAAACTTCGATTCAAACATTCGTATTAACAAATCCATCATAGCACATCACTTGAAGATTTTCATACATCAATGACGATTAAATTTATTAGCCAGTCCGATAAGACCATTCCTAATATCAGAAAACCAAACCTTGTCAAACTTCTTCAAAAAAGGTTTCGCAACAAACTTCTTCAATAAAGGTTTCGCAGCACGGAAATAGTTACCCTTCAGATACTAAAAAAAGTAAAATGTCCATTTAAGCTACAATACATTCAAACATATCATTTGGAACGGCTAGGAAAGTTACATTGTTCAGTCATGCCTCATTTGTTGAATATCTTATCATCATCATTGGATAAAATTCTCTAGTCTTTATGTATATGTTTAATAAATGCAGCATTTATATTTTGAATGAGAATGAAAGTATAGGCAGAGTATTTCTACTTGCAATTTTTTCCAGATAGGGGTTCGAGGGGATGACCAAGAATTTTGTTAATAACTTGAGCAAATCCAGATGAAATAGAGCCAACCACATTCCACATTGATGTCAGGATATAAATTTTTCATGTGCTTGTAGTGATTAGTCTTTTGTTTGTCACAGGATTCTGCAAAATGGCAATTATATATGATTAAGATTCAGTTCATAACTGCAGTAAACATGGAAATAAAACTAAAGAAACAAAACAATTGATTCAAAAAATCATCACCTACACGCCTTAATTTTCAAGTGAAAATTAAGCCTATGTCGCATACTTCCATTCCATTTTCTAAATTAAAGCCCAAACTTCAAGCTATGTTCAAAGCCAAAATTAAAGTTAAGAAATTCATTTAAGTAGGATAAACTCCATGGCATTGGTACTTTATTCAATATCCATATCGAGATAATCTTGGAAGTTTATGCAAAATAAAAATACTTTGTGCGAAATAGCCTTGCTCCTTCTTGTGCAATGGGATGACCTGAATTCATTTCAGGCATATGTATCGAATTCTTGTTAGTTATTAGCCAATGTATACATCTAATTCATGTTTGTAACACCCCGGTTTTTGGCCACCCAGGTCGGGATGTCACCGCCACATCCCCTAGTAAGACACGGTTTCTCCGAGCTTACTAAAGAGACACAAGGCTAGGTATTGCAGTATTTAAAACATTTAAATCATTCAAAATAGTCCATACAATATAATTCAAAAATAATATTAATATAGCGCAGCGGAAATAATTGTTTTAGTATAGTATCGCAGCGGAATATATAAATACGGCCGACATGGCCAAAACACGGGTTAAACAGGCCCGTTCATAATATAGTTTAAAGTACGAACTTAAAAGCAAAATAATGTTTCCCAAAATCCCATGCATGAATCGTGCTCACACATGCTCATTCCACATATTCTGTAAGAAAAGGAATAAAAACGGTTTTGGTCAGCAAACTTGCTGAGTAAGTTAACACATGCATGATCGTAGGGTTTAAAAGCCATTAACTTTAATAATTTAATAAAAGCATGATAATAACATAATATTTAATTTAATCTAACCGGTAGCATAATTTATTTCAGGGCTCTATTTAACAACACATTTCGCATGACTTAGAATAATAGCCACAATTTAAATAAAGCATTTAAATAATTTACTTGGACATAATTTAATCTAATTTAATTTAGTTTAATATCCCCATTACATCCCCGATTTGGTATTTCAAAGTTTCACGATAGCATCGCGATGTCAACAAGTTTAGCCGGTAGCCCGGCGGCCGCAACCGTATCAGCCATACCCAGTACCACTCCGGAGCCTCGGGAAACCCATGTGGATATTCACGAGAGTGTAGGCTCTATATTTCGCCGTTTTGGCAATTTCATATCTCAAGTTTAGCGCGCGGGGTCACCATCGTCCATTAAGGCACGAAGTGAAGCAGTTAGGGGGCACCCTGCAGAGCACTCGCCCCTAATTTTAATTTATCAAGTTTGTAAGGAGATTTAATTTTTTAAAAATCTGACTTTAATTGTATTCATTTAAAAATAATATCTCAACTCATTTCAACCCTAAAGGTTAATTCCATGTTTCAACAAGATTTCAAGATTTTGTTTCCGGTAAACCACAGTTTACTCTAAAATTCGTCTAAAATCCGATTTAATTCCAAAAATTATAAAATTTCACGTCTGACTCAGAAACATCGAGATCTACAACTTTCGTGTTTTAAATTTTTCAATCTGAGATACCTAAACAGGTCAAAATTACCAATTTTCGCAGAAGAACAATTCTGTCCGAATTTAATGTATCACAGTTTAAAGATTTCGAATTCTACCATAGTAATTCAACTCCAAATTTGATGAAATTTTACAGAGATCATCTTAAGACAATTATCTACGACCTTCATGTTCGGCCAAAGATCTAAAACGGTCTGGAACCTATGTCAAAAACGTGATCAAGATAATTCCTAAGTTTTGTCAAGAATTTCAAGATATAGATTCAAGCAGTTCGGTTTCGGTTGGTTTTCACCTATCAAATCGTCTCTAACAATTCTCAAAAATTTACAGTAGATAGATCTAAGCCTTAAGAACGTTTTTCGTGTTTTAAGTTTTTCCGTTTGAAGTCGTTTTAAGGTTCGGAAAAATTCATCAAATCTGTTGCGTCGGTGGAAAGTATAAATTGACAGATTTTCGATTTCTTGTTAATCTTTTAGTTTTGAATGTTTTAACTCATCCCAAAACCATGTAAGAGTTAACTTACAGAGTTTGTGAACGTCCGGGACCGTCTATTTCGAAGGCGTGGCTTCCAGTCCACCGTTTCTCCTCTCCGTTCGCCGGGTTCTACGCTCTAGATCCAATACGAGGTGTAGAAAGAAAAAGGAGATGATTAGGATTCGTTTTCGAATCGTATATAGAACAAAGATTGGATCGAAACTTACCACGACTATGGAGATGTTAGAATTTACGTCCAACAGTGTTCGCCTCGGTTTCGTGCCTCCGACGACTCTGGATTTAGGGTTTCGAATGTGTAGAAAGTTGTAGGGTTTTGTAAAAGTATTCGGAGCTCCTAGGAGGTCTTATTTATAGATATCTAAGACCTAGGGCATCCAAAATCTGACCCCAAGGGTCTTGGGTCGAGAGACGTTCAACCGAAAGTCGAAAAATTCACGTTCGGGCGAGAGATTCACGCAACGGGTGAATCTGTCGCGTGGCGCGGTCGTGGCGCGCCCTATGCCTATTGACTGCGCGGCCACCGCGCCGACTTCGCCTGGACTTCGGTCCGGGCAGGTCGTGCGATCCGTCGTGTTTTCCGCCTCTCTTTCGGGTTTCTATCCCTCTATGCTCCCGAATTCCGATTTCTGGGGTATCTTCGGGTTTCTACTTTCTCTCTAAATTTTTACTCGGGTCTAATTGGATGTTCGGACTCGAATTCTCGAGTTCATTGGTGTCGGGTTTCGGTGTACAATTTATTTACCTTTCATAATTCTTTTTATGTAATTAAATTCCTTTAATTCCTTTTTTTGTTAAATCTCATTTCTCATTTCCTTATCTTTATTTATTTATTTATTTGCTGGATTTATCTATTTATTTATGGTATTTATTTTATTTATTATTTATTTATTTAATTTTTGTTTTATTTTATGTTGGAAAATTCTCGGGTATTACAGTCTACCCTCCTTAAGAATCAACTTCGTCCTCGAAGTTGTGTTTCGGCTTTTCTCGTGCTAAAGTCTTGTGTTTGTTTTCTTATGTTGTGACTGAACTTAGAATTAAAACTTCTAAGCTGCCTACGTACCCGGTAAAGGGATAAAGCCATAACGTAGTTCAAAAGTTTACAAAAGTGCACGAAAAATAGGTGGTATGACATCCTCTCCCCCTTAAGATTGCAGTTATGTCCCCATAACTGTGTCGGTATCGGTTTGGAACAATGTCGGGTAGCGTTCTCTCATGTCAGATTCTACTTCCCAAGTTGCCGTCTCACTTTCGTGATTTGACCAAAGAACCTTGATCATTTTGACGGTTTTATTCCTCGTTACTCGTTCCTTAGTGTCAAGAATACGCACTGGGACTTCTTCATAAGTCAAGTCTTCATCGAGCTCAATTATCTCCGGTTGAAGTACATGTGTCGGGTCCGGCACATACTTCTTTAGTTGCGAGACATGGAAGACATTATGAACTCTATCTAAGTGTGGCGGTAAAGCCAATCGGTAGGCTAGAGTTCCGACTCGTTTTAGAATTTCGTAAGGTCCTATATATCGAGGACTTAACTTCCCTCGTTTGCCAAAGCGCTTCACCCCCTTCATGGGTGATATCTTTAGCATGACCCTATCTCCCACTTGAAATTCTAGGTCTCGTCGTCTCACGTCGGCATAACTCTTTTGACGGTCTTGAGCGGCTTTCATTTTTCCTTGAATCACTTTGATTTGTTGAGCCATGTCTTCGATAAGTTGTGGTCCCACCACCACGGACTTATCGTTTTCTTCCCAGCTCAACGAGCTTCGGCACTTTCGTCCATACAACGCCTCGAAAGGTGCCATGCCGATGCTAGCATGGTAGCTATTATTATAGGAAAACTCAATCAAGGGTAAATGAGATTCCCAATTCCCTTTGAATTCCAACACACATGCTCTCAGCATGTCTTCTAGTGTTTGGATTGTCCTCTTGGTTTGTCCATCCGTCATCGGGTGGAATGCGGTGCTCATTTTGATTTGAGTACCGAGAGTTTTTTGTAGCTCCGCCCAGAAATGAGAGACAAATCTACTGTCTCTATCGGAAATGATATCATGTGGTACTCCATGTCGTCGTACCACATTATCAATGTAGGCTCAGGCCAATTGGTCCATAGTCCACGTGTCTTTCATTGGGATAAATATGGCTGTCTTCGTTAGCCTATCCACAATCACCCAAATCTTGTTCATGCCTTTAGGTGATCGGGGTAATCCCGAGACAAAGTCCATTGAGATGCTATCCCACTTCCAACTTGGAATCTCTAGTGGTTGCATCAATCCTAAGGGTCTGTGTCGCACATCCTTAACCTTTTGGCAGGTGAGACATTTCGCCACGACGTTCGCCACTTCCTTCTTCATTCCCGGCCACCAATAGATCTTCTTCAGATCTTTGTATAGCTTGTCACCTCCGGGATGTATGGAATATGGCGTGTTGTGCCCTTCCTCCATCAACCTTAGTTTCAACTCGGCACATTTAAGGGGAACACACCATCTCCCTTTAAAACGGATGCTTCCATCCTCGTGGACAGCAAATCCTGTTGCCTTTCCTTCGGCAATATACCCTTTTATCTTCTCGAGTTTCGGGTCGCCCGGTTGAGCGAGTCTGATCTCGTCCAATATTGGGGTTTCTACGATCATGGCATTGACCGTTTCTCTCACTGTGCCAGGATGCACAAGTTCTAACTCCAATCTTGCCAACTCCATGTACAATGCCGGCGGAATTACCAACGAGTTTGTCACGTGTTGGGTTTTCCGACTTAGGGCATCGGCTACCACATTCGCCTTCCCCTTGTGGTATGCTATCTCTAAATCGTAGTCTTTAATAAGTTCCAACCACCTTCGCTGTCTCAAATTCAACTCCTTCTGAGTGAATATATATTTCAAGCTCTTGTGGTCGGTGAACATTCGACACTTCCGCCCATAAAGATAATGTCTCCATATCTTTAGAGCGAAAACGACCGCTGCCAACTCCAGGTCGTGTGTCGGACAATTCTCCTCGTGGGGTTTTAGTTGGCGTGATGCATAGGCTACGACTCTCGAGTCTTGCATCAAGACACAACCTAAACCTTCCTTCGAAGCATCGCTATATACTTCGAAGTCACCATTCTCTGATGGTAGTGTTAATACGGGTGTGGTTGTGAGTCGTTTCTTCAGCTCTTGAAACGCAGTCTCACACGCTTCGCTCCACTCGTATTTTGCTCCTTTCTTCAGTAGCTGGGTCAAAGGTCGTGCAATTTTAGAAAAGTCCTTCACAAATCGTCTATAATACCCGGCTAAGCCAAGGAAACTCCTTATCTCGGTTTGGCTCTTGGGAGTTGCCCATTCAGTCACGGCAGAGACTTTTGCCGGATCCACTGATACTCCATCAGCGGATACTATGTGTCCGAGAAATGCCACATCTTTCAACCAGAAGTCGCATTTCGACAGCTTGCCGTATAGCTGATTTCTTCGCAAGATTTCTAACACTTGATGTAAGTGTTGGGCATGCTCTTCCTCACTCTTTGAGTAGATCAGGATGTCGTCGATGAACACCACGACGCACTGATCTAACAATTCTCGGAACACGTTGTTCATGAGATTCATGAACATGGCCGGAGCATTTGTTAGCCCGAAGGATAACACTGTGAACTCGTAATGGCCATATCGCGTTCGAAACGCCGTCTTCGGAATGTCCTTCTCAGCGATCCTCAATTGATGATACCCAGATCGCAAGTCGATCTTCGAGAATACTGAAGCTCCCTTCAGTTGATCAAACAGATCCTCTATTCTCGGTTGGGGGTATTTATTTTTTATAGTCACTTGGTTTAATCCTCGGTAGTCTATGCAAAGACGTAGTCCTCCGTCTTTCTTCTTGACAAATAAAACCGGTGCTCCCCAAGGGGACGTACTCGGTCTTATGTAACCTTTTCCTAATAGTTCCTCGAGTTGTTCCTTTAACTCCTCCATTTCCAGTGGTGCCATCCGGTACGGAGCTTTTGAGACAGGCTCTGTTCCCGGAATGAGATCTATAGTGAATTCAAGATCTCTCTCAGGTGGCATGCCCGGAACATCCTCAGGGAACACGTCCGGGTATTCTCTTACCACTGGTATGCTATCAACCTTGTTTCCTTCCGCCTCAAGGTTGTGCACATAACACGCATATAGTTCGTACCCCTTACGCATCAAGTTACTTAGTTTAAGTGCACTAACGATTTTGTTACTTTTCTTAGGGGGCTGAGAGTAAAAGATAACTCTCTTTCCCCTACTTTTTGACAAGGTGATCTTTTGCTTTTGGCATTCGATCACCGCCTTATACTGGGATAACCAATCCATCCCCAGTATGATGTCAAAGTCTCTTAAGTTAATTCTACCAAGTTCGCGAAGAATTCTACGTTCTTTATCACTATAGGAATTCCGTTATATCGTTTAGAGCAAGACACTACTTCTCCAGAAGGCAATTGAATTCCTAAGCTAATTCTCTCGCACTTAGGTAGATCTAACTCAGGCACTATTCTTGATGCTATAATTGAGCAACTAGCTCCAGAATCAAATAGAATTCTAAGGGGCATATTCAACATATAAAATGTACCTGCCATCACTTCCCCTTGCGCAGGCACGTCCGCTTGGTTCACCACGTTCAGCCTCCCCATAGGGCGTCCCTGATTGCCCTGCTGATTCGCATTCGGCTGCTGATTTTGTTGCTGGTTTTGATTCTGATGGGGCGGAGGTCGTTGGTTCTGGTTCTGGTTTTGCGGCCTATTTTGAGGGGGTCTGTACCCTTGGTTATTCCCGTTTCGCCCGTTTTGATTTTGAGGCTGTTCTTGCCCCGCGACCAAATCGTCCCTTCTCGTTATGTTCTCGAGCCTAGTCCGGCAATCCCGTCGAATGTGACCCATTCGACCGCATCGGTAACAGGCGCCTTGTTGCGGGCATCCCCTTGCCAGATGGGGTCGTCCACATCTCGGGCAAGGTGGTACCGGATCTTCTTGGTTGAACCTCCTCCCAGTGTTGCTTTGTTGGGGCCTATTCGACCCTCTGCGCTGTTCGCTCCTCCCAGTGTTGTTCTCGTTTCTTGAGTCTCGGCTTTTCTTGTCTTGGGGACCCCTGCTGGACTCCCCACTCACCCTTCTTTTCAGCTGCTGCACACGTGCTACCGCCACAATGCGGTCATACACAGCTTGCAAATCGGGGTAGTGTACCCCCGCGATCACCTCGCGCACAGACAGGTTCAGTCCCATCTCGAACTTCTGTGCCTTTTCTGCATCAGTAGGCACTAGCCTTGGTGCGAACCTCACCAGCTCCTTGAAGCGTGTGTAGTATTCCTGCACCGTTTGGCCTCCTTGCTTCAGCGACAGGAATTCTTCGTACATGGCAGCTTTAGTACTCAAGGGATAGAATCGATCCCTGAGTAGTTCCATCATCTCCATCCACGAGTAAGGCTCGTCATCCTCAGTCAGTTTGGCCTGCGTCGCCTGCCACCAGTCGTCAGCTTCGCCTCCCAAGTAGTATGAGGCGACATGCACTCTTTCTCCTTCCGGACATTTAACTGCTCCCAGCAGCTTGTCGAAGGTCCGGATCCACTCTTCCAGTTTAGCTGGATCCTCCTCACCAGCATAGTGGGGCGGCTGGTAAGGATTCACCATCGCCAGGTAGTTAGGGCGAGCTTGGGGCGGAGGTACCGCCACAACTTGACCCTGGTTGACTTGCGCGTTTCCAAGCGCAATCAACACTTCCTCTATCGTCCTAAGACGTTCGCCCACATTGTTCGGTGCGGGGGCGTCCTGCGCACCTTGGGGCTGTTCCGTCTCAGGTGGAATCGGTTCAGTGACGTTCGGTGGTGTTTCAGTAGGTGTTTCAGTGGTGGTTTGGGGAGCGGGTTGAGTTCTTCCTCTTCCTCTTCCTCTGGGTGCCATTCTGGTACAAATGGGATAGATTAGGACTGGTGAATTTAGCATATAGTCTAAGCAATTTCTATAAATGT
This sequence comes from Hygrophila difformis, assembly GCA_030278955.1. Lineage (NCBI taxonomy): Eukaryota > Viridiplantae > Streptophyta > Magnoliopsida > Lamiales > Acanthaceae > Hygrophila > Hygrophila difformis. The sequence continues at coordinate 30,761,389 of JAOANR010000015.1, read as the reverse complement.
ATATGTGTGTTGCAATTTAGCACGTGGTGCTTTGTTCGAACTAAGAAGCGTCGTACGCTTCGGGGTTTTATTTTATTTCAAAGTTTTTTTTTTCGCTGTACGGACAGATCTGTCCGTTTTTTTTTTCGATTTATTACAAATAATTCGGGCATTTTATTTCCTCAAAAGAAATTTTAGTACAAAAGCCGAAATATTTTCCTAGCAAAATAGTATCTAACAATAGAATCTCTAGTGTCTCATGACGTCCTCCGGTGGGGTAGCAGGATCTTCCTCCGGATCTTCCTCCTCCGAACTCGGCGGTAGTAGCTCGTCAAAGATAGTGTTCAAGTCTTGCCCGTGGGCATCGATGTATTCCTTTAGTATTAAGTTTTGTGTAGTGAGGGTTTGGACTTGGCGTTCGAGTTGGTTTATGCGGTGATGATCCGCCTCTCTCAAGTTGCCCATGTGGCGTAAATTGGCCTCCAATTGAGCCATACGGTACTTCATTTGCTCTAAGGTTTGGTGGGAATCGAGATGAACACTCATCATCCTGACCATCAACTGCATCATGTCTTGACTAGCCATCTAGCGCAAGCAAGAGATCTAAGTTAATATTCGCCAAGATTCTAAGTTCAATTCGCCAAGATTCTAGGTTCAAATTCGCCAAGATTCTAAGTTCAAGTTTCGCCAAGATCCTAAGTTCATAGGAGAGATGCAATATACAAATGCAAATGATGATTCCCCCCAAAAATAATAATTTAATGCACCATATATATATATATTGTTCCATGGGGTTTAAAATAAAAATTTTCCATGGAAATAATACTTTAAAATTTAAATAATAGTCAAAATATTAATAATAGTTTAAAAATAATAATGGTTTAAAAATAGTAGTTTAAAAATAGCCGGGCTCTGATACCAACTTGTAACACCCCGGTTTTTGGTCACCCAGGTCGGGATGTCACCGCCACATCCCCGTAGTAAGACACAGTTTCTCCGAGCTTACTAAAGAGACGCAAGGCTAGGTATTGCAGTATTTAAAACATTTAAATCATTCAAAATAGCCCATACAATATAATTCAAAAATAATATTAATATAGCGCAGCGGAAATAATTGTTTTAGTATAGTATCGCAGCGGAATATATAAATAGGGCCGACATGGCCAAAACACGGGTTAAACAGGCCCGTTCATAATATAGTCTAAAGTACGAATTTAAAAGCAAAATACTGTTTCCCAAAATCCCATGCATGAATCGTGCTCACACATGCTCATTCCACATATTCTGTAAGAAAAGGAATAAAAACGGTTTTGGTCAGCAAACTTGCTGAGTAAGTTAACACATGCATGATCGTAGGGTTTAAAAGCCATTAACTTTAATAATTTAATAAAAGCATGATAATAACATAATATTTAATTTAATCTAACCGGTAGCATAATTTATTTCAGGGCTCTATTTAACAACACATTTCGCATGACTTAGAATAATAGCCACAATTTAAATAAAGCATTTAAATAATTTACTTGGACATAATTTAATCTAATTTAATTTAGTTTAATATCCCCATTACATCCCCGATTTGGTATTTCAAAGTTTCACGATAGCATCGCGATGTCAACAAGTTTAGCCGGTAGCCCGGCGGCCGCAACCGTATCAGCCATACCCAGTACCACTCCGGAGCCTCGGGAAACCCATGTGGATATTCACGAGAGTGTAGGCTCTATATTTCGCCGTTTTGGCAATTTCATATCTCAAGTTTAGCGCGCGGGGTCACCATCGTCCATTAAGGCACAAAGTGAAGCAGTTAGGGGGCACCCTGCAGTTGAAGATAGAATGGCTATGAAGGACGGTTATGGTGCGGTAATGATTCTACTGAGATAGAAATTAATACAATAAGGATAAGGATGTTGTGTTTTGGTGACACATCGAGGTTCCAGTTGAAGATGTTGTCTGGCCTGCTACTTAACGATAGGGCTAGGCAATGGTGTCTTAAGTCATAGCTAAGAGACTGAAATTGGGAAGCCAAAGGAAGAATCGGATGACTGGGGCATAGATCGTGCTGCTATGGTTGCTGCTGCTGCTTTGTTGTTTTTTTTTGTTGCTTATTTTTCAGGTTGCTCCTGCTGGAGGTGTCCCATTTAGATTGCTACTGCTGATGTTGCTATGGATTTCATGGAGGTGTCTCGCGGGGATTTCTGTGAAGGTTTCAGATGATGCTGCTGTTGGACATATTTGGGAGGAAAGACGATGTTCGAATGAAGCAAATCAAGCTCTCAGTCAAGTCATAATGGAGAAGAATTTCATGTTGCTACAGCTGCTACCTCACGGAGTGTTGTTCTAGATGAGAAATGAGTGTTATTATTAAATTCCAAGGCGTAGAGACTGCTGCTGGTGCTCCTACTTCCTGTGTGCTACTTCCTGTTTGCTGTCACCTTGTCAACCACCTTGCAAGACTGACGATCTTCTGCATTGAGCGCTCCAAGCCAACCGAAAAATTAATTGTTGTGATATCTCCCACAATAATTCTTTTGCGAAGACTGATGATATCCTGCATAGAGTGCATCAAGTCAACCGAAAGATTTATTGGTTAGTTCTGAGTTTTTTTTCTCTGTTGAGTGCAATGGTGGAGTCCATTTTGGCATTCTTGAATTTGCTTCATCATTCACGTTGAACTTGCATATATTCTACTCAATGCATTGAAACAGAAATGGGCCCTTGCATTCTACCCCTTTCAGCTGCGATACCTCCCACACTAATCCTTTTCCACCTAATAAGACATGGCTGAACAGAACTGTTATAGCCTGATCCGCTTCAGTAGGCCTTGGTCCCCTTAACCATTAGCCTGTTTTTTCCCCTCTAACCAAACAATTCTCTCTACACTTTGGGGATATTTAGATTGTTTATGAATTCTCTTATCCAATCCTAGTGCTTGTTAAACTAAGATGTGGGGTACTCTTGATAGGACTGTTATTGACAGAGGCATATAATTGGCCATTGGATACACTCAGGTGTGTGATTTTTATAAGCTGCGAAAAAAAAAAAGGGAAAAATAAAGAGAAAGTTATATTATTGAGAAAAAAAAAAAAGATTGAAGAGAGAGTGGGGGTTCTGATTAATTGTTGGAAGGGATGGTTCCACTGGTATGTTGGAAGATAGAATGTTTTTAGATTGGTATGGATTTCATTTCGCAGTGATAATGTTGTTGCACCATTTGTTGATTTGGTGTGTGATAATTCATAGATGGTTCCTCAATCCCCAATAGCCTTTCACACATCCTCATTCCCATACCCATACCCATGGTCCCGCCATCATTTTCATCCTGCCCCTTGTTTTGATGCATTGATCTTGAATATTTTTTTTGCATGGGATATGTGATGTTGAAGCAAGTTATGAGATTGTCTTTTGGCTTCACTAATTGAGATTTCTCATGGACCTTGCTTCTTTTAAGAGAGAGTTTGGCATGATGCAATCAAAGTTGGAAGGACATGGGTGTGCTTTGGTGTGACTATTGTAGAGACATGGTAAGGATCTTGGACACTGGGAAAATGTAAATGTCGTTACTCCACTGCCATTTGAAGAATGCTGCTGCTGGCTTGATGGATAAAATAAAATAGCAATGTTGGTTGAAAAATCTCTACTGTTTTCAAAAGCAGATGGAGAACGAAAGGCTTGATGGAGACAGTCCATTTACTGCATATTCTCCTGTTATTGCTGTTGCAAACTCTCCAGATTGGCAGATTTCTGTTTTTCCTATTTCTATCTATTAGTTTGCACTCTGAGGTATCAAATGGTGCGGCTATAGGCTGGTGTATTGTTGGTGTGTTGTTTGACTATTGTTGTTTTAATAAAGGTTATTCCTAAAAAAAAGGGGCACCCTGCAGAGCACTCACCCCTAATTTTAATTTATCAAGTTTGTAAGGGGATTTAATTTTTTAAAAATCTGACTTTAATTGTATTCATTTAAAAATAATACCTCAACTCATTTCAACCCTAAAGGTTAATTCCATGTTTCAACAAGATTTCAAGATTTTGTTTCCGGTAAACCACAGTTTACTCTAAAATTCGTCTAAAATCAGATTTAATTCCAAAAATTATAACATTTCACGTCTGACTCAGAAACGTCGAGATCTACAACTTTTGTGTTTTAACTTTTTCAATCCGAGATACCTAAACAGGTCAAAATTACCAATTTTCGCAGAAGAACAATTCTGTCCGAATTTAATGTATCACAGTTTAAAGATTTCGAATTCTACCATAGTAATTCAACTCCAAATTTGATGAAATTTTACAGAGATCATCTTAAGACAATTATCTACGACTTTCATGTTCGGCCAAAGATCTAAAACGGTCTGGAACCTATGTCAAAAACGTGATCAAGATCATTCCTAAGTTCTGTCAAGAATTTCAAGATCTAGATTCAAGCAGTTCGGTTTCGGTTGGTTTTCACCTATCAAATCGTCTCTAAAAATTCTCAAAAATTTACAGTAGATAGATCTAAGCCTTAGGAACGTTTTTCGTGTTTTAAGTTTTTCCGTTTGAAGTCGTTTTAAGGTTCGGAAAAATTCATCAAATCTGTTGCGTCGGTGGAAAGTATAAATTGACAGATTTTCGATTTCTTGTTAATCTTTTAGTTTTGAATGTTTTAACTCATCCCAAAACCATGTAAGAGTTAACTTACAGAGTTTGTGAACGTCCGGGACCGTCTATTTTGAAGGCGTGGCTTCCAGTCCACCGTTTCTCCTCTCCGTTCGCCGGGTTCTACGATCTAGATCCAATACGAGATGTAGAAAGAAAAAGGAGATGATTAGGATTCGTTTTCGAATCGTATATAGAACAAAGATTGGATCGAGACTTACCACGACTATGGAGATGTTAGAATTTTCGTCCAACAGTGTTCGCCTCGGTTTCGTGCCTTCGACGACTTCGGATTTAGGGTTTCGAATGTGTAGAAAGTTGTAGGGTTTTGTAAAAGTATTCGGAGCTCCTAGGAGGTCTTATTTATAGATATCTAAGACCTAGGGCGTCCAAAATCTGACCCCAAGGGTCTTGGGTCGAGAGACGTTCAACCGAAAGTCGAAAAATCCGCGTTCGGGCGAGAGATTCACGCAACGGGTGAATCTGTCGCGTGGCGCGGTCGTGGCGCGCCCTATGCCTATTGACCGCGCGGCCACCGCGCCGACTTCGCCTGGACTTCGGTCCGGGCGGGTCGTGCGATCCGTCGTGTTTTCCGCCTCTCTTTCGGGTTTTTATCCCTCTATGCTCCCGAATTCCGATTTCCGGGGTATCTTCGGGTTTCTACTTTCTCTCTAAATTTTTACTCGGGTCTAATTGGATGTTCGGACTCGAATTCTCGAGTTCATTGATGTCGGGTTTCGATGTACATTTTATTTACCTTTCATAATTCTTTTTATGTAATTAAATTCCTTTAATTCCTTTTTTTGTTAAATCTCATTTCTCATTTCCTTATCTTTATTTATTTATTTATTTGCTGGATTTATCTATTTATTTATGGTATTTATTTTATTTATTATTTATTTATTTAATTATTGTTTTATTTTATGTTGGAAAATTCTCGGGTATTACAATGTTAGTTATTAAAACCCTAAATATTGTATTTCCCTCCATCATCCCCATTGTAAAAATTCTGCATTTGTTTTCCCCATCACCTCAAATCTCATTTGAACAAATAAATAGTTAATACATATTTTATTACCATCATGATTTCTCCATCATGATTTTATTACCATATAATTAATAATACATATTTTTGCTAAATTAGATTTAATCCGTACTATATTTTTGGCATATTAATTTTTCCATCATCCTTTTCTATTATTAATTAATCCATAGAATTATGCACTTAAATTGAGCAGCCGTAATCTATTTCCAAATTATTCAAGGTGGCCAATATGGTAATAAATTATTTGATATATACATCATAAAATAAATTTGCGATGATTAACATAAATATCAACCATCTTCATAAAATATATTGGATTCAATAATTTATCTATAACCACTTTTAATTTGATAGAAATAACACTTAAATGGTAATAGATTTTTAATAAAGTTTATAATTAGTTGTCTAATATTATAAGATCTACCAAACGATACATAGTAAATATACAAAATTAAAGTAGATTATCATTTTGACATGATTTTTAACCATCCAATTAGGAATAATGTTTCCCACATTACACCATTTAATTATGGGATCATTTCATTCTCTATTAGTGTACAGGATTTAAATATTTATGATTTTGGATCTAATAAAGTAACACACACTTTTTAAAATTTAAAACCGCATACTTCTATTTAGAATGGTTTATTTAAAAAATGCATATTTTAATATTTAGTTTTTGTTTTTTATTTAATATTTAGTTTCCAAAATACGGATATATTTATATAGAAAGATTTAGTTGCCAATATAAATAAAATAATTTTAAAATACGGATATACTTATATGAAAAGATTTAGTTGCCAATATAAATAAAACGGTTCTAAAATACGAATATATTTAAATAACTTGATCTAATGTTAAATCATCACAATATATCTATAACTAAAACGAATCACAATAAATTGATTCTAAAATGATATGTTAAACGATTCCATTTCAAAACGTAGTATCTTCACAATATTTTTTCCAAAGTTAATAGTATTATAATAAACTTATTGCTATAATTAGCCAATTGCTATAATACAAATTTTTTTAGAAATGAAAGATAATATTTTATATTAAAGCAATGATGATTTAACATTTTCATATTTAACTTATAAGGACCAATAAATGTTATAATGAAACTTAATGTTAATAAAAAGTCAATTAAAATTAATGACATAATAAACTCATGGTTGAAATCATTTCATTATTTATTTATATTAAACATTTCCTTTCTGTGAAATTGAGAATACAATCCCATAAATCTAACATTGAAGGGATTATTTGAGTATAGAATTAATTTCACTTTTTGAGATTATTAACTAAAAATTAGGCTAGTGGTTTTATGCTGGAAACTTTTGCTTATAATTTTAGGTTAATACATGGATTTAAGTGTAAATTGAATATTATTTATATAGATAAATAAATTCCTAATATGGATTCATTATTCACCACAAATAAATAAAATATCGTATTTGTAAAAATTATAATAATAGTTGAAGGGCTAAATTACATTAATTTTTCCTATTTAAGGGGTAATTTATTTATTTCCATTGATCATCTCATCTTTTACGATTATTCTTTGCTCTTTCCATAATCATTTCATTGTCTATGGTCAACATTTCATTTTTGTTTATCCAATGGAATCAATTTAATAATGTAAATTAATTTAATCAATGTAATCAATATAATCAATGGAAATCAATTACCCCATTATATTTGCTTTATTTATGGGGTAATACTTAGTTTCTATTTTTTTTTATTTGATATTGTATTTTCAAAATACGGATAAATTTATAAGGAAAGATTTAGTTTCAATATAATTAAAAATCATTTCATAGACAAATTATATTCAATATCTTAAATATTTTATTTCCCCCCATCATCCCCATTGTAAAAATTCTGCATCTGCTTTCTCCATCACCACAAATCTCATTTGCATAAATAAATAATTAATTTATATTACATACATATTTTATTAACATCATGATTTTATTACCATATAATTAATAATACATATTTTATTTTTCTAGTTAAATTAGATTTAATACGTGCTATATTTTTGGCATATTAACTTTCTCATCCATAAATAAATTCCTAATATGGATTCATTATTCACCACAAATAAATAAAATATCGTATTGGTAAAAATTATAGTAATAGTTGAAGGGCTAAATTATATTAATTATTCTTTATTTAAGGGATAATTTATTTATTTCCATTGATCATCTCATCTTTTACGATTATTCTTTGTTCTTTCCATAATCATTTCATTGTCTATAGTCAACATTTCATTTTTGTTTATCCAATGGAAATCAGTTTAATCAATATAAATTAATTTAATCAATGTAATCAATATAATCAATGGAAATCAATAACCCCATCATCTTTGCTTTATTTATGGGATAATACATAGTTTCCATTTTTTTATTTTATATTGTGTTTTCAAAATGCGGATAAATTTATAAGGAAAGATTTAGTTGCTAATATAAATAAAAATCATTTGATAGATAAATTATATTCAATATCCTAAATATTTTATTTTCCTCCATCATCCCCATTGTAAAAATTCTGCATCTGCTTTCCCCATCACCGCAAATCTCATTTGCACAAATAAAATATTTAATACATATTACATACATATTTTATTATCATCATGATTTCTCCATTATGATTTTATTACCATATAATTAATAATACATATTTTATTTTTTTGGTTTAATTATATTTAATCTGTGCTATAGTTTTTGCATATTAATTTTTTCATCATCATTTTCTATTATTAATTAATCCCAAAAATTGTGCACTTAAATAGAGCAGCCGGAATCTCTTTCCAAATTATTCAAGGTGGCCAATATTGTAAAAAATTATTTGATATATACATAATAAAATAAATTTGCGATTATTAACATAAATGTCAACAATATCTTCATAAAATATATCGGATTCAATAATTTATTATCTATAACCTCTTTTAATTTGATATTAATAGCATCTAAATGGTAACTGTAACACCCCGGATTTGGTTACCCAGGCCGGGACGCTACCGCCACACCCTTCCAAACAAGACCCGATCAAATCGAGCTTATTTAAAAGGATGCTAAGGCTTGAATTGCATCATTAACTTAAAAATGTTTAAAAACCATTCAAATAAGCCCGAAGTTTAATCAGAGTATCACACACGTAATAATAATAAGCAGTGCAGAAGTAAAAATAAACAGGGCCAAAACATGCGGCCAAAACCAGAGTCTAAGTCCAATGCATAAATTAAAAATAAAATGCGTCGTCTTCTTTTAAAAATGGAAATCCCATCCCTCCATGCGATGCTTACTCTGCGAAATCTGAAAGAAAAATAAAACAACAATTTATCAGTACAAAGGTACTGCGTAAGTTAATATATAGCACAACGAATTTTAAAAGTTTTTAGGAGAGTATATAAAATAATATATTTATTTAAAAAGACGAGTAAATAAATTAATTTAAAATCTCTTACACATAATCCACGAATATTTTACCAATGTTCGTTATGATCGAGGACACCCAATATGACCTTGGGAACTTACACCCACAAGGTCTCCATTAACATGATTCTAGGCCTAAGCCCTTTCGAATCAACCCGCCTCTGGGACTCGTACCCACGAGGGATGTGAAAGCAGTGACCCTATACAGACCACTCCGGAGCCCTAGATAACCCATACGGATACATCTAGGAGTATAGACTCTTACAATCACGAAACCACAATTTCACATATGCCGTTTTGGCAACAAAAGAGGGGGCGGCCCAACGAGCTCACGCCAAGTGCACTTACCCTCTAACACATGGCATCCCACTCGATCAAAACTCCCAAAGTTTAAAATTCACATTTTTATCATTCCATAATATTCACCACATATTCAGATTTCATATATATCCAAAACCGAGTAACAATCGACTCTTAGTTCATCGAATATTCAAAATAGCATTTACCGACCAAAATGGCATTATAGCAGTTTCTGAAATCGTCCTAAAAAATGCAGTAAACAATTTTTAAAAATTCTGGAAAAATTACAGTGGCTAGGAATCATCAAAATAAGCATTTTTCATAGAAATAGCCATCTCAAAATTCGGACTCTAAATAGGTCATTTTAACCCATTTCAGAAAGCTATTGAATTACAATTCCTCATGCTTCAGTAAATCCGACCACAGTGAGTTCAAAAATTCATAACAATTTCATATGTGCTCCAAAAATCATGAAATTTTACAGACATAATCTAGACACATAATGGAACAAATTTCATGAAGACATCAAGCACTAAAAACGATCATAGGTGAGAGTGATTCGAACAACAAAACTGACTACATACATTCATAAAAACTGTCAACACATACGCAGAAAATACCAGATCAAATTTGGGTGACCAAAACATGTCCAAAAATTATAAACATTTACAGAGAGCATCTTTAGGACATTAGGAACAAGTTTCATTTTGGAAGGTTCTCCTAAAAATGTACGGATCATGGTCGAATTCACAGAACAATAAAATTGGTCATAGGAAAACCCTATTTGACAGATTTTGTAAGAAAGAGAGATCATCCCATATCTCGAGTTATACTCAACCAAAACTCCTAAAAATCGACGTGCACAATACTAACTTACATGAGATGAGTTTATGATCGAAATTCCCCTTGGTAGAATCCCCGAGATCGTCCGGAACAGCCCCACGAATCAACACCTCCCTCCGATTGAATCGATTTTGGAGTTGTCGAAAGAATTCTTAGTTCTAGGGCAACAAACTCGAATCTAAAACCAATGGAATGAAGTAGAACTCTTACCTAACCTTAGAAGAATGGATTGGATCACTTGAACACGTCCAACTCTCTGCCAAGTGAAGCACAACTCAAGAACTCTCACCACTCTCACTATGAAACTTCTTTAGTGCAAATGGGTGGAATGGAGGCATGACTAGGGTATATATAGAGGTGGGGAATAGCCCAATGACTGTCATAGGATGCTAGGGATGTGAGGGGATGAATTTAGCTCCATAACCCCTGACTTAACTCCCTCACCCTCATCCAAAACCCCCACTACTCCACATGACTTCATAGGATTCCCTCAAGTGATCATATAGCCTCATAACTGATTTGTTGGGGTCTTAATGCACCCAATAATCATTGCAAGCACCCCACAACGTCCCTTAATGCTTGAAATTCAATTTGGAGTCGTTAGGAATCGTCCACCACCGAATTCATGACATGAAACGCATAGGGCGTTATGAGTTCGCCATAACAGCAGGGTGGCGTGCTGGTGGCGCGCACCGCGCCGCCACCGCGCGGCCACCAGCCTGCGATTTTTTTTTTTAATAAATAATATTATGATTTTTAATCTCTTAAAAATCGTAATATGAATTATCCGAGTGATAGTGTGAATTTTGTGTTTGTTAATGATATATATTTTGGATGATTTTATGGTGATTTTGGTAGCACTTTACTCTTGTTGTGTTTGTTTTGTTGTTTGTAGGAAAATGGCATAGCAATGGAATAATTAGAGCAAAGTGGAAGAAAGAAAGAAAGAAAATGACATGCAACCATGACTTCCCTAGTCATGGCCATGACTAGGTAGAAGACCCAAGTCCATGGGCCCAAGCCATTACATAATTGAAGAATAATTGAAGATAGGGACCATGCAAAAAATAGGAGAATAAAGAGAAGAAAAAGAACAAAAATAGGAGAAGAAAAAGAAGGAAAAGAACAAAGAATGAAAGTGACACATCAACAAACAAGGAGGAAGAAAGAAATAAAAAGAGAGGGAGGAAGAAGAGAAGAGGAGGAGGAGGAGAAGTAAGAAGAAGAGAAGAAGGAAGAGAAGGAGGATAGCAAGAAGGAAAAGGAAGAAAACTCATCCATCCTCATCTCTTTTCTTGGTTTGGTTGTAAAATCTCTTCTTTACATTTGTTTTATTTTCTATGGATTTAGAGTAGTTTTTCATTTTCTCTAGTTTAAAGACTTGATTAAGAATGGCTTTTGGAATTTGTGAGATGATGTAATTTGTGAACTATGAAACTTGATGTTTGTTGGTATTTATGCAATTTCTATGTTTAAGGTTTACTATTGTTGAATTGGATGAATGTTTAGGGCCCAAATATTTGTCTAGTTTGATAGTTGAATGCCAATTCAATTTGGGTATCCGTAATTGTACTTGAATTGAATAGGTGGCAACCGGGTTGATTAGTTCCTTCCCGGGGAATTGTGTAATCAAATTGGAAATTACTCCGCGTAGGTAGTAATTGGTTTGAATCGGGCTTTTCTAGATTCTAATGCAATTGAACAATATTTTCTATGGGCGTACCTAGAAATGTTGATTTGATTAGGGATAATTAACGGGCGTACCTTAATTGTCTAATCTGTAAGGAAAAGTTGGTTGTCTAAGCGGACCTGACAACTATAACCGGTTTATTAACTTGCACAATGTTTATGCATCGATGATCTTATCCAATTGCCATTCCAAATCAATCTTTGAACTAGAGGTTTTTAATTCCAATACTTTGTTTTAAATTTATGTTCTTGATCTCACTCATCATTTTCATAGTTTGTAGAATTAATTAACTTTTTAGTTCTTGTTATTTTCTTATTGTTCTCAAAATACAAACCCCCCCTTTTAAATATTGTAAATATTATGAGAATGTGGTATTCCAATCCCTGAGGACTCGACCCTTGTCACCGCTATACTATATTTATTTTGTGCTTGGTGACACAGGAATTAAATTATCTTTTGCAGCTATACGACAAGCTGCCAAATTTTGGCGCCGTTGCCGGGGATTGGCGTTCAACTACTACATTCTGTGATATTTTTTTTTATCTTTTTAGTTTTAATTGGTATTTTCCTTGTTTATGCCTCGTTCTTCTCGTACAGGTGAGTTGATATTTGATCCAGAGATTGAGAAGACAGCTCGTAGATTGACAAGGGAAGCCAAGTTAAGAAAAAAATCTAAAGTTTCTACATCAACTTCTGGTTTATCATTGGCTACAGAGCTGGACACCTCTAGTTCCAGTAGTGAAGGAAGTGATACAGAATCTTTAGAAGAAAAAAACATTGTCATGGCTGAAGATAACCGCACATTGAGGGAGTTGGCTGCTCCTGACTTAACACAGCAGCCTTTATGCATTACATTTCCTACAATTGATGATGAAACTCCCTTTGAGTTAAAATCTGGATTGATCCATTTGTTGCCTGAATTTAATGGTCTTGCAGGTGAAGAGCCTCACAAGCATCTCCAGGAATTTGATGTAGTATGTTCAAGCATGAAACCCCCTGGAGTTACAGATGAACAAATCAAATTGAGGGCATTTCCATTCTCATTGAAAGGGAGTGCAAAAGATTGGCTCTATTATCTCCCGGCAGGTAGCATTACAACATGGACAGACATGAAAAGAAAATTCTTGGAGAAGTATTTCCCAGCCTCAAGAGCTGCAAATTTGAGGAAGGAAATATGTGGCATCAAACAACAATCAGGTGAAACGCTCCATGAATACTGGGAGCGGTTTAACAGGCTAATAATTAAATGTCCTCAACATCAAATCCCACCCCAATTGTTAATTCAATACTTCTATGATGGTTTGTTGTTGATGGACAGAAACATTATTGATGCTGCAAGTGGAGGAGCTTTGGTAAATAAGACTCCAACACAAGCCTGGGAGTTGATTGATCGAATGGCAGAGAATACTCAACAGTTTGGCACAAGGGATGCAAAGCCAACCAATATGCCAAGTGATTCTTCAATGCAAACAATGCAACAACAACTTTCAGAGTTGACAAGCTTTGTTCGTAAAATGGCCACAGGAAATATAAAGCCAACTGTCCAGGTGAAGGCATGTGGCATTTGCACAAGTATTGAACATCCAACTGATGCATGCCCAACTCTCCAAGAAGATACACCGGTGGATGTGAATGCACTTGAATATTCCAATTGGCGTCCACAGTACAATCCATATTCCAATACTTACAATCCAGGTTGGAGAGATCATCCAAATCTTCGGTATGGCAATCAACATCAACAACAAAATCATCCATCTTCGGCACCACAACAAGTGCACCCTCCTCGTCAATTTGAAAGGCAACCACCTCAAGCTACAACAAGTTCAAGTCCATCTTTGGAAGAATTGGTGAAATCCATGGCCACATCAACTTTGCAATTTCAACAAGACACGAAGGCAAGTATTGAAAAATTGCAAAGCCAAATCAATCAAGTGTCTGAGGAAGTTAGGCAAATTCGAGAGAAAGGAAAATGGCCAGCTCAACCCGAGCCAAACCCGAAGAATGTCAGTGCCATGATTTTGAGGAGTGGAAAAGAAGTTGAAGGTCCTTCTCCAATGTCAAAGGAACAAAATGAAGAACAAATTGAGAAGGAGATTGAAAAGGAGGCAGAAACTTCTAACAAGGTAAATTCTAAATGGATTCATTTATATCAAACTAAAATACCTCCTTTTCCCGACAGGTTAAAGAAGCCTCCAAAGGTTGATAAAAAGAAAGAGATGCTTGAAATATTCAAGAAAGTTCAATTGAACATTCCACTTTTGGAAGCCATCAATCAAATCCCCAAGTATGCTAAGTTCTTGAAGGAATTGTGCACCAACAAAAAGAAGCTTCGGGGAGATGAGTATATAATAGCAGGTGAGAGTGTATCTGCAGTCATAAAAAGAAAAATCCCACCCAAAACAGGTGATCCAGGTATGTTTTTAATTCCTTGCAAAATTGGAACGAAAGAGATGAGCAAAGCCATGTTAGATTTAGGTGCTGCGATAAATGTTATGCCAAGATCAATATATAATTCCCTAAATCTAGGTCCATTGAAAGAAACAGGAATTATTATTCAACTTGCTGATAGATCAAATGCTTATCCGGATGGTATGATAGAAGATGTGTTAGTTCAAGTTAATGATGCAATATTTCCTGTAGATTTCTATGTTGTGGACATGAACGATGATCATTGCTTTAATCCACCCCCTCTTTTGTTGGGAAGACCTTTTATGTATACTGCAGGAGTGAAGATTGATGTGAAGAAAGGCACTCTTACTTTGGAATTTGATGGAGAAGAACTTTCTTTCAATCTTTCTAATACTGTCAAATATCCTGATGATTCTAAAGCTTTATATGCTATTGATGTTATTCAACCTTGTGTGCAGGATATTCGTGAGCTTAATGGTAAAGACCCTGGAGATATTAAATGGATAGATACTGTAAACTTTGGGTCTAACAAAAAATTTAAGTTGAATGGAAAAGATCCACCGGAAGTATGGCTTGGAGCATTAAGGGATAAAAATGGTGGAATTGATTTGAATAATCATGAATGTCGAAAAAAATTGCAATTGCAGAAGTTTGGTGGATTTTGGTATGATGCTTATGAGAATGGTTGAAGAATTTGGAAGAAGTCTAGCTCGAGGACTTTAAACAATGCGCTTCTTGGGAGGCAACCCAAGCAAATAAATTATTTTTATGCTATATATTTTGCTATATTGATGAATATATTTTGGTTTAAATTTGATATCTAATAGTCTTTTGTCAATGATTTTGTAGATGTGAAGATGGAATTTGGGATCAAGAAACAAGTGGTGATGTGTGAAAGGGGAATTCTCAGTGAAGAAGGCCATTGGTAGTTATGAGCATGATTAACTAGTATATTAAAAAAAAAAAAAAAAAAAAAAATTTAAAAAAAAAAAAAATAAAATAATTAAATAATAATAATATATATATATAATTAATTAAGTTGAATTCAGGAAGGAACATACCTCTTAATCATGCCCATGCCCAAGATCATGACAATTGCTATTTTGAAGGCCAAATTCCAGACTAGCAGGTAGCCCTTATTCATGGCCATGACCAAGTTGCATCTCCCAAGCTGTGTAAAAAGGAGTTGAGACTTTATTTTCCAGAGAGGTACACATCCCTTATTCATGCCCATGATTAAGAACCACTTACCAAGCTGTTTTAAAGGCCAATTTTCAGCAAACTTAGTGCCCTCTATTCATGCCCATGCCTAATCCCTAAATGGTTTACTGAAACAAATACTCCCCACATCCCTCAACACAGCTATTTTCTTTCTCTCTCTTTGGTTTCTTCTTCCCCAAATCCCACCACCCACCACAACCATCTTCTTCCTCTCCACCGGAGTGCAACCGGAGTACCACTGTCCGCCGGCCGTCTCCGTCGTCTCTCTCTCCAGCCACCACACCTCCGCCGTCCAACCTCCGTCGCCGGCGCGACAGCCTCGCCGCTCGCCCTCTCTCGCCGTCGATCGTACGCCGCCGTAGCTCCGCCGCCTCTCTCCCTCGTCCCTTGCTTTCCGCCGCCGACGCTCGCACCGGCCATCCCCTCCAGTCGCCTCCCGTCGCCGGACCCTCCGCTTGCACGCCACCGCCGCGCCTCTCTGTCTCGCCGGAACTCCGTCGCCCAGCGCCACCCTTCACCTCGCCCCTCAACGTCGCCCTTCCACAGCCCTCCGGCCGGAACCCTAACCTCCCACCTCTCGTCCGCCGCCTCCTGGTTTTATCTCCTCCGCGCCGCTCGCTCGCCCACCACCATCTCGACAGCACCACCGCCACCACCGCGAAAGCGCAGCGCCGCCGCGATCGAGCGCCCTCCGCCACCACCCATCATCGCCGGAACCCAGATCCGCCGCCGCGCTGTTTTCCGAGCTCCGCCGCACTGTCTCTCGTCTTCAACCACCTTCGCGAACGCAGGTCCAACTCCGGCCACCACCATCATCTTCAACTCCTACTTCGTACGCGCCGCCCCTCATCGCAGCCGTCCTCAGCTCCGCCTCCACCCTCCGCTCGCCTCCGCCATCCCGGATCCAACACCCCTGAACCACCAGCCGCCGCCGCCGCACTACCCTCGCTCCACCCGAGATCCGGCAGGCCACCCCTCGCCATCTCCGTTCGCTCTCCGCCACCGCCACAACATCCACCTCGCACCACCACCCATGTCTCGTCTTCGCGCTCTCCTGAACCAGCGCCGCCACCGCTCCCATCAACCGCCTCCGTCGCTCCTGTTCTCACCCGAGATCCGGCAGCCCACCATCGCCGTCCCTCTCACCCGGATCCGCCTTCGCCGCCACTGATTTCAGCCGCCGGCCACCGCACTCCACAGCTCCTCCGATCGCTCGTACGCCGCTGTTCGCGCCGCCCCTCGCCGTCCTCTTCTTCTATCTTCTGCAACCGGAGCACCGCCGTCGTCCCTTAACTACCGCAGCACCAGCTACACCGCCGACCACCCATCGTCCTCCTCAACAAGATCCGCCGCTCGTCGCCTCCACCCAACGCCGCCAGACGCGCCGCCGCTGCTTCGCGAATCCGGCCACCTCCGTCGCTCCCGGTCTCTGCCTGTATCATTTGCTACCCCCTGCACTGTGATATGGTAATCTCTTTTCAATTTGGGGTGCAAGTATTGAACTGTGGTAATTCTTCTTTTTTGTGGGCATCTTGATTTCTTATGAGTTGAATATTGAGAAAAGTGCATAATTGTGGGCTTATTTTGTTTTGCAAGTGGTGGAATTGTTAATTGGAAAGGAATTTGCTTATGAGTTTAAAAAGTTAATAATCCATCGTTAAGCTTGCAATTTGATGTTTTTGTCTAGAAATGATACTGCTTGGGAAGTTTTCTGTGTGCAGAGATTCAAAAATGTCAAGTAGTCATGTTAAAGCATTTCAACATTCCACCTTGCCGTGCTATCAAACCCCTCATGAGTTCCAGGGAAGTCCTTTTCTATTCACCTTTTAATACATTGAGGACAATGTAGATTTTAGGTGTGGGGGAGGAACTATCTATGCATTGCTTGCCATTTTATGTGAAAAATTAAAAAAAAAAAAAAAAAAATTAAAAAAAAATTAAATTAAAAAAAAATCAAGTTGTTTTATATGATTTTTTTGTTTTATGTGAATTTTTTTGAATTTGATGTGAATACATGACTGAATTGAATCTATGAGGTTTAAGTTGACAAGTCTTTTGAATATGATTGATGATGTCTGGCGTTGAACATGTGAAGCCAACTATTTTGTGAACCTATGTGAGAATCTGAGCCTCTTTCCAAAATGCTTGTTGTTTCTAAAAGAAAAATACACTTATCACAAGCTTTTGGAAATTTCTTTCTTGTGTGAATTATGTGATAATCATTTCGACATTCTAGAATTTGAATGATTATACATGTTGAACTTGCATTGATTGAATCCAATATTCTGAACATGATAAGGGCATTAGGATAAACCTTTTTAGCCTTCTTGTTGGCCTTAACCCATACTTTTATCCCTAGTTTTCCACTTTGAGCCTTTTATCCATTTTCTTTGTTTATATATAACCCTTAGCCTATTAAGCCTTTTTTTTGTCATACCATTGCTTTCGAACCCTAGTGATTGGAGTACTTTCATAAGTCATTATGGTTGAATTTTTGTGTCGGTTGCGAAAAAAAAAAAAAAAAAGAAAAAAAAAAAAAAAGAAAAAAAAAAAAAAAAGCTTAGAAATTATTTTCTTTTGGAATTCTCAAGGTATTTTGTTGGATTCTTGTAGTACTTGATTGATTGTCAAAAATGTTTGTATATATATATTCCCCTAAAAAAAAAATAAAAAAAAAAAAATAAAAATAAAAAAAAAATACAAGGGCAGTGGATGGATATAGCTTGACAAGTGTTCCTCTGACCTCAGTGTTATGAACATAGAGTTGAAGTTCCGTCTGCACTTTTCAGATTGTTGAATTCCTCTAATAAACATGTCTAAGCTATTGAAGCCCACGAAAAAAAAAAGAAAAAAATAAAAAAAAAAAAAATAAAAAAAAATAAAAGGGGATATATGTTTGGCAAGTTTTGTTTTTGTTTGTTTTTTTTACTTTGGGAATTTTGGGATTGTTTGAAAGTTGTATATAGGATGATCTTTTGGTTTGTTTATTTTAGAAAATCTTGGGAGGATAGAATAGAGGTAATCTTTGTTCTTTTGAACCTCTTAGTTTTGTTTTGGTTTGGCAACCATGATGTGCTATGAAGTTTTCTATGATGACTCTTTGGAAGTACTTGCATTCACTTTAGCCTTTCTTTTCCCTTTTTCTTCCTACCCCAACCATGGCCCTGTTATAACCCTTTGTGAAAGACCCTTTGATTCTTAATGTTGGATAATATATCTTTGCATGGGAAATGTGATTTTCATTCAAGCCTATGGGATTTTCATTTTGATTTATCACTTGAGTGCTTATTTGTTCAACCACACTTGATATTGAGAGGAGTGCATACACTTTACCCATGGGAGGTGTTGGCTTAATATGTTTGATGTTGGATTAATTTGATTGTACTTGAATGGACTTGTTGATTTTAAACTCTCAATGATTTAATTTGGTTTCTTTTGACTCTATGCTTGAGGGCAAGCATACTTTAGGTGTGGGGGAATTTGATAGTGTGAATTTTGTGTTTGTTAATGATATATATTTTGGATGATTTTATGGTGATTTTGGTAGCACTTTACTCTTGTTGTGTTTGTTTTGTTGTTTGTAGGAAAATGGCATAGCAATGGAATAATTAGAGCAAAGTGGAAGAAAGAAAGAAAGAAAATGACATGCAACCATGACTTCCCTAGTCATGGCCATGACTAGGTAGAAGACCCAAGTCCATGGGCCCAAGCCATTACATAATTGAAGAATAATTGAAGATAGGGACCATGCAAAAAATAGGAGAATAAAGAGAAGAAAAAGAACAAAAATAGGAGAAGAAAAAGAAGGAAAAGAACAAAGAATGAAAGTGACACATCAACAAACAAGGAGGAAGAAAGAAATAAAAAGAGAGGGAGGAAGAAGAGAAGAGGAGGAGGAGGAGAAGTAAGAAGAAGAGAAGAAGGAAGAGAAGGAGGATAGCAAGAAGGAAAAGGAAGAAAACTCATCCATCCTCATCTCTTTTCTTGGTTTGGTTGTAAAATCTCTTCTTTACATTTGTTTTATTTTCTATGGATTTAGAGTAGTTTTTCATTTTCTCTAGTTTAAAGACTTGATTAAGAATGGCTTTTGGAATTTGTGAGATGATGTAATTTGTGAACTATGAAACTTGATGTTTGTTGGTATTTATGCAATTTCTATGTTTAAGGTTTACTATTGTTGAATTGGATGAATGTTTAGGGCCCAAATATTTGTCTAGTTTGATAGTTGAATGCCAATTCAATTTGGGTATCCGTAATTGTACTTGAATTGAATAGGTGGCAACCGGGTTGATTAGTTCCTTCCCGGGGAATTGTGTAATCAAATTGGAAATTACTCCGCGTAGGTAGTAATTGGTTTGAATCGGGCTTTTCTAGATTCTAATGCAATTGAACAATATTTTCTATGGGCGTACCTAGAAATGTTGATTTGATTAGGGATAATTAACGGGCGTACCTTAATTGTCTAATCTGTAAGGAAAAGTTGGTTGTCTAAGCGGACCTGACAACTATAACCGGTTTATTAACTTGCACAATGTTTATGCATCGATGATCTTATCCAATTGCCATTCCAAATCAATCTTTGAACTAGAGGTTTTTAATTCCAATACTTTGTTTTAAATTTATGTTCTTGATCTCACTCATCATTTTCATAGTTTGTAGAATTAATTAACTTTTTAGTTCTTGTTATTTTCTTATTGTTCTCAAAATACAAACCCCCCCTTTTAAATATTGTAAATATTATGAGAATGTGGTATTCCAATCCCTGAGGACTCGACCCTTGTCACCGCTATACTATATTTATTTTGTGCTTGGTGACACAGGAATTAAATTATCTTTTGCAGCTATACGACAAGCTGCCACCGAGATTGTTGGGATAATTCGATACATCTATCCCGAGTCGCGATTATCCGAAATGTTTAATTCCGTTCTCTCGGAATTAATTCGATTTCGATAAATAAATCGAAATTTCTTAACTTTCGGATTTTAAAATTTGATGTCGATTTCTCGGGTATTACAGTCTACCCTCCTTAGAAATCAACTTCGTCCTCGAAGTTGGGTCGCACTCGGACTGATAGTAATGCATGTAATAATTGACACGCATAAAATATTTGAGGTTTGAAAATTAAATTCTTACCTCGGCGTGCGACGACTCTCTGCGGGGTATCACATCCTCCCCCCCTTAGAACTACAGTTATGTCCCCATAACTTCTCACGAGTCGTGTTGGAAAAGGTTGGGATACTTTTGCTTCATATCCGATTCCAACTCCCACGTCGCTTCTTCCATACCATGATTAGACCATAGTACCTTTATCATTCTCACGGTCTTGTTTCTTGTGACTCTTTCTTTGACGTCCAGTATATCGATCGGATACTCCTCATACGTCAGATCATCGTCCAGCTCAATCACATCAGTTTGCAAGACGTGAGTTGGATCGTGCACATATTTCTTCAGCTGAGAAACATGAAACACGTTGTGCACCCGTGATAATTCCGGTGGAAGAGCCAATCGGTAGGCCAAGGTACCTACACGGTCTAAAATCTCGTATGGACCAATGTAACGAGGACTCAGCTTCCCTCGTTTGCCAAATCGCATCACCCCCTTCATGGGTGACACCTTTAGCATAACCTTGTCTCCCACTTGGAATTCCAACTCTTGTCGCCTCGTATCGGCATAGCTCTTTTGGCGATCTTGTGCGGCCTTCATCTTTTGTTGGACAATCTGGATCCGTTTACTCATATCTTCAATGAGCTGAGGTCCAACAACTACAGAATTTTCATCCTTTGTCCAGCATAGCGGACTGCGACACTTGCGTCCATAGAGAGCTTCGAACGGTGCCATGCCAATACTAGCATGGTAACTGTTGTTATACGAGAATTCAATTAGCGGTAAGTGGTTCTCCCAACTTCCCTTGAATTCAAGTACACACGCTCTAAGCATATCCTCAAGCGTTTGAATTGTCCGCTCCGTCTGACCGTCGGTCATCGGATGAAAGGCTGTTCTCATCTTGATGTGGGTTCCCAAGGCTTCTTGTAATTTTGTCCAAAAATTTGAGACAAATCTACTGTCTCGGTCCGAAATAATATCATGTGGCACTCCGTGTCTTCGAACCACATTATCGATATACGCCTTGGCTAGTTGATCCATCGACCAATTGTCTTTCATTGGTATAAAGATGGCAGTCTTTGTTAACCGATCAACTCTTACCCAAATTTTGTTCATCCCTCGAGGAGATCTTGGTAAGCCCGAGACAAAGTCCATGGAGATACTATCCCATTTCCAACTTGGGATCTCCAACGGTTTCACCAATCCCAATGGCTTTTGCCGTACTGCCTTTACCTTTTGGCAAGTTATACATTTAGCCACAAAATCCGCAACATCTTTCTTCATTCTCGGCCACCAATAGATTTTCTTCAAATCATTGTACAGCTTATCACCACCAGGGTGTACTGAATAAGGCGTACTGTGGCCTTCTTCCATCAATTTTTGCTTCAATTCCTCACACTTGTGAGGAACGCACCACCTCCCTTTAAAGCGAATACTCCCGTCATCGTGGATTGTGAATCCTACCGCTTTTTCCTCGTCCATCTTCTCCTTGATCCTCTTGAGATTCTCATCGTCCGGCTGAGCTGCCAGAATCTCGCCAAATACGGTAGATTCAATCGTCACGGCATTCACCCTTTCTACCACAGTCCCATAATGGACTAGTTCAGTTTCCAACCTTGCTAAGTCCATATATAGTCCTGACGGTAAAATAAGAGTGTTTGTCGTGTGCTTCGCCTTTCGGCTCAATGCGTCTGCCACGACGTTTGCCTTTCCTTCGTGATAGGCTATATCCAGGTCGTAGTCTTTGATTAACTCAAGCCATCTCAGTTGCCTCATATTTAACTCCTTTTGAGTAAATATGTACTTGAGGCTCTTGTGGTCCGTGAACATCCGACATGTTCGTCCGTATAAGTAGTGTCGCCAAATCTTGAGAGCGAACACCACCGCGGCTAATTCTAGATCGTGCGTCGGATAATTCTCCTCATGCGGCTTGAGTTGTCGCGATGCGTAGGAAATAACCCTCTGGTTTTGCATAAGTACACACCCGAGTCCTTCTTTTGAAGCGTCACTGTACACTTCAAAATCTTCCGTTTCTGATGGAAGTATCAGGACTGGCGCTGTCGTAAGTCTTTTCTTGAGTTCTTGGAAAGACTTTTCGCACTCTGTGGTCCATTCGAACTTTAACCCCTTCTTCAGCAGTTGGGTCATTGGCCTTGCAATCTTGGAGAAATCTTTCACGAATCTTCTGTAGTATCCGGCTAGTCCAAGAAAGCTTCTTACTTCTGTCTGACTCGTCGGTGCCGGCCAATCAATCACTGCCGATATTTTTGCCGGGTCAACCGACACTCCCTTAGCCGATACTATGTGCCCCAAGAATGCGACTTCCTTCATCCAAAATTCGCATTTCGATAGTTTTGCGTACAACTGATTTCTCCTCAGAGTTCCGAGTACTTGATGCAAGTGTTTCGTATGCTCCTCATCGTCCCTTGAGTAAACTAGAATGTCATCGATGAATACGACGACACAAGAATCCAGCAACTCTCGGAAAACATTATTCATGAGGTTCATGAATACTGCGGGAGCGTTTGTGAGACCAAAGGACATTACAGTGAATTCGTAGTGCCCATATCTCGTACGAAACGCTGTCTTCGGTATATCCTTCTCGGCTATACGCAGTTGGTGGTATCCCGATCTCAGGTCGATCTTGGAAAATACCGAAGCTCCTCTCAGTTGATCGAAAAGGTCTTCGATCCTGGGTAGCGGGTATTTGTTCTTAATCGTGACTTGATTAAGACCTCTGTAGTCTATGCATAACCGAAGTCCACCGTCCTTCTTTTTAACGAATAGGATTGGCGCTCCCCAAGGTGACGTACTCGGTCGAATATAACCTTTTGATAACAACTCTTCTAGTTGTTCCTTCAGCTCTTTCATTTCTGCTGGTGCCATGCGATAAGGTGCCTTGGATACCGGTTCGGTTCCAGGTACCAGATCAATCGTGAACTCAACCTCTCGCTCAGGTGGCATCCCTGGGATATCTTCTGGGAAAACGTCAGGATATTCATTTATGGCAGGGATCTCGTCGATCTTGTTTCCCTCATCGTTGAGGTTATGCACATAGCATGCATATAAGTGATAGTCTTTCCGTATGAGGTTGTAGAACCTCAAGGCATTCACTACCTTAGCGTTTTTCTTTCGAGGCTGCATGTAATACACAACCTTCCTCCCTCGACTCTTGGCTAAGGAAATCTTCTGCTTCTGGCACTCAATAACAGCTTTATATTGAGTCAGAAAATCCATGCCTAAGATGACGTCGAAATCCCCAAGATCAAACTCAATTAGATTCGTGAAGAATTCTAGGTTCTTGATTACTATCGGGGTTCCATCGTATCGTTTCAAACATGATATCACCTTGCCCGATGGTAATTGAATTCCTATGTTAATGTTCGTAGGCGCTGGTAGATCTATGGCGGATATAATCCTTGTAGATATTAAAGAACAGCTCGCGCCTGAATCGAACAAAACTTTAACGGACACGCTTAAAGCAGTAAACGTACCAGTGATCACTTCTCCTTGAGCGGCCAAATCCGCTTGGTTGATCACATTCAAGCGTCCCATTGCTCCCCCCTGATTTCCTTGTTGGTTGTGATTTAGAGGTGGCCTCTGTGCCTGTGGAACCCTCTGACCTTGATTGGTTTGCTGGTTCGCGCCAGCCGGCCTGTTCCCTTGAGGACGGTTCAGCAGATCCGGCCTCTTCTCGATACGATCCTCTCTCGTCCAGCACTCCTTCTTCATATGGCCTTCTCGGCCACACCGGTAACAATGCCCTGGTCTTGGGCATTCACGCACCAAGTGCGGAATGTCGCACTTCTGGCATCTGGGTATGAAGGCGCCCTGGTTATTCGGCCTCCGGTTTCCTTGGCCTCCTCGATTGAATTCCCTGTTATCTGGCCTCTTCTGACCGTCATTTCTCCCTTGGTCATTTCCCCTCCTGAAGTGATTTCCAGTGTTATTGTTCCGGTTCTTTTTATCAAAGTTGTTTAGACCCTTGCTCGACTCCCCATGGTCCTTGCGCTTTAGCTGTTGTACCCGTGCGATTGCCACTGCACGATCGTAAACAGCCTGCAGAGTTGTGTTCTGTCCGCCAACTAGAATCTCTCTGATGCTGAGGTTTAGTCCTATCTCAAACTTCTGGGCTTTGTCAGCATCAGTCGGTACCAGCCTTGGAGCGAAACGGATGAGTTCCTTGAACCTCGCGTAGTATTCCTGTACCGTCTGAGTACCCTGACGAAGGTTGATAAACTCTTCTTATTAGCAGTCTTCGTGCTAAGGGGGTAAAATCTTTCTCTCATCATCTCCTTGAATTCTTCCCAAAAATAAACTTGCTCGCCATCAGCTAGCCCTCCTTGGTGGTTCTGCCACCATTCATCCGCCTCCCCACTTAAGTAGTACGCCGCTACTCTCACTTTCTCATTCTCGGGACATCTGACGGCGTTCAAAAGCTTTTCAAAAGTCCTAATCCAGTCTTCTAGCTTTGCGGGATCCTCCTGTCCCTCGTAATGGGGCGGTTGGTAGGGGTTTACCATTGCCAGATAGTTAATACGGGCTGCCGGCGGAGGTACCGCCGCTTGGGCCCTATTAACTTCGGCATTGCCCAGCGCTATGAGGACTTGCTCTACTGTCCTCAGCCGTGCGTCCACAACATTGGGTACGGCGCCCGCCTGACCTCCAACATTGGGTGGGTTTGCACCCACTGGCCCATTTGCTCCGTCCGGGTTTAGTGGTGCCCCACCTTCGGCGGTTACATTAGGGATGGCATTGTTAGCAACAGGGTTTTCCCTTCGCGGTCTTCCCCTAGGCGGCATTCTGTTAGATAAGCACGCAAGGGTAAGAATCAAATTCTACGGTAAGTTAGTAGTCAAGTTAGTAGGTTCTAACATCTCAAGTACGCAGAATTCTAAAAGAGACGACGCAACAAAGGAAAGGGAAAAATGCTTCACTAGATCATTTAGGAAAAATTATAAAGCAGCTACAATGGAAGGCAAATCAAGGTAATATGAAATACGGAAAGCAATAGATAATCCAACGATATGATGCAATCAATCTAGTAGATAACCGGGAGAATAGCCGAGGAGTGCCCTGTCATGCTCATACTCGCCATCGGAGTCAAGAGGTATCGGTGGGTCCACTACCTCTGCCTCTGGTTCCTCCTCATCCACACCCTCAATATCAATATACATGTCCGGGTCCTCCTCCTCTTCCTCTTCCTCCTCAGGTTCCGGTGCATTGAGTCGGTTTTGAAGGTCAACAATCTCATGCTCCAAAGTGAACACACGCCCCCTAAGCATGTGGTTGTTGTGTTGCTCCTCATGAAACAGAGTTTCAAGAGCAGCGATGCGGCCCAAATCCTGCTGTCGAGCATTCCTCAATTTCTCCAACTCTTTCTCGATACCTTTTACATGATCCTTATATGCACTAACCTCATCACGGCTATGTCTTAACTCATGCATGATACTAGTCATCGAACATAGCATATCGGTCATCATGTTAAAAAGCTTTGGGTCGGTCATCTAAAAAAAATAAATTTATAACATATCAATATCTTGCACATTTCAAGCACATATGTTATTGCATATGTACCCCCCAAAAAAAAAATAATATTTTGAGACTTGTCGAATTTTTGAGATATATTTTTCCATGGGTTTTAAAATAAATTTCCTTTCCATGGAAATAGTATTTAAAAAGCTTAAAATAATATTTAATATCTTGGGCCTCTATATTGGGCCGAAAAATAATAGCTTTTAAAAATAAATAATTCGGGCTCTGATACCACTTTGTAACACCCCGGATTTGGTTACCCAGGCCGGGACGCTACCGCCACACCCTTCCAAACAAGACCCGATCAAATCGAGCTTATTTAAAAGGATGCTAAGGCTTAAGTTGCATCATTAACTTAAAAATGTTTAAAAACCATTCAAATAAGCCCGAAGTTTAATCAGAGTATCACACACGTAATAATAATAAGCAGTGCGGAAGTAAAAATAAACAGGGCCAAAACATGCGGCCAAAACCAGAGTCTAAGTCCAATGCATAAATTAAAAATAAAATGCGTCAAGTCTTCTTTTAAAAATGGAAATCCCATCCCTCCATGCGATGCTTACTCTGCGAAATCTGAAAGGAAAATAAAACAACAATTTATCAGTACAAAGGTACTGCGTAAGTTAATATATAGTACAACGAATTTTAAAAGTTTTTAGGAGAGTATACAAAATAATATATTTATTTAAAAAGACGAGTAAATAAATTAATTTAAAATCTCTTACACATAATCCACGAATATTTTACCAATGTTCGTTATGATCGAGGACACCCAATATGACCTTGGGAACTTACACCCACAAGGTCTCCATTAACATGATTCTAGGCCTAAGCCCTTTCGAATCAACCCGCCTCTGGGACTCGTACCCACGAGGGATGTGAAAGCAGTGACCCTATTGTAACACCCCAGATTTTTATCAACGTCCAAGGGAATAAAAATTTATTCCGATCAATGTTGAAATATTTCCGAGAAGAAGAAAATAATTTATCACAATAAATTATTGCTCGGAAATAAAACGCCGATAGAATTAAATTCAAAATGGAATAAAAGAGGGAAAGGAAGCCCGAAGACATTCCATGAATTGAGTAAAAATAATTGGAGTTAAGTTCATGAAGGAAAAGAATTTTAATTCCAAGAACCCGTGAAGTCGAAAGAAATTTAATGATACAAGTTATTACACGGGAATCAAAAGACGACGAATTGAAAGCCGACGAAACCGAGACCGACGGACTTAAGATTTTAACATGAAGTTCAATTGAGTCAAGATAAATTTAAGATAAGAATTTATGATCCGAGAATGACCCGAAAAATCAAGCCCGAAACCGTAGGAGGACAGAAGTCCGAAAGAGAGGAGGAAAAACACGACGGATCGCACGACCTCGCCCGGACCGAAGTCCAGGCGAGAGTGGCGCGCACCCGGCGCGGGGTTTAGCCAAACAGCGCGCCAACCCCGCGCCATCGCCGCGGCGACGTTTGTCGCGTTTTGGGTGGCGCGCACCCGGCGCGGCCTTTGGCTGATTCGCGCGCCAACCCCGCGCCAACGTCCTGACAGCAGCCATTGTCGCGTTTTGGCGACTTTCTTGCCATATTCCTTGACCCCAACGCGAGAATCTTGCTTGGTCACGGGGGAGGCATCTTTTGGACGTCATTGGTTGTCCATAACACTCCATTTTCAGTCATCAAACACCCCAAGCTCCTCCCAAACTCTCCAAAAACTCTCCCTAAGCCAAACACCTTCCGGCGAACTTCCGGCGAACTTTCCGGCAATCAAATCCTACCAAGGTAGTGTGGAGATCAAGGATTTGCAGACATTGGATTGTTGGTAAGGTGTCAATCAAGTTCCTTATTGCTTTAAGATCATAATCAACCTTCTAACTTACGGATCTTTACTTGAAAACACGTTCGTAGCCAAAGGAGAAGAAGAACGTGTTACGTAGATCCGTTCGTGGCGATTTTGGACGAATCGATCAACCTTAGAACGTTCAAGGAACTCACTCTCTGTAAGTTGATAACTTACATATCAATACGGGTGGTTTGAAGACATCCGAAACATTGAATCTTAAACGAAACGTTAAAATCAAACCTAAAAACCCCAATCTACGTATTTTCTGAAATCCGAACAAAACTCTTACTTCGAGCATTCAAACCTGAAAACTCAAAACTAAGATTTTGATCCTAAGATCTCAAGCTATATTGTGTAAAAATTTCAGAATTTTTCATCAAGTTTTGATACCCCAAATCAAGTCGGACATATTCTGCGTTTTAAGAACTTTCAAAAATTTACAGATTTCTTAACCGAACTTGATGAGCATATTTCTATCATTTCTAGTCCGAACCAATCTTCATGATCTAAACAAAAGTTATAGATCTATGAGTCTTGAATACCTCTGTAAAATTTCATGCATTTTCATCAAGTTTTGATACCCCAAATCGAATCGGACATATTCTGCGTTTTAAAGAATTTTCAAAGGTTCACAGATTTCTTAAACGAACTTGATGAGCATATCTCTATCATTTCTAGTCCGATCCAATCTTTGAGTTCTAAACAAAAGTTGCATATAATCATGTCTTAAATAATTGCCCATGCTTAAGTTTTAAATTATGAAATTTAAATGTGTCTTTAAAGTATGCCTTATCTTCGCATTCTTTTTAAAAATGTTTTTATGCATGGCAAAGGGTTTTATCTTAATTACTAAAAATCTAACCCCTTTATTGTCATGTAAGGATTGACTTACTCAGTATTTTATAATACTGATAAAAACCGTTGTTCATTTTTTTTCTGTTACAGAGTACGGAGCATGATCACTCATTGGGGGATCATTTTGGGTACTTAATTGTTTATTTTACGTGACTTGCATGAACGGGTCTGTTAAACCCGTGGTTTGGCCATGTCGGCCCTATATTTCAAATTCCGCTGCATACACTTTACTTCCGCTGCGTACTTTATATATATTCTCGCTGCAACTCTGATGTAGTATTTTTAAACTATCTATGAATGGGCTACTTGAATATTTTAAATCCTGAAAAACCATAGCCTTACATCTCTTTAGTGAGCTCGGAGAAACCGTGTCTTGCTAGAAAGGTGTGGCGGTGGCATCCCGGCCTGGGTTACCAAATCCGGGGTGTTACAATGTGGTATCAGAGCCCAGACTATTTTAAAGCTATTTATTTTAAAGAAAATATCTGATACCAATGTGGTATCAGAGCCCAGACTATTTTAAAGCTATTTATTTTAAAGAAAATATCTGATACCAAAGTGGTATCAGAGACCGGATTATTTTGAAGCTATTATATTTTAAAGAGCCCGGAATATTTTAAAACTACTATTTTAAAGAGCTCGGAATATTTTTAAACTATTATTTTCAAGTATTATTATTTTTAAAGTTATCATTTCTAAACTAGTAATATATTTTTAAGATCCCAATTATTATTTTGAAGTTAAAGCCCAAATTTTTAGCCAAAAATTTTTTTTAAGCCCAATAAATTATTTTGGCCCAATAACCTTGTTTTTATTAAAAGCCCAAATAATTTATTTCTTTCGGCCCAATATAGCGGCCCAAACCTTTTATCCTTATTTTAATCTATCCATGGAATAAATTTACTTTTAAAACCCATGGATAAATAAATGCATGCATAAAATTTTTTTTTATTTGGGGGGATCACATATGCATATGCATACATAAATGTTTGTACTAACCTCTTATGTGAATCGTTTGTGATACATACCATTCTCACACTAGCATTCGGCTAGACCTTGACTCTTGACTTAGAAGCGTTAGCTCGAGACTAGTTGTGCCTTAGTTTTAGATCTTGATCGTCTATGCTTAACGTGCACATAACTATTCTCTACCTTTCTTCCAAAGATCTTCACCTAGACGATATATTATGACTTGTCGAGAAACCTAACGATGAGAACGATGAACGCCTACATTGACCCTCAACAGAATATACGATACTCTAAACGCCGTATAGCTCAACTTAGAGATGACCTACAACCCTTCTGAAACTTAAGAGCGGCTGACTGTGAACGCATAAATAACCTATAGACCCAACTTCAAAAACTTACCAAACGGAACGAAGAAATGATAGATAGGTTCGAAGCCCGACGGAGGAAGACCCTACCAACGAGGCTTAAGGAGATTGAAGATTTCTCAACGCCATCTATCTACCTTTGTCTAGTTATTCCTTTCCGAGAAATAGAAGCACTATCTCACCTCCTATCTCTGTACGAAAATTCCTTATATATATATACAACAAACCTACGCCATAAACCTACGCCAAGGCGATCGATTCTCCAACAAGTGAACATTATCAACTCTAAAACAACTCCTACCAACACCGTTTGATTCAGTAAATCATTATTCTTCCAACACTGTATTAAATCCTTACAATCAAATCCTTGCGCTTCGTGACAGAATGGCACCTAGAGGAAGACCTAACAATCCACCCATCCCACCCAACACCAATGAAGAGCTACGACAACCCGATGAACCAGTGCAAGACGTTAGTGCAACCAATCAAGGAGGGGAAGTAGCCCCCATGCCTAAGAACTTAAGTGACCGATTAAGAGCTATAGAAGAAGCTGTGGATGCCTTGGGGAATGCACTAATCAACCAAGGGCAAGGCAAGAGAAAACGAGACCACAGAACCGATAACTACTTAGGAATGAACCATATTCGGGGAGGCCCGAATAGACCACCTCAAGGCAACGGTGGAAGAAACAGAGGGATGGTTTACAACCATGGTGACTATGCGCCACCGTGCCCAAAATGTGGTAACCCACATTATGCGAGAGGATGCCCTAAGCCCGGAGCGTGCTTTCGGTGTGGTCGATTTGGTCATCAGCTACGTGACTGCCGAACGCGGATAGAGAATATTGACAAGAGAAAGAAAGTGACCATTAAACCTGACCAGCCACAGAACTCAAACAGTCGGGATGGCAACCATGAAGCATCCATACCACGCTGCCCGCAGTGCCACCAAGCCCATCTGGTGCGCGAATGCCCAAGGCGCGGAACTTGTTATAGATGTGGTGGGGAAGACCACATGATTAGAGAATGCAATGTTCGTGAAGAGATGATTGAGAAAAGGCTAGATCTGGTGGACCCTCAACAAGGGAATCAAGGAAGAGACATGTGATGATTGAACGACATTGATCAAGCTGACTTGCCAGCTCATTGAGGAAGGATCGTAGACGATGATACTCGAACCTTCGTGGGAATAATACATAGACAGTTATGGGGACATACCTGTAATCTTAAGGGGGGGAGGATGTAATACCCCGTATTTCGAAACTCGAATATTTTGTATCCCAAATAAATTTTTGAACTACGTAATGACTTGATCCCTTCACAGGGTACGTAGGCAACTTGGAAATTTCAATTCTGGGTTCAGTCAAACAATAATCAAACAACAAACGATGATCAACAATCAAACAATAATCAAACAACAAACGATGATCAACAATCAAACAATAATCAAACAACAAACGATGATCAACAATCAAACAATAATCAAACAACAAACGACGATCAACAATCGAACAATAATTCAATAACACAACATCGCAAATAGTAAACAAAAAGGACCATAACTCTTCGCGCGAGAAAAGCCGAAGCACAACTTCGAGGACGAAGTTGATTCTTAAGGGGGGGAGAGTGTAACACCCCAGATTTTTATCAACGTCCAAGGGAATAAAAATTTATTCCGATCAATGTTGAAATATTTCCGAGAAGAAGAAAATAATTTATCACAATAAATTATTGCTCGGAAATAAAACGCCGATAGAATTAAATTCAAAATGGAATAAAAGAGGGAAAGGAAGCCCGAAGACATTCCATGAATTGAGTAAAAATAATTGGAGTTAAGTTCATGAAGGAAAAGAATTTTAATTCCAAGAACCCGTGAAGTCGAAAGAAATTTAATGATACAAGTTATTACACGGGAATCAAAAGACGACGAATTGAAAGCCGACGAAACCGAGACCGACGGACTTAAGATTTTAACATGAAGTTCAATTGAGTCAAGATAAATTTAAGATAAGAATTTATGATCCGAGAATGACCCGAAAAATCAAGCCCGAAACCGTAGGAGGACAGAAGTCCGAAAGAGAGGAGGAAAAACACGACGGATCGCACGACCCCGCCCGGACCGAAGTCCAGGCGAGAGTGGCGCGCACCCGGCGCGGGGTTTAGCCAAACAGCGCGCCAACCCCGCGCCATCGCCGCGGCGACGTTTGTCGCGTTTTGGGTGGCGCGCACCCGGCGCGGCCTTTGGCTGATTCGCGCGCCAACCCCGCGCCAACGTCCTGACAGCAGCCATTGTCGCGTTTTGGCGACTTTCTTGCCATATTCCTTGACCCCAACGCGAGAATCTTGCTTGGTCACGGGGGAGGCATCTTTTGGACGTCATTGGTTGTCCATAACACTCCATTTTCAGTCATCAAACACCCCAAGCTCCTCCCAAACTCTCCAAAAACTCTCCCTAAGCCAAACACCTTCCGGCGAACTTCCGGCGAACTTTCCGGCAATCAAATCCTACCAAGGTAGTGTGGAGATCAAGGATTTGCAGACATTGGATTGTTGGTAAGGTGTCAATCAAGTTCCTTATTGCTTTAAGATCATAATCAACCTTCTAACTTACGGATCTTTACTTGAAAACACGTTCGTAGCCAAAGGAGAAGAAGAACGTGTTACGTAGATCCGTTCGTGGCGATTTTGGACGAATCGATCAACCTTAGAACGTTCAAGGAACTCACTCTCTGTAAGTTGATAACTTACATATCAATACGGGTGGTTTGAAGACATCCGAAACATTGAATCTTAAACGAAACGTTAAAATCAAACCTAAAAACCCCAATCTACGTATTTTCTGAAATCCGAACAAAACTCTTACTTCGAGCATTCAAACCTGAAAACTCAAAACTAAGATTTTGATCCTAAGATCTCAAGCTATATTGTGTAAAAATTTCAGAATTTTTCATCAAGTTTTGATACCCCAAATCAAGTCGGACATATTCTGCGTTTTAAGAACTTTCAAAAATTTACAGATTTCTTAACCGAACTTGATGAGCATATTTCTATCATTTCTAGTCCGAACCAATCTTCATGATCTAAACAAAAGTTATAGATCTATGAGTCTTGAATACCTCTGTAAAATTTCATGCATTTTCATCAAGTTTTGATACCCCAAATCGAATCGGACATATTCTGCGTTTTAAAGAATTTTCAAAGGTTCACAGATTTCTTAAACGAACTTGATGAGCATATCTCTATCATTTCTAGTCCGATCCAATCTTTGAGTTCTAAACAAAAGTTGCATATAATCATGTCTTAAATAATTGCCCATGCTTAAGTTTTAAATTATGAAATTTAAATGTGTCTTTAAAGTATGCCTTATCTTCGCATTCTTTTTAAAAATGTTTTTATGCATGGCAAAGGGTTTTATCTTAATTACTAAAAATCTAACCCCTTTATTGTCATGTAAGGATTGACTTACTCAGTATTTTATAATACTGATAAAAACCGTTGTTCATTTTTTTTCTGTTACAGAGTACGGAGCATGATCACTCATTGGGGGATCATTTTGGGTACTTAATTGTTTATTTTACGTGACTTGCATGAACGGGTCTGTTAAACCCGTGGTTTGGCCATGTCGGCCCTATATTTCAAATTCCGCTGCATACACTTTACTTCCGCTGCGTACTTTATATATATTCTCGCTGCAACTCTGATGTAGTATTTTTAAACTATCTATGAATGGGCTACTTGAATATTTTAAATCCTGAAAAACCATAGCCTTACATCTCTTTAGTGAGCTCGGAGAAACCGTGTCTTGCTAGAAAGGTGTGGCGGTGGCATCCCGGCCTGGGTTACCAAATCCGGGGTGTTACACCTATACAGACCACTCCGGAGCCCTAGATAACCCATACGGATACATCTAGGAGTATAGACTCTTACAATCACGAAACCACAATTTCACATATGCCGTTTTGGCAACAAAAGAGGGGGCGGCCCAACGAGCTCACGCCAAGTGCACTTACCCTCTAACACATGGCATCCCACTCGATCAAAACTCCCAAAGTTTAAAATTCACATTTTTATCATTCCATAATATTCACCACATATTCAGATTTCATATATATCCAAAACCGAGTAACAATCGACTCTTAGTGCATCGAATATTCAAAATAGCATTTACCGACCAAAATGGCATTATAGCAGTTTCTGAAATTGTCTTTAAAAATGCAGTAAACAATTTTTAAAAATTCTGGACAAATTACAGTGGCTAGGAATCATCAAAATAAGCATTTTTCATAGAAATAGCCATCTCAAAATTCGGACTCTAAATAGGTCATTTTAACCCATTTCAGAAAGCTATTGAATTACAATTCCTCATGCTTCAGTAAATCCGACCACAGTGAGTTCAAAAATTCATAACAATTTCATATGTGCTCCAAAAATCATGAAATTTTACGGGGATAATCTAGACAAATAATGGAACAAATTTCATGAAGACATTAAGCACTAAAAACGATCATAGGCGAGAGTGATTCGAACAACAAAACTGACTACATACATTCATCAAAACTGTCAACACATACGCAGAAAATACCAGATCGAATTTGGGTGACCAAAACATGTCCAAAAATTATAAAAATTTACAGAGAGCATCTTTAGGACATTAGGAACAAGTTTTATTTTGGAAGGTTCTCCTAAAAATGTACGGATCATGGTCGAATTCACAGAACAATAAAATTGGTCATAGTAAAACCCTATTTGACAGATTTTGTAAGAAAGAGAGATCATCCCATATCTCGAGTTATACTCAACCAAAACTCCTAAAAATCGACGTGCACAATACTAACTTACATGAGATGAGTTTATGATCGAAATTCCCCTTGGTAGAATCCCCGAGATTGTCCGGAACAGCCCCACGAATCAACACCTCCCTCCGATTGAATCTATTTTGGAGTTGTCGAAAGAATTCTTAGTTCTAGGGCAACAAACTCGAATCTAAAACCAATGGAATGAAGTAGAACTCTTACCTAACCTTAGAAGAATGGATTGGATCACTTGAACACGTCCAACTCTCTGCCAAGTGAAGCACAACTCAAGAACTCTCACCACTCTCACTATGAAACTTCTTAAGTGCAAATGGGTGGAATGGAGGCATGACTAGGGTATATATAGAGGTGGGGAATAGCCCAATGACTGTCATAGGATGCTAGGGATGTGAGGGGACGAATTTAGCTCCATAACCCCTGACTTAACTCCCTCACCCTCATCCAAAACCCCCACTACTCCACATGACTTCATAGGATTCCCTCAAGTGATCATATAGCCTCATAACTGATTTGTTGGGGTCTTAATGCACCCAATAATCATTGTCAAGCACCCCACAACGTCCCTCAATGCTTGAAATTCAATTTGGAGTCGTTAGGAATCGTCCACCACCGAATTCATGACATGAAACGCATAGGGCGTTATGAGTTCGCCATAACAGCAGGGTGGCGTGCTGGTGGCGCGCACCGCGCCGCCACCGCGCGGCCACCAGCCTGCGATTTTTTTTTTTTAATAAATAATATTATGATTTTTAATCTCTTAAAAATCATAATATGAATTATCCGAGATTGTTGGGATAATTCGATACATCTATCCCGAGTCGCGATTATCCGAAATGTTTAATTCCGTTCTCTCGGAATTAATTCGATTTCGATAAATAAATCGAAATTTCTTAACTTTCGGATTTTAAAATTTGATGTCGATTCCTCGGGTATTACAGTAACGGATTTTCAATAAAGTTTATAATTAGTTATCTAATATTATAAGATCTACCAAACGATACATAGTATATATACTGAATTAAAGTATATTATCATTTTGACATGATTTTTAACCATCCAATTAGTAATAATGTTTCCCAAATTACACCCTTTAATTATGATATCATTTCATTCTCTATTAGTGTACATGATTTAAATATTTATGATTTTTGGATCTAATAAAGTAACACATAGTTTTTAAAATTTAAAACTGCGTATTTAGAATGGTTTATTTAAAAAACAAAATACATATTCTAATATTTAGTTTTAATTTTTTAATTAATTAATATTTAGTTTCCAAAATATGGATATATTTAGTTGTCAATATAAATAAAATGATTCTAAAATATGGATATACTTATATGAAAAGATTTAGTTGCCAGTATAATTAAAATGATTCTAAAATAAGAATATATTTAAATAACTATCTAATGTTAAATCATCACAATATATCTATAACTAAAATAAATCACAATAAATTGATTCTAAAATGATATGTTCAATGATTCCATTTAAAAACGTAGTATCTATATTAAATCATCACAATATTTTTTTCAAAGTTAATATTATAATAAACTTATTATTGCTATATTTAGCCAATTGCTATAATACAATTTTTTTTAGAATTTAAATATAATATTTTAATTTAAAGCAGTGATGATTTAACATTATCATATTTAACTTGGCTAACTTATTATTATCATATTTAACATTGTCATATTTTAATTCCATTTAGCCAATTGCTCCTCCACTTTATTTAAGGAGTAATTTATTTATTTCCATTGATCATCTCATCCTTTATGATTATTCTTTGCTCTTTCCATAATCATTTCATTGTCTATTGTCAATTTTTTATTTTTGTTTATCCAATGGAAATCAATTTAATCAATGTAAATCAATTACCCCATCATCTTTGCTTTATTTATGGGATAATACTTAGTTTTCATTTTTTTTATTTGATATTGTGTTTTCAAAATACGGATAAATTTATAAGTAAAGATTTAGTTGCAATTCAATTAAAAATCATTTCCTAGAAAAATTATATTCAATATCCTAAATATTTTATTTCCCTCCATCATCCCCATCTGCTTTATTTATCTTAAAAAACACATATTTAGAATGGTTTATTTTAAAAATACATATTAATTTAAAGCAATGATAATTCAACATTGTCATATTTAACTTGAGAATACAATTAATTTGATATTAATCAATCATTGAATGCTAATTTTTGGCATATTAATTTTTTCATCATCATTTTCCATTATTAATTCATCCATTCAAAAATTTTATAATTAGTTATCTAATATTATAAGATCTACCCATTAAAGTAAACTATCATTTTTAGCTATCAAATAGCAATGATGATTTCCAAATTACATCCTTTAATTATGGGATCATTTCATTTTAATTTAATTTAAAGCAATGATAATTCAACATTGTCATATTTAACTTGATAATAGAATTGATTTGATATTAATCAATAATTGAATGGAGTAATTCAGAATAGAACATGGATAAAAATGATTGGACAAATTCGAAACTCTCTTATTGAATAAAATACAAAAGATCCTGAGAAATAATGCTATAACTAATAAACTCATCCAATTATTTACACTCGGTGGAACAAATCTTTCCACAAAAAGAACAACCAAACAATTGATTTATTCTTTTATGATTATGAATATTCCATAGCTCTTCATCCATTCAAAATGCTCTTCGTCATTTGAGTCTGTACTATCGTTGTTCCAATATCTGTCACCAAAACAACAACAAAAGAAAATAAAAATATTAGCAAAAAAGGGAGAAAGGGGCATGAAATTGAATCATAAAAGCTATAAAATGGCGGGGAGATATATTTGTCATAGAAGAAGATGTCACAACAATTGATTTAATCTTTTATGATTATGAATATTCCTTAGCTCTTCATCCATTCAAAATGTTCTTCGTCACTTGAGTTTGTACTCTCGTTGTTCCAATAACTATCACCAAAACAATAACAAAAGAAAACAAAGATATTAGCAAAAGAGGGAGAAAGAAACATGAAATTGAATAAGAAAAGCTATAAAATGGTGGGAGATGTATTTGTTAAATGGATCAAAAGCTATAATATTGAGAGAAATGTTAGATGAAGATGTAAGGATATGATTTTGAGGTGGGTTATAATACACATATTTATAGGAGGAAGTGAATAAATGAGATGCAGGTTTAATATAGAAATGGGAGCACGGTCCATGGCATATTTGTAATTATCATCGATGTGGAGCACGGTCCGGTGGCAGAACTGTAAATAAGTTAGTGTGTGAGAGAGAGTGTAAAAAAATGGATTTTGTGAGGGGAAAATATTTGGGCGGGAAAGTGTGTGTGTGTTAGACTATTTTGTTTTAGATTATTATATAGATATAGATTAAATGAGATGATTATAATTCCAAACGGGGTATATAATTCTATTCTCAATGACTATCGCAATTAATCCCTAATTTTTAGACAATAATTCCAAAAAGGTAACTTATTCTATTTTCGATTAATCAATGGATATAAATAAATTATCCCATAAATAATTGATAATTAACGTAATTTAGCCCATTCTCAATTTTTAGTCACTAATCCCAAAATAGTAAATTAATTATATTCTCAATTAATCCCTCCAATGATTGATTGACATTAAATAAAAATCTATTATGTCTAATTTTCCTCCCAAAAATCCCTTCTATATATAACATTTTAATATCATTAGTATAATTTATTAATTTATACATATTTATTACAATTTGATAAGGATCTTATTATAATATATTTATCAAATAATTTTATTTGTATTGGCAACTAAATCTTTCCATATAAATTTATCCGTATTTTGGAAACACAATATTAAATTATAAAATGGGAAACTAAATATTTGAATATGTATTTTTTTTAATAAACCATTCTATATTAGTATGATTTATTAATTTATTTATACATATCTATTCAATTATATAAGGATATTCCTACAATTATATAAGGATCTTCCTATATTTTTATTAATTCAAGTGATTACTTTAATTAATGTGGAGGAATTATCGGATAAGATTACTTTTGAATTGGGAAGAAAATCGGGAAGAAAAATCAATGGATTTTTGAATTGATCAATGAAGAAAATTTTGGAAACACAATATTAAATTATAAAATGGAAACTAAATTTAAGAATATGTATTTTTTTTGAATAAACCATTCTATATTAGTATGATTTATTAATTAATTTATACATATCTATTAGAATTATATAAGGATCTTCCTATAATTTTTAGTCAATAATCCCAAAAAGATATAAAAAAATATATATATATATATATATATAATATAAAGTAACCCCATCAATGATTGATTAACATTAAATGAAATTATGAATAATTCCTACAATAATTATCCGCATAAACATTAATTATATTATATTCACAATTAATGTAATGATCAATTGATATTAAATAATTATTGAAGAAAATCGGATAAAAAGTATGTTTGTTTTTAAAATATTGTATTATAAATCACATCCCACTATATAGTTATATTATCTCTCGCTTAGGTATTTTGCCTTGACATTGGTAGTTGTGCGAGGCTGCGAGCCCTTGAAAAAAAATATATAGAAATATATAAAAAAAAAAATTTGGATTGCTGAAAAAAAAATAAGAAAAGAAGAGATATTATAAAGAGTAAAGGGGTTGGAGTTCAGTTCAATGGGCTTGTTTCTATTAGAGATGCACTTTGACAGTAAGTTTGGGGGTTTGGGTTAGATCGCCTATATTCTTTTAGTTCCTCAGAGGTGGGATACGGTTTTCATAATGATAAGCTCTCTTTGTTTCTCCACAGAACTTTTGTATGTTTATGCATAGATGGTTCCCCATCCTTTCTTTGGATTTTATTTTTTCCTATCAACCGCTTGCTTTGTTTCCCCTCTTCCACCACAAAGCCCTTTCTTTTTCGATACATTGGAGTCGATTATTTTCAGCAGGGGAGATGTGAGTTTCGAAGCATGTTTTGGGTTTGCCTATTTGATGCATCATAGGAAAGTTTCCATCGATTTTTTCATTTTTGAGACTTAGTGCGTACATGATATGAAGATGAGGTAGTTTCGGTCTCACCACGAGATGCCGGAATGAATTTGAAGGTTCTGTGCATTGCGGACTCTAGCATATCCGACAGTTTAGGTGTAAGTATACTGATTTTGGTGGCCGCTTGCAATGATGGCTATTCTAGAACACCGAGGCTGCTGCTGTTTCTTGTGTTGTTTTGCCCCAAGATGTTGCCAGATGTAGTGAGCAGATAGGTGTAGCGGGGGGCGTTTTTTGTTTATTTCTATTCCTGCTACTGTGGATTTGTTTTCCCCAATCTAGTACACTGTAAATGAGCTTTTGATTATGAATGAAACAAAGTGCTATTTTCCTCAAAAAAAAAAAAATCTCTCGCTTAAGTATTTTTATTATACTTTGATGTATATTTTTTTCCCGCCCTATTTTCAAAATGTTGAACCTATGCTCGATTAGAGGACATTTGGTTTGAAAAAATTCGCCATCGGCTTCGAAGGATACTGGCGAAATATGGTCCCAGGAAATATGGCGATGTTCTGTAATTCTTATATTCATCAATTGTAGTAATGAGAATGATAAATAATTTCCCGTTTGGTTGTATAATTATTATAATAATTTTTTACCCTCTGTCAAATATCTTACACACCAATAATCTTATCCGATAATTGATTATATTCAATAATAGATTAACATTAAATTAGATGAATATAATCCAAAAAAGGTAATATAATTCTATTCTGAAATCTGAATGAATATCGCAATTAATCCCTAATTTTTAGTAAATAATTTCAAAAAGGTAAATTATTTATATTCTCGATTATTATCTCAATGAACCCTAATTTGTAGTCAATAATCCGAAAAAGGTATAAAAAAATATAATATAAAGTAATCACATCAATGATTGATTAACATTAAATGAAATTATGAATAATTCCTTCAATAATTATTCGCATGAACATTAACTATATTAGATTCACAATTAATGTAATAATCAATGGATATTAAATAATTATTATTGAAGAAAATCGGGAAGAAAATTAGGGATTACAGGAATTATTCAATGAAGAAATATAATTAATGTTAACAAGTGATTACTTTAATTAATGTGGAGGAATTATTATCGGATAAGATTACTTTTATATTTAGTTCATTAAATATTTAGTTTCCCAACTTTTGGAAACTAAATATCAATGAAGAAAATTTTGGAAGAAAATGGAAACACAATATTAAATTATTGTGTTAAATTATTAAAATCGGGAAGAAAATGGGGAAGAAAAATCAATGGATTTTTTAAGATCAATGAAGAAAATTTTGGAAACACAATATTAAATTATACGCTGACACAAGGTGCTTTTTCTTCTCATGTCGATATGTTTTTATGAAAATTTTTTTGATACTCAACCATCCAAATATCTGGTATATCATGTTTTTATTCACACTGCCAACAACAATGGATTTAGGATTGTAAATGAATCAAATATTTTTTGTTCGATTCGTGATTCGATTCAAAATTATTCGAACTTTTGATATTCGATTAATATTTGATTCGATTCGATATTCAATTTTATATTAAATTATATATAAATATATATTTATTTTGTTAAATAATTTAAAATTCTAATTTTAGTGACTATATTTACTAATTAATATAAATATATTTATATATGATATTAAATATTAAATCTGATCTATAAATCGAACTAAATATTTAAGTTCATTAATTAAAATTAATTTTATTAATTATTAAATTACCGTATAGAATAATTCGATTCGATAATATTCGAAAAGTTTATCAAATCAAAGCGAATACTGTGGTATTCGGTTCGATTCGATTCGTTTACAATCCTAAATGAATTTATATTGATCTCTGCGTGTTCTGTGATAAAGTATGAATACTTGACAACATTTGTTAGGCTGCATTTGGGAACAAATGCTAGCGATTAGTGTTTAGCTTTTAAAATACATACTAAAAATAGCCTAAATCCTATATATAGTAAGCACTAATTACAGTAACCGTTAAATTTTAATCTCTAATCTCTAAACTCTGAACGCTCCACTCCCCCAACTTTTAGCTTTCCAAACTCCATAATCTAAACTCTAATTTAAAATTGCATTACCAAACACCATTATTCAAATTTAAAACTATTTTAAACCATTAATTTCAAACTCCAAACTCCAGATGTTAAATTCTAATTATTTTCCAAACATACCCTTAGTAGCTCAATTTTAATTCTGAGATTTAGTGACTTGGAAAGCTCCAATAAAATGTATCTGTTTTCTTCATGAATCATAATTGGCCTGTTTTCTTCCTTAATCATGTAACTGTTTGTAATCCTGAGAGGCCAGAGAGCATCAGGGGTGGTAATGAACTCAAAATGCTTGATTTTTTTTATTTCAATTCTAAGATGATGATTTTTTTTATTTTAATATGAAAAAAAAACCGATTGAATATGTAACACCCCCAACTTTAAAATACTTTAAAAGCCAAAATAATGGGGATGCTACCGCCACATCTCTTGGATAAAATACCATAACACACACATGACCAAGAGATGCTAAGGCTCTACTAAGAAAACATAACTTTTATTCTCAAATCATGCATCATCCACAAATGTTTCAAAAATAATTATGCAGAAGACACTATGAATTTAAAGATAATTTTTATTAGCTAAAAACAAAACTTGAAAATCCCATCCCAATGCGTGCACGTGCCATGCCTACTCACTTGCGAATCCTGAAAAAGAGAAAAGAAAAACACACACACAACTCAGTATAAACTGGTAAGTTAACCCACAGTTCCATAAGGACAACACCAAAGAATGACACAACCGCAAAAATAGTAGTGATGGTGAATTAATATTGACGAGGACACTTTTTACCGCATAATCCGCAAAAATTTGTCTAAACCTACAGCACCGGTGCCCTAACCTAGGCCCGCAGGCGAGGTTAGGGGTTTAGACCCACAATTCCGCATATTCAAAGGTTCGTCAACCCAGATTTAATTAAATTTGTGACAGAGGGGGCGAGTTTCGTCGCTGCAGACCCGTCACGGTCCTGCCCCTCAACCGCATAATCCGCAAAATCCGCACATAAGCATCTACTCGTCAATACCAATTTGTCCACACAAGAATAAAACTTATTTTTACCAACAATTCCTTTATGTTGCTTGTATCTGACAGACATTGCTACTGAAATTTTAACCGCAACTAAAGAAATCAAACACTGCCACCTACTTAAGCAAGGTCCTATAGATTTAACTTGCAAATAAGGGTTAGATATCTGCTTACGTAGTTGTTTGACCAGAAAGCTCCAAAATCACTTGCAACGCCATTAGAATTACTAAATAAAATCCACACATGCCTTAGCTACCTATATGCCCTTGTACGTATATATGCATATGTATATAATACTCACACAAGCCATCATATATACACTCACACACAGCAGCCACCCAATTTGACTCCAAATTGCTGAAAATAATATACTGACTCGAACCGATGAGAAGTTGACAGACTCTTAATATTAAAACGTAGTGTTCTAAGGGCGGACTTAGCCAATAATAAATACTGATTCCAACCAATGTTTATGAGATCAACTTAACTGCACTCTAACGTTAATTGACAGATAAAATTGAACAAGTATAGGACTGAATGGTTGAATCTATACAGGCCAATATTTTTAAATTAATCACACGATCCTTCCCAAGACTGATCCTGGGAAGAACGATTAAAACGAAAGAATTTAGGAAGGTGAGGCCAACTTACAGTTCACAATTGCTTAGAGGAGACAGGGACAACTGGCCTTACAAGACGAACGGGAGAAGGTTCTCACTGGGCGGCTCTTCTCCATGCTTTGGCAGGGTGATACGACAGAGTTTGGGATTGCTCTAGGTATGACTGTTGTTAATAACTTATAAAGAACTAATCTTGTTAGATTAGCAAGATTCATGGGATTGGATATCCTTAAATTACTCATATCTTTTAATCACTCATACCTGTCGTATCCCTCCTAGTTTATTTGTGAGATTAGATTTCAATTTGAATCACCCATAAGTCATGTGTTTTAGGAGAGTAAGACTTATTCAAAATTCGTATTCATATTTATTTATCATTATTATATTTTCTAATTATTTACTTATTCCCAATTAGTTTATTTATGTAATTATTACTACTATATTTACGGGGTATCACAATCTACCCTACTTAAAAATCGACGAAGTCGCTTAAGGTCTAAGGAGTGAAATTCATGCAAGGGTTCTAGGAAATGTGATTCTTGAGCATACGAGATAGTCAAACGGTGTATCATTGAAAACATTAATAATGTATTTCCTCAATAATATTTTAATGGATAAATAAAAACCAATTGAGAGAATAAAATTCTACCATTTTCAAAAGAAATAAAATTCTACTATTTTCAATGTACAATAAATACAATTAAATTGTATCTACTTAAATACTCTCACAATAATTAAAAAAATAAATAAAAAATGATAATAATAATAATAATAATAATTTTACACAGTGACCGGGTGTACAGATA
Organism: Hygrophila difformis; assembly: GCA_030278955.1. Lineage (NCBI taxonomy): Eukaryota > Viridiplantae > Streptophyta > Magnoliopsida > Lamiales > Acanthaceae > Hygrophila > Hygrophila difformis. The sequence goes on along the minus strand of JAOANR010000015.1, from coordinate 30,716,755 downwards.
CTACTATTTCGTGGCTTTTCCATCATTTTAACTAGAAAATATGTAGTTTTTATACCATTGCGACTAACATATTTTTTATGCCTAACATGATGACAGACACAATTTCTACAATTTATATGTTGGTATAACAAGTCGAATATTATTGATGATGAAAAACATAAAAACATAAAAAGCCAACAAAGAAAACAAGTGCCAAAATTTTAGAACATATATTAATCAAGTATAGAACATGGCTCCATGCCAATCTTCGATCCCAAAACCTTTTTCTGTTATCCAAGGATATGACAAATTCAACCCCGATACAGACAAATATATTTCTCGTGTATTGCAATATTTTAAGAATCTTTCACCTTATTTGTTACACTGAAAGCAAAAAATTAAAGCTCGCAGACCTCTATATACTCTAATCAACACTTATAAACATGAAGGAATTGAAATTTTGCTACAATTCCATGTGAGTGTTTGTTGTATGTATGTATGTATGTATGTATGTACATAAGTTGGCCTCTCCTGGTGAATGTCGTCACTCTGTCAGTGTCAATGCTATACAGGCGCCTCTAACTGAAGTGCAGTTTCCTTCAGTTCTCCATTTTGGAGCTTCTCCATCTCCTCCTCGTTTATTTCCTGTATTTCAGTTCGAACATTTATTATATTTCATACAGTTTCAAATGGCACGGCAAGAGTCAAATGAAAGGATAGTTGGAACTTACATCTAGCGGAACAGGGAATAAGTTTATGCTGCTTGGACTGAATGTTAAACCACTGCACAACATATTTTCATCAGCACGTAATCAAAAATCTCAGTTACACGATCAGGAATGTTTCAATATCCATTTAGGATAGATATGGAGTTTGGTCAAATACTTTAGGGGCTTGATGGAATTGGAAAGAGAAGAGAGGGAGGGAAAAGAAAAAGCACCCATCCACATTTGGGAGTCCAAATTGCAACAGAAAAGAGCAAAACTAAAAGTTCCCTCGAATGAGAGTTGCTCTGAATCTTCCAACCAAAGTGGGCAGATTTGGAAGGGAAATATTTTAATCTATTCCTTTCTTTTCTTGTAATGATAAAAAGATTCAAATGAAGCCTATAGATGAGCTCCAACTTCTATTTAGCGGATATTTTTAACCCCTCCATTTGTTGCCCTGTCTATCTTCAACCCTTTCATCTAGTTCTGAAACCTAAAGGGGATGTGTAGAGTTTAATTTATTTACACTTCATTCTATTACAAAGGAAAGTGCTTCTAATTTCACATATGAGCTCATGTGGCATGTATTCCAATTGCAAATCAGCTAACTCAATTTGGTAAATAATTAGAGTTTCAAATTTAGAGCTTGAATTTCAATATAATAGTAAAAATATAGTACTAGCTTTTAATTGAGATAGTTATATGTGTTGGTTTTTTATATTAGTAAAAATATAGTAAGTAGCTTTTAATTAAGATAGCTATTGTTGGTTTTTGATAGCCAAAGTGTTTAGAGGTTGGAATTTGAAAACCTAAGAGCTAGATATGCAGAGTTTATTAGAGTTTAGCAGTTAGGGTGAAACAAAGTAGTTTTTAGCATTCCAAAAACTAAACGTTAAACACTAATTCCCAAATGCAGCCTAAATGGGTATATTAACAGTTAAACCATGTCATGTGGAGCTAAAAAATCTCTAGTGGATAATCAGGGTTGGAAGGCCATTAAGAGAATTTGTTATTAGAAATATGGGTACGTCAGAAGTCCGCAAAGAAACAGCTAATTAGAAGATGTCGGATTGATGACTGCGAAGCATATACCTGTGAGACAATACCAGCTGCCACACGTATGGGATGAAGAACTCCTCAGGATGGCTTTCTTGTTCATAGGTGAAACGTAGTTGCGTAAACATCTTCACAAAATCAAGTGAGGTCAGATAATAGTAAGGATCAAGCCATTGAATTTTAGTCTATTATATACAGGATATGCTCCATACCTTCATGCCCTCGCCTCTCCAAGACCTGCAGTCATTGATAATGAATTGAAGCACTTTCTCAACCGACCACTCCCCATCCATTTTCTGTGCATCAATGCGGCAATTAAAGAAATCCAAAACCTGTTTAGAAGATATATAGTCAGCATTTACACACCAAGGACAGGTGTAGCCAGTTCAAAACAGTTAGTTCAACCAAACTTCACAGTACCCATGAATACTTATATATATACACACACACACATTACATACCAAAAATAAGTTGTCCAATAGCTCATTAAAACGCGGATGATTTTTGAAGGGTAGAAAAACCTCTTGCCGGTGCATGATTGCATAAACAACCTGAAAGTCACAAGAGAGTAATATGTACTACATAAAATATTTTCAAAACGAAACGAGTTAGTGCACAAGTTACACTAAGTGATACCTCTGGGTTCCTGGGCAGTGCATAAGTTAGAATTGCATTTATTATCTCCAGGACAAGCCTTAGAAAATCTGTATACACATGCAGTTCAGCCGTCTGCAACACAAAAAAATGACCACTGGTAAAATTACATACCAATTATGTAAAAACATAGAAGGATGTGCAAAGGATGAATGGCTTCGTTACAGGGTCATCTGGAAGGTTGTCTCCTCTTAGATCGCCATCTGCTGTATTCATCTTGTCATTCTTAATCTCTGCCAACTTATTGTACCTAAAGGTTGACATATTTAAACTAATAAATATGAGAAATTGTTAACCCTGAAATAAACATCACTAACAATTTAGCACAAGTTAAAGAACAAAAAGCTCAGGAAAACGAGGCATACTTGCGTGCGAGCATGTCAAAAAGACTAACCAACCGCTGTGCTGCATATGCATTCAGTCGATAAACATGTGGTGCCATATTTGCCAAAGTTGCAAGGCAATTTGTATGGAGATAGATATCCTGTGGCAATTAAATCAGTTCCAGAGCAACAGGGTTTTACAGGTCCCAGCAGCATATACATATATAGCATTATCCGCTTTTTTGCTTTTGAACAAACAGGTCACTTTGGCAACAAATGTTGAAGTTAATAGGAACAAAAATCAGAATATTCCCTTTGGGAAATTAGAAAATAAAACAATCAAGTAGTGGTTAAAATACACAGCCTTAAACTCTAACAGGGGACAAAATCCAAGTTACCCTCCTCTACTTCCCTATTCCAGCTTTATTTCCTCCCCTTTTAATAATGCATAAAAGCTGGGACATGGACAAGGTTTAACAAATTGAGTTACAGGGAGCATAGACAGCAATTTCAAGAAAATGATAATTTATCTGCTAACACAGCAATAAGTCTTTTGAAAGGTGAAAACTTAGAACAAGAAGGAAGGAAAAAATAATTTACCCGCAGCTTAGAGAGATTGTACTTCACTGTCCTAATTAAAATAATCACCATCAGGGAACCAAGAGAAGTTTGATTAAGGCGGCGTTCTTTATACCATGGAACATTGGGAAGCATCTGGGAGAGAAACACCAGATCAGATTTCACCTTAAAGTGATTAACTAATATTAGCAACACAATTGCTCACCAGTTTGTGAATGCTGGAATTGAAAGAGGAATCTTGGCTCAGTATAAGAAAGATAACAAGCACCATATAAATATGATTAGATGTCCTTCTAGGGGCATTATATAGGGTCTCCAACATGGGCATCAACTGTTCATCAAAAAAATACATTACCAGATGAGAATTGAAATATATACACATTACATGTAAAGGCAAACGAGTTCTTGGTAAGACCATAGAAATGTCCAACAAAGAAAAACAATGACCAAAAAACAGAAAGATAAGGAAGCAAAATAGAAAGTTTGGCTATTAATTAGTATAACTTAGCAGAAAAGAATGAGGGATTGATGTCCATGGTAATTACTGAAAATTTTATAAAAATATTATTACTATGAAACCAAAGAGGATAGGCATACGCCAGAAGAGAACATGAAAGCCACTTCAATATTTTACTTGGATCATTCTGTCAATATTATTCTGTCTTCTCAAACCCAGTACATACAATTACTGTGATCAGATGTGAGGAATACAGAAGTTTGTCAACATACCAATGTATCTAAATCTGTTCGCACCAACACATACTCCAGAAAATCTGAATTTCCATGCACCAGAGAATAAAGCAACAGGACAGATGTTTCATTAGCCAGGGACCTGGAATGAGAAAAAAAATTGGAGATTGATGTAGCTAGAAAACATAAACATACATTTTAATGCTCCATAGATGTTTGCAATCCTGGCGAATGGAAATTTGTAACATAAAAAGGCGCACTCCACCCCCCAACTCATGCCTAAAACACTTGTTTTGATTTAAGAGTAAAAATGAACTCCCATCACATAAAAGCAGCAATTCAGCTTCGGGCTTCATCATGCCATAGAAGAGTTACATGCATAACATGGATAACATAATTTACACAAATCCTTATGACTACTAATCACAACAAAATCAACTAAACAATAACCAAGTTTTGACTTACATGCATAACATAATTTACACAAATCCTTAATATAGATACTGCAAAATCAATTACTTTTAGTAACAAAACTTAAAAGAAGGATTCAGTAGGTAAAATGTCAGACAGGATTACTTAAGCATTCAATATCGAACATAGAGAAGAGAAAGAAATTACTAACATTCCTAGAGTATCAAAAAGAGAAGCAAATGGTAGCCTCACAAGTGGACCAATGTGAGCATTCCCCTCAATGTCAACGCGATCAACTGCAGGCAAACCACACACCTTTACAAGGATCAGTATCTCTCCAATAAATATAATACTAGAAATAGCAATGCAAACATCATACATTCGAGATCCCGAGCATTTTCTACTGCTTTGCGGAAAGGGTTTTCAGAAAAGAGTGTTTCTTCTTTAGGGAGGGACTCAGAATTGGGTTTGTCATTTTTATCGCTGGTATCATCAACTGAAATGCATTTATAGTAATAACTAAGAATCAGCAAAACATTAAGACTGGCTTCAGCCAATCGACCCCTTGAAGCTTCACCAGCTGAGCTGACTAAGTAATTAAAAGGCAATAGCACCCAGTTTGCTGCAAATACAAAAGATATTTTCAGTCAGACAAATGAGGATAAAACACAATGAAAGGCATTAATTCTAATGAATTCAAATGAACAACATGAATGTTTTATCCATGGGAACTGGCAGTTCATAATATCATTGATTTGTTGCTACTCAAACATACTAACATGGCACAACACATTAACTAGAAAAAAAAAAAAAAAAAAAAAAAAAAAAAAAAAAAAAAGTGAAAATGAGTTTTAGATACTTAAAAAGTTCAAAATAAGGATGCTGGAATTTAAATACAAGTATACATAGTAAGTTACCAAAGAAGAGTTCTCTTTTTCAACACTAACGTAAAATTTATTTCACATTAACATGAAAAAAGGTTTCAACCAAAAGTGAATATGCATCTACATCGCATGTAAGTTATTAGAAAAAACAATACCAGCTACAGAGCCAACTCTCCTTAGAACACCAAGCTGATTTCCTTCAAATAATACCGTAGATGGTGAAGTGTTCAAAGGCAGGTGCATAATGTAGTTGAGTAATAACTTGCACACAACCATGTTAATCAATGAGCTTTCCTGCAGAAACAACAGTAAATTAGGCGGAACGCAGAAGAATTAAAAATTTATAGTATATCATAAAGTGTGTGGTGAAACTTGAAATTCACCTGAGCCATTGCTGCATCAATGAAAGGATGTAAATCATTTGGACCTGGTGTTGGCCCAGATAGAAGTTGAGTGGACATGGCAATTATAAAGAAGTTAAGGAGCTCTTGATGGAGAACATCCGTTTGAGGGCTGCGCATAACATAGTAGTTACAGTACATACCAAACAAAGAATGGAAGTCAATATTGCATGCATACATTTCAGCATACCTGACATCGACTTCACTGATAAAGTTAAGCACACTGAACATGACAATGTCCTCAACATGTGCACCTGCTTTGAAGACAAATTTCAAGAGGAGCAAAGTAAATAGATCAGATGCATCATAAGGCTAAAGAAAATAGGTCATGCACATAGGCGCATACAATAGTAAAAGTGAGCAGCTATAAAACTCCTTTGAAGAAGTACATGGATACAGAATGAAGAATCTTTTAATACAATTCAAAATAAACTCAACAAATATTTGTATCATTTTTCATACAGTGCTCAACCAACTATAATGGTAGTGCTAGAATTATATTCATAAGAAATTTTATAAAAACCAAAAAAAAATACTTCACAATTTCAAACAAATGTATATTATTCATTTGAATAAAATCAAACACGTTTTACTAATGTCCAGTGATTATTAGAAATCTCAATAGACATGAGCACACCTACAAGTGTAACAAAATACCACAAGGATTGCCCAGCTTTGTCATTTAATGGACTGTGACTAAAAATACTGAGATACGGTGAAAAAGGGAAAGGTTTATAGGAATCCTAAATTTGGGAAGCCACCTACTGTCAGCAACAAGCTTATTAATCTACTAATATTTTTAAATCTAATTATTCAAGCCACAACGGTAATCATGGTCGAGAAAGGAAACAATGGCTAGTACCAAACAATTTCCTGACACGAGTATGGTGAGACCATAAAAAGTGATGGGCTAAAGATCATGATTATCAAATAAGATGCCAATGACTCAACACAAACTGATGAGTACAAACTAAAGACCATTACGAAATAGATGAATTATTAAATGAAGCAATATGAATGTCAACATTAAAGACACATAAGTACAACCTTTTGAGAAATTATTTGGCAGAGGCTCATTTTCACCCAGTGCCAAGTACAGTTCTTCAAATATTTCGCTCTTAGAATTCTCAATGAGATACTTCAGAAAGACAGATGATACAAACAGTGCATTAAGAGCTTTCGAGAAAGCAAAGGATGCCACGTCAGAAGTAGAAGCACACTCTTGGAGGCACCACGATAGGTGAATCAAAATCTTTGCTAGATGCCTTGTTTTACAATTGTTCACAGCTGCATGAAAATATAACCCTAGGAGTGTCAGCTCAGTAGAATATAACAGAAAAATACCAGGAAAAAAAACTGATAATAAAATCAATAACTCTATTCCTGTCTCCAAAGTGCTAACAAATTTTAAAATATGCACCCTAAAACCGCTTATCTACATTAAAAAAAACTTCTGATGACAATGCAGATTCCAACATTAAGTTGCTGTTGGATTCGGACAAATTGTTGGAACTAAACAAATACAGACGACTTCATCAATTTTTTCGTCTTGCACGACATGAGCTTCTAAGGTTTTTCACCTCACAATAAAGACAGTTCCGCCTAATTATACGAGACTTGACACACCAAAGAAAATTGAGAAACCAAAATAAACAACACAATGCAAAGTAATACTCCTACATTGGTTGATGTGAATCATATTGGCAAACAAATATCAGTGCACTTTATTATTTCCGCCAGTTAACATAATACTAATAGATAGAAATACAATCATCTCTTTGTCAAAAAACTGCACGTGGAGGGAACTATATTAAGCTGATATATGAGCCATGTGCACAAATATGCCTATTACACAACTTCAAACGCTCTCTAGAACAATACACTAATAATTTTGTAGGTACATCTCTTACCAAAGCACCAATCGCAGACACTCGAGCATAAACTAGATGAAACATATTAAAATCCCCAACAGCTATGCAACCATGAAAATCCACTTCTCAATACAAAAATGTATTCCAGATCACCAAATTCAATCAAAGCCAAATTCTAAACAAAATATCGGTAACACATACGTTAGTCAGTCATTACAAGTACATCTCAAAATGCGACTGCTACCAAATCGTACGAACACCAGAACTACAATTCGAGTGGCCAAAAACTAAGTGAAAAAATAAAATTGCACTGACCGAGTAACTGGCAAGCATGGCGAACGCGATGCTCTGGCCAGCGAAGGTCGAGCGGAAGCTCGAGAAGCTTCTGCCAGTAATCCGACGCGAGCGGAAATGATTTTTCCCCGACGAACTCTCCAATTAAGTACTCTGCCGTCCCCTGAGGGCGCGCTCCGCCGCCCAGCCGCGGCGTGGATGGAACTCCACCCATCGTACGTCAATCTAGCGGCTAGAAATGCAGAAATCCGGCGGTTTCAGGTATCGGATTGCGGACCTAGCAATGTGGCTAGATCTGAAAATTGACAATAGAGCTTAGAGATTTAAGATTTGAGATTTGAGAAGGAAGGTTTCAACGGCAAGAGTTAATAAATTTCTTTGCTTTGGGGCTTTTGATTTGAGATGAAAATTGAAAACGACGACTAAGATGATGGGTAAGGCAAATGTTACTGCCGATCGCCGTAGACCTGTGCATTCTCCTAAGTGCCCTCCAGTTTTTACATCATAATGGAGGGATAAATGGGTCATTACGAATGTGATTAAGTGGCATTAAGAACAGAATTGCAGCTCTGATGTCATCAGAAATCCAGCTGGAAATCTTGGTAAGTCGGAGTACACATGGCATGATCCATGTCGACGATGAGAAACCCAACTTGCGATCTGAACCGCCCATTCTCTCGTGTATATTTTTTGCAAGAAGGATTTGCGGGAACAAAACGCCACGTGGAACTATGACAAATTGCTCGGCGGTGCACGGCCTACGAGGAGAGATAAGCTGGAAGTGGGACCCTCGCCGGCAACCACACCGCATTTCGTTTGTAGGCAGCCGACAGTTTTTTCTTGAAAAAAAAGGTAAAAACGTCCTTTATCTTTCCAAAAATTTTAAATCCGTCCTTTTTCTATTTTATTACCGATTTAGTCCGCTACAAATGCTAATTATGTTCAAATCAATCCTTTTTTCACTAATTATATTCTAATTGCTGACGTGGCAAGGGTTTTAATTTAAACCTGACACGTGTGCATAATATTAGTCCTTTTTCTTTTATCTTTTGCCAATTCAGTCCTAAACTTTTATTTTGTTCTATTTAGTCATCTACCCCAATCACTCATTTTTATATTAATTGGCCTCAAACCTTTCAAATTATTTCATTTTAGGCCCAGAACCTTAAATTTTTTATTATTACTAATCCATTTATCAAATAAATGCACAACATACTTCCATAAATAAAATTAAACACCAAACCTCATATATTGGGTTCGACTGCTTTGTTATCGGGTCTTTCAAGTACCGGAATTTTACGGACTCTCTCTAATAACCACTCGACCGCAACCGATTGTTCATTAGTTTTGGTTTCCTTCAGTAACCATCAACAGAATCTTACTTTGCGTCCTACCTTAGAATGTAGCAATATTTAAAAGTAAATGATTTAACTTGAATTTTTGGAAGGTTATGGATACAAGAAGCCTTGGTTTTATTGAAAAATATTAATATTATTAAAAATATTAAAAAAATAGCCTGAATTTTATTGTCCACAAAGTATGATTGTGCTGATTGTTGCTGAAGGAAACCAGAACCAATGAACCATCGTTACGGTCGGGTGGTTAGAGAGAGTCCGTAAAATTCGGAACTTCAAAGACCCGGTAACAAGGCGGTCAAACCCAATGTATGAGGTTTGGTATTTAATTTTATTTACGGAAGTATGTTGGGCATTTATTTGATAAATGTATTAGTAATAATAAAAAATTTAAGGTTCTGGGCCTAAAATGAAATAATTTGAAAGGTTTGAGGCCAATTAATATAAAAATGAGTGATTGGGGTAGATGACTAAATAGAACAAAATAAAAGTTTAGGACTGAATTGGCAAAAGATAAAAGAAAAAGGACTAATATTATGCACACGTGTCAGGTTTAAATTAAAACCCTTGCCACGTCAACAATTAGAATATAATTAGTGAAAAAAGGACTGATTTGAACATAATTAGCATTTGTAGCGGACTAAATCGGTAATAAAATAGAAAAAGGACGGATTTGAAATTTTTGGAAAGATAAAGGACGTTTTTACCTTTTTTTCCGTTTTTTCTTTGTATCGTGTATATCAAGCTATAAATAAATTAAGGGGAAAGTAATAAAAAGGACCATTACAAGGAGTCTATTCCACTTTTAGGCCATTATAAGTTGAATTTCCAGAATTAGGTTATTACAAACACATGTTGAATGACATTAAGCCATAAGGACCAATTTGAAAATTAATTAATTCCCAACAACTTTTCCTTTCTTTCATTAAAACCCCAAGAAAGTTTGACTTTATTTACTTTAGTCCTTTGTCAATATATTTAAGTTTTCACTATATAAATGACACCCAATGCGCTTGAAAATTGGTATCAGAGCCTAGGTTTTATTGAAGAACATATTAATTACATTATTTATAATATTTTATTTCTTAATGAAGAAGATTTAATTATTTAATGGATTCAATTAATTTGAAACCCACAAGTTATTTCCAAATTTTAGAAATAAAAAATAGAAAATTCCAAAGGAATTTCTTGAACTTGTCCTATGGACAAGATATTATCAAAATCAGTTTCTTTCCTAAAAATGAGAGGGACGGACTGGAAAGAAATTGATCCGGATAGCTCTAAGGTATCAAAAGACTTAAGAGAAATCCAAAAGACGATTCAAGATTTTGGTAACCGGGTATTAATTATACCTGGGAAAATAGATAACTTGAATCAGACCACAGATGAGATCTTGAAAGTATTTCAAGATCTAAAGAAAGAAATTTTGAATCTGAAATTTGACATTTCGGATATCAAGAAAAGGCAGAAGGATATTCCTGGATCTTCCAAGAATAACCAAGCCAATATTAGAGATGCATTCGGACCAGTACAAGCTTTACATCAAAAGTGTAAAGCAACTATGTTTCCAAAGCAGAAATCACAAGAAGAGCTTATGATTGATCTCCTGAAAACAGTCGAATGAGTGTTTCCAGGGCAGATCTATCAGATCTACAAGAATTAGCAGAATCATTTTCCCAACTTGGAATTATGAATCTGGTTAATGTAAAACCCAATGAAGTCCTTCAATTGGGTTATGCGGAAGGATCAGGATCCAACGTGACCCACGATGGACCGCCTGATGTTCCAATGAGAGAAAGTACAGACTTCTACATGAACAGGTATCCTGAGGTGCATCTCAATGCAAGACGAAACCCAGGACGGAACCCAAGTAGAGCACCAGAATCCACACCGTGGGCCAAGACGATGTTACAACCATTAAATCCATATGGCATAACACTGAACCTCGACGTTATCGACTTCCGAAACATCGAAGACCTGATCGATGAATGGGTAGCTTCAATGAAGATTGCAGCAACCACCCTGGAACTCGATAAAGAAAACTTTGTCAGATTAATAGAGCTGAGTCTCGAAGGATCGGCAAAGCTGGGCTGGAAAAACTCCACGGCTGCTTTAAAGGAGCAAATACTCGAAGGAGAATCCAAAAGCACAATCTGCGAAAGGTTTGGCCTCTTATTCAAAACCCATTTTGTAGGAGATGGTTATTTTGAAGAACAGAGAACAGAAAAAATCAAAGTCTATACCCAAGCACTGTTGGGTATGGAGTTAAGAAGTATTTGCGCAGTAGATGAATATATCTACTGGTTTCGTAAATACTAATTTCGGAGTGAAATGACAGCTGAAGTAGCATGTCCCATGTTCTTTGCAAAGATCTGCAGCCCATGGAGAGAAATGTTGATCCAATCGTACACAGTACCCCCTGGTACAGTGGACTCAATAGCTCGAAGAATGTCCTTCTTAAAGGATAAGCTCAGAGAATGGTGTCAACAGGCAGCAGCCCAAAAGAACATCAAGAGACTAAGAGGTAAAATAAAAAGAACTCCTCTTTGCTGTGAAAATAACGATTTTCCAACAATTATAGGAGAATCAGGAGAAAAGAGGAAAAAGAAGAAGAGTCGGGACTCATACAGTAGGAGTTTCAGAAGACCTCCATTCCGAAGAAGAAGAGCATGGTGGTCCAAGAGCAAGGCCAGATCATACAAAACTGGACAAAGAACGGGAACGACGAAGAGTTCATCCCAAGGTTCAACTAGCTCAGCAGCAAGGAGCACGGGGAGAACGACGTCCAAGAGAACATTCAGACGAGCCCATACTCGAGCCAACGAGAGTTTCAAGGACTGCAACTGTTGGAAGTGTGGAGCCAGAGGTCATATCTCACCCGATTGCCCTCAGAATCGTGAGGTACGAATGTACGAAGCCACGGAGGATATCGTGGAAACAGTCTACCATGGAAAGCTGGTACCAGTCTATCAGTTTGAGGACATCCCCTCGGATGAAAGCATCTACGAGGAAGAATTAAGAAGTGACTCGGACTCATATTCAGATGGATCTTCAACCGAGTCTGACTGAAGAAGACAGGATTCAGACCACTGAAAACCTGTCTGGATTCTTTTCAAGGATGACGATCTCGAATCGAACCATGGAAAGAATAATACGACAAGATTCCAACCTCAGCCCATATGACGGATTCAGAATTGGCGGGATTGGACGAGTTCTTAACCAGATGGGACTCAACCAGAGAAGACATAACATCATCTACAAGGTAAGTGCAGGTGAGTTTGCAATTCCTATGGAACTTACTTGTAATGTTATGGATATGCAATTAATTCCTAAAGAAGAAATTCTTGAGGAATTAAGCAGAATGATGGAAGAAATCGCCATTACTATGAAATGGATCCACATAGGAGCCATTGAAGTAGTAATTAAGGCAACCTTCAAAGAAGACATTGATTCTGAATTGCATCTATCAGTCACTGATAGAAGAATCAATAACCTTAGAGATGGTCTTCTTGGAACTATGGTAGGAAATTTATATGCTGGGAAGTTAATGTTTGACATACATCCCAGAATTTCCTATAACTTAGCTGACCAAGATTTTAGTAGAGTTCTAACCCTTCATCAGGATTTTAAAAGAAAAGATCTGATGAAAGAAGGGAACAGACCATATTCTATAACTTATAGAATCTCTTATGCACTTTCCAATAGTCATCATTCTGACTTATTTCTCAGGAAAGAATATAGAAATTCCTAGAATTTTCAAGGAATTTGCTAAAGTCATGACTCCAAATCCTACCCAGATTCCAAGGTTAGGAGGAGTAGACATACAAATAAGAGATCATCCAATTCTAGACAGATCAACGAGTGCTAGAATTGAGTACGCAAGCCGTATGTCTTTTTCGGAAGACAGAATTATGGCATATAAAGGGAAGGAGTTCATCAAAGATCTAACTCCTCAATCCATTGGGGTAGATAATATAAAGATAAAATGCCCTGAAGGATGGAAAGAAATACGAGTAATATTCGACATCACTGAAAAGATTAACCGTTTTCCATGTGATGACTTATACTACTTGCAGCAGCCATCAATTGGAACCTATGAAGGAACAATTGAAATTGCAGGACACGAGATCAGAGTCTTAGGCACCGCCAGAAAAGACAATGGGGTTATGATTTTGGGATTAAGTTTTCTCGAAAATCATAAACCATGGGTAAGAAAGGATAATGGTATATAATTTAATCTGAAGGGTCACACCATCAGAATTAAATGACAAGTCCATTCTCCATTTATATCTCAGTAGGGATAATATATGAAGAATATAAGTCAGAATATTTCGCAGCTTATATTGATTCAGGATCAGGTATTTGCACGGCAAAACCAGGAGTTTTCCCTAGCGAAGCTATGGAATCACTACCCATTATTGCAGGAAGAGATTTTTCCCCAAAAATCTTAGTACTAAATAAGGGTATTCGACAAGCCAATATCATGATTGGAGGAGCATTTGGTACACCTTGGTATAAGGTAAAAACGCCTCCTATTTACTTTCATGACACAGGAGCGGATATTTTGTTAGGGAACAATTTTATACAATCCTTTACAAAATATGTTCAAGATAACAAAAGAAATTTGTTAATATTTACCACAAGTTGTGGAAATGAGATACAGGTGTTGCGCAGGGAAAAGGCATTCAACAGGTTAATGCCTATATTATTTCGCAGCAAACGTGGTGATAATGATGCCAAACTAACCCATCCAAAAATGCAGGATAAAAGAAAGTTTGGTAAGGCTTTTGCCATGGATCGGTTTGCTTGCTAAGTTGGTCCTTGGATGAAGGAGATGAACAAGAACACAAAACAAAGAAAAATAAAAGGATAGGGGAATTTTTGGAAGAAGGGGACTAAGTAAATCCAAGGGAAGTGAGATTTACCCAAGACAAATGGATTTCATGAGTGCATCTTCCAATAAGGCCATTGAAGCAAATTCCAATCTTCAATGGTGTGGGTGAACCTAGGGTTTACTCACAAAGTGTTGAGAACCAAGTGTTGGCTCTCAAGAGAGAAAAGTGACTTTGATTCAATGAAATGAGTTGTTCAAAAATATCAAAGTGGTTACAAATGCTTGGGGACCTCATATATATAGAGGAAGCCCATAAAACTAGATTATACAACCCTAGCAATGTTTTCAACAAACTGGATACAAGGAAATAGTAAACTGGATAAGCTTTGTCGCTAAGAGGGTCGTGTCGCGAAGCAAGGCACCGCGACAGGGGTGCTTCTGGCTCGAGCCTTCTCCTTGTGGCGCTAGGCATACTTGGTCGCGATGCTGGACTGTGTCGCGGAAGGGACTTGTCGCGGAAGGTGGTTTGTCGCGGAAGGAGCTTTGTCGCGGAAGGGGGCTTGGTCGCGGAAGGGGCTTTGTCGCGGAAGGGGGCTTGGTCGCGGAAGGGGGCCTTGTCGCGGAAGGGCTTTGTCGCGGAAGGGGGTTCCGCGACAAAGTGGTAAGCGGAAGGGCTTTGTCGCGGAAGGGGGTTCCGCGACAAAGTGGTAACTCCGCGACAAAGGTAGCTCCGCGACAAAGGAGCATGTTCCGCGACAGATGAAGAAATCCTCCAACTTTCATCCGACTGGAGCCCACTGAGTCCGGCGACACTGTTCCGACGTTGACCGGTCGTTGACCGGTGCCGGCGACTTTTCCGGCGAACCTCCGATGATGACGGCGGCAACGGCGGCGGCGGCTGTGGGGCCCTCCGTTGACCTCATTATGCTGTTTTGATCTGTTTGTGCATCTGGAGGTCTCCTTTCTACCGGATTTAGCTGGACGGGCTGGGTCCCAAATTAATGAGACCCGGGCCCTTCCGGTATTCGTCCGCCTGCATCAGCAGCTTCAATTTGGGCTCCTTCTTCGGCTCCAGTTTATCTGCTTCCTGAAATAAAAATAAAGAGACAGAATTAATAAACTTCTTTATTCGTGCCTTTGAAACCGGCCCTTCCGGGAAATAGGGAATCATGATGCCATGTGTCATGACATCCATGTCATCCCCACCCCCTTGGGGAGGTTGATCCATCAACCGATCAGCTTCAAACTCCTCATCCCGCTCGTAGAGTGAAAGATCTGCAACATTGAATGTAGGATGATCATTGTAATGAGAAGGCAGTTCAATCCTGTAAGCATTTTCGTTGATCTTTTCTAGCACTTTGAATGGTCCATCTCCGCGGGGAGCGAGTTTTCCATGTCGTTGAGCCGGAAACCTCTCCTTTCGGAGATGAATCCAAACCCAGTCTCCTGGTTTGAGGATCAGCTTCTTCCGGCCTCGATTGGCATATTTGGCATAGCTCTCAGCAGCTTTCGCCAGACTTTCGCGCACGTCCTTGTGTAGGTTCTTGATCGCTGTTGCCCTGTCCCTGCCATTAAAGTTAAGATGCTCACTACAAGGTAGTGGCAGGAGATCGACTGGGGTTAGCGGGTTAAAACCATACACAACTTCAAATGGAGATACATGGGTGGCACTATGGACGTGTCTGTTATATGCAAACTCTATGTGTGGCAGACATTCGTCCCAGCTTTTTGAATTGGAGGATGTGATAATTCTGAGCAGATTACCCAGTACTCTGTTGATTGCCTCCGTTTGACCATCAGTCTGAGGATGGTAAGATGTTGAGAACAGTAGTTGTGTGCCCATCTCTCTCCAAAATCCTTTCCAGAAATAACTCATGAACTTTGTATCTCGATCAGATACGATTGTCTTAGGTACTCCATGAAGACGTACCACCTCTCTGAAGAACAGCTTGGCTATATGGCGGGCATCATTGGTCTTTGCACATGGAATAAAATGTGCCATCTTGGAAAAACGATCCACTACCACAAAAATCGAATCTTTAGCTCGGGCGGTCCGTGGAAGTCCAAGTACAAAGTCCATCGAGATGTCCAGCCAGGGTCCTTGGGGCACAGGCAACGCTTGGTACAAACCATGAGGCTTCACAGTTGATTTGGCCTTCAGACAGACCAGACACTTGGCAATGTAGTCAGAAACCTGTTTCTGCATTCCTGGCCAGTAGAATCTTTCTGAAAGTACACCCATAGTTGCATGCTTTCCAAAGTGTCCCATGAGGTCTCCCCCGTGAGCTTCCTGAATCAGCAACTCCCTAATGGATCCTCTTGGAATGCATAACCTGTTACCGTAATAGAGAAATCCATGTAGGCGGCAGTACTCCTTGTACCCCTTCTGTTCTGTCAGCTTGAAAATTTCCTTGAAGTCTTCATCAGTGGCATACTGAGTCTTGACTTGCTCAAATCCAAATAGCTTAATTGTTGCAAATGATGCCAACGCTAGTCTTCGGGACAGCGCATCTGCAACCACATTTTCCTTGCCTTTCTTATACTTGATCACGTACGGGAAGGTCTCGATAAAGGTGCTCCATCGGGCATGCCTCTTGCTCAGTTGACCTTGAACCTTGATATGCTTGAGTGTCTCGTGATCAGTATGAATGATGAACTCTCGACCTCGGAGATAGTGCTGCCATGTCCTTAAGGCTTGCACGATAGCATACAATTCCTTGTCATAAGTGGAGTAATTCAGTTGAGCTCCACTGAACTTTTCGCTGTAATATGCTATCGGTCGTCCTTCTTGAAGTAACACGGCTCCCATTCCGGTCCCTGATGCATCGCTTTGTACTTCGAATGGCAACTCGAAGTTCGGCAGTCCTAGCACAGGTGCATGGGTCAGCTTGTCCTTAAGTTCATCAAAGGCCTTCTGTTGTGCCGGCCCCCACTTGAACGGATTTTCCTTTCTAAGCAATGAAGTGATTGGGGCGGCAATCACACTGAATTGGGGGACGAATCTCCGAAAGAATCCGCTTAGACCTAGAAAACTTCTGACTTCGTGCACATTGGTCGGCGGCTTCCATTCGGAAATTGCCCTGATCTTTGATTCATCAACCTTAAGCCCATCCTTGCCTACCACAAATCCAAGGAACGTCACCTCTGGAACACAGAAGGTGCATTTCTCGAAATTGGCATACAGTCGCACTTCTCGCAATTTGTTCAGAACCTGTTGAACATGAGCAATGTGATCAGTTTCAGTGCAACTATAAACAAGGATATCATCAAAATATACTACAACAAATTTGCCAATGAATTGTCGTAATGTTTCGTTCATCAAACGCATAAACGTGGAAGGTGCGTTAGTGAGGCCGAATGGCATCACGAGCCACTCGTAAAGGCCGAATTTTGTCTTGAAGGCAGTTTTCCACTCGTCTCCGGGTTGCATCCGGATCTGATGGTATCCACTCTTAAGATCGATCTTGGAAAATAAGCTTGCACCACCAAGCTCGTCGAGCATGTCGTCCAACCGTGGAATAGGATGACGGTACTTGACAGTGATGGCATTGACAGCCCTACAATCAACGCACATCCGCCATTCTCCATTCTTCTTTGGCACTAATAGCACTGGAACGGCACACGGTGATAAACTTTCCCGAACCCAGCCCTTCTCAAGCAGTCCTTGAACCTGTCGTTGAATTTCCTTCGTTTCCTCAGGATTCATCCGGTAGGCGGGTCGGTTAGGAATAGAGGCTCCGGGCATGAAGTCGATTCTGTGCTCCACGCCTCGAAGTGGTGGCAGTCTGGCAGGCACCTCTTCAGGAAATACATCCTTGTTGCGTTCAAGCATCCTAGCAAAATTTTCAGACAATTCAGGTGCAATATTGACAGTTCTACTAGCAGATTCATCGGGCTTAATTAAAGCAAGAAAACAGTGACCTGCAAAGCCAGGTTCTAGCGCTGCTTGCTTGAATTCTGTTTTGGTCAGTATCAGACACTGACTTTCATTACTTGCCTCTGCGGAGGTCTGGCCCACCTTGGCCTTGCCTTTGGCAAGGGCTTTGGCAAGCTCTTCCGCTTTTGCCATGTTCGCCCTAAGCTTCTCCTGATCTAATCTTACAAGTTTTACAGGCAGAGGCTTAAACAAATAGTCCTTTTGTCCATGCTTAAAGTACAAAACATTGGATTTGCCCCTATAAGTGGCATCCTTGTCGAATAACCACGGCCGGCCTAACAAGACGTGGCATGCGTTCATCGGGACGACGTCGCATAACACCTTCTCAGAGTAAGTTCCTTTGGTGATGGGAACCCACGCCTGTTGGGTGACCTTGGTCTTTCCACTGTTGTTCATCCAATGGAGGAGATATGGCTTGGGATGTTCTTCAACGGGCAGTTGTAACCTGCGAGCAGCGTACAAACTGACAACATTAGTGCAACTGCCGTTATCAACAATTAAAGTAGCATGATTGCCTAAAATAGTACAACGACAATGAAAGAGATTCTCCCTTTGTTCGTTGTCTGCGGTTTCAGTTCCTCTGTCGGCATTTAATGCTCTCATAGCAACTAAAAGATTCACGTCTTCCTCATCCTCAGGTGCGACTTCAGGATTGACCGGTTCTTCTTGATGGTACTCTTGTAGTTCAGGATCTTCAAATTCATGCTCATCTTCGGAGTCATAGATCCTGAATACACCCGGTTCAATCTCAACCACTGGTCTCTGATCCTCTCCAGTATTGAGTACTGCCACTCTCTTTGGCGGATTATTGCATGTCGTCGCATAATGACCCTTTTTACCGCACTTGAAACAAATAATGTCTCGTGCATCTCTGGCGGGTGGCCTTTGCTCCCTTCCCTGAACTGGAGCGGGACCTTTGTTTCTTTCCTCCTGATTGTAGGCCTTGAAAGCTTGTCCCAAATCAATTCCTCGCTGTCGATCCCGACCCTGTTGCTGTTGCGGCTGCTGCTGGGGCTGTCGATAATTGGGCGGTGGTCGGATCAACCAAGGTTTGTTGGGGTTGTAATTGTAGTGCCCTGCAGGAGTGGTGCGATGGGATTTCCTCTTCAGTTGTGCCTCATACCTAGCAGCTTTCCTAACCAGATCGGTGATGTTGATGTATCCCCTCATCTCCATTTCTTCATGGATTTCGGGTCTCAGGTACTTGGCAAATCTGGCTAAAGTGATTTGGGGTTCCTCATTCACTTGAGCCCTCATCATGAGCATTTCCATCTCACGATAGTACTCTTCTACAGTTTTATTTCCTTGTTGGAGACCCACTAATTTTAAGTACATATCTGGCTTATAGGTATGTGGTACAAAACGATGTTCCATGATATCCAATAAATGCTCCCAATCTGCTATTTGAGCTCTTCCCGCGGTATGGAGATCAGAACAGTATTTCTTCCACCAAAGCTGTGCATAATCTTTGAATTCGGTCACGGCCAACTGGACCTTCTTGAAGTCTGAGTAGTTATGGCAATTATAGATCATCTCCATCGAATGTTTCCAATCGAGAAATTCATTAGGATCACTCGTCCCCTTGAACGCAGGTATGGTGAACTTAATGCTTTTCAGATTGTCGTCCATTCGTGGTTCTCCTTCAAAATCAGCAGCTGGATCGAAGTTCAAACAGTGTCTTGCTGGTGGCGCATTTGGCGGCACAGGTGCTCCGACAGGTGGTGGTGGAGGCATAGCTAAATGATCGGTTACAGGAGTTTCAGGTCGAACCGTGGGATTGGCCTGCAATGGTGGGTGCAAACGGTGTCGTTCACTGGATCGCGGACCTAAACTCCGGTTAAATTCCCCAAACTGCAGTTCTCGTTCGGCTAAGACTTCCTCTGCAGTTGTCATATCGGCCCGGGAGACTCCGCTAGTTCCTTCTTGTAGAGTTCTCGGGAGCGTAGACGCTACTGCCGGTATTGTGGATGGGTTATTCTGGGGTGTGGTACTCTGAGACGGAGCATTTTGAGGTGTCGTGTTCTGTGGTGACGGAGTAGGGAAGAAGGCTTCCTCCAATCTCCGTTCGACTCGGTTCATGACTAACCTCTCAATTGCTTCACTTTGGAATCGTACCCGACCTGCAATATCATCAACAATTTCATCAACACGAGTATTGACTTCTTCAACACGCTTATTGACAGTTTCAATATTAGAAGAATTAATATTTAAAGACTGAGTAAGCGTGTCGATGTTGGTCTTCTTGGCACTGGTCTCATGCAGAGTTCGCATCATTTCCATCAGATCAGACATCGTTGGTTCAGTGCGTCCTGCCATCTCACAGATAAAATTATTTTATAGATATAAGATGTTAGAGAAATAAACAGAAATTTGTAGAGTGAACTCGCAGATATTCCTCTCGATTTCAGTCCCTTGGCCCAGACACCACTGTCGAAATTCACCTGCTCAATGACCCAATTAGATGCAAAGAAGAGAAATAACTGTGACGCGCAAATCACGAAGCAGTATGAAGTGCTCGACTCAATCAAAGGACGCTATGATATGTATGTGATATGCAATGCAAATGATAATTGAGCACAAGTCGATTTAGTGCGATTGCTATCAACGTTCACAATCCTTCCAAATTGGTTATGTCCTTGATTGATCCCAAATATATGAGTAAGCTCACCGAAAAATAACACTCGGGAAAAAGTCGTAATACTCAAGTGGCTTCTCGGCTAGGTATCACAACTCATGAGAGGAATTCCAATGCCTTTATAATAGGCGGAACTTCAACTCGGTGTTCGTGAACTATGTTCAGAGGAACAATTGTGCCAGTCAGATATCCACTTTATTGTATTACTAAAAATATATGTCCCAATATCCCAAATATAAGTTGGTGGCTCACTTTTGCACTCAAAGGACTTGGAAATATTTCCCAATAATCAAAACACTCAATCCCAATTGATTTGGAGGCTGGCAGATTTGGCACTATGTGAATTTGGTGGTTTTTATCCCTCCCAACGGTACCAAGGACAAAGGGGATCAATATGATAGCGACTAAGGGTGAGTTAGGGGGCAAAATAATGCAAAAGTGGTACTATTACTGGTCTCACGCGCCCTCACGCGCCCTCATTGTCTGGTGTCGCCAGCTTTTGGGCAATTGGTACAAAAGTGGTCATAACTTTGTCAATACTTGTCCAAAACACTTGATTCAAATTGCAATGGATTCAGGACTCAATTTTCTTGAAGATGGTTGAAGATTCATCAAGAAACTCAAAGAACGCAAGAAGTTATGAAATTCAAAGTTTGCTGCAGATTCGGACTCACAGTGGCAGTTTTTTTGTTTTTGTGATTTGATCGACCAAATGAGCTCCAAACGCCTTGAAACCACCTCCAATCGATTCCTAACACCCAAAATATGTAAACACAGCCCTTGGAATTATAGCAGGTCGCTCACCCCAACTTGGAACAAACACCAAAAGTTCAGATTGTGAAAATGGAGAGCAAACTAGGCACTTGTTCAACCAAACTTGTGTTCAATGCTCAAAATGCTTTGGGAATAATGCAATATCCATACATTGATGTTCAAACACATGAAAACAAGCATACAAACACAAAATCAAAGGATCAAAAAGCAAAACATATGATATTTTTTGATTTTGGATGAAGAACATGAAGAACACTCATGAATCTTCAAATGAACATAACTTTGGCATATGAACTCCGATTTTGATGAAAAGCTCTTGAGATGAGGATTAAGAATATTGGATCAGATTTCTCAAAATCCCAAGGGGTCAAAACCAGAAAATCAAAACAGTGGACAGAATGCTTATTTTTAGGGTTTTCTTGAAATGGTTTTGATGAAGATGAAGGATTTGGAAAAATTTGGGCATTATAACCCCTAGAAAATGGATGATTTTGGGTTGCCAAATGGAACGTGGTTCCAAATGGGGAGTGGTGGTGTGTGAAGTGAATCCTACCAACTAGCAAACAATGGCTCTGATACCAAAATAAATTGATGCCATGGATCGGTTTGCTTGCTAAGTTGGTCCTTGGATGAAGGAGATGAACAAGAACACAAAACAAAGAAAAATAAAAGGATAGGGGAATTTTTGGAAGAAGGGGACTAAGTAAATCCAAGGGAAGTGAGATTTACCCAAGACAAATGGATTTCATGAGTGCATCTTCCAATAAGGCCATTGAAGCAAATTCCAATCTTCAATGGTGTGGGTGAACCTAGGGTTTACTCACAAAGTGTTGAGAACCAAGTGTTGGCTCTCAAGAGAGAAAAGTGACTTTGATTCAATGAAATGAGTTGTTCAAAAATATCAAAGTGGTTACAAATGCTTGGGGACCTCATATATATAGAGGAAGCCCATAAAACTAGATTAAACAACCCTAGCAATGTTTTCAACAATCTGGATACAAGGAAATAGTAAACTGGATAAGCTTTGTCGTTAAGAGGGTCGTGTCGCGAAGCAAGGCACCGCGACAGGGGTGCTTCTGGCTCGAGCCTTCTCCTTGTGGCGCTAGGCATACTTGGTCGCGATGCTGGACTGTGTCGCGGAAGGGACTTGTCGCGGAAGGGACTTGTCGCGGAAGGGGGTTTGTCGCGGAAGGAGCTTTGTCGCGGAAGGGGCTTTGTCGCGGAAGGGGGCTTGGTCGCGGAAGGGGGCCTTGTCGCGGAAGGGCTTTGTCGCGGAAGGGGGTTCCGCGACAAAGTGGTAACTCCGCGACAAAGGTAGCTCCGCGACAAAGGAGCATGTTCCGCGACAGATGAAGAAATCCTCCAACTTTCATCCGACTGGGGCCCACTGAGTCCGGCGACACTGTTCCGACGTTGACCGGTCGTTGACCGGTGCCGGCGACTTTTCCGGTGAACCTCCGATGATGACGGCGGCAACGGCGGCGGCGGCTGTGGGGCCCTCCGTTGACCTCCTTATGCTGTTTTGATTTGTTTGTGCATCTGGAGGTCTCCTTTCTTCCGGATTTAGCTGGACGGGCTGGGTCCCAAATTAATGAGACCCGGGCCCTTCCGGTATTCGTCCGCCTGCATCAGCAGCTTCAATTTGGGCTCCTTCTTCGGCTCCAGTTTATCTGCTTCCTGAAATAAAAATAAAGAGACAGAATTAATAAACTTCTTTATTCGTGCCTTTGAAACCGGCCCTTCCGGGAAATAGGGAATCATGATGCCATGTGTCATGACATCCATGTCAGCTTTGTTGTCTTTTAGACAGCAAGGATTTGATGAAGCTTCTATTGAGGAAATTATAAACCTCAAAGAAGCAATGCAAGAAATGAAGTCATTAAATATAACTTCACTAGACATTGATGGGGAAACTAAATTGTCCCTCGAAAATGTCAAAAGACTTATCCAGAGAAACTTTAACGAGGATCCTCTGGCATGGTGGGATAAAAACAAGATCGAAGCTACTCTACAGGTAAAAGAACAATATAAATATGAGTATGTTCGATACAAACCCATCTTAATGAATATGCAGGATAAGAAAGATATGCAGCAAATTATCAAGGAGCATATTGATCTTAAACTCATCGAGCCTGGAGTCTCAGCTTATAGTAGCCCTGGATTCTTGGTAAGAAATCACGGTGAAATAAAGAGAGGTAAACCCAGGTTGGTAATAAACTATCAAGGTATTAACAAAATAATACAGTTTGATGGTTATTACATTCCGAGTAGAGAACACTTAATTGATTGCATCAAAGGTGCTAAAGTGTTTTCTAAATTTGATTGCAAATCTGGTTTCTATCAGATTAAGATGGAGAATGAGTCGAAGAAATTCACAGCATTCTCCACCCCATAAGGGCAATATATTTGGAATGTTATGCCAATGGGGCTTTCTAATGCCCCTCAAATATTCCAAAGAAAGATGGATAATCTATTTAAGGATTATCTAGAGTTTATGTTCGTCTACATAGATGACATTCTGATTGCATCTCGAAATATTAAAGAGCATATTAAACATCTTGAAATATTTTCTGATGCATGTCACAGGGAAGGTCTAGTTCTCTCTGAGAAAAAGGCCACTATCGCTGCTAACAAAATTGAATTCTTAGGAGTTCAAATTGATGAAGCAGGAATAGAGTTACAGGAACACATTGTGGAGAAAATCCGCAATTTTCCTGATATATTAAAAGACAAGAAACAACTTCAGAGTTTCTTAGGAGTTGTAAATTTTGCGGGTATGTTTATTAAAGACCTTGCAAAATATAGAAAGGATTTTAGACCACTCCTGAAAGAGACTGAAAGCTCTAGATGGAAATGGGAAGAAATCCATACCAAGAGAATTCGTGAACTAAAGCAAGTCTGCAATAGCTTGCCAAAACTCGCGATACCTCAGGATGAGGATGAGCTGGTAGTCTACACAGACGCCAATGATTTTCGATGGGCAGGAGTGCTTATGAGAAAAACAACTACGGGTCAAGAACCTTGTAGATACACAGGAGGGTTGTTCACTGAACAACAAGCCAAACTTTGGCATATTAACGAGAAGGAATTCTTTGCAGTATGGAAAACATTTAAAAAAATGGCCTTTATTCTTACTTGCAAAGAAATTTGTATTAAAAGTAGATAATACTAATGTTAGGGCTTTTTTAAAAAATAAACTTGAATCAAAAATTGAAAAAGCTCGTATTATCAGATGGCAAGCTGAATGTCAATATTATACTTATGATATTGATGTTATAAAATCTCATGAAAATGTTCTTGCAGATTTCCTAACGAGAGATGGAAGCATTTAAAGCTGATTCCATCATTACGAGATTCAGGCACCTCAGAGAAAACCTAGAGGAGCTATCGAAGCATTTTGGACAGCTCGAGATCAATGCACGAGCAGCTGGCCAAATACAACAGAGCGATGTGGACATGGTCCGCAACAATATACGAACCTCCCATATAGCAATGACTGGGAAACAGTGTTAGAGCCAATCAGGAAAGCGCCAGCTTCCCTGGTAAACAAAGAGAAATGTGCCCAAAAAGCTAAAGTGGTCACATATGAAGAAGCAGATTCAAGCACTGCTTTAAATGAACCATTGTCGGATACCGACAAAAATGTTGAGCAAGAGGATAGTCACATTTCCGAAAGCTCAAGTCAACCCATTGCCTCTGGGGTGAAAGAGGAAGAAATTAACCTTAGGCCAATGACAGGCACCTCTAAGGTTAATTCAGACGAGAAGGTCCTATCTACTGCCTGGCTGGACTACCAAGGAAAATGGGAACAACTGGTTTCCAAAAAGGGAATTAACCCTAGCAAAACAGTAATCGAGACATCCGGGAGATACAACAGGGTATGGATGCTCGAAGGATCGAAACCAGAAGAGGTTCGAAAGTGGTATGACTTTGGAGCATTAGCATCTGTTCATACTACATCACCAGGGTTTCCGGAAATCGAAAAACTTCCAGGATGGATAAGTAGTGCGGTGCACGAATCATGGCAGAACAACCCGCACCTGCAAAGAGGAGATATTCTGGAGCTTAAGTTCATTTCAGCGGCACCAGAGATAGTCGGAAAAGGTTCTTATCCGGTCTTTCAATTTATTAAATTACAGAGACCTGATATGATTGCCTTCAACAGAGTTAAGTCTATGGATGAGAAGGCACCATTGGTATCTTCAATCAGCGAAGATGAAATCTCCACCCGACGAGCATGGGGATTCTGGGTCTGTCTCACCGAGATGGAAAAGGTTAAATATCCGTTTAAAATATTCTCAAATAATTTAAATGGATCGTTCCTGGTTAATTCTTTAACAGGGAAAAGCACAGAGTTTGCGGAAACCTCATTCGAAAAGAAGAGGTTACTCATCTGGGAAAATAAGTTGCCAGCAACCGAGTCTACCAGAAAAAAGGCATGCAACATGATGCATGTTGGCCAATGGGATAACCACATATGCCCATATTGTGCAGAACAGGAAAAACCCCTATTCGGTACAAAGATCCGGGTAACCCAGAAAAAATCCGGACCCGAACAGGACAAAGGGAAGAAACGTCCAAAAAACTTTCACAAGCCAAAGTAAGATTAGCTTGATGTAAAAGAAATAGAGGTGTCGGCAACACTCATAATTAAAAGCCGACAAAGAAGGGCAGAGTAGCTGGCAGAAAGTGGCCGACAAGAGAAAGTGGAAAGTTGACAAAAGCCACCTAACGCAATAATTCAAAAAAGGACAATAATGTAGCCGGTGGAAATTAAGGCCAAGTGACGAACGCAGTGACGTCACAAGGATTTAGAGGAAGATTGGAATCCGGGGCTGAAGTCCGCGGGCGCCTATAAATAAAGGAGTTTGAAGCAGATGGAAGGCATCGAAAATTCCTCCCAACTCTTCAAAGTATTTGTAATATTTCTCTTTCTGCATATTTCATTTCGAGTCTGTAAAAGTATGGGGTATTCCCCCAAGAGTCTTGTATCCTCCATGAGGAACTAAGTGTCTGTCTTCTCCGTTAGGGGAAATTATGTTTAAATAATATTTTTAATATTTCTTCAGTAAAATCCAGGCTTCCAAATATCCCAAATATCCCGATAATATAATTAAAACCCTTTATTCATATCTTGATACGTCCTAAGGTAGGAAACGAAATAGGACTGTGCTGTTTGTTGCTGAAGGAGCCAAGAATCGGTGAACCATCAGTCGCGGCTGCGTGGTTGGAGGAAGTCCGTAAAATCCCGGAGCTTAGGAAACCCGGCAGCAAGACGGTCAAAGCCAATGTATGAAGTTTAGTGCTTAATTTAATTATCGGAAGCATGATGGGCTGATATTGGACTAATGATAATGAAGAAACTAAAATCTGGGGTCAAAATGAAATAAAGTAAAAGTTGGTAGGGTTAATTGAAGTTTGAAAAAATCAAAATAGTCTAAATGGCCTTAATTTGGTCAAACATGGTTTCTAATGGCCTAAAATTGAAAATTGATTTTATAATGGCCCAAATGTGGAAATGGTGCCTTGTAATGGCCTAAAAAATTCATTTCATCTTTAATTTATGGGGAAAGTAATAAAAAGGGCCATTACAAGGAGTCTATTCCACTTTTAGACAATTATAAGTTGAATTTTTAGAATTAGGCCATTACAAACACATGTTGAATGAAATTAAGCCATAAGGACCAATTTGAAAATTAATTAATTCCCAACAACTTTTCCTTTCTTTCATTAAAACCCCAAGAAAGTTTGACTTTATTTACTTTAGTCCTTTATCAATATACTTAAGTTTTCACTATATAAATGACACCCAATGCGCTTGAAAATTGGTATCAGAGCCTAGGTTTTATTGAAGAACATATTAATTATATTATTTATAATATTTTATTTCTTAATGGAGAAGATTTAATTATTTAATGGATTCAATTAATTTGAAACCCACAAGTTATTTCCAAATTTTAGAAATAAAAAATAGAAAATTCCAAAGGAATTTCTTGAACTTGTCCCATGGACAAGATATTATCAAAATCAGTTTCTTTCCTAAAAATGAGAGGAACGGACTGGAAAGAAATTGACCCGGATAGCTCTAAGTTATCAAAAGACTTAAGAGAATTCCAAAATACGATTCAAGATTTTGGTAACCGGGTATTAATTATACCTGGGAAAATAGATAACTTGAATCAGACAACATATGAGATCTTGAAAGTATTTCAAGATCTAAAGAAAGAAATTTTGAATCTGAAATTTGACATTTCGGATATTAAGAAAAGGCAGAAGGATATTCCTGGATCTTCCAAAAATAACCAAGCCAATATTAGAGATGCATTCGGACCAGTACAAGCTTTACATCAAAAGGGTAAAGCAACTATGGTTCCAAAGCAGAAATCACAAGAAGAGCTTATGATCGATCTCCTGAAAACAGTCGAATGAGTGTTTCCAGGGCAGATCTATCAGATCTACAAGAATTAGCAGAATCA
Organism: Hygrophila difformis; assembly: GCA_030278955.1. NCBI lineage: Eukaryota > Viridiplantae > Streptophyta > Magnoliopsida > Lamiales > Acanthaceae > Hygrophila > Hygrophila difformis. The sequence continues at coordinate 30,688,895 of JAOANR010000015.1, read as the reverse complement.
TTTTCCCAATTTGGGATTATGGATCTGGTTAATGTAAAACCCAATGAAGTCCTTCAATTGGGTTATGAGGAAGGATCAGGATCCAACGTGACCCACGATGGACCGCCTGATGTTCCAATGAGATAAAGTACAGACTTCTACATGAACAGGTATCCTGAGGTGCATCTCAATGCAAGACGAAACCCAGGACGGAACCCAAGTAGAGCACCATAATCCACACCGTGGGCCAAGACGATGTTACAACCATTAAATCCATATGGCATAACACTAAACCTCGACGTTATCGACTTCCGAAACATCGAAGACCTGATCGATGAATGGGTAGCTTCAATGAAGATTGCAGCAACCACCCTGGAACTCGATAAAGAAAACTTTGTCAGATTAATAGAGCCGAGTCTCGAAGGATCGGCAAAGCTTGGCTGGAAAAACTCCACGGCTGCTTTAAAGGAGCAAATACTCGAAGGAGAATCCAAAAGCACAATTTGCGAAAGGTCTGGCCTCTTATTCAAGACCCATTTTGTAGGAGATGGTTATTTTGAAGAACAGAGAACAGAAAAAATCAAAGTCTATACCCAAGCACTATTGGGTATGGAGTTAAGAAGTATTTGCGCAGTAGACGAATATATCTACTGGTTTCGTAAATACTATTTTCGGAGTGAAATGACAGCTGAAGTAGCATGTCCCATGTTCTTTGCAAAGATCTGCAGCCCATGGAGAGAAATGTTGATCCAATCGTACACAGTACCCCCTGGTACAGTGGACTCAATAGCTCGAAGAATGTCCTTCTTAAAGGATAAGCTCAGAGAATGGTGTCAACAGGCAGCAGCCCAAAAGAACATCAAGAGACTAAGAGGTAAAATAAAAAGAACTCCTCTTTGCTGTGAAAATAACGATTTTCCAACAATTATAGGAGAATCAGGAGAAAAGAGGAAAAAGAAGAAGAGTCGGGGCTCATACAGTAGGAGTTTCAGAAGACCTCCATTCCGAAGAAGAAGAGCATGGTGGTCCAAGAGCAAGGCTAGATCATACAAAACTGGACAAAGAACGGGAACGACGAGGAGTTCATCCCAAGGTTTAACTAGCTCAGCAGCAAGGAGCACGGGGAGAACGACGTCCAAGAGAACATTCAGACGAGCCCATACCCGAGCCAACGAAAGTTTCAAGGACAGCAACTGTTGGAAGTGTGGAGCCAGAGGTCATATCTCACCCGATTGCCCTCAGAATCGTGAGGTACGAATGTACGAAGCCACGGAGGATATCGTGGAAGCAGTCTACCATGGAAAGCTGGTACCAGTCTATCAGTTTGAGGACATCCCCTCGGATGAAAGCATCTACGAGGAAGAATTAAGAAGTGACTCGGACTCATATTCAGATGGATCTTCAACCGAGTCTGACTGAAGAAGACAGGATTCAGACCACTGAAAACCTGTCTGGATTCTTTTCAAGGATGACGATCTCGAATCGAACCATGGAAAGAATAATGCGAAAAGATTCCAACCTCAGCCCATATGACGGATTCAAAATTGGCGGGATTGGACGAGTTCTTAACCAGATGGGACTCAACCAGAGAAGACATAACATCATCTACAAGGTAAGTGCAGGTGAGTTTGCAATTCCTATGGAACTTACTTGTAATGTTATGGATATGCAATTAATTCCTAAAGAAGAAATTCTTGAGGAATTAAGCAGAATGAAGGAGGAAATCGCCATTACTATGAAATGGATCCACATAGGAGCCATTGAAGTAGTAATTAAGGCAACCTTCAAAGAAGGCATTGATTCTGAATTGCATCTATCAGTCACTGATAGAAGAATCAATAACCTTAGAGATGGTCTTCTTGGAACTATGGTAGGAAATTTATATGCTGGGAAGTTAATGTTTGACATACATCCCAGAATTTCCTATAACTTAGCTGACCAAGATTTTAGTAGAGTTCTAACCCTTCATCAGGATTTTAAAAGAAAAGATCTGATGAAAGAAGGGAACAGGCCATATTCTATAACTTATAGAATCTCTTATGCACTTTCCAATAGTCATCATTCTGACTTATTTCTCAGGAAAGAATATATAGAAATTCCTAGAATTTTCAAGGAATTTGCTAAAGTCATGACTCCAAATCCTACCCAGATTCCAAGGTTAGGAGGAGTAGACATACAAATAAGAGATCATCCAATTCTAGACAGATCAACGAGTGCTAGAATTGAGTACGCAAGCCGTATGTCTTTTTCGGAAGACAGAATTATGGCATATAAAGGGAAGGAGTTCATCAAAGATCTAACTCCTCAATCCATTGGGGTAGATAATATAAAGATAAAATGCCCTGAAGGATGGAAAGAAATACGAGTAATATTCGACATCACTGAAAAGATTAACCGTTTTCCATGTGATGACTTATACTACTTGCAGCAGCCATCAATTGGAACCTATGAAGGAACAATTGAAATTGCAGGACACGAGATCAAAGTCTTAGGCACCGCCGGAAAAGACAATGGGGTTGTGATTTTGGGATTAAGTTTTCTTGAAAATCATAAACCATGGGTAAGAAAGGATAATGGTATAGAATTTAATCTGAAGGGTCACACCATCAGAATTAAATGACAAGTCCATTCTCCATTTATATCTCAGTAGGGATAATATATGAAGAATATAAGTCAGAATATTTCGCAACTTATATTGATTCATGATCAGGTATTTGCACGGCAAAACCAGGAGTTTTCCCTAGCGAAGCTATGGAATCATTACCCATTATTGCAGAAAGAGATTTTTCCCAAAAAATCTTAGTACTAAATAAGGGTATTCGACAAGCCAATATCATGATTGGAGGAGCATTTGGTACACCTTGGTATAAGGTAAAAACGCCTCCTATTTACTTTCATGACACAGGAGCGGATATTTTGTTAGGGAACAATTTTATAAAATCCTTTACAAAATATGTTCAAGATAACAAAAGAAATTTGTTAATATTTACCACAAGTTGTGGAAATGAGATACAGGTGTTGCGCAGGGAAAAGGCATTCAACAGGTTAATGCCTATATTATTTCGCAGCAAACGTGGTGATAATGATGCCAAACTAACCCATCCAAAAATGCAGGATAAAAGAAAGTTTGGTAAGGCTTTGTTGTCTTTTAGACAGCAAGGATTTGATGAAGCTTCTATTGAGGAAATTATAAACCTCAAAGAAGCAATGCAGGAAATGAAGTCATTAAATATAACTTCACTAGACATTGATGGGGAAACTAAATTGTCCATCGAAAATGTCAAAAGACTTATCTAGAGAAACTTTAACGAGGATCCTCTGGCATGGTGGGATAAAAACAAGATCGAAGCTACTCTACAGGTAAAAGAATAATATAAATATGAGTATGTTCGATACAAACCCATCTTAATGAATATGCAGGATAAGAAAGATATGCAGCAAATTATCAATGAGCATATTGATCTTAAACTCATCGAGCCTGGAGTCTCAGCTTATAGTAGCCCTAGATTCTTGGTAAGAAACCACGGTGAAATAAAGAGAGGTAAACCCAGGTTGGTAATAAACTATCAAGGTATTAACAAAATAATACAGTTTGATGGTTATTACATTCCGAGTAGAGAACACTTAATTGATTGCATCAAAGGTGCTAAAGTGTTTTCTAAATTTGATTGCAAATCTGGTTTCTATCAGATTAAGATGGAGAATGAGTCGAAGAAATTCACAGCATTCTCCACCCCACAAGGGCAATATATTTGGAATGTTATGCCAATGGGGCTTTCTAATGCCCCTCAGATATTCCAAAGAAAGATGAATAATCTATTTAAGGATTATCTAGAGTTTATGTTCGTCTACATAGATGACATTCTGATTGCATCTCGAAATATTAAAGAGCATATTAAACATCTTGAAATATTTTCTGATGCATGTCACAGGGAAGGTCTAGTTCTCTCTGAGAAAAAGGCCACTATCGCTGCTAACAAAATTGAATTCTTAGGAGTTCAAATTGATGAAGCAGGAATAGAGTTAAAGGAACACATTGTGGAGAAAATCTGCAATTTTCCTGATATATTAAAAGACAAGAAACAACTTCAGAGTTTCTTAGGAGTTGTAAATTTTGCTGGTATGTTTATTAAAGACCTTGCAAAATATAGAAAGGATTTTAGACCACTCCTGAAAGAGACTGAAAGCTCTAGATGGAAATGGGAAGAAATCCATACCAAGAGAATTCGTGAACTAAAGCAAGTCTGTAATAGCTTGCCAAAACTCGCGATACCTCAGGATGAGGATGAGCTGGTAGTCTACACAGACGCCAATGATTTTCGATGGGCAGGAGTGCTCATGAGAAAAACAACTACGGGTCAAGAACCTTGTGGATACACAGGAGGGTTGTTCACTGAACAACAAGCCAAACTTTGGCATATTAACGAAAAGGGATTCTTTGCAGTATGGAAAACATTTAAAAAATGGCCTTTATTCTTACTTGCAAAGAAATTTGTATTAAAAGTTGATAATACTAATGTTAGGGCTTTTTTAAAAAATAAACTTGAATCAAAAATTGAAAAAGCTCATATTATCAGATGGCAAGCTGAATGTCAATATTATACTTATGATATTGATGTTATAAAATCTCATGAAAATGTTCTTGCAGATTTCCTAACGAGAGATGGAAGCATTTGAAGCTGATTCCATCATTACGAGATTCAGGCACCTCAGAGAAAACCTAGAGGAGCTATCGAAGCATTTTGGACAGCTCGAGATCAATGCACGAGCAGCTGGCCAAATACAACAGAGCGATGTGGACATGGTCCGCAACAATATACGAACCTCCCATATAGCAATAACAGCACTATGGGAAACAATATTAGAGCCAATCAGGAAAGCGTCAGCTTCCCTGGTAAACAAAGAGAAATGTGCCCAAAAAGCTAAAGTGGTCACATATGAAGAAACAGATTCAAGCACTGCTTCAAAGGAACCATTGTCGGATACCGACAAAAATGTTGAGCAAGAGGAAAGTCACATTTCCGAAAGCTCAAGTCAACCCACTGCCTCTGGGGTGAAAGAGGAAGAAATTAACCTTAGGCCAATGACAGGCACTTCTAAGGTTAACTCAGACGAGAAGGTCCTATCTATTGCCTGGGTGGACTACCAAGGAAAATGGGAACAACTGGTTCCCAAAAAGGGAATTGACCCTAGCAAAACAGTAATCGAGACATCCGGGAGATACAACATGGTATGGATGCTCGAAGGATCGAAACCAGAAGAGGTTCGAAAGTGGTATGACTTTGGAGCATTAGCATCTGTTCATACTACATCACCAGGGTTTTCGGAAATCGAAAAACTTCCGGGATGGATAAGTAGTGCGGTGCACGAATCATGGCAGAACAACCCGCACCTGCAAAGAGGAGATATTCTGGAGCTTAAGTTCATTTCTGCGGCACCAGAAATAGTCGGAAAAGGTTCTTATCCGGTCTTTCAATTTATTAAATTACAGAGACCTGATATGATTGCCTTCAACAGAGTTAAGTCTATGGATGAAAAGCACCATTGGTATCTTCAATCAGCGAAGATGAAATCTCCACCCGACGAGCATGGGGATTCTGGGTCTGTCTCGCTGAGATGGAAAAGGTTAAATATCCGTTTAAAATATTCTCAAACAATTTAAATGGATCGTTTCTGGTTAATTCTTTAACAGGGAAAAGCACAGAGTTTGCGGAAACCTCATTCGAAAAGAAGAGGTTACTCATCTGAGAAAACAAGTTGCCAGCAACCGAGTATACCAGAAAAAAGGCATACAACATGATGCATGTTGGCCAATGGGATAACCACATATGCCCATATTGTGCAGAACAGGAGAAACCCCTATTCGGTACAAAGATCCGGGTAACCCAGAAAAAATCCGGACCCGAACAGGACAAAGGGAAGAAACGTCCAAAAAACTTTCACAAGCCAAAGTAAGATTAGCTGGATGTAAAAGAAAGAGAGGTGTCGGCAATACTCATAATTAAAAGCCGACAAAGAAGGGCAGAGTAGCTGGCAGAAAGTGGCCGACAAGAGAAGGTGGAAGGTTGACAAAAGCCACCTAACGCAATAATTCAAAAAAAAGGACAATAATGTAGCCAGTGGAAATTAAGGCCAAGTGACGAACGCAGTGACGTCACAAGGATTTAGAGGAAGATTGGAATCCGGGGCTGAATTCCGCGGGCGCCTATAAATAAAGGAGTTTGAAGCAGATGGAAGACATCGAAAATTCCTCCCAACTCTTCAAAGTATTTGTAATATTTCTCTTTCTGCATATTTCCTTTCGAGTCTGTAAAAGTATGGGGTATTCCCCCAAGAGTCTTGTATCCTCCATGAGGAACTAAGTGTCTGTCTTCTCCGTTAGGGAAAATTATGTTTAAATAATATTTTTAATATATCTTCAGTAAAATCCAGGCTTCCAAATATCCCAAATATCCCGATAATATAATTAAAACCCTTTATTCATATCTTGATACGTCCTAAGGTAGGAAACGAAATAGGACTGTGTTGTTTGTTGCTGAAGGAGCCAAGAATCGGTGAACCATCGGTCGCGGCTGCGTGGTTGGAAGAAGTCCGTAAAATCCCGGAGCTTAGGAAACCCGGCAGCAAGGCGGTCAAAGCCAAGGTATGAAGTTTAGTGCTTAATTTAATTATCGGAAGCATGATGGGCTGATATTGGACTAATGATAATGAAGAAACTAAAATCTGGGGTCAAAATGAAATAAAGTAAAAGTTGGTAGGGTTAATTGAAGTTTGAAAAAGTCAAAATAGTCTAAATGGCCTTAATTTGGTCAAAGATGGTTTCTAATGGCCTAAAATTGGAAATTGATTTCATAATGGCCAAATGTGGAAATGGTGCCTTGTAATGGCCTAAAAAATTCATTTCCTCTATTTATTATTTTCAAATACGACCTTGCATTATATTTTGGGGTTTTTAGAGATATATACCTTCCAACAATAGGAACTTTAAGTTTAGTACCTAAAAGTTTCATTCTTTAGGTTAGACCCACAAATGTTTTCAAGACTTTGAGTTGGGTACCTTGCATTTATATTTTATTTTTATTTGCTTGTTTTTATTTTATATGTTATATTATTATTTATTTTTATTATTTATTTATTTATTATTATTTATTTATTTATTTATTTATTTATTTATTTTATCCAATATAATTAACCTGCCACTGTTTTCTTTCCCAATCTAATCCTTTTTCATATTCTTGTAATTTGTTGATTTCATCATTTATCCAAAAACTTAAATCTAATTCTTCTATTAAGATATTTTTTCCGTTTAAGAGTTGTAAGCATTTTATTTTTGCTTCGATTTGGATTTTGACAATTTCTTTTTTAATGCGGTATCTTTCAATCGCAGTTTTCTCCTATTTACTGTAGTTTCTTATTGTTTTATGAGTCATTTTTAGTGTTGGTTTTTGACATGATTAATCAAGTCCGTTTTAGAAGTGTTTAACTCCTCTATTTTTGTTTTGAGGTCTGTTGATTGGTAACTTATAACTTCTTCATATATGTGAATCGAATTTAAAATAGTTTTTATTTCTTCGTCTCGGTTTAACTCATATATGAGTTCATGTACGTCTTCTTCCTCTTCTTCTTTGTGTCATTAAGGTTTTTTATTTCTTTTTCAATTTTCCACATGGTTTCTCCAAGTTTTCCACATTCTGGACAAATATCAAAAAGTATTTGTGCTTCCATTAGTTATTTCTTGCTAAATGTTCTTCTTGTAATTTTTTCCATATTTTTTCTTCAAGTTCACACGCTATAAAATTGTTTTCACATTTTTCTATATGGTTATCCCGTAATTTCTCAAAAACATTATAAATTTTAGTATGCTTTTGATAACTGTTTTCTAGAATTTCTATTTCATTTTTTAGAAATTCAACTTCTTTAGTTACTTTCCATTTTATAATATTTTCAAAATCTTTGTTTCCTGCAAATCATGTCTATTTGATTTCATTTATTCATCAGTCTGATAAACCAATTTTCACATTCTTGGCATAGAAAGTGTGTTTTCGGGTAAGGTACAATAACAAACATTGTTTCTGTGTTTTTAAAAGATTCTGTTTTAAACAAATCTGTTTTAGGGTTTTCAGCAGTTTTAGTCATATTCTTCATTTGTTTTGATAAAAGATATTAGTAATTTAAAAAAATTTTAAAACACTGGTTTTTGTGTGCGAAGAACTTATATGCCGTGATGTCTTACTATGTACTTGCCATCTCCTATTATTCTCTTGGTCGTGTTAAATTTCTGATTATGTGTTATGGGTCTGATTGTCCTTTGGTATGGAAATATTATCATAAACATTAAGTCCGCGATCCTCTTATTACTTTTACTGATGAGACATTTTCTGGGCGTGTTTCGGGTTTCAAATTCAAATTAGCATTATCCAGACCTAGATCTGAAATGTAAGCAGGGGGTCTAAGGGGCAAATCAAAAGGGACAACAATAACAAAACATCATTATGTTTAACAAACATCCCTAAATTTGTAATTCCCTTAACGAGTCTTTCTTACAGCTTTTATAGCATAGAGCCTTTTAAATTTTTATCTTACTCCCCTAATAGCATATCTCATCAATTAAGTTTTAAAATGTCACATATTTATGTTTATAATATTATTATCCATATATAGAACAATCATACCATAACTTATATCATAATTTAACCCATACCTTGAGAGAGGGGAGGCTTTCCCGTTCAGACGGGCCCTGTATTTCAGAAAGTAAAGAAAAGAGGAAGCAATCCACACCGGGTCTTTCTTTACAAACTGAAATTTTATTACTGAAAATGGGAGGGATACAAGAGAACAAGAGAGAGAAAGAGCTTTCGAGAGTAGCGAGAGTGCAGTCTCAAAAACCTTAGAGAGCTAAAGAGCTAAGAAGTGAGTGTGTGTTTTACAAGTGAAGACCATCCCTCTATTTATAGATGGGAATGTCATCTAAGTAATCCACAACAACCAATTAAAACGTGCCAAGTGGCAAAGTTATCCAATAAGGTTCGGATGAAAAATCAAACAACTATTATAATAATGCAACAATACAATAATATAATAAAGAGGGGCCTAGTGCCCATTAACGCGGTTTTCCAAGAGTTACATGGCTCTTGTCGGATTTTTGGCTTTTCCTGCCTTGGATTCCTTTCTTCACATGGTTGGTGGTGTTTTGAGCCGCCCCACTAACTCTTTTTTGTTTTCTTTTTCTTTTTCAGATTCTATTATTTTCACATGCTGGACTTTAATGTGAATTCCAGCTCATTCCTGCGTGGTTCTCTTAATATTCTTCATCATGAGGGGACCACCACTTTCTTTTTTCTGGTTTTTTATAATTTTATTGGCCTGGTATTTTGCTTCATTTTTCCTTAGTGCTACTAGTGCACCATATCTTCCATTTTTCTTGGCCGCCATTGCCTCAGCAAAAGTGGGCCTCAATTGCATTTCCAGCTCATGAAGAATCTCTTATTCACTGGGGTTTTTAGTCTTTCCAGTCTGTACTGGACTCATAGTTTTTGGCAAACTACCAGCCATAACCAGAATTATTGTGCTTTTACCATCCACCGGGCTGGATGGGCTTAGTTCCTCGTTTTGGTCCTTAGAGACCTCAGGGTTAGAACCTCCCTGGTTTGGTTCAAAATCATCTGAACTTATGCTTTTTAGCAAAGCATCAGCTATCAACGGGCTTGACTCGTCTTTACCGTCTGCCGTTTGAGACGGACTAGATTCAAACTTTTGATCCTTTAAGATCTCAGGAGTTGAATTTTCATGGTTTTGCTGCATCCAGGCTTTTGCCAATTCTAGTGCAGTCATAGAACTGGTGGGTTTGGGTTCTGGACCATAGACTGGTTTTTCTTCTGGTTTTGGTGTTTTCAGTGTAAGGGACACAATCTTTGAGGTCAATTTCTCATTTTGGTTATGAAGGATTTCAAGTTTCTTGGTGACGTTTTCAATCTGGGCCTCTGCTTCAAGGGTTTTCATTTTTTGGTTTTCAAAATTCTGTAACCATTCGGCCTTTTGGGCTTCATATTTACAGATTTCTTTCGCCATCTTTTCACAATGATCACAAAACACAATATGATTTTTTTGAAGAATGTCCAATTGAGTATTGGACTGGGCCTGAGGGGTTTTGGGTTTTTGGCCTTAAACCATCAACAATGTTTTTCAAACTTGGGCTTACAAAGAAATCTGGACCCAATGTGGTTTTTGCAAATTGAATTTCAGTCATTATATCATAAAATCCTTTATGAAGAGGTTTTTCATTGTCTTCATTAAGGGGTAAAATATCATTTTTATCATAAATCCCTTTCTTATAGCCTTCAAAGACTACATAATATAAAAATGGTTTTATGTTATTAAATTTCTGGAAATACATGCTTAGAGCATAGAGACAAGTAACAATATACCCGTTGTTGTTTTTGTCGAAGGATGCTCTCCAGATGTTATCACAAAGGCAGATTTTGTTCATCTGTGTAGTTTAACCCTGTAATAGGCCTGTACTTCATGTTATCAAATAAAATTTATTCTACATTATTACCAGTTTCTGCTCTTCTGCCGAAGCAGATTTTCACTCCTTTTTCTGGGAATTTATCTTTTTTCTTTCCTTCTGGGAGGCTGGTTTTAGAAAGGATTGTGTAATATCCCTCTGGGGTTTTTACTATCCCTGTGGTTTTTACTCCATTTTCATTGCTGGTTTTCAGAGAGTTTTTCTGGGAGTTTTCTGTAATTCCTGTAACAATATTATTCAACTCTCAATATTCCAGCTCCAGGTCCGGATGGCTTTCCGGCTCAATTTTTCAAACTATTTTGTAACCTGATTAGGCCTGAAACCTATGAATTTGTTAAGAAGGCATTTAGAGAGGGTTCCTTTGAGAAAGAGATAGCCTTGGCACATATTTGCCTCATCCCCAAAGTTCTTGCTCCTACTACCATCAAGGAATTTCGGCCAATAACTTTGTGTAACGTCCTCTACAAGATTATTACCAAGGTACTTGTGAAGAGGATCAGACCCTCCCTACAAACGGCCATATCGCAGCAGCAGACAGCTTTCCTTCCCGGTAGAGGGACAATTGATAATGTGGTGACTTTACAGGAGATGCTGAGTCAACTTACGGATTCTCACTTGAGGATGAAGGCGTTTATCCTCAAGATCGATATTGCAAAGACCTACGATAATGTGCTCTGGACTTTCTAGAACGATGCCTCATGGAATTAGATCTGCCAGAATAAATGAGGAACATCATCATGTTCTGTGTCACATCACCGGTCTTCTCAGTTTTGTGGAACGGGCAGGTGTTGGATCCTATTCAGCCGGGTAAAGGGCTTAGACAAGGGGACCCGATCTCCCCCTATCTGTTTCTTCTTGTAATGGAGAAATTATCCATTCTCATTAAAGAGTTTGTGCAACAAGCTAAGTGGAAACCTATCCGAGGTAGTGGATAGGGTTTGGGCGTCTCTCATTTGATTTTCGCGGACGATCTTATCCTATGTGCAGAGGTAGACAGCGGGAGTGTTAATGGTATGTTGCAAGCTTTGAATATTTTTCCTACAGCTTCTGGTCTTAGATTGAATCCACAAAAATCCTCCCTGTTTGTCTCTAAAGCCGTCAGTGATGAAGATAGAATCTGGTTGGCCGAGACGCTCAATGTCCCTGAAGTTGAATCATTCGGTTTCTATCTGGAATTTCCAATGACTAAAGGCAGATTAAAGTGTAGGGATTTCTCTTTCATATTGGATAGGATTGATGCAAAAACGAAGGGTTGGGCTTGCAAATTCTTGAACAAGGCCGGGCGACTCACCCTCTGTCGTGCGGTAATGGCGGCCATACCCACCTATGTCATGCAACTACATTGGCTTCCCGAGTCTATATGTGGAGCTATAGATAGGGAGATCAATTAATTTCTGTGGAAAGATTATAATGGCAAAGGGGTACATTTGGTTAACTGGAACACCATTGCGGCTGCTAAGAGGACTGGTGGGCTTGGACTTAGGAAAGCTAGGCCTATGAATGTTGCACTCCTGGGGAAATTGCTTTGGAAATATCTCCATTCTCCTGAGAAGATGTGGGTTCAGCTGCTCAATTCTTATAGTTCGGATTTGGGCAGTTTTGAGGATTATATACAGCAAGGCAGATCTAAACTCTGGAAGCTGCTACAGAAAGTAGCCCAGATCTTAAAGGGGGGATTTAAGCTGAGGCTAGGAAATGGAAACTCTTCCCTATGGTTTTCCAAGTGGTGGAATGGATCCCAGATAGGTCCTATGCTTTCCTTTGTGGAGATACAAGATAGTCAGTTACAAGTTAAGGATATCATCAAGAATGGGAAGTGGAACTGGGAGAAGGTATGTACTTTGATGCCTGATTTGATAAAGGAAGAGATTGATGCTTCAATCCCTCCAACACTCCATGAGTCTACCCCGGATTTATGGGTTTGGAAGGAGACGCCGGAAGGGATGTATACAGTTCGGTCGGCCTATCTATTAATGGCGGACCAAGGGAGAGATATGGATAATTGGAAATGGATTTGGAAGGTTTCGATACCGGAAAAGGTAGGACTTTTGCTGTGGTTGATTTGTCATAACTCTCTTCCGGTCAATGCTACTCGGTTCCATCGGAGGATAGCCAATTCCCCCCTATGTGTACTTTGTGGAATCAAGGAAGAAACTTGGAGTCATTGTATATTCAATTGTGAATGGGCTCAGCAGTTGTGGGATAAAATTCATATTAAGGTTCCTGGTGATTGTGATCATATGGAAAAGCAGGATATCAAGAGACTATTGTACGTTATGTATCGAACTTTTGGCTATGGCTTTCTAGCGGCTGTTTGGCATATATGGATTGAGAGGAACGCTCGAGTTTTTAGTGGTAATCATAGATCTGTTTGGTCCATACAGAGGGACATTCAAACCATGGCCGGGGACATGGTCAAGGCGGACAAGGGCAGGGATAAGGGGCATCGACGGCCAAGGTCTGTCCACTGGAATCAGAGGGATGCCACAGATGCCATCATTCATGTTGATGGGAGTGCGCGAGGTAGCTCTAGCAGCTCAGGGTTCGGATTTGTTATTCGCAACACTGATGGTAGTTGGATTGGGGGGGGGGGGGGGGGGGTTGTGGCCCTCTCGGGACTAACTCCATTGAATACGCTGAAATCACAGCTATAGGCAAGGGATTGGAATGTGCAGCTGGGATGGATTTGTAGAGAGTAAAATGTTATTCGGATTCAGTGACAGCTATTACGGCAGTGGAATCGAACAACCCATTCCACCTTTTTGCGGCCACCCTTCAACAGGTTAGATGGCTTAGAGCCTCCTTTGATTCGTGCAGTTTGTTTCATATCCACCGGGAGGGTAATTCTATGGCTGACATATTGGCTCGGTTTGGTTCTACTTTGGAAGACTTTTTCACTTCGTGGGCATATCCTTCGGATCTGGTAAGGGAAGCTTTAGAAGCGGACAGGGTTGTTAGTCTCCCTCCCTGGGAGTAGTTCGATAGCTCTTGTCTGGTCTGTTAGTTAGTTTCTTTCCCTGCATTTTTTCTCTTTAGATTTTTCTTTGTTTTGTATTCTCCGGCTTCGGCTCTTCCAAAAAAAAAAAAATTGACTCGTTTTTAAATTCAGTATCATATAATGGTTTTTCTCTTTCTTTAATCTGAATTCTAGATAATATATCAGCAATTTTGTTTTCTTCACCTTTAATATTTTCAAATTTTATTTTATAGCCTTTCTGACTAACATCTGTAAAATTCAACCACCTTCACCTGGACATTGATCTTTTTTTTTATTGGAGTTGGCTATGAAATTTTATGATGGCCTCACAATCAGTTCTTATTGTAAATCCTGGTTTTCCTGTTAGAAACAGTTCGAATTTATCGAGTGCGTATTTTATTGCCAACAGTTCTGCATCTATTGAGGAAATGTTACCCTTTTCTCTATAATTTCCTGATGCATATTGGCAAATTTCTTCTTTACTTTTAGGTGAATAGACATCCTTTTTTCGCAAAAGGATAGCTCCCCATCCTTCATGTGATCCATCAGTTTGCACAATAAGATAATCACTATCTTCTGGCAAAACCAATTCTGGAAGTGTTTTTAATGCTTCTTTAATTTTTTGTACATTTTTTATATCTTCTTGGTTAAAATATCTTTGACCGTTTTTTCCAAGTTTATTATATAATGATCATGTTAATGAGGATAAGTTTTTAATGTATGGTCTAGCATAATTAACCAATCCCAAAAATCGTTGTAATAGTTTTGTATCTTCCATTTTGTCAGGAAAATCAATAGCCTTTTTAGCAATATGGTCTTGGAGTTTTATTTTTTCTTTCCCAATTTCTGCTCCAAGGAATGCTATTTTAGTTTTATTGATTTCCATCTTTTTCTTTGAAATGATTATTCCATGTTTCTCAAATAACCTAAACACTGTGTCAATGTGACTCATTTGTTCAGTACTATTTTTTGAAAATACTATAATATCATCAATGTAAACCAAAACAAATTTTGGTATGGTTTAAATATTTTTCCATTTTTTGTTGAAATATGGCTGGTGATTCTTTAGTCCAAATGGCATTACTAACCATTCAAATAAACCTTCTGACATGTGAATGCAGTCCATTTGACTGACTCAGGATGCATTTTTACTTGCCAAAATCCTGACTTACAATCAAATTTGCTATACACTTTTGAGTCTTCAATCCTATTTATTAAGACTGTTTTATCTGGTATATTGTAAGTAAGATCTTTTGTATTGTCATTAAGTCTTTTATAATTAATGACCATTCTTGATTTTCCTCTTACAATTTCAGAATGTTTACTTACAATAAAAGCTACAGACCTGTGTCTGGAGTTTGATTCTCTAAATACTTTTAAAGCTTTTAATTCATCAATATGCATTTTGAAATCTGCTATATCCAGATTTGTAGGATTTATTTCTGCAGTTGAAATTCTTAATTCTAGATTTATTATTTCAAGCTTACATATTGTTCCATCTTTTTCCCAATATTTCTGGATATTATCTCCAATTATTTGGGATTTTTCTAACCTTTCGATCCACTTTGTTATGGTTTCTTCCGGCTTAAACCTGGTTATACTTATTAATTCATTTAGTTTTGGAGTTTCAGGAATATATTCTTCTTCAAACTCTGTAATTTGTATGTTTTCTTTACAAGTTTGTTTACATGCTCCTTTTATTTTGCATTTACAATTTTCTATATCTTTGTCTTTTAAAAATTTTTTATTTTTTGTTTTTGTATTAGTAGGGGTTCCACCACGCTTCTCTCGCAACTCTGATGTTGTTAAAAGCTTGGTTCCCGCATTACTAATAGTAGGTGCAAACATTGTCAAAGTTGCTTTTTCAACAATTTGGATATAATCTTTTGTAATAAATAATACCCCATTATTTTGTAAGAAGAATTGTAATCCTAAAATTACATCTGCATTTATTACTAATTCTTTTATATATGAATTATCAGGAACTCCATAGGGTTCTGATATTCCACAATTGGTTTCAAACAATATCTGTCCTCCTGAAATAGGTTGTTTTGTTGTATATGAGATTCTTCCATCCATTAATTCTGATTTAATGGGTTTTGCTAAGTTTTTCTGTTGATGTTCTGGGATAAGTTTTTCATTTATTATTATCCTAGTATATCTTGTATCGATTATCGCATTAGTATGGAATACCAATTCCCTTAATTTAAAGATTATTGGTACCCTTAGTGTAGTTAATGATGAAGGATCTTGGCACACAGGTATATACTCAGAGTTTTGTGCTAACATGTACTCTGTACTAGGATTTGTTCATCATTAGATTCTTCTCCAGGAACTTCCTTTCCTTTATTTCCCGTATTTTTAGGACTTAGCATATTATATTCTTCTATGATTTCTTCTATGTTTTCAATTTTGGTTTTCAATTCTATTGAGTGCGAATTGCCATATAAAACTGCATCTGTGCAATACCGAATTTCAGCAAACTCCAAAATTTTTGACAAGTGTTGGGAAATACTTTTGTGTTGGGATTTGGGCACTAACTCCACCATCCACCTCATACACTACCTCCCAAATACATCATACCATATCCGAGTGAGTTACAATAAGGTGAATATTGGACTAGCACAATCGTGAAACCTAGCCCTTGAAGCCACTTGAGTATTTTACAATAAAATGGATATTGGACTGGCACTTTTGTGAAACTAAGCCCTTGAAGTCACTTGAGTAACGAACCTTTTTGGTAAGTTCTCTTTTCATATTTTGGTGAGGACCGTCGTTTTCTTTTCAAACTCAATCAAGAGTAGGGAATTGACTTAATTGATTGCATCTTGCACTAAACTATTTTTGCAAGCCTATATCATTTTGCATTTGCATATCACACACAAGTCATTGCTTTTCTTTGATTGAGTCGAACATCTCACGTTGCATTCGTGATTTGTGCGTACATCACTTCCACTCCTTGCATCTGAAATTACTATTGTTGAGCAAGCCTGACTGATTTCGGTGTTGGAACCAAGGGTAAGTGACCTCGAGGTTGAAGCACAGTGAGTTGTACCTGAGAGGCACTCTACTTATTTCTGCACTACTTTTCTAACTCTTTATATCTATAGCTATGATGACAGTCATTCATAACTGTCATTTGCATCCAATTTAGTGTCTTAATGATGATCTTTGTTCATAGTTTCATAAGTTTTTAATGAATAATCATAGAAGATATAAGAAGATTGTGGAAAAAACCAAGAATGTGAAGAATTGAAAATTACATAAAAATGGCGTGAAATTCTAAGATTTTATTATAAGTCTCGCACGCTATGTTTTTATCTGATCTGACTCTTGCTTTGTCATTCAGCAGGAAAGTTAAGTTGAAAGGCTGCGAGAGATGGAAATAAACGTAGCGAGGAAAGAGAAGAAATGATGTGAGGACTTAAAGATGAAATCAGAAAAGATCTGAGGAAAAATGTACAGAAACTGAAGTCTACGCGATGATCATTTGATATTGCGTGAGAAGAAAGTTTGTACGAGTTAAGAAGCTGTAAGAGTCATGGCGAGAAGAAGTTTTTTTGAAGAAGATTGTGAAGTCTCGCCCTGATAAGAAAGATAATTTCATTTCAACTCTCGCTTTGAAGGAACTGGGACAAGGCGAAAGGAGAGCTATTCTGACGCGAGCAGTTATTTTCCAAGGCGGAAAGCAGTTACAACGCCCATCTATAAATAAGACCCTTGGGAGATCAGCTCAAACAACTGGAGATTGAAGAGAATAGCTCATTTTTACTCTCCCGTTCATTTTAGAATTTAGTATATAGGTTAGCTAGGGTTTACTTTTCTGCAATTTAATTCATGTTCTTCAGATTTGTAATTTGATTTCGCAGTAGATTTCTTCGAATTATGTTAGTAGATTAGTTTTGAGAGTACTCAGGAAGAAGGATTTGCTATCGGAATGCTTTTGTTCATCCATTATGACGATCGCCATCTAGTTTCCGACTTCTTCGTTCGAATTCGCATTATTCTGATTTCTATCAGATTTCCAGGTGTATTCGTTTTTAATTTCTTTGTTACTCATGATATATGAAGGAACATCAGATGTTAAATCTTGTGTATTTATCTTTCTGGTTGCATTTCGGAAGGTCACAACAGAACTCAATGTTCTTCAATTCTGTTTTTGAGAAGTATAAACCTCGAACGCAATGTTCGCTCCTTGAAATTTGCATAAATTTAATAGTCCGACTTTCAGATTCATGCTAGTGATATATTTTCCCAATTTATAATCTGATCGGCATAATTATTCAGAGAGTTTGAGTATTGTTACCGAGTTAGGTATGAAACTGACAGTACTATTGATTCGTTTGATATTCTGTTGGTAGTAAACTTTGATTTTAATTTTTTTAAGCAATCTGCAAAGACTAGTGTTCAGAATTAATTGAAGTTCTTAAAGACCCATGCAGTGTTAACCATCGCATGATAATCTTTAAGAACTAAACAACTCTAAATTCTCAAATCTGGAGGCATCAGGTTCCGTCTTCACAGCCTTCTGAATGAATGTTGCGGGGAGGAGTTATGATTAGTCCCAGGATTTGACATTTTCCTTCATATAAGGATTAAACCTCGCTTTAGTCTTAAAAGATGACGCGAGGAATTATCCAAACAACTTTATTCCTAAACAAGATTATTTCAATACTCTCGCAATGTCATTTTGACAAAGCGAGAGAGTTATCTTGAAATAGCGTCAGAATTGGTTCCCATTTTTGGGATATCAAATACTCATTTCTTATAGGTATATAGCCCCTATTCTATAAATAGGAATTGAATAATCTCGCTGCATTCTTTCAGATTATACTGCGAGGGATTCAGTTCTTTGTATAAACTAAATCTGAGGAACATTCTTTGAACAATAGCTCCCTCCACGCTGTACAGATATAGCGCGCGGAAAATTGGAATGTTCATAGTTCGAAACCCAAAATAGTTACTGCGAGCTATCTTGGACACTTATTTTGCAGGATTATTTCTCAAATCTATTTCCTAAGAAGTAATATCGTAATTCTGTCTAGCTCCTATTCTATATTTTTGGAGCACTCTATCATTTTGATTAAGAGGATTCAGAACCCTCATCGTTTCTTTATACATATAATACTACTTATATCTAGGATATTTTGGGATATTTTCCAGACTATGTAAAGTACTTCTACTTCTAAATACAAATTTACCTTTCATACATGAAATCCATAAAATTACTTTCACTGACACATTGAGGGAGAAGATGATATAAGTTTTCTCAGAACATCTTCTACTCAGGGTGATTGAGAACAAACTTGTTCTTAAATTGGACATTTAGTACCTGTCGTTTAAAAGGGAAAGATGTTTCAAAAGCCATCTTTTGTCTTAGAAATTAATGAGAATTTGGAAGAGTTAGCTTCTAAGGTTCATAGCTTTATGATGATCTAATCATATGCTATGAGTAGGAGGCTAAGCAACTTACTAAACTTCATTAATCCTGAGTTAAGTCATGGGTATTTAGAATTATTTACAGAGAATGCCTATGCTAATACATCTGTATGAATCTGAGTAGTCCAGATAAGTCAAGGATTTTGATTAGCAATTTCATCTTGATATACTTGAAGGACTATTATTTCTTATAAATACTTGGAGGAATTACTCTGAGAAGCTAAGGCTTGTGTAACCATTGGAAGATAGATTTAAATATTTGCTTTTTCTTTTCTTGTAGAGGACATCCATTATAGGGACATGAGATGCTTAATTCATCTCAGAGTAATGAAGAGGATAACTTCAAGTTCAGATGAATGCATGATGATTTAGATGTGACCTTGGGTTGTCAATGGCTTAATCTGAATCCGAAAGAAACAGATTAAGTGATAATTCTAAAAGCTTTTGCCAAGAAATGGGTCTGACCGATCATTTCTTAGTAATTGTATCCCATGATTTCAGTGCTTAACAATGTCATGACACTAGATCATCAGTACTTGTCTTGGGAAAGTGATCAAAGACATGAAGATTTGACTAACTTGCATAAAGGATTTTTCTTATCTCAACGAGTTTCCACATTATTACTAATCACAGAATGATTACTTAATCACAGTCTTATTTTGATTGATTGTCATTTAGTCCATTTTATCTTTTAACTCATGAATTCATAAACACATTCATTTCATTCATTGTTACTTTTTAATACTGCTATCTTAATTCCTTTACAGTTTTATGCACTTACTATTTAGCATTTATTCATTAGATATCATCATTACACCATCCATAAACAAGAGTAGTACTAAGTTCTAGAACCAATAATTCTATCAGAGCACTTCTATCGTGTAACTCTCCAGAGAACGATCCCTACAATTAGAAATAAATACTGCAAGCTTGACACCGTACGCTTTCGGTAGACAAACCAGGCATTACTCTTGAACAGTCCTATGAGATTTGTAGTGTAAAGATAGTCGAGAGATATGTAGCAGGTTCGTCGTCTTTGGCAAAAGCTTCATGGTGCCGTTGCCGGGGAGGGTGTAGCGTTATGAATTTTAGAACTAAAAATACTCTTTGGTTTATTTTTAATTATTTACTTCTTATTGTTGTGAATAAATCCATTAATTCTTTCATTTTGTCCACAGAAATCTCAATAGTTTATGAGCGAAAGAACAACTCGATCTTCAAGGCAACCTTTGCTTCCTTTTAATTGTGAACTTGAAAGAACAGCGAGGCTGATTAGAGCAAACTCTAGAAGGAGACAAAGAGATCTTGCAGAAGGGAATCTTTTAACAATAATTGGAATGGCTAACAATGGACAGAATGAAGGACCCGGGAACATACCAAATGGACAGCCAGAAGATCAGCAAAACATACCACTTCGAGGACATTTTCAAGTACCACAGAGGGCTGCTGCACCACAATTTGTTCATCAGCATTACTTTCCGCCTAACTTTGCTAATCCTGCTCCAAATCCTCAAGAAGAACAGTATCAACCATGGCAACCAAATGTTGATCAGTACTTGGCTGGAACGGATGAAGAGGTTGATATACCACCTGGTATATTAAACTTGGCATCTTCCAGAGCATTTTATGGTTTGAGTGCTGAAGATCCACACTTGCATCTTAAAAAGTTTGTTGAACTGAGTAAGACAGTAAAGAAGGGAAGAGCTTCAAGAGAAAGCATTCAACTAGCAATGTCTCCATTCTCACTGGATGGGTCTGCGAAGGAATGGTATGACTCGTTGAATGCTCAACAGAAGGCTACTTGGCCAGAAATAGTTAAAAATTTCTTGCTCAAGTACTTTCCAGAAAGTAAAGTTGATGAATGGGTAGATAAGATTTCTAGCTTTAAGATGAGAAAAGGAGAATCACTGAAGGATGCTCGAGACAAATTCTTTGATATGCTTAAAAGATGTCCACAGCATGGTATCTCAGAAAGAAGACTTTTGAAGATCTTTTTCACAGGACTTACTCATACTTGGCAGATGATGATCAATGCCACTGGAGGGGAACAACTACTCCAAATGCCACTTGATAGAGCTTGGTCAACGATAGACACCATGACAGCCAGCAGAGCAGTCCTCCAAGATGATGACCCTCCATCACCTACAAGAAAGAGTCTTGTTATCCATACAGACAAGAATGAGGAAAATTTGCAGCACTCACTAAACAGATTGCTGAGTTACAGCAAGCTCAGCAAACAAGCCAACAAATTCAGCATCAACAACAACAACAACAACCTATGATGATCCTTCAACCTACTCCTATGGAACCAGTTTATCAATGTGGAATTTGTTCTGGACCGCATCATAATGATCAATGTACACAGCTTCAGGAAGCACCTAAGCAAGATGAAAGCTGTAATTACACTGGTTTTCAGAACAAGCATCCGAACTTGAGTTATGGTAACACTCAAAATGCACAGAATGCACATCACCCAATCCTCCTCAACAGAACCAGCAACAGTTTCGCCCTCAGCAACAATTTTATCCTCGGCAGCAAATGTATCCTCAGAGACCTCCTCAACAAATGAATCAGCAAAACAGGCCGTATGGACCGGTTGCACCAATGCCTGCAAATTTTCCACAGCAACCGGTGCCACCAGTCTCTTATCCTGTTGCTCAAGATAATACTTATTCTTTAAAAGTTGAGAATGCTCTGAAGGAGTTTATTGCTAAGCAGATTGAGATGAATAACCAACTGCAGGCTTCAATCAAGAATGTTGAAAATTCAGTAACAGAGATGGCAAAGTTACAACAGCAAAGAGAAAAAGGTAAACTACCAAGTTCTTCTGAAACTAATCCACAATGTAAGGCTGTTACATTAAGGGGAGGGAAAGAAGTTGTTGATCTCGAATTTGAAAAGAAAAGAGAGAGGTTGCTACAGCAGAAAAAGTTTAAAGATGTCCAGAAAATGGAAGAAGATGATCAGATTGAAGAAAGGCGGATTCTTGAGGACAAGGGTTTGGAAAAGAATGTTTCAGAACACTCCTTTCCAAAGGAAAAAGAGGGAGATAATAATATCCCTAACTCTACAGGTAACAAAAAGGATCCACTGGATGAACACATGCCCAGGATACCATATCCTGGGAGACTCAACAATGATCTTCAAGAAATTAAATTTAAGAAATTTCTTGAAAAGATTAAGGCCATTGAAATCTCAATCCCTTTGGTTGAATTAATTCCAGAAATGCCCACTTACACTAAATTTCTGAAAGAATTGATTTCAGGGAAACGAAGTGCGGGAGAGCAGCAAATGGTGGTCCTAAATCAGAATTGCAGCTTGGTTCTTCAACAACGGATTCCTCCAAAGCTTGAAGATCCAGGGAGTTTTACCTTGCCTCTGATTATCAATTGCAAAGAAGCTGGACGAGGGCTTTGTGACTTAGGAAGCAGCATCAATGTAATGCCACTTGCTATGGCCAGAAGGTTGGACTTAGGGAAGATGAGGCCAGTGAATATGACTCTCTTCTTTGCTGATCAGTCGAGTACCAGACCAGAAGGAATCATTGAAGACGTCCTAGTAAGGACAGGAGGCCTATGTTTCCCAGCTGACTTTGTCATCCTTGATATTGATGAAAATGTCAGAATTCCTATCATATTAGGAAAACCTTTTCTGGTAACTGCAGGAGCAATGATTGATGCGAAGAACGACATAGTTAAACTTCACGTTGATGATCAGGAAGTTACCTTTGATATGATGAAATGGCAACATATCATTTTAACGCTTTTGAAACCAATGTAACTGGGAAGGGACTAGATTCTAGCACTATAGAGGGGGAAAATATTTTAGATTACTATGATCTCTTTACCACTGATGTAATTGAGAACAATCTCACTCCACTCACAAATGCTGAAGATGTTACTTTTGCTTACTTCTGCGCGGTTAGATTCGCTGATCCTAAGACTGGTGAAATCAAGGACGGATCAGAAGAGGATATGACATCTTCAGAGCAATCTGAGGATGACATTGATAAAACAGATCTTTCCAAAGAAGGATCTGATTTAAAGATGGAAGTGCAAATTCGAAGCAAATTAATTCCATCTATAGAAAACCCACCAGAGCTTGAGCTTAAAGTATTACCAGAACATCTTAAGTATGCCTTCTTGGCAGACAAAAAGAAGCTTCCGGTAATAATTTCATCCAAATTGAGTGAAAAACAAGAACAAGCTCTAGTGTGTATTCTTAAAAGTCATATTCAGGCAATTGCTTGGACTATAGCAGATATTAAAGGCATTAGTCCTCACATTTGTATGCATAGGATCCTGATGGAAGATGAGTATAAATCATCCAAACAACCACAGAGGAGGCTAAATCCACCAATGCAGGAAGTTGTCAGAAAGGAGGTAGTCAAACTACTTGATGCAGGTATAATCTATCCTATTTCTGATAGCAAATGGGTGAGTCCAACACAAGTTGTACCTAAAAAGGGAGGGATTTGTATTGTGATTAATGAACATGGTGATGAAGTAGCAAGAAGACCAGTAACTGGTTGGAGAGTTTGCATTGACTATAGGAAATTGAATACCGCCACAAGAAAAGATCATTTCCCTTTACCTTTTATTGATCAAATGTTAGAAAGATTGTCAGGTAAACCATTTTACAGCTTTTTAGATGGCTATTCTGGTTATAATCAAATAGTAATTGCTAGTGAAGATCATGAGAAAACAACTTTTACTTGCCCATATGGAACATTTGCTTACAGAAGAATGCCCTTTGGATTATGTAATGCTCCTGCCACTTTTCAAAGATGCATGATGAGTATCTTTTCAGATTTTATTGAAAAATGCATTGAAGTGTTTATGGATGATTTTACTGTTTATGGAACTGACTTTGAGAACTGTTTACAAAATTTGTCAAAAATTTTGCAGAGATGTGAAGACACTAACCTGGTTCTTAATTGGGAAAAGTGTCATTTCATGGTTCAAGAAGGAATTGTCCTAGGACACAAAGTATCTAGAGCAGGAATAGAAGTAGACAAAGCTAAAGTTTCTGTGATAGCAAATTTACCACCCCCTAAAACAATCAAGGCACTAAGGAGTTTTCTTGGTCATGCTGGTTTTTACAGAAGGTTCATAAAGGATTTTTCTAAAATAGCAAGACCCTTATGTAACATTCTCCATAAGGATGTTGCATTTAGCTTTGATGAAGATTGCCTAGTTGCTTTTAAGACTTTAAAGGATAAGCTAATCACTGCTCCCATAGTTCAATCTCCTGATTGGAATTTACCATTTGAACTTATGTGTGATGCTAGTGAAAATACAGTGGGTGCAGTATTGGGGCAGCATGAAGAAGGCAAACATCATGTCATTTATTATGCCAGTCATACTCTTAATGATGCTCAGATAAACTACACCACTACAGAAAAGGAAATGTATGCTGTAGTTTTTGCCTTTGATAAGTTCAGACAGCATCTTATTGGAGCTCAGACTATAGTCTACACAGATCATTCTGCATTAAGATATCTTTTCTCAAAGCAAGAAGCCAAACCAAGGTTGATAAGATGGGTTTTACTTTTACAAGAATTTAACATTATTATTAAAGACAGAAAAGGAAAAGACAATGGAGTAGCAGATCATCTTTCAAGACTGGAAAAGAAAACAGAAAAGGAGGAAGTTGTAAATGACAAATTTCCAGATGAACAGTCGTATGCCTTGCAGTTGCATCAATTTGATTGTCCTTGGTTTTCAGACTTTGCTAATTATCTGGCTTGTAAAATTGTTCCAAAATTTAAAGACTCTCATCAGAAGTCAAGATTTTTCAGAGAGATTCAGAAATACTACTGGGATGACCCCTTTTTATTTAAATTTTGTTCTGATCAGGTTATTAGGCTCTGCGTTCATGAGAAAGAAGGATTTCAAATTGTTAGGAAGTGTCATGAGAATCCTTTAGGAGGCCATCATGGCCCTGCTAGAACTGCTAGAAAGGTTCTAGATTGTGGGTTCTTCTGGCCAACTATCTTTTTGGATTGTCAGAAACTTATAAAGATGTGTGATAGATGCCAAAGATTGGGAAATATTTCAATGAGGGAAGAAATGCCTCAAAAAGGAATTTTAGAAGTTGAGATATTTGATGTTTTGGGGATTGATTTTATGAGACATTTTCCCCCTTCATATGGTAATCACTACATTCTAGTAGCTGTTGACTATGTTTCAAAATGGGTAGAAGCAGTGGCATTACCCAATAATGAAGCTAAACATGTTACTAAATTTCTGCAGAAGAACATTTTTACTAGGTTTGGAGCCCCTCGTGCCATTATATCGGATGGAGGATCTCACTTTGTGAATAGACTCTTTGAGAAGTTGCTTAACCAATATGGTGTCCATCATAAGGTTGGATCACCATATTATCCTCAGACAAGTGGACAAGTGGAGGTATCTAACAAGGAAATTAAGCATATTCTGCAGGCTTCTGTGAATGTTACAAGAAAAGACTGGTCAAAGAAATTGGATGATGCCTTATGGGCATACAGAACTGCTTTTAAGACTCCTATAGGAATGTCTCCTTACAGATTAGTTTTTGGAAAAGCTTGTCATCTTCCAGTTGAGCTAGAACACAGAGCATATTGTGCCATTAAGATGCTTAATATGGATGTTCAGCTGGGGCAAGAAAAGAGGAAATTTGATCTGTCTAAATTGGAAGAGATGAGACTGGAAGCATATGAAAGCAGCAATATTTACAAAGATCGAACCAAGAAAATTCATGATGCAAAGATTAAACATAAAGAATTTTATGTTGGTCAGATGGTTTTGTTGTATAACTCTTGTTTGAAATTGTTTCCAGGAAAACTGAGATCAAGGTGGACAGGACCATTCCCCGTTGTAGCTGTTCATGACAATGGAGCCGTCACAATCATGCTTAATGAAGGAGAAAAGACAGTAAATGGACACGGGCTTAAAGAATATATTGGTCAACAAGCTTTAAATATTCAAACGGATTACTTGGATAATCCATAATTCTCGGAATTTCTAATTTCAACTTTTTAAAAAAAAAAAAGGGGGTGGGGTACTACCCAGGTTAACTGAGTAGTATTCCCTTTTTTTTCTTAAGATTATTGTTAATTCTCTACATTTTTGTGTTTTTCAGGATTCCAAGGAATGAAGCTGTGATGAACTGAGACGAAAAAAAAAAGGAAGTCTTCAATCAGGTTCTTGAGTATTGAATAAATTTTTATAAGTGTTTGATCTATCAATCTAAGTACTCACGCTTTGTTTCGAATTAACAAAGCGTGGACAAGATTGAAGTACAATAACTCACTCCTTGTTTAAATCTATAAAGCGAGAAGGAAGTTTCAAGTTTTGTTTATTTGCTAATACAAAATTTGATCAGGATTCTCGCTTTGATGTAAAATAATTGGCATAAGGAATTGAATACCCACGCACTGTCAAATTTATAAAGCGTGACCAAGTTCTCAAACAGATCATAGAGAATTTTCCTCGCTTTGATCAATTCACAAAGCGAGGGACATTCTATATGTCACACGCTTATAATAAACAAAGCGAGATTCTGGGAACTTGAACGGATAGATTTTCAAAACTCTTTAGGACCAAAATACCCTTACAGACTCTTCTTCTCCATTTTCATTAAACCATCACACGTTGTTTCACTCTTCCGCAATTATGTCACATAACTTTCCCTGGTTTATAAATAACCAGTCATAATCTTCCTCCCATTCATATTCTCTTAAGTTCTTTCACTAAGAAATTCTAGATGGCTGGATTACCTCCAAATCGTAGAACCTCTATTTTAGATATCCCTGATGAGATCTTAGGGGGTATTCTGTCAAGAATGGGGCAGGAAGACATCAAGGATGTGGCAAGAGCAGCTCCTACTTGCAGAAAATTTCATAGAGCAAGTGAACTCCCTATTGTGCGGAGAAGGGCAAATATAGTGGAGGAAATCACTGCCGAAAGAACCTATGATCAAGAATATCGAGCCTTCTTGAGAAGATGCAGGGAAGACAATAACTTCATGCTCAACCTGGAGCATGCATTGGAAGCCTTCCGGAATACACGGCTCATGGAAGCTGCTTTTGAAATTCTGCGACCAGGAATAGAGGATGAGCATCATCCTTCAATCTTCATCAAAGCTTTTAGTCTGATGAGTTCAGAAAGCTTTGAGAGGATTGGTGAAGGGCTATACTTGTTGGGATCAATCTTCAAAGAAGAAGAGCATATTCAGAAGATGAAGGAGAAGATTAGAAAAATTTTTGCCAATAGCGAGGAGGAGCCAAATCCGTTTTTAGGGCAAAAACATAGGGATTACTGTGCATATTTGGCCCCTCATGACAAAAATTTAGTTTTGCAACCTCCACATTACAATTATGGTGCTACAAACATCAATTGTTTGTGTTGTGAGGTTACAATTTTAATCAAAGACTTAAGAGTAGCCTTTAATGAATATGTAGATGAACTAGATTCAGACTTTGAGTCTGATTTAGAATTTGATTAGGCTGAATGTTTTGATCTTTATCATGTCTATTTTAATGTAATCATTTCAGCCTATGATTTTGTATAAATGGAAATTTTATGAAGGTTTTAATTCTCGCGTTGTTTTTCTTGTATAAGTTGTTTTTATCCATAAAATTGCCTGCATAAGTTTATTAACTCAATTTTGAGTTAATTTCAAATCCGCTGACATGGCAAGCCTAGGCTTAATCATTAAAAATTTTAAGAGAAGGATAACACTTGAGTAACCTACTCTGCAGTTTCTTTAGACTAGGCCGGCCCATTTCTATATCTCTTAACCTTCACATCTTTTCAAATCACTCTCAAATCTATCCATATTTTTTTTTTCTCTCGAGAAGAAACCGTCATCGCCAAGTTTCTTCCATCCAGTTCATAACATTTTCACTTCCAGAAACTCAATCAAGAAAGAAATGGCAGGCGACAATCCGTAAGCCTTTAAGCTTATCTCATTTTCTTCTTACTGGTGTTTAAATTTCGCAGACCTTGCTTTCTCTGTATATTCGCGCTGAAATGTTTGTTTCACAGTATTAGGGCTTGCATTTTGCATATTTTCTTTACTTAACTGCGATTTCCTGAAAACTCGTAGAATCATAGTATTAGATTTCTCATTAATACAAACAACTAATTTTCTCCTTAAAATTCGCCTAACAGCATTAATATTGGAGAGCAATCTTCTGAGTTCTCTTTGCTACGACTGACTGATCTTCCACTGGATATCATTGGTGAGATTTTGTCACGAGTAGGGCGGAGCAGCTTCAGGGACTTGCTCCACTGTAAATCAACTTGCACTTTGTTCAGAAATGCTTCAAATCATCCTATTGTATTTCGGAAGTTCAACTTAACAGATGTTGATTTTAAAAATATCTCTAATGAGTCTTCCGAGAAGATCACTTTTCTACACTTTTGTGCAAGGGCCCATAATCTAACTCAGAATCTTCAGAAAGCAATGGAGCTATTTACACAGGGTGCAGAAACTGAAGCTTTTCAAATCCTGGATGAGGGGATCTATGATAATCATAAGTATTCCCGATACATTAAAGCTTTGTGCTACCTAAGTAAGATTACTCAGGGAGAAATAGATAAAGGGCTCTATTTAATAAGCCCAATATTAAATGATAGATCTAATAGTTATGATTTTAGGTATAACTTTCTTACTTTAATCTCAGAATGGGAAATGATTCCAAACCCATTCTTAGGACAGACTAAGAGAGAATTCTGTAAGTATGAAGAGCATAATTGGGAAGTTGTACATGGGCCACCTTTCTTTAACTATCATGCTGATCAAGTTGATTGCCTTAGTTGCAATGCAACCAGAACAGTAGCAGATTTCGTATTATGGGCAAGAGAAACTTTGTATATTCATAACTCTGCTGAAGACTTTTCTGATGAAGAAGGAGAGGGATGATATGTTCAACAAGCTTATCTAATTGTCATTTTAGTACTAGATTTAAAATTTGCCAGTAATCCAAGTTTCTTGTATTTTGTAAGGCAGCTTGGTGTTGTTAATGAAATCTAATCTTTTATCTTTTAGTTGCCGCGCAAACAAATGCTTTTCTCTGAACTTTGTGCTTTCTTCCTCTTCTTTTCAAACAGAAATGTCAGAATTCCTCAACTCTTGGAAACTCAATTAATTGACTTACCTACTGAGTTGTTGGGAGACATTCTATCAAGATTGGGAAAGGATAGCATAAAGAAACTCTTTAGAGCATCAGACACATCCACACAGTTCCTTGCAGCAAGCAAATCAATACTAGCCCTTAAGAGAGTTAATTTGGAAACTTGTGCTATGTGGAGAGAAAATGTTTACTCCAGTAACGAGGTTAAATTTATCAAAGAATGTCAGAATGCAGGAAACTACATGATTAATCTTGAACCTGCACTAGTAGCATTTGTTGAAAATCATGATGAGAAAAAAGCTTATGAACTTTTAAAGCCTGGTTTAGATGACAAACACCAACCTTCTGCTTTCATAAGGTGTCTCCTACTTCTCTCTAAGCAAGATCAGAAATTTGATGAAGAAGGGATCCAGCTGATCAAATCTACAACCCAGGATACCTTTGATTTAGCTTTCCTTAAGATTAGTATTTTCCACTAGCTTCTTTATTGTGAAAAATTTCCAAACCCTTTCCTTGCTCAAGAGGAAAGGAGTTTTTGTAAAAACCATTCTCTTATTGAGCGTCAACTACTACCTTTGCATGAAAGGATGGAGTGCATACCTTGTGAATTATTTGACATAGTCATGCAGTTCAGAAGAGTAACTGGTGAGGAAGGTATATTTTTCGAATGGGAAGAGCAGCGGGGCAACGAAGAGGAAGAGCAAGATGAAGATGAGTTGCTAGATTTGGAATAGTGTTATTATCAAGTAGTTCATTTTTCCTTTTGTTTGTAATCTTTTGTGTTTTCTTTCTTGAACAATGAATTCTCTTTATGTTCAAATCTGTACATTCCTTGTATTTCAATGATTTTCATTCCCTAGATTTTAATTTGGCTATTGTCTTTAATTCTGCTCAGCTTTGAAATTGGAATCTCCTCAAAGCAACCAAGGACTTCAATAAACAAATCTGGATCAGGGGAAACTCAGATCACAGATCTTCCTTATGAGATTCTTGGGAACATTTTGTCGAGATTGGCATTTGATCACCTTGAGACTGTTTTCAACTGCAAACTAGTCTGCAAGGAATTAGATGAAGCCACCCACCATCCTTTAGTCTTGAAGAGGGATACTCTTGAAGAATTCTCTGCATGGGGATGTGGAACTCTCGAAGAAACACAGATAGATTTCATTGAAAGTTGCAGAAATGCAGGAAGTTGGATGTACCAATTACAAGAGGCATTGCTCTTGTTTGTCCGAGTTAAGAATGAACAAGCAACATTTGATCTCTTAAAACCTGCAATTACTGATAATCATCCCCCATCCATTTACATAAAAGCCCTTATGCTTTTGAGTAAGGATGAAGTTGAAGAGCATGAGAAAGAAATTTGGCTTTTTGCTACTCTTTGTAAGAATAGACGAAGGCTCAAAGATCTCCAGCTCCAAGTCAGAGGGTGGCTATCAAATCAGAATGAATTTCTTTCACCCTTTCAAGGACAACCCAAGAAAAGATTTTGCAATTATAGGAACTATTATGATAACAATCATAGTCTTTCAAGGAATTTTTATGGGGTTTCCTCAATTTAGTGTATGAGGTGTCTAGTCTTTGAGCATTGTAATATGTTTGTCAGATTTGGCTTTGATGGAGAAATTCCTCCTCTTCTTTGATTAACAAATTGGAGTCATAAGAACCATCATGCTTTGTAATTTCCTAATATTATTAAGAATCTGATGAATGTTGTTTTGCATTCTGTTTTGTTTTGTTCACACTATGTTGTCTATTCTTCTGGTATTTTTGCTTTTCGTTAAGCAGATTTAATCAACATTTAAATTTTCACATTTAGAGTAAATCTCTAAATGTGAATATGGTGATATCATGCAAAAAAATAGAGAAGGAAGAATTGATACGATGCTTTCTCTTAACACCTTCACATTTAGAGTAAAACTCTAAATGTGAGTATGGTGACACCGATTTAATCAGTTTATCTTATCTCTTTCTAAAGGATTCATAAGATGACTTTTGAAGAACTTCAAGCTCGAGGTATCGAATCAGACAAGAAAGAACAATCATTTTTGAGAATGAAGAGAACAGCAAATACTGTGAAGGAGATTCAGAAAGGCTGTGAAGGAGAAGGAATCATTGATGATTGATCTGGAAGAAGCATTCTGGATTAAAATGAGTAACTTTTGGGAAGATCAATTTACTAAACTCATGAATGATAAACATCTCCCTAATGAAATTAGACTTGAAAGACTTTTGGAAAGGGAGAAGAAGTGTATGGCTAAATGGAGTCAAGAATGTTATAGAATGATCAACCCAAAGGATCAAACAGGATTGGAGTTGGACTATTTTAACCCTCAACCAATGCCCAAATATGTGAAACGACTCACTAAATATTGCTATAAACTTCAAGAAATTTGGAATGCTCGAGTTTATGATGCTCAGCAGGCACTCCCTGCATACATGCCTCCAACATTCTTGAATAAGAAGGGCCCTATTGAACAAAATTTCTTGACAAATCTAGCTCTGGATAGGATTATTGATGCTCGGATCAATTTGAGACATGACCTTGAGCCTCATTTTAAGAAAGCTAAACAAGGCAAGATGGTATGGAGGGATGTTCTTAGAACCATTCAGAAAGCTAGGAATAGCTGGATCAGGCATATGAATGAATGGGCTAAGGGAGAAAATCTGAGGAGAAGAATTCTCAAACCAGGGTTAGAGAGAAAACCTGATGAAGAGTTTCCACTAGAAGAGTTTGCTGATTTAATGCCTGAACAGCAGGCATGGGTTAAAGATGCAGAAGAGAGAGAAGCTGAGAGGTCAGGGAAAAACAGGAAGCAGAGATCATATGCAAAACAGACACCACAGAACATAGTTAGGAATATATTCAGAGAATCTGTTATTAATGAAGGACTAGAACCAATAAAGAATTTCAGGAAGATTTCAGCCCCAGCAATAACACCAGCAGATGCAGATCTTCTCATTACAGACAGACCAAACAAGATCATGAAGAGATTACCCCCATCTCTCCAGCAAGAAGTTCATGGATTTGTTCAGGAGAGAGAAAGAATTCATTGAGAAATATATCAAATATGACAGTATGTGCAGAGAAAACGCATACAAGGACCATAGAGCTTATACTGATCAAACACAAGGAAGGATTCAACAGGTGATCATTGATGATTGGGATGCGTGGAATGAGAAGTATCTGAACAGAAAGGGAATGAATGTGATGCTAAAAGGTTTAGGTAAAAAATTTTATGTCAAGAAAAATGATTCAGATGAGGATAGTACAGATGAGGAACAGAGACTTGAGAAAATGCGAGTAGTGGATGAAGTTACAACTATTGTAGGGGAGGGGAATGAAGAAAATGATGAACCCCATCCGATCTTGCAAGAGAGTGTTAAACGCTATTATGCAAGCAGGCAAAAGGAAAAGCGTGAATTCAAAGAATTTATGAAAACTCAAGATAAGAAGGGTAAAAGGAAAAATGTCTACCAGGAAGAGAAAGTCACATATTCTTAGTTCAAGCTCTTCAGAAGAAGCACCTTCGACTAAGAAAAGGACTGGAAGCAAGGTGGATAAATACAAGTCTGAGAAGACTAGCCAATCTTCAAAGAAGAGGAAGAATGAAGATGAGTTAACAATCAAAGAGGTTTTGGACTTGAAAGCAGGAACTCCAGAAACAAGGAATCTGATGGATGAAAATAAAGAGTCATTACAACCATCTCAAGGAAAGAAGGAAGTTGTTACTTACAAAAGGAAAGGAAAGTTGCTTTCTAAGCAGCATGAGACTAATCCTGAGGAATCTAAGCAGCAAGAACCTTCTTTTGAGAAGGTAGTACAATCAGAAACTATTCCTGCGAAGGAAAAGCAACAAGAGAAAGAACCTGAGAAATCTGTTAAGAAGTTCAGAATAAAGATGACGGCTAGGAAGCCAAGGTATGTGGTACAAGACACCAGCTCTGATGAGGAGAAAGTTGAACCAACTTTAGGAGTAGTACCTTATACAGGAGGATTGGAACTCACTCCTTATGGTAATTTGGAAGTGGGAGATATGGATCCAGAAGGCTGGAAAACATGTATTGATGAACATCAATCTGATGCACAAGGATCAACTCATCCGACCACTGAACTTCAACAGACTCAGATCGATACAGGAAATGATTTGGAAGGACAGGCTGAAGATCAACAAGCTCAAGTCAACAAAGTTCTTATCCAAAGTCAGATCGACTTACAAGGATCCCCAGAATAAGAAGTTGAACAAGAAACCTTCGAAGATCCCGCTATAGAAGTAGATAATTCTTCTAAAATGGCAGATCAGTTGGAACAGGATTCACCACCAGAACAAGCTTCAGATGAGCAAGAATTTTTGGATCAAGTGGAAGAGTTAGTGGTGAACACAGTGCAGTGCAAGATCAATCGATTAAAGATTTGCAAGATTTTGAAGATCTGAACTTGCATGGAACTACTGTGGGAAACATGACCTTATCTTTGGAAGGCTTGATTAAAAAGTTTAGAAAACTGGCTAGGGAAGGAGGGAATGCACATACTTCAGTAGAACAAGCAAATGAATATGCAACTAAGCTTGAGTTAGAATTGGAGAAAGTTAAACAGCAAACGAATTCTGAGCAAACACTGGAGCCACCTCCATTAGCACTCCAAGCTTATAGAGAAGAGAAGAGATGCAGAGAAATTAGATTCAAGAGAATCAACAGAGAGCGTGTTTGGTGGAAGAAACTGTTAACCAACATCTCAGAGCACAGACAATTACTGGAAATCAAATGAATCAATGGGTTTTATCATCCCAAATCAGGAATGAGGTAGCTCATAGAGCAGTTTCAAGGATGAATGATTGTAATACCCGAGAATTTTCCAACATAAAATAAAACAATAATTAAATAAATAAATAATAAATACCATAAATAAATAAATCCAGCAAATAAATAAATAAATAAATATAAGGAAATGAGAAATGACATTTAACTTAAAAAGGAATTAAAGGAATTTAATTAAATGAAAAGAATTATTAAAGGAAAATAAATTGTACACCGAAACCCGACACTAATGAACTCGAGGATTCGAGTCCAAACATCCAGTTAGACCCGAGTAAAAATCTAGAGAGAAAGAAGAAACCCGAAGATACCCCGGAAATCGGAATTCGGGAGCATAGAGGGATAGAAACCCGAAAGAGAGGCGGAAAAGCACGACGGATCGCACGACCCGCCCGGACCGAAGTCCAGGCGAGTTCGGCGCGGTGGCTGCGCGGTCACAAGGGGAAAGGCGCGCCACGGCCGCGCCAAGCGACAGATTCGCCCGTTGCGTGAATCTCTCGCCCGAACACAGATTTTTCGACTTTCGGTTGAACGTCTCTCGACCCAAGACCCTTAGGTCAGTTGTTGGACGCCCTAGGACCTGGAAATCTATAAATAAGACCTCCTAGGAGCTCCAAATACTTTTACGAAACCCTACAACTTTCTACAAATTCGAAACCCTAAATCCGGAGTCGTCGGAGGCACGAAACCAAGACGAACGCTGTTGGACGAAATTTCTACAGATCTCCATAGTCGTGGTAAGTCTCGATCCAATCCTTGTTCAATAAACGATTCAAAAACGAATCCTAATCTTCTTCTTTTCTCTTCTACACCTCGTATTGGATCTAGACCGTAGAACCCGACGAACGGAGAGGAGAAACGGTGGACTGGAAGCCACGCCTTCGAATAGATGCTCCTGGACGTTCATAAACTCTGTAAGTTAACTCTTACATGGTTTTGGGATAATTAAAACATTCAAAACTAAAAGATTATCAAGAAACCGAAAATCTGTCAATTTAAACTTTCTACCGACACAACAGATTTGATGAATTTTTCCGTACCTTAAAACGAATTCAAACGGAGAAACTTAAAACACGAAAAACGTTCCTAAGACTTTGATCTAGCTACTGTAAATTTTTGAGAATTTTTGGAGTCGATTTGATATGTGAAAACCCACCGAAACCGAGCTGTTTGAATCTAGATCTTGAAATCTTGAACAGAATTTAGGAATGATCTTGATCACGTTTTTGACATAGGATCTAGACTGTTTTAGATCTTTGTCCGAACATGAAAGTCGTAGATAATTGTCTTAAGATGATCTCTGTAAAATTTCATCAAATTTGGAGTTGAATTGCTATGGTAGAATTCGAAATCTTTAAACTGTGATACATTAAACTCGGACAGAATTATTCTTATGCGAAAATTGGTGATTTTGACCTACTTAGGTAACTCGGATTGAAAAGTTAAAACATGGAAGTTGTAGATCTTGACGTTTCTGAGTTAGATAAGAAATTTTGAAATTTTTGGAATTAAATCTGATTTTAGACGAATTTTAGAGTAAACTGTGGTTTACCGGAAACAAAATCTTGAAATCTTGATGAAACATGGAATTAACCTTTAGGGTTGAAATGAGTTGAGATATTATTTTTAAATAAATACAATTGAAGTCAGATTTTAAAAATTAAATCCCCTTACAAACTTGATAAATTAAAATTAGGGGTGAGTGCTCTGCAGGGTGGCCCCTAACGATTCACTTCGTGCCGTAATGGACGATGGTGACCCCGCGCGCTAAACTTGAAATGTGATATTGCCAAAACGGCGAAATATAGAGCCTACACTCTCGTGAATATCCGTATGGGTTTCCCGAGGCTCCGGAGTGGTACTGGGTATGGCTGATACGGTTGCGGCCGCCGGGCTACCGGCTAAACTTGTTGACATCGCGATGCTATCGTGAAACTTTGAGATACCAAATCGGGGATGTAATGGGGATACTAAACTAAATTAAATTAGATTAAATTATGTTGATGTCCAATTAAATTATTTAAATGCTTTCCTTAAATTATGGCTATTATTCTAAACCATGCGATATGTGTTATTAAATAGAGCCCTGAAATAAATTATGCTATTGAATAGTTGATTAGATTAAATTAAATATTATGTTATTATCATGCTTTCAGTTATTTATTAAATTAATGGTTTTTAAACCCTACGATCATGCATGTGTTAACTTACTCAGCAAGTTTGCTGACCAAAACCGTTTTTACTCCCTTTCTTACAGAATATGTGGAATGAGCATGTGTGTGCACGATTCATGCATGAGATTTTGGGGATTGTTATTTTGCTTTTAAATTCGTACTTTAGACTATATTATGAACGGGCCTGTTTAACCCGTGTTTTGGCCATGTCGGCCCTATTTATATTTTCCGCTGCGATACTGTACTAAACCATTTATTTCCGCTGCGCTATATTAATATTATTTTTGAATTATAATGTATGGGCTATCTTGAATGATTTAAATGTTTTAAATACTGCAATACCTAGTCTTGCATCCCTTTAGTAAGCTCGGAGAAACCGTGTTTTACTAGGGGGATGTGGCGGTGACATCCCGACCTGGGTGACCAAAAACCGGGGTGTTACAAGTTGGTATCAGAGCCCCGGCTATTTTTAAACTATTATTTTTAAACCATTATTATTTTTAAACTATTATTATTATTTTGACTATTAGTTTAAAATTTTAAAGTACTATTTCCATGGAAAATTTTTATTTTAAAACCCATGGAAAAATATATATATATATATGGTGCATTAAATAATTATTGGGGGGAAACATCATTCGCATTTGCATGTTGCATCTTTGTTATGAACTTAGAATCTTGACGAAACTTGAACTTAGAATCTGGGCGAAACTTGAACTTAGAATCTTGGCGAAACCTGAACTTAGAATCTTGGTGAATTGAACCTAGAATCTTGGCGAATTGAACCTAGAATCTTGGCGAATATTAACTTAGATCTATTGCTTGCGCTAGATGGCTAGTCAAGACGTGATGCAGTTGATGATCAGGATGATGAACGCTCACCTTGACACCCAACAAACCATACAACAAATGAAAAATCGTATAGCTCACTTGGAGGCAAATCTGCACCAAATGGGAGACTTAAGGGAGGCTGACCTCCAGCACTTCCTGAACTTGAGAGCCGCTGATCAAGATCGCATAAAAGACTTAGAAACTCAAGTGCAAAAACTCACCGAACGGAGCGATGCTGTGATAGATAGAGTCGAGGATCTAGGGACGGACCTGCTTGACCTCACTGATATAGTAGTACCATATAGCCCTGTGGAAGACCACTTGATGGGACCACGAAGCCCAACACCCCCAGTGGAGAGCCCATCCGGCCTTATCCATGGACGCTACGGAACCCTTGGGCTCTGGCCCCACATGGTCCGCCCGTCGCCAAACCCGAGCCCCGTGGAGAACCATCTGGAGGAGTCACCGGACCCAGTTCCGGAAGCCGTCGATCCACCATCCCCAGTGTTTCATGGACCCTTGGGCACCGGCCAGGTCTCTGATGATGATGATCCTATGGAAGACCCCGCTACTCTGCCAGAGGATGCAGAGATCTTTTAGATACTTTATCTTAGATAGTACATTTATTTTGCGCATCCTATTACTTGTATTAAATTTCTTTTAAAGGAATGAAATGCGAGTTGATTTTTTTTTTGAAAAAAAAAACCGGAACAGTTCCACCGTATTTTCTCTAAATGATAACAGTCAAATCAGACAACAAGGATACAGCGGGAACATAAACTGTGAAACATAATCAGCAAGATCATCCTTGTACAGTCCAGAAGAAAACAACTAAATAAAACACTACTACAGCAAGCCTAGATGGAACGCAGAAACAAAGGATCACTGGTCGGGAGGCGGGAACTGACGATGCATATACTCGTCCATCTGACGCATGTAGGCGTACATGTCGGTCATGGAGGCCTGCTGCTCCAGCTGTCTCGTAGTGATCGTATCCATGCGAGCCTGGTATAGATCCATCCTGGCATCCAGAGCATCATAGCGAGCCTGCCCGGCTGCAAACCCAGCGTCCATACGAGCAAACCCCGCATCCATACTAAGCTGCATACCCTGTAGCATCTGAACTATCTGCGGCATCTCCGCACCCTGCTGGGGAACCACGGGAGGCGGAGGTGGCTGCTCAGGAGGGACAACTAGAATCAAACCATCACCGTTGGGCTCCGGGCGAAGGACAGCCGGAGGAGCCCCACGTCGAAGAGCACTGCGTCGAGGGGCGTAGGTAGGGATACGGTAGTAGCCGCCAGCGGTTAGCTCGTAAGGATCCGTCTCTGGTGATGTACGGATCCCCTGAGCCGCACACATGCCGCAAATAAGATGAACGTGGGTAATCACCCTACTCCCTCGTCCTCGGCGCATACCCCTCAGGTTGTCCGCGATACAAGCCCCAACATTCACCCTACCACCCCGGGCGAGAAAGCAGATGGTCTCATAGACGTGGTCTATAACAATATGGCTCCGGGTGATCGGCCGGACACGACCTAACCATATCTGAGCAAGCTCGCACCACGGAGAGTGCATCGTCGTCAACCACAGCTCATGATCATGCTCGAGCTGAGGAGCCATCAAGGTACATAAAACACCCCACGCAGGCGGGGGTATACGACCCTGCGGCTGTTGCCGGAATACGCCGTCGTCAGGAAGGCCGAAGTAGACGTTGATTGCCCGAGCACTGAAATCTAGATGGCGACCCCGAACCCAGACTCGAGACAAGTCGCTTTTCTCCCCGAGACCGCCAATGTTGGCGATGACCTCCATAGCTAAGTACCCAGAAGCGATGCCCTCGGGATGGCGCGCAAGTCTAGTCCACTGAAGAAGACCCAAAACTGGACTAACCCTGTCGTCGTCCATATGGCGAGGATCCATGCCTCTCTCCGGGACATAAGACCTGTTCCGACGAAGCTCGTTGAAATAGAACTCCTGAGAGGCCATAGTAGCAAACCGATACCTGTCGTGTCGATGGGGACGCACCTCGTCGGGAAGACCCTTGAGCTTAGGGCCCCGCTGCTCCTCGTCCTCCTCTGGCTCACTCTCATCAAAATCAGGCATTGCCGGAGCGGCAGTGCTAGGACCAGCCTCATCGCGCTGAGCAACTCGTCTCCTGGTCCTCGGGGGACACATGAGTGACGCCAAAACAACCAACAGAAAAAGCAGCATCCTGCAAACATCCAACCAATACCAAATGTAAGGGTAAATCCTACACGGCGATTACATTAAGCATAATCTAGAAAACACAAGAACATGAAGTGTGAGCTCTAACACGAGCGACCAAGAAGATAACAAAACCAAGACTATGTCTAGAGAAGTCCCAAACCTCTTTGGGACATTTCGTCAAACACGTTGAGCGCGCAATAAATCAAGACCAAAGTTTACTTGTAAACACGTGGGGAACGTCCCCAAACCAAAACAATTGCTTAGGCAATAACTCATCATCATAATAGGGCATAAAACAACGACAACGAACTCATCCGCATGCCCACAATACCAATACAAATCGGGAAATTCATGCTTTCCTTAAAGTATGGAATCTAGTAAAAACTTCCTTAAACTAGGCATACATTGTTGCACAAATACTTCCTAATCGACAAAAATAACACCAAGTATCGCCCAAACTCGCTAATTGCACAAATTAAGTCTAAAAACAACAAATCCCCAATTCTTGTCCCTAAACCCTAATTTTGAAATTCACCCAAAGATTAAGGCTAAACAAGGCATAAAATCTGAAATTGACGAGTAGAAGTAATAGACGCATACCTTGCAAAGGAAAATCGAAGCCGGGAATGAGAGAATCGGAGAACGAGAGAACGAATTTGAGAGAAAACTAGAAGAAGCCTCGGAAGAAGAAATGGGGCGGAATGGCTTGCGCTCCGCGCGAGCCCTTTTTTTTCGAACTGCCCTGGCCGCGCGGTCGCCGCGCGCCACCGCGCGAGCCTCGAAAATTGTTTTTTTTATTACCTTCTATTGTTTTCTCAATCAGCTATACGGCAAGCTGTCGAAATGCGATTTCTGGTTGAAAGAAGTGGCATTTCTCGGACACATAGTATCCGCTGATGGAGTATCAGTGGATCCGGCAAAGGTTTCTGCCGTGACGGAGTGGGCAACTCCGAAGAGTCCAATGGAAATAAGGAGTTTCCTTGGATTAGCCGGGTATTATAGACGATTTGTGAAGGACTTTTCAAGGATTGCACGTCCTTTGACCCAGCTACTGAAGAAAGGAGCAAAATACGAGTGGACCGAAGCGTGTGAGACTGCGTTTCAAGAGCTGAAGAAACGACTCACAACCACACCCGTATTAACATTACCATCAGAGAATGGTGACTTCGAAGTATATAGCGATGCTTCGAAGGAAGGTTTAGGTTGTGTCTTGATGCAAGACTCGAGAGTCGTAGCCTATGCATCACGCCAACTAAAACCTCACGAGGAAAATTATCCGACACACGACCTGGAGTTGGCAGCGGTCGTTTTCGCTCTAAAGATATGGAGACATTATCTTTATGGGCGGAAGTGTCGAATGTTCACCGACCACAAGAGCTTGAAATATATATTCACTCAGAAGGAGTTGAATTTGAGACAGCGAAGGTGGTTGGAACTTATTAAAGACTACGATTTAGAGATAGCATACCACGAGGGGAAGGCGAATGTGGTAGCCGATGCCCTAAGTCGGAAAACCCAACACGTTACAAACTCGTTGGTAATTCCGCCGGCATTGTACATGGAGTTGGCAAGATTGGAGCTAGAACTTGTGCATCCGGGCACAGTGAGAGAAACGGTCAATGCCATGGTCGTAGAAACTCCAATATTGGACGAGATTCGACTCGCTCAACCGGGCGACCCGAAACTCGAAAAGATAAAAGGGTATATTGCCGAAGGAAAGGCAATAGGATTTGCTGTCCACGAGGATGGAAGCATCCGTTTTAAAGGGAGATGGTGTGTGCCCCTTAAATGTGCCGAGTTGAAACTAAGGTTGATGGAGGAAGGGCACAACACGCCATATTCCGTACATCCCGGAGGTGACAAGCTATACAAAGATCTGAAGAAGATCTATTGGTGGCCGGGAATGAAGAAGGAAGTGGCGAATTTCGTGGCGAGATGTCTCACCTGCCAAAAGGTTAAGGCAGTGCGACATAAACCCTTAGGATTGATGCAACCACTAGAGATTCCAAGTTGGAAGTGGGATAGCATCTCGATGGACTTTGTCTCGGGATTACCCCGATCACCTAAAGGCATGAACAAAATTTGGGTGATTGTGGATAGGCTAACGAAGACAGCCATATTTATCCCGATGAAGGACATGTGGACTATGGACCAATTGGCCCGAGCCTACATCGATAATGTGGTACGACGACATGGAGTACCACATGACATCATTTCCGATAGAGACAGTAGATTTGTCTCTCATTTCTGGACGGAGTTACAAAAGCTCTCGGTACTCAAATCAAAATGAGCACCGCATTCCACCCGATGACGGATGGACAAACAGAGAGGACAATCCAAACACTAGAAGACATGCTGAGAGCATGTGTGTTGGAATTCAAAGGAAATTGGGAATTTCATTTACCCTTGATTAAGTTTTCCTATAATAATAGCTACCATGCTAGCATCGGCATGGCACCTTTCGAGGCGTTGTATGGACGAAAGTGCCGAAGCCCGTTGAGCTGGGAAGAAAACGATAAGTCCGTGGTAGTGGGACCACAACTTATCGAGGACATGGCTCAACAAATCAAAGTGATTCAAGGGAAGATGAAAGCCACACAAGACCGTCAAAAGAGTTATGCCGACGTGAGACGACGAGACCTAGAATTTCAAGTGGGAGATAGGGTCATGCTAAAGATATCACCCATGAAGGGGGTGATGCGCTTTGGCAAGCGAGGAAAGTTAAGTCCTCGATACATAGGACTTTACGAAATTCTAGAACGAGTCGGAACTCTAGCCTACCGATTGGCTTTACCGCCACACTTAGATCGAGTTCATAATGTCTTTCATGTCTCGCAACTAAAGAAGTATGTGCCGGACCCGACACATGTACTTCAACCGGAGATAATTGAGCTCGATGAAGATTTGACTTACGAAGAAGTCCCAGTGCGTATTCTTGACACTAAGGAACGAGTAACGAGGAACAAAACCGTCAAAATGATCAAGGTTCTTTGGTCAAACCATGAGAGTGAAATGGCAACTTGGGAAGTAGAATCCGACATGAGAGAACGGTACCCGACATTGTTCCAAACCGATACCGACACAGATATGGGGATATAACTGCAATCTTAAGGGGGAGAGGATGTCATACCACCCATTTTTCGTGCATTTTTGTAAACTTTTGAACTACGTTATGGCTTGATCCCTTTACCGGGTACGTAGGCAGCTTAGAAGTTATAATTCTAAGTTCAGTCACAACATAATAAAACAAACAAAAGACCTTAGCACGAGAAAAGCCGAAACACAACTTCGAGGACGAAGTTGATTCTTAAGAAGGGTAGACTGTAATACCCGAGAAATTATCAACATAAAATAAAACAATAATTAAATAAATAAATAATAAATACCATAAATAAATAAATCCAGCAAATAAATAAATAAATAAATATAAGGAAATGAGAAATGAGATTTAACTTAAAAAGGAATTGAAGGAATTTAATTAAATGAAAAGAATTATTAAAGGAAAATAAATTATACACCGAAACCCGACACTAATGAACTCGAGGATTCGAGTCCAAACATCCAGTTAGACCCGAGTAAAAATCTAGAGAGAAAGAAGAAACCCGAAGATACCCCGGAAATCGGAATTCGGGAGCATAGAGGGATAGAAACCCGAAAGAGAGGCGGAAAAGCACGACGGATCGCACGACCCGCCCGGACCGAAGTCCAAGCGAGTTCGGCGCGGTGGCCGCGCGGTCACAAGGGGAAGGGCGCGCCACGGCCGCGTCAAGCGACAGATTCGCCCGTTGCGTGAATCTCTCGCCCGAACGCGGATTTTTCGACTTTCGGTTGAACGTCTCTCGACCCAAGACCCTTAGGTCAGATGTTGGACGCCCTAGGACCTGGAAATCTATAAATAAGACCTCCTAGGAGCTCCAAATACTTTTACGAAACCCTACAACTTTCTACAAATTCGAAACCCTAAATCCGGAGTCGTCGGAGGCACGAAACCAAGATGAACGCTGTTGGACGAAATTTCTACAGATCTCCATAGTCGTGGTAAGTCTCGATCCAATCCTTGTTCAATAAACGATTCGAAAACGAATCCTAATCTTCTTCTTTTCTCTTCTACACCTCGTATTGGATCTAGACCGTAGAACCCGACGAACGGAGAGGAGAAACGGTGGACTGGAAGCCACGCCTTCGAATAGACGCTCCCGAACGTTCATAAACTCTGTAAGTTAACTCTTACATGGTTTTGGGATGAATTAAAACATTCAAAACTAAAAGATTATCAAGAAACCGAAAATCTGTCAATTTAAACTTTCTACCGACGCAACAGATTTGATAAATTTTTCTGAACCTTAAAACGAATTCAAACGGAGAAACTTTAA
Source organism: Hygrophila difformis (assembly GCA_030278955.1). Classification (NCBI taxonomy): domain Eukaryota; kingdom Viridiplantae; phylum Streptophyta; class Magnoliopsida; order Lamiales; family Acanthaceae; genus Hygrophila; species Hygrophila difformis. The sequence continues at coordinate 30,645,451 of JAOANR010000015.1, read as the reverse complement.
ACACAAAAAACGTTCCTAAAACTTAGATCTAGCTACTGCAAATTTTTGAGAATTTTTGGAGTCGATTTGATATGTGAAAACCCACCGAAACCGAGCTGTTTGAATCTAGATCTTGAAATCTTGAACAAAATTTAGGAATGATCTTGATCACGTTTTTGACATAGGATCTAGACTGTTTTAGATCTTTGGCCGAACATGCAAGTCGTAGATAATTGTCTTAAGATGATCTCTGTAAAACTTCATCAAATTTGGAGTTGAATTGCTATGGTAGAATTCGAAATCTTTAAACTGTGATACATTAAACTCGGACAGAATTATTCTTATGCGAAAATTGGTGATTTTGACCTACTTAGGTAACTCGGATTGAAAAAGTTAAAACACAAAAGTTGTAGAACTTGACGTTTCTGAGTCAGATATGAAAATTTGAAATTTTTGGAATTAAATCTGATTTTAGACGAATTTTAGAGTAAACTGTGGTTTACCGGAAACAAAATCTTGAAATCTCGATGAAACATGGAATTAACCTTTAGGGTTGAAATGAGTTGAGATATTATTTTTAAATAAATACAATTGAAGTCAGATTTTAAAAATTAAATCCCCTTACAAACTTGATAAATTAAAATTAGGGGTGAGTGCTCTGCAGGGTGCCCCCTAACGATTCACTTCGTGCCGTAATGGACGATGGTGACCCCGCGCGCTAAACTTGAAATGTGATATTGCCAAAACGGCGAAATATAGAGCCTACACTCTCGTGAATATCCGTATGGGTTTCCCGAGGCTCCGGAGTGGTACTGGGTATGGCTGATACGGTTGCGGCCGCCGGGCTACCGGCTAAACTTGTTGACATCGCGATGCTATCGTGAAACTTTGAGATACCAAATCGGGGATGTAATGGGGATACTAAACTAAATTAAATTAGATTAAATTATGTTGATGTCCAATTAAATTATTTAAACGCTTTCCTTAAATTATGGCTATTATTCTAAACCATGCGATATGTGTTATTAAATAGAGCCCTGAAATAAATTATGCTATTGAATAGTTGATTAGATTAAATTAAATATTATGTTATTATCATGCTTTCAGTTATTTATTAAATTAATGGTTTTTAAACCCTACGATCATGCAAGTGTTAACTTACTCAGCAAGTTTGCTGACCAAAACCGTTTTTACTCCCTTTCTTACAGAATATGTGGAATGAGCATGTGTGGGCACGATTCATGCATGGGATTTTGGGGATTGTTATTTTGCTTTTAAATTCGTACTTTAGACTATATTATGAACGAGCCTGTTTAACCCGTGTTTTGGCCATGTCGGCCCTATTTATATTTTCCGCTGCGATACTGTACTAAACCATTTATTTCCGCTGCGCTATATTAATATTATTTTTGAATTATAATGTATGGGCTATCTTGAATGATTTAAATGTTTTAAATACTGCAATACCTAGCCTTGCATCCCTTTAGTAAGCTCGGAGAAACCGTGTCTTACTAGGGGGATGTGGCGGTGACATCCCGACCTGGGTGACCAAAAACCGGTGTGTTACAATGATCCTGATTGGATTGCAGAACAGAAGAAGAAAACAGAAGAGCATTTTGGGATCCAGGGATTTGATGATTTAGAACCCTCTGTTGTCCTTCTTTTGTTAAATGAACCTGTACAGGATGATCCCACAGAAATTCTGAACCAGCATAGCTTAGAGGTCACTGAAAAGAGAGACACCAGCACATCATTGATTCATGAGTCAGATATAGGTAATTTACAACATAATGATGGTGACGAAGCTCAAGAAAAGAATCCAGAACCTATTCAGGAAGAGAATCCAGAACAAGTTCAGGAAGAAAATGCAGAACCTGCTCAAGAAGGAGGTCAATCAAAAGAAGAAGGAAATGAAAATGTTGGGAATGAGCAGGAAGAAGCACAAGAGTCCGAGGGAAGTGAATCAGATACTTCTGAAGGATCTTCACAAGAAAAGAAATCCCAGAGATGTTGCCTTTGAGTTATTGGGGAAAGAATAGTCCAAAAGTGAGGTTATCAATCCCTGATAGCATTGAGAAGAAGACTGAATTCACGGAGGAAGAAATCAAGGTTAAGTTTAATGGAAGAAAAGAAGCATTAGAGAACTACCTGGGAATGTCCAATATGATTGTTCCAGATAAGGGATTTCATCCTAAGTGGTTGAGTCACAAGTGTATCAGCTATTGGAGAAGGATCAATGAATGGGACACTTTCATGAGACATAACAACAAATGTGGTTATGTGGAATTGACCAGGGAATTTTATGCTAATTTCGATGTGGAGGCTGAAACAACATGGATTAGAGGTAAAACAGTGCAAGTCACAGTGGAGACTCTGAATGATTTGATATAGGCACCTCTGCTTGAACAGTCGGAAGTCAGGTCTGAAGTTCTTTTAAGAAAGAAGACTCAAGGAAATAAGCTTACCATTAGGATTCTGTTCAACACACAGAGGAACTGAGCAGAATTAGATTCCATTGAAGAATTTGAAGCCTGAGTATCTGCCAACACTTGATTTCTATTACTCAAAGCTCAGACCTACTACTAATTTCCAATGACCTTCTGCTGGAACTTTTGAGGGATTTGCTTTATTATGGTCAGGGAGAAAGTGCAGTGTTGCACACCATGTTCTCAGTGTCATTAAATCAAGAGTTGGGGAAGATGCAGCATTAGCCTATCCGAATCTTATCAGAAGGCTTTGTGAAAAACAATGAGTGTTAATGATACCATTTTTTAGCAGAAATCATAAAGATAGACCCTCCTATTCCATTACCAGTAGACACCTTAAGGGGAGAATTGGTTTACCAAATGCCAGATCTAGATGAACAAACTTCTGAAGGATCAGGATCAAAATTACCATCTCCTAAGGCAAAACAGATCAAGCTTTCTGCAAAATCAAAATCATCTCAGTCAAGAGCTGCAGTGAAAAGGACAAAGATTTCAGCAGCATCTCCTGCATTGAATCATATTCCAGAAGATGAGGAGTTTGAGAATACTTCTGTACCATCTCAACCTCTGAGACAACCGATGAGGAACACAGTGTCTGTGGATGAATCTCAGAATATTAGTACTTCAATCCAAAGTTTTGCACAGTCCATGGAGATGTTAGTGAAGACTATGTCAGAAGACAAGCACATTCAAAGGGAGATAGAGCAGAAAAGGATTGAACTTGAGCATACCAGGATTAAAACAGAAGAGAAACTCAGGAAAGAGGAGATGGAAAGACATGAGAAGATAAGGAAGGAAGAGTGGGATAAAAAGTGGCTGACCACAGAAACATTCACTTTATAGACTTTGACTGCATGCATGAGCCGCTCTTGAAAACTGTTTTAAGCTGTAAACTTTGAGATTGATTGTTGTCATTACTGGATAAATAGTTTGAAGATTTTGTCATTGTATTAACCTTAGTGATTTGCATACCATAAACAACAACTGCACTAAGTTAGAAGAATTGATCTAATCTAGTCTCTCTTAGAAGATGAGTGTGCATATTAAGTGAAGTATGAGTCCAAAGCCAAAAGCAAGGGAAATTTCAGAAACAAACGTAGTAAAACAATGTGGATATAAGTAGCTAGCACAGCTGCCCCTCTAACTTACGAGTTGAAGAACTCTAAAAGAGCAAAGTCAAGGGTAGGGGAGTTGAAGTTTCATCTGCAATGTCAGGTCATGCGACTCCTCCTAATAATGTAAAACTGAGCTATTGAAAGCCACGAAAAGCCACCCCTTGATTAAAAAAAAGTGTGTATTATCTTATTCTTTTCGGCTAAGGATTCAGAAGCGCAAGATATGCACATAAGTTGGATAGGATTGAGCGTGAGAAGAGAAATTTGAATAACTAAAGGGCGGAACAATATTTCACATAAATGCAAATCACTTTTGTTAATGCTTTTATGAAGTCTGGTAAACTAAAAGTCAGGTATGAAGCATCAATCGGTTGAAAGAGTTGAGCTTGAGATAGTTGGAAAAGAGAAGGTAATGATCTAGGAAAGTCTTACATGAACACATAATCTTGGAAGCCACAAATTGGACTTGTTCTTTGAAACTTTATAAGTTTCTTACCACTTGAGGACAAGTGGTTCTAAATGTGAGGATGGTGATGACAGTCATTCATAACTGCCATTTGGGTCCAATTTAGTGTTTTAATGATGATCTTTTGTTCATAGTTTCATAAGTTTTCAATGAATAATCATAGAAGATATAAAAAGATTGTGGAAAAAACCAAGAATGCGAAGAATTGGAAATTACATAAAAATGGCGTGAAATTCTAAGATGTTATTATAAGTCTCGCATGCTATGTTTTTATCTGATCTGACTCTCGCTTTGTTATTCAGCAGGAAAGTTAAGTTGAAAGGCTGCGAGAGATGGAAATAAACGTAGCGAGGAAAGAGAAGAAATGATGCGAGGACTTAAAGATGAAATCAGAAAAGATCTGAGGAAAAATGTTCAGAAGCTGAAGTCTACGCGATGATCATTTGATATTGCGTGAGAAGAAAGTTTGTACGAGTTAAGAAGCTGTAAGAGTCATGGCGAGAAGAAGTTTGTTTGAAGAAGATTGTGAAGTCTCGCCCTGATAAGAAAGATAATTTCATTTCAACTCTCGCTTTGAAGGAACTGGGACAAGGCGAGAGGAGAGCTATTCTGACGCGAGCGGTTACTTTCCAAGGCGGAAAGCAGTTACAACGCCAATCTATAAATAAGACCCTTGGGAGATCAGCTCAAACAACTGGAGATTGAAGAGAATAGCTCGCTTTTACTCTCCCGTTCATTTTAGAATTCAGTAGGTAGGTTAGCTAGGGTTTACTTTTCTGCAATTTAATTCATGTTCTTCAGATTTGTAATTTGATTTCGCAGTAGATTTCTTCGAATTACGTTAGTAGAGTAGTTTTGAGAGTACTCTGGAAGAAGGATTTGCTATCGGAATGCTTTTGTTCATCCATTATGACGATCGCCATCTAGTTTCCGACTTCTTCGTTCGAATTCGCATTATTCTGATTTCAATCAGATTTCCTGGTGTATTCGTTTTTAATTTCTTTCTTACTCATGATATATGAAGGAAGATCAGATGTTAAATCTTCTGTTTTTATCTTTCTGGATGTAATTTCGGAAGGTTACAACAGAACTCAATGTTCTTCAATTCTGTTTTAGAGAAGTATAAACCTCAAACGCAATGTTCGCTCCTTGAAATCTACATAAATTTAATAGTCCGACTTTCAGATTCATGCTAGTGATATATTTTCCCAATTTATAATCTGATCGGCATAATTATTCAGAGAGTTTGAGTATTGTTACCGAGTTAGGTATGAAACTGACAGTACTATTGATTCGTTTGATATTCTGTTGGTAGTAAACTTTGATTTTAATTCTTTAAGCAATCTGAAAAGACTAGCATTCAGAATGAATTGAAGTTCTTAAAGACCCATGCAGTGTTAACCATCGCATGATAATCTTTAAGAACTAAACAACTCTAAATTCTCAAATCTGGAGGTATCAGGTTCCGCTTCACAGCCTTCTGAACGAATGTTGCGGGGAGGAGTTATGATTAATCCCAGGATTTGACATTTTCCTTCCTATAAGGATTAAACCTCGCTTTAGTCTTAAAAGATGACGCGATGAATTATCCAAACAACTTTATTCCTAAATAAGATTATTTCAATACTCTCGCAATGTCATTTTGACAAAGCGAGAGAATTATCTTGAAATAGCGTCAGAATTGGTTCCCATTTTTGGGATATCAAATATTCATTTCTTATAGGTATATAGCCCCTATTCTATAAATAGGAATTGAATAATCTCGCTGCATTCTTTTAGATTATACTGCGAGGGATTCAGTTCTTTGTATAAACTAAATCTAAGGAACATTCTTTGAACAATAGCTCCCTCCACGCTGTACAGATATAGTGCGCGGAAAATTGGAATGTTCATAGTTCGAAACCCAAAATAGTTACTGCGAGCTATCTTGGACACTTATTTTGCAGGATTATTTCTTAAATCTATTTCATAGGAAGTAATATCCTAATTCTGTCTAGCTCCTATTCTATATTTTTGGAGCACTCTATCATTTTGATTAAGAGGATTCAGAACCCTCATCGTTTCTTTATACATATAATACTACTTATATCTAGGATATTTTGGGATATTTCCCAGACTAAAAGTACTTCTACTTCTAAATACAAATTTACATTTCATACATGAAATCCATAAAATTACTTTCACTGACACATTGAGGGAGAAGATGATATAAGTTTTCTCAGAACATCTTCTACTCAGGGTGATTGAGAACAAACTTGTTCTTAAGTTGGACATTTAGTACCTGTCGTTTAAAAGGGAAAGATGTTTCAAAAGCCATCTTTTGTCTTAGAAATTAATGAGAATTTGGAAGAGTTAGCTTCCAGGGTTCATAGCTTTATGATGATCTAATCATATACTATGAGTAGGAGGCTAAGCAACTTACTAAACTTCATTAATCCTGAGTTAAGTCATGGGTATTTAGAATTATTTACAGAGAATGCCTATGCTAATACATCTGTATGAATCTGAGTAGTCCAAATAAGTCAAGGATTTTGATTAGCAATTTCATCTTGATATACTTACAGGACTATTATTTGTTATAAATACTTGGAGGAATTACCCTGAGAAGCTAAGGCTTGTGTAACCATTGGATGATAGATTTAAATATTTGCTTTTTCATTTCTTGTAGAGGACATCCATTATAGGGACATGAGATGCTTAATTCATCTCAGAGTAATGAAGATGATAACTTCAAGTTCAGATGAATGCATGATGATTTAGATGTGACCTTGGGTTGCCAATGGCTTAATCTGAATCCGAAAGAAACAGATTAAGTGATAATTCTAAAAGCTTTTGCCAAGAAATGGGTCTGACCGATCATTTCTTAGTAATTGTATCCCATGATTTCAGTGCTTAACAATGTCATGACACTAGATCATCAGTACTTGTCTTGGGAAAGTGATCAAAGACATGAAGATTTGACTAACTTGCATAAAGGATTTTTCTTATCTCAACGAGTTTCCACATTATTACTAATCACAGAAGTATGATTACTTAATCACAGTCTTATTTTGATTGATGGTCATTTAGTCCATTTTATCTTTTAACTCATGAATTCATAAACACATTCATTTCATTCATTGTTACTTTTTAATACTGCTATCTTAATTCCTTTACAGTTTTATGCACTTACTACTTAGCATTTATTCATTAGATATCATCACTACACCATCCATAAACAAGAGTAGTACTAAGTTCTAGAACCAATAATTCTATCAGAGCACTTCTATCGTGTAACTCTCCAGAGAACGATCCCTACAATTAGAAATAAATACTGCAAGCTTGATACCGTACGCTTTCGGTAGACAAACCAGGCATTACTCTTGAACAGTCCTATGAGATTTGTAGTGTAAAGATAGTCGAGAGATATGTAGCAGGTTCGTCGTCTTTGGCAAAAGCTTCAAGCTACTTTGTCTATTGAGATGGCAGGTAACACTGATGCGATAATGGATGCCCTTCGAGCACTCCAAGGAGATATTACCGTCATGAGAGCAGACACGGCTAAGAGAGCTGACATTACCGCCTTACAGCAGTCTTTAAATATCAATTCCACTAATATAGAAGCTGTAACTAAGCGTGTCGAAGAAGTAAATACTCGTGTTGATGAAGTTGTTGATGACATCACAGGTCGTGTACGTTTCCAGAACGAGGCAATTCAGAGGATAGTCATGAACCGAGTTGAAAAAAGGCTGGAAGAGGCATTCTTTCCCACTTCATCACCACAAAATACGACACCTCCAAATGCAATGTCTCAGAATACCACACCTCAGAACATCACACATCCGGTGTCCACCGCAGTCCCCCTTATTCCGAGAGCCGCGCCCGAAGGAACTAGCGGAGTCTCCCGAGCTGATATGACTACCGCAGAGGAAGCTATAGTAGAACAAGAACTGCAATTCGGGGAGTTCAACAGGAGTTTAGGGCCTCGATCCAGTGCACGTCACCGCTTACATCCGCCCATGCAAGCGAGCCCGACAAGTCAACCTGGAACTCCAGTAGCAGACCATTTGGCTATGCCTCCTCCTCCACCGATTGGAGCACCTGCACCACCCGAAGTTCCACCCGCCAAGCACCGACTGAACTTTGGACCAGCTACTGAGTTCGCGGAAGATCCACGGATGGACGACAATCCGAAAAGCATTAAGTTCACTATTCCTGCTTTTAGGGAACAAGTGATCCTAATGAATTTCTCGATTGGAAACATTCAATGGAGATGATCTACAATTGCCATAACTATTCAGACTTCAAGAAGCTCCAGGTAGCTGTAACTGAGTTCAAAGACTATGCACAGCTTTGGTGGAAGAAATACTGTTCTGATCTCCACGCTGCAGGAAGAGCTCAAGTTGTCGATTGGGAGCACCTGTTATATATCATGGAACACCGTTTTGTACCCTATACCTATAAGTCTGATACATATTTAAAATTAGTGGGTCTCCAACAAAGGAACAAGACTGTTGAAGAGTACTATCGTGAGATGGAAATGCTCATGATGAGGGCTCAAGTAAATGAGGAACCCCAGATCACTCTTGCCAGATTCGCAAAGTACTTAAGACCTGAAATCCATGAAGAAATGGAAATGAGGGGTTACGTCAACATCACAGAACTGGTCAGGAAAGCTGCTAGGTATGAGGCACAACTAAAGAGGAAGTCCCATCGCCCCACTCCTGCAGGACATTACAACTATAACCCCAACAAACCGTGGTTAATCCGACCACCTGAAAGAGCTAAGCCACCACAGCCACAGGGTCGTGATGACAAAGGCTACAAGCCAAAAGGATTTGAACTGGGTCAGAATTTCAGAGCTTATAATCAGAATGATAGAAACAGACCTCCAGCTCGTGAGCAGAACCAGGCCAAGGACAAGAAAGAAATCACTTGTTGGAAGTGTGGAAAAAAAGGCCACTATGCCAATGAGTGCCATACACAAAAGAGAGTGGCCATGCTCAACACTGGAGAAGAAGAAATGCATGTCATTGAGATCGAACCAGGCGTGTTCAGACTGTATGACCCTGAAGGGGAGATTGAGTTCGATGATGATGACCCCCAAGAATACCATATGGATGAGCCAATTGATCTTGAAGTTGACAACAACGAAGAAGAAGATGTCAACCTGTTAGTAGCTATGAGAGTATTAAATGCTGACAAGGAACCGGAACCAACTCCTAATGAGCAAAGGGAGAATCTTTTTCATTGTCGATGCACCATTTTAGGCAATAATGCCACTGTTATTGTTGATAATGGAGCTGCACTAATGTGGTTAGCTTATATGCTATTCGCGGGTTGCAGTTGCCAGTTGAGGAGCACTCCAAGCCTTACCTGTTACACTGGGTGAACAACAGTGGAAAGACCAAAGTGACGCAACAAGCATGGGTTCCCATCACCAAGGGCACCTACTCAGAGAAAGTTTTATGCGATGTTGTCCCAATGAATGCTTGTCACGTGCTCTTAGGAAGGCCTTGGCTATTTGATAAAGACGCTACTTATAGAGGAAAATCAAATGTCCTATATTTCAAGCATGGGCAAAAGGATTACCTGTTCAAACCACTACCAGTAAGGGCTGTAAGAGCAGATCAAGAGAAGCTAAGGGAAAACATAGCTAAAGATGAGGCACTTTTCAAAGCAAGATCTAAGGGAAAAGCCAAGGAAGGGCAATCAGTTGAAGGTTCATGTAACTTGGATCAATGCCTGATATTGACCAAGTCTGAGTTCAAGCAGGCTGCACTAGAACCCGAATTTTCAGGTCACTGTTTCATTGCTTTAATTAAACCATATGAATCTGTTAATAGAACTTTATATGCTACACCTGATTTGCCTGTGGAATTCTCCAGGATGCTTGATAGGAACAAAGATGTGTTCCCAGAGGATATACCTGCTGGTTTGCCACCAATTAGGGGAGTTGAGCATCGAATAGGTTTCATGCCAAGGGCCTCCATCCGTAACAGACCCGCCTACAGGATGAGCCCTGAGGAGACAAAGGAGGTTCAAAGACATGCAAGCCTTGCTAGATGAAGGCTGGGTTCGAGAAAGCCTCTCACCATGTGCAGTTCCAGTCCTCCTAGTTCCCAAAAAGAATGGTGAATGGCGTATGTGTGTCGAATGTCGTGCAGTCAAGGCCATCACAGTGAAGTACCGCCATCCTATACCGAGGCTGGATGACATGTTAGATGAGTTAGGTGGAGCAAGCGTATTCACGAAGATCGACTTGAAAAGAGGCTACCATCAAATCCGGATGCAACCCGGAGATGAATGGAAAACTGCTTTCAAGACCAAATTCGGTCTATATGAATGGCTCGTTATGCCATTCGGACTCACTAACGCACCTTCTACGTTTATGCGCTTAATGAATGAAACACTTAGGCAATTTATTGGGAAATTTGTAGTAGTCTATTTTGACGATATCCTTATTTATAGTTGTACTAATGATGATCATGTTTCTCATGTTCAACAGGTTTTAAGCCAATTGAGGAAAGTACAACTATATTCAAACTTCGAGAAGTGTGTTTTCTGTGTGCCAGAAGTCACATTCCTTGGATTTGTAGTTGGTAAAGATGGATTGAAGGTGGACGAATCAAAGATCAAAGCTATTTCAGAATGGAAGCCGCCAGCCAATGTGCATGAAGTTCGTAGCTTTCTCGGGGTGAGTGGTTTCTTCCGAAGGTTCGTTCCACAGTTCAGTGTTATAGCGGCCCCGATAACTTCATTACTGAAGAAGGAGAATCCATTTAAATGGGGGCCACCGCAGCAAAGAGCATTTGATGAACTCAAGGACAAGCTCACTCATGCACCCGTGTTAGCATTACCAGGCTTTGAGCTACCATTTGAAATTCAGAGTGATGCATCGGTTACTGGCATGGGAGCTGTGCTGTTACAAGAAGGACGCCCAATAGCATACTATAGCGAGAAGTTCAGTGGAGCACAACTGAACTACTCCACTTACGACAAGGAGTTATATGCTATTGTGCAAGCTCTAAGGACATGGCAGCATTATTTGAGAGGAAGGGAGTTCATCATTCACACTGACCATGAGACTTTGAAGCACATCAAGGTGCAAGGGCAACTGAGTAAGAGACATGCTCGATGGAGCACTTTTATCGAATCATTTCCCTATGTGATTCGATACAAGAAGGGCAAAGATAATGTGGTTGCTGATGCACTTTCAAGGAGACAGACATTGGCTTCATTGGCAACCACCAGGCCGATTGGATTTGAGCATGTCAAGGACCAGTACCCCACTGATGAAGATTTTGGAGAAGTATACAAGAAGACTGAGCAGAGGAGCTTTGAGAAGTTTTCACAGCTGAATGGATTCCTTTATTTCGAGAACAGATTGTGCATTCCAAAAGGATCCACCCGAGAATTCCTGATTCAAGAGGCACATGCAGGTGACCTCATGGGACATTTTGGCAAGGACGCGACATTATGAGTACTTTCTGAGCGCTTCTACTGGTCGGATATGAAGAAGCAAGTGGTGGACTACATTGCCAAGTGCATCGTCTGTCTGAAGGCGAAGTCCACAGTGAAGCCACATGGCTTATATCAAGCATTGCCTGTGCCCAAAGGACCTTGGATAGATATATCAATGGATTTTGTACTTGGATTGCCACGGACCCCGAGAGCCAAAGATTCTATCTTTGTGGTAGTGGACCGATTCTCCAAGATGGCACACTTCATACCATGTGCAAAAACCAATGATGCCAGACACATTGCCAAGATATTCTTCAAAGAAGTGGTACGTCTTCATGGAGTACCGAAGACTATAGTTTCTGATCGGGATGCTAAGTTCGTGAGCTATTTCTGGAAAGGCTTGTGAAGGGAAATTGGCACCCAACTTCTGTTTTCAACTTCCTACCATCCCCAAACAGATGGTCAGACGGAGGCAGTCAATCGGGTATTAGGTAATCTCTTAAGAATCACTACTGCTTCTAGTTCAAAAAGTTGGGATGAATGTTTGCCGCATATTGAATTTGCTTATAACCGTCACATTCATCGTGCCACCCACATGTCCCCTTTTGAAATTGTGTATGGTTTTAACCCCCTAACCCCACTTGATTTATTGCCACTACCTTGTAGTGAGCATCATAATACTAATGGCAGGGACAGGGCGGAAGCAATTAAAGCCTTACACAAGGATGTGCGAGACAGCCTGTTGAAAGCAACCGAACACTATGCCAGATATGCCAACCGAGAGCGAAAGAAGCTGATCTTAAAACCCGGGGATTGGGTTTGGATACATATGCGTAAGGAAAGATTCCCGGCACAAAGGCATGGAAAGCTGTCACCCCTCGGAACAGGACCTTACAGAGTTTTAGAGAAGATTAATGATAATGCTTATCGGATTGAGCTACCTGATACATACAATATTAATCCGACTTTTAATATTGCAGATCTTTCTCTTTATGAGCGGGACGAGGAGCTGGAATCTGATCGGTTGATAGATCAACCTTCCCAAGGGGGTGGGGATGGCGTAGCCGGGAGAACCACTGGACTGATGATTCCAACATTCCCAGAAGGACCCGTGACAAGCAGACAGATGCAGTCTCCAAGTATTTTTATGATGAAGCTGATAAAATGGAGCTGGAGAAAAGCAAGGGACTGAAGCTGCTGTTAGAATTCCAACCGGTCCACACAGACCCGGGACCCAGTAACATGGGTCCCACCTTGCTGAACTGAAACCAAAGCAGAATGACCTCCGGATGCAATAACAGATAAAATGAGCATGAAGAGGTCAACAAGAGGGTGCCACGGTCAACGCCACCGTCGCCGGAGTCAACCGCAATCGCCGGAACTTCGCCAGAATTTGGTCGGAGGTTGCCGGAAAAGTCACCGGTCAACGGCCGGTCAACGCCGGAACAGTGGAGACCAGTGGACCCAGTCGGAAGCAAGGAGGTCGGAGCCAGCAAGCCTTGGTGCGAACCACAATGGTTCAATACGAAATAGGAAGGTTCGATTCGGAATAAGCAATTCGGTTTAAACCGAATTGTCTCAGCTCAAACCGCATCGACCTCCTATGCCTTAGAAGAATTTCGAAGTCCCTCGATGCGGATTGTGCAATTCGGTATATACCGAATTGCACCAGCTTAAACCGCATTGCCTCGGGATTTCGCATTGCCTATTTCGCATTGTCTATTTCGCATCGCCTCACTTTCTGAAAAGGATTACAAGACAGCCCAATGCGGATTCCCCAATGCGGTATAAACCGCATCGTTATTTCGCATCGGCTATTCCGCATTGGCCTACGGATTTCGCATTGGCTCCAGGATTTCACATTGCCTATTTTTGCTAGCTTGTTTTTATTTCGCATCAATTCGGTATTTTCCCATGTAAACCGAATTGATGCTATAAACCGAATCACTTGGTGAACTTAGCTAGTATTATTTTTGCTTAGTTATTTTTTTACTCTTATTGTTAAGGTTAGGGCTTGGCCACCTATAAATAGTGGCCTCCCCTATTCTTGTAAACCACTTTGTATTTGAATGAAATTACAAATTCTTATACAAAGTCATTTTGAGAGCATTCTTCCAAGTGCTCTCACCCTCTTGTGAATCCTTCTTTTTGGAACTTCATACCATTGATTCATGAAGCTAGTTTCAATGGCACAAATGGATGATGCAACCAAAGGAGACCATTTGTCTTGTTAAACCAAGTCACTTGGTAAGTTTGGTTCCCCTTTATCCATAGGCTTCATAATCCTTTTTATTTTTGTTGTTCTCCATCTTTAGTATTCATCCTTGTCCATTTGAATCCGGATATTATCTTCAACAAGTCATCGGTCTACGGCATAGTCCAATGCACATTTTAAATCATTAATAACTCAAGCTCGGTACAAGTAAAAATTCTAAAAATTCGATATTCAAAAACTACACGATGAGACGAGTCTAACAAGATCTCACTTAGCTATATTTTGACTTGTATAACTATGATAAAACTTTAAGTTAAAGTGTTTGTGTGAACAGTGTCATATTTCAACATGTTGCAATTAAAACAAAACAGAGGAAGTATGTATGTATATTATTTGTGTGATGCCTGTTGGTGGGATCAACATGTGTGATATATCCCGGGAAAAAAAAAAACCATATCATCCCATAATTTAAAAAAAAAATTGAAACAGTCTCACAAATGTAGAATTAGATGAATCCGCACAATAACTACCATAATTTTCGTCCAACCCATCCATGAACCCGTTTTTTTCGCTAATCATCGCCGAACCCGTCCCATAACTACCATAATCGTGGCCAGAACCCATTCCTCCGTTAGGATAGTTATGGGATGGGTTCGGCGAAAATTAGCGAAAAATTGGGTTCATGATGGGTTCGTCTAATTCGATATTTGTGGGATGGTTTTGAAAATTAAAAAAAACTTATGGGATAAATGGGTTTTTTCTCGCTGTTATGCATTATGTAGTCCTATCTTTTTTTAAGTATTTTCTGTAATCTGTGTTGGTAGTTTGTAAGCAAGCCCATGCTTTCACCTTTACATTTTGCAAATCTGAGCAACAGCACACAATTTCAATATCAAACACCCACACACACACACACACACACACAGGCAGTATGAATATCAAACAAACACACAGACACAATTTGAGCAACATGTGCAGGCTTGCAAGAAAAACCTACGATGCTAATTTGTCATTTCCTCACAAGGTATAGCAACATCAACCCCCATCTTCACCAAACTGCCAACGTATTTTTTTCTGCAAACAAAACCTTTCTAATTAATTAATTAGCCCTGCCCCTGCATATCTAATTTAATACTAGTATGTAGTATATAATATAGTATTATGTAGCAACCACGCACACCTTATAGGGAGATGGTCATCCGAGCGATTATATGCAACAGTAATAGGTTCATCGGCGAAAAAAGTCATTATCTGTCACACTCATATATAGAATAGAACCACGTTTAATAATTAGTAATTAATAAAATAATCACTTGTAGTTTGTGTGTAATAATAAATACTACTAATATTCATGTTAATTACCTTCAAGAAATCATTGTTATCGACAGTAACACGATGATAAATCCCAGCAGGGAGAGCAATCATCACACCCTTTTTAACCCATATACGAATCCAAGCTTCATCACTACTATCTCGCACATCATAATATCCTTCGGGACCATTGGTTAATAATTAATTAGTGCACGAATATTATTCGGTGGATACTTGTCTATACTAATTATGTTATTACAAAAGAATATCGAGACTTGTTTATTATTTCATGATAAAGTACTTACCACTTCCTGAAACACAAAAGGTAACCTCGTCCGCTGTGTGAAAATGTTCAATATAAAAGCTTTTCAACACCTCTTCATAGTTTGAAAATTTCTCCGGGTAAATGTCATAAGATTCCTACAATTTTTTTTTCTCTCAAAAAAGTAATATTACGAATTGTAATTGTAATTTGAATTTTCCAAAAGATGTTGTGAAATGTACCATATTAGTATATCCTCGAGCTTCACGGATTTGTTTCAACTTGGGATCTATTTCATAATTGTCTGCATCTAGTCTCCATATAAGGACTCCAAGCTCTAAAAAAAATTCAAAGCAATATAGTGAAGTGTAAGAAAATACTTTCAAAATACTATGGCCAAAACAAAATGTTACGTACATAACGTACCATCGAGTTTCTCTAATGGTACACATTGTTTTGGACTTCGACGATGTGGAAGTTTCTTGTCGTCGTCACTTTCATCCATGTACCACGCCTCGACAACATCCTCTCGATCCTCCTACATAACGAGTTTTATGGGTTCATGTCGTCATTTACAAAGATTGTTAACCATATGTGACCGAAACGAGAACCCGAATTCTAAACTATTACAAAAAAATTCTGCCCTAGTGACCGAAAATTTTTGGTAAAGTTCAGTTACTAAAATTCATTAGCTACTATAATTTTAGCGATCGAAATTCGTTAGCTACCACGATTTTAGCGACCGAATCCGCAATTTTTCTAATATTGCGAGTGTAATACAACTAGTTTGACCATGACAAGGGAAAACAGGAAAACAATACTAACATCAATTCTATGTCAATAAAAACTAACAGGAATCTTGACACAATTAATTATAGCTTCATAGCTAAGCCCACATGGTAACAATCTCATCAGCATCCAAATACAGGAACAAGAAAGAAGATTTTACAATCTTTTACAAGAAAACATACTCAAATATCCAATACAATCTCAAATTTAGAAGGAAAAAATTAGGCATACCTTGGTAAGAGAAGCCATGATGATTTGTATCTCTCTCCCTCTCAGAAAGGTTTCAGATTATTCAGGAAGCTTTTTATGAGGCTTATCTACGGATAATTGGCTATTTAAATTGATACATGAAAAGCTTTGAATTATGATGAGAATTTGGATTGTATAAATATATTAATTACTACTATAATTGAAGGCAACATCGACGCCACAACCAAACCCCTTTTGAATTTTGATTAATAATACAATAAGCTTTCGACAAAGACACTTTATGCTTCTTGTTTTTGTCTCCTTGTTATTCATAGAATAGTATGATGTATACATTCGATTTTTTTATTTGATTTTGCAAATATGAAATTTCTGCATTCACACCTCACAATCGCATCCACTTTTATGTATTCACACTACATGAGAGCACAAATAATATGCAGTTCTACAACAGTGTTTTTTTTTTCTTTCTTTTTTTTCTTTTTTTTTTTCCTGAAGTCGAAGTCAGATAAAGGGTGGTAGAAGCCCATGCCATACAAATTATAAATGGATAAAGGAGAGATGGATAGGAGGCCGAGTGGAGAATCAAACCACCAACCATAAAATTGGAAAACAGGGACTAGGCTTGTCCTCATCCCCAACCATGCTTCTTGAGTTCTTGTTTGGATTCATGAATATTAATTGTATTCATGAAATAAAAGGATACTCTTTTTCGTGCTATAAATTTTAAAATAAAAGTAAATGTGTGAAAATTGTATTTTATTAAATAAATTTGAATAAATACCACAATAAAAGTTGAGTTGAGGAATGATTATTATAGAATTATATATAGTCGCTTAATTAAGTTGTCCCGCCGATTTATTATATTGTACCTTCCATTACTTTTTTCTTTAGGAGTCGAAGCCAGAGAAAGGGTGGTGAGAGCCCATACCACACAAATTACAAAGGATAAAAGGGAGGGATAGAAGCCGGACTGGGAATCGAACCCTCAACCCTAAAGTTGAAAGGCATTGACTTCACCGCTTGGGCAAATACTCATCCCTCCCATTACTCTTGAGACTAATAAGTTTGGTTTAAAATATTCAAAGATACAAAAATAAACAGTAACATATACGGATCGAATTTAAAAATTAGGTCGGTTAATCGCTAGTACGTAGAATAATTTCCAACTAAAATTTATTTAATGAATTAAGGCAGAACATTGGGACAGCAGAATGAAAGAATATGATTTTATGGGCTGGGCCTTTCTTATCCTTTGGGCCTACTTTTATTTAAAGTCTGCCTTAAAATAAATTGCCCTAAAATGCTTTTTGTGGCTGTATCCCGTAAAAAAAAAAAAAACAAAACAAAAAAAAAACAAAAAAAAAAAAACCTAGCCTTTCAAATTTAAAAATTACTATAAATAATAAATATTTTTCATTCTAATATAAAAATGTGGATAATTGGCCTGTTCCATACTAGAAATAATCGCAATAGTTAAATTCTAAACTTCATTGCTAAACTTTACCCTTACCTTTTTAACTAAAACACCAAACATCATTATTCAAAATTATCCTAATAGTTTTACACCACTAATTTCAAATTCCAAACTCTAAACTTCAAATTCTAAATTCTAATTATGTTGTTAAATAAATAGTTGTAGTTTATATTTACTAAAAAATTTATCATTATTTTGAAAACACACAAAAGCATATACAAATTTTTTTTGGTAAACAATGCCTCAGCGGCGGCTAAAAGAAAGAAAAAGAAAAAGAAAAAAAATGAAAGCTAAATAAAATTACAAACTGCAAAGCCAAGTCCGAGATCAAAGCCGAAGCACACCAACACCATCGCGATCGCCATGGAGCAGAGGAAGAACAGAATCCAGCGGGTACGCCCAGGTCGTGAAAAAGTAAACATCTTACCATGCCAACTTGGCCATAGCATCGGCCACCTTATTACCTTCCCGGAAAATGTGGCGGAAGTCGCATGAATTAAAAGAATCCTTGCACCTTCTAATATTCTGAACAATAGGCCAATATTTATGACAAGTCCTCTTTAGTCCTGATATAAGTCGACAAGCCTCCAACGAATCCGTATAACATGTAACCTTCTTTTCATTCAGAGAAGACACAAGTTGCAAGCCTTTCAGAATACCATAGAGCTCAACCTCCAAGATATCCCTCGCCCTCAACTGACCTCCAACCGCTCCTCTCCAATCTCCCTCCGTCGATCTGCACACGGCCGCAAAGCCACTCCGAGTGCCCTCCTCCATATCACTTCCATCCGAGTGCATAATAATCCCCTCGCCCTCCTCTCGACCCTCCTTCCACCTGACCAGAGTACCTACCACTTCGTGCCTCTGTCCGCCATTACCAATGCGAACCAAAGCCGCCTGGAGCTGTTTGATCTTCCACAGCAACCCACAAATAGGAGTTTTCGTCCCCCGGAAAATCCTACCATTTCGCTCTAACCACGCCACCCAAACGCCTGCCACAAAAACCTGTTTCCACTTCTTCTCCATGTATTGTAGCCAATGTCGAACCTCCTCCTTTGCCAAGGACGGAATCTGCTCCACATCAACCACACCAAGCAGCCTCCGTACTTGTCGAATCCAATGACACTCAAAAATAGCATGCCGCCATCCTTCAATCTCCGTTCCACATATGGCACATAACGGCGAAGCTGCAATTTATAGATGATGTCGCACTTCATTAGTAGCCACAGAACCATGCGCAATGAGCCAAAAGAGCATCCCTATTTTTTCCGGAAAACCCTTCCTCCACATCCAACTCCACCCTCATCCTTCTGTGATTTCCCCTTGATCCATCTGTAACCAGACCGAACGCCATACTCCCCCGAAGCATCCATCCTCCAATGCATAATATCACTCACATTCTCCATTAAAAGAGGACATGGCGAGTTCTCAATATCAGCTTTGATCTCCTGCGGCACCTATGTATAAAGGTGATTTAACGACCACTTCCCGTTAACAATAATATGACGGATCTGAAGGTCCAAATCGTTGACATGCAGAAGGGCATTAACGGTCCCAAGCTGGACCCCTTCCACCAAGGTGCAAACCATAACGAGCTATGTCCGTTGCCCAGACGCACACCAAACGCAGCCCGAAATGTCTCCACCAATTTCACCATATTCCTCCAAACCCTCGTTCCTTTATAATGAGACTGTGGGAACACTTCTTCTGCACATTCGTATCGACCCCTAAGCCACTTAATCCAAAGTTTATCCTTGTTTGCCATAAACTCAGCCAACTGTTTGCCCATGAGTGCCAAGTTCATATGTCTAGTTTGCCTTATGCCCAGGCCACCCTCCCTCTTCGGACGAGTCACTTTATCCCAAGCAACTAAGTGCAACCCTTTATCATGCGAGCCTTTCCAGATCCACCTCCGAATTTTTTGATCTATTCGTTGACATGCAGTGATCGGCAAGAGATGGACTTGCATGCAATAATTCGGTATGGCTGCCATCACTGACCGTGCCAAGGTCACCCTCGCAACCTTATTAAGAAAGGAAGCCGCCCATCCTGTTAACCTCCCATCTAGGCCCTTCAAAATCCCATCAAAATACGACGCCTTAAGTCTCCCATGGACCATAGGAAACCCCAAATACTTGCCCAATGATGATGTAACTTGAATACCCAGGTGCTGAAGTATCCACTCCCTCTCTTCCTCAGTCGCTGTAGGAGAAACCACAGCGACCGACTTGTTGCAATTCATGAGCAAACCCGACCGATCCCCAAAGCGCCGCATAACTTGGCCAATCGTAATAATACTCATCTCAACCAGTTCTGAACATAGAACAAGGTCATCTGCAAACATGACATGAGAGATGGCCACTCTCCCTGGCGAACTAGCCATAGGGCACCAACCCCCTTTACCGACTTCTTCCAAAATCAGCTTCGACAACTTTTCCATTACTATGACAAACAAGTATGGAGACAACGGGTCCCCTTGCCTTAGGCCCCTCCCCAACCTCACCTTCTCCAAAGGTGAGCCATTCCACAAAATAAAGAAGGAGGCCGTTCTCACACAAAGCATAATGAGTTCCTGAAGCTCGTTAGGAATTGCCATTTCATATAGACATTCTTGCAAAAAATCCCAATCCACCGAGTCGTAAGCCTTGGCTAAGTCAATCTTCAAAATAACACCCTTCACCCCGCTCCTACGAGCTTCCAAAGTATACACCATTTCCTGCACTAACAATGCATTATCACGTGTACCTCGCCCAGGAAGGAATGCCGACTGATACGGACCAATATACTCACAAAGAAGAGGCTGCAAGCGATTGGCTATCACCTTTGTGAAGAATTTAAAGGAAACATTACATAGGGTGAGTGGCCTATACTGTGATATAGACTGTGGGATGTCGACTTTCGGAAGAAGCACTAGAAATGCATGAGCAATATCCCTAGGCAAAGTCCTTAAGTCGAAAGCATCCTTCACCAGATGATACATACGATCCCCAAGAATATCCCAGAAAACCCTATAGAACTCCACCGGAAACCCATCAGGACCGGGCGCAGCAAACGGCCTCATCTGCTTCTTAACCATATCTACCTCCTCCCTGGTTACCGTAGTTGCCAGGACTTCATTCCATGCTTCAGGAACTGCCGGCAGCGATGGCAGCGGCTCGTCCGTCGTATTCCTCGGTCTCCCAGCAAACACACTAGCAAAATACGTTCGTGCATGGTTTTGAAGGGTGGCCTGATCAGTGTTCCAATTCCCATCCTCCAGACACAGTCCATAGATCCTGTTTCTCTTGCGATGCACTTTTGTCTTGGCATGAAAATATTTTGTATTTCGATCCCTCAAAGGAATCCATTTATCTCTCGCCTTTTGGTACCAGAACTTCTCCTCCTGTATAAGCACCCTATCCAATTCTAACTTCAATTCACCTTCCAACCGGACCAAGCAAGCCGAATCCCAAACTTCCAGCCTCTTCTCTATCCCTCGGATCCGTCTCTCCAATTTTTTCTTCCTATCAACAATGTTGCCAAAAGTTTCCAGATTAAATTTGGCCGATGCCTTAGCCAATTCTTCCATCAACTCGACAGCCTCCACCCCCGAATGCTCTTCACAGCATTGTCTCACCACTTGTCCTGCGCCCACGCCGCCTCCCACCTAAAAGGCCGAGGCCGAGGATTTTCCAGTCTGTTGCTACACTTCAGTAATAATGGGCAGTGATCAGATCCTATCCGAGCCAAATGATGAATACATCCTTCACTAAATAGCTCATGCCATGCCAAGTTAGCCACTCCTCTATCAAGTCTCTTTTGGATTCTACTATCCGTACCTACCCTTCTCACCCAAGTAAAGTGAGTGCCCAACGACGGTACGGCCAATAAATTGCAAGCGTTAATTACCTCCCTAAATTCATCCGCCCGATCTAGTAGGAAAACGCCTCCACTAACCTCTTCCGACATAATCTCGTTCCAGTCGCCCATGACCATCCAAGCCCCAGTCAAGTACGACGCTAGCACTTGAAGGTTTTGCCAATCCAATCGTCGTCTTTGGTAATTGGGATTCCCATAAATAAAGATTATCGTCCAAGTGGTTGACCCCTCCCTCAGCTCCAAACTAACCATCCGACTCCTGATATCCATGGTTTTTTTTTTTTTTTTTTAAATCATATACAAGTTAAACTTGTTCAATATATATATCCATTTTGGATCACTTGAGTCGATTTATTTAAGTACATCTATAAACGGACTACTTGTGTTGCAAACGGGTTAGACGGAATAACAACCTTATCACTACCGTAAGGATATCCTTAATTACCAATTTTGTCATTGAACTTTGTTAACTATTAAAATCGCCATCCAATTAAGTATCTTATTTAACAAATTTCATCCTTTATTTTTCTTAATAACTAATTTCATCTTTTATTTTTTTTAATAACTAACTAGCATGTAACCCGTCGAGACTCGACGGACATATTTTTATATTATACAAATTAATACTTAATAAATTATATTTTGAGTAATGAAAAATATGTAATGATTTTATATAGATTCGAAAAAGGAATATATGATAATATAATTTAATTATTTTTAAAACTAACAAAGAAATCATATTATACCGTCTTCTTTTGCTTCTATGGCTTGTCCGGTACAAACCTAACATATCAATAAAAATAATTATTAAAATAATATTTTTATTTAATTTGAAATTAAAATTAAATAAAAAAATTTAAATATAAGTATTAAGTATAATATGAAAAATTTCCCCGCAATTTGCTGAAAATTTCATTGTTGGAAATCTTATTGGTAAGGGCTAGTATAACACTATCCTTAAAAATGTCTATTAGAAGTGGTGCAGTTATATTTGTATATGTACTATAAAAAAATTGCCGTTATATGATCACCCGTAGAGTTTATAAGAATGTCATATGGAAATGTCACAACTGATTGTACATTTCCAAAATCAATAACAACTTTATCATCACCTATATTAAGTATCAATTTTGCAAATTTTTTATCATATATAAATTTCATTGTAAACATTTCTTGTGGTGTGTTGAGTTAATCATTCTTAGTTGTATATTAATACTTTAAGTCACATCTTGCTAGTGACACGAAATATTGCAACATAACTGTTAATGACTAAAAACTGGTTTTCGAAGATAAAGTTCAACATTCTTTAAAGATTGACATTGACTTTTGTTTATAATCATAGCAAAATAAACCGCGAGTGAGAATTTTCTCATCTGAAATCGAATGGGAATTTGATTAAATCAGATAGGCTCATAATTATTCTACCAATTAAGAATTTTCTATTTTCATGGTTTCTCGAAGATTGTGTCCCCAAACTTTTGTATTATTAACCGATTTGATCACTTTATCATAAATTGACAACAATTTTTATTTTATTATATTTAGATCCTATAATTTGAATTCTTTGTTTTAATTAATCCTTTCTTTTGACATAGATTGGTAAATGAACCAACATACTTAAAAAAAATTAAACTTAAATCCAAAATTTTGTATCTTGAATTTGAGCGTTTTGCTATCGGGTTTTTTGGGCTCTTGAATTTTACAGACTTCATCCAACCAGACAATCGCAAGATATGATTCGCAAATGCTCAGCTTCAACAACAATATAATCAGCATAGAAAAAAACCTAGAAGCTGAGCTGATTGTTTGTATATTGTTGTTTACAATCGTATGGCATCGAACTGAGCTGAGTCATACTTCTATGTCTTAACAGCTCCATTCTGTACATACTCACACACATGCGATGAAACCCTTATTAAAATTCTTTAGAGCCAAATCAAGTGAAATAAGTATGAACAATTTTAGTGAATAGGTAGGTTAATTAATACTACTAGTTGGATACTATGTGTAGGCAATTTGGTTCATGTGCTGGGCAAGTACATGCTGGAGTTAATCTAGTCCATTGGATCACATTCAAAATCAATGGTTCATATGTTAAATGGGGGTTGTTTTGTAATTTCACACATATGAGTTAAATTCAAATTTGTGTGTCAGGATTTAATTAATTAGTTTTATTTGCAATATCAACAATCTTCTCTCTCCAAAAAAAAAAAGCAATCTTCTCACTCTATCCGATTCCCACTGTTGAGGAGATAAAATACGTAATTATAATTTAATGAATGTTTTATGTGTCCTCCCGGAATGTTCAATGTGTGTAAACAGAATGTTACATATGTGCAAAGATATTCAAGGGAAACATAATGCTAATTTTTGCAAACAGAATGTCTTTTGAAGTGAAACAGAATGCCTAAATTATGTAAACATAATGCCTGTATAAGTGTAACATAATGTTCTATATATGCAAACAGAATATTTATAAGTTGAAACAGAATGTCACATGTGTGCAAAGAGAATGTCTATGCAACTGAAACAGAATGCCCAAAGTGAGTAAACATAATATTTATGTATGCAAACATAATGTCTTATGCAAATAGAATGTCTAATGTACTTAGAATGTCTAATGTACATAAAGTGAAATAGAATGGTTTATGTATGCAAATAGAATGTCTATGCAATTGAAATAATCATTCTATCCGGAAAAGAAATAAAAATTCAACCATTATGTTTTACTTAATTTGACATTCTGTCTTAAATGAACAACCATTCTGTTTTAGTCCTTACTAATGTATATTATTTTTGTGTTAAAATTTTAGACATTCTGTTTCATTCAAAGTGACATTATATCTTAAAATATCTAGCATTCGGTTTTGTATAGTATGATATTATGCCTTATTATTTTATAAAAATTATTGAATTTGAAAAGTCTTTTACTGTTATCATCATTATACTGTCAGAAAAGAGCAAAAAGCTGCAAAAGAATAAAGTTATAAACCATAAAATAGTGATAAAGTTAAATTACACAAAACCCCTTATGAAATCAAACCATTGATTTAATATAAAATGTAATTGAATGAACCAGATTTAAGCCAGTATGTACTGGACTTTTACCTTCCAGCATAAGATCCACACCGATGTGTAGGACAATAATAAATGTGGAAACAAAATAACATAAGCAAATGTCATCACTCATCACAGTCTGAACAACTGACACTGTGACACAAACAACACACACACTCACACACTCACAAACAAGTCCCTATCTACCTATCTACTACAATCTATCTATCTCTGTCTCTGTGCCTATTTTCCAACTCCCATTATACTATATTATTAAATTCTAAATTGATCTAATGTCTAACTCTAACATAACATTGTCTGTTTGACTTGGACTCTCACTCTCTCCTCCCACAATTATTAAACTCTTCCCCCATTTCCTTTCTTCATTTCATTCCATTCTTTTATTACAGGAGCTAAGCTATACCACTACTACTGCTCATCTTCAATTCAATTCCACCTTCAATAAATACATTCACACCAATACTTACACATATACATACAATCACCCCTAATTTCACCAACAATAATCCGCTGCCATGGGCGCACTGCACCACCCCACCTCACCTTTCCTTCTCCTGCTGCTGCTTCTGCTTGCTTCTTCTGTCCTAGGGTTCTTTCCATCTCCCCAATTCAGTAAATACTAACTCCTTATAAACCCTAATTTCTATATCTTCAATGTGGGGGAAAACTGCGTGCTAATTTTCCATGAATATTTGATTCATCCCTTTGTTTTCTCCTTTCTTAGTTATCATCATGTGATTAGAATTGATTTCATGATTTTAGTTCATTATTATGTTGTTTAATTTTGGAAGGTTTTTTTTTTTTTTTTTTTTAATAATTTCAATACAGGGAGCGGGGTGGAGGAGAAGGCGTGGCTGCGGCGGGGGCCGGGGTCGTGGCCGCCGGCGTGCAGGTACAGGTGTGGGCGGTGCGCGCCGTGCAGGGCGGTGCACGTGGCGATACGGCCGGGGAGGATGGTGATGCCGATGGAGTACTATCCGGAAGCGTGGAGGTGCAAGTGTGGGAACAGGCTGTTCATGCCTTAACCAAAATTGTTGTTAGCTACCAGTACTTAAAAATCAATTACTACTACTACATGAGTAGAAGTACGTATGAATGTATGCTTTTTTGTCTACCTATATGTCGTAATAATACGGTATTCTAGTAGTAGTATTTGTTGCAGTGAGACTGGTTGGGATTTGTTGTCTGGTTTCAGACAGTGTGCATAGGTTTTTGCTCTGGCTTTGTTTTTCTTTGTTTAATTTAAAGAACTACTTAGAATGGGCACAGATCTAGGGAATGTAAATTTTCATGGTTTTTAGTTACTTCATATTTTCTTAAACCCTAAACTAAAATTTTCATCCCAATATTTTATTCCATCTCTTTTTTTATACTACTAATTAATAAAGCTTGTTGCATAATAGTTGTTATTTGTAAATAATTATAGATAGTTATGATATGTTTTTACTTATTATCATTTATTTTATATAAATATTATTTATTGACATTTAGTACGAAAAATTTAATTTAAGGATAAAAACTAAAAATTATAAATTAATCTATATAATAAATCCTGAATACTTTTTGGTGTGTGCAGACTCTTTTGTCCTTATTAAAATTAATTCATCATTCTTAATTTTAAAGAGTTAAGCAGTCATTATATGCTATTTTTCAGATCAACGGTCCTTACAAAAACACATAGGCAGACTGATAGCTGCTGAGTAATCGCTCAGTAATATCATGTCATCTTCCACGTCACCAATATCTAAGTTTAGAAAACAAATCTATCTATTAATATAACAAAATCGTGAGAAAATCTTCATATATATTTAAAAAAAATATAATTCTTTTTATATAAATTATTTTGATTGCATATATAAATCAATCTATTAATATAAAAACTTTTTTGATACATACTTCATATAAATTATTTTTTTAGTGGCCTATATATAATATTGAATAATATTGTATCAAATAATATTGATACATATAATATAAATTATTTTCTGACAGTGGCAGACGCAGAGTGTGAAAACCGGGGGGCGAGCTATGAATTTTTTTATTAGGATGCTCTCCGTAGTCTAGTTACAACTTTATATAGTAGGCGAAGATTATTATTTTATTTTTTAAGATTGAAAAACACATGAGCCTATGTTAAAAAAAATCCACCAACAAAGAAATATGTTACCTTCTTTTTCCCATTCATATTCTCAATTGCTTAAATTACACGAAAATGCATTCTACTATAGCTAAAATTCACTCAACCATATAAAAAATTAATGGCGAA
Organism: Hygrophila difformis; assembly: GCA_030278955.1. Taxonomy (NCBI): domain Eukaryota; kingdom Viridiplantae; phylum Streptophyta; class Magnoliopsida; order Lamiales; family Acanthaceae; genus Hygrophila; species Hygrophila difformis. The sequence continues at coordinate 30,618,499 of JAOANR010000015.1, read as the reverse complement.
GTTTGAGCTCGAGGGGGCGGAATTACATAAAAATATTTTCTCTCATAACTAAAATATACATAGCTATATAAAAAATTAATGGCAAACTTTGAACTCGGGGGGCGGCGGCCCCCCAAGCCCCTAAGTGTGTCCGCCACTGTTTTCTGATACATATAATATAAATTATTTTTTCATGTAATAAATCCTGAATACTTTTTGGTCTGTGCAGACTCTTTTGTCCTTATTAAAATTAATTCATCCTTCTTAATTTTAAAGGGTTAATCAGTCATTATATGCTATTTTTCAGATCAACGGTTCTTATAAAAATACATTGGCAGACTGATAGCTGCTGAGTAATCGCTCAGTAATGCCATGTCATCTTCCACGTCACCAATATCTAAGTTTAGAAAACAAATCTATCTATTAATATAACAAAATCGTGAGAAAATCTTCATATATATTTAAAAAGATATAATTCTTTTTATATAAATTATTTTGATTGCATATATAAATCAATCTATTAATATAAAAACTTTTTTGATACATACTTCATATAAATTATTTTTTTGGTGACCTATATATAATATTGAATAATATTGTATCAAATAATATTGATACATATAATATAAATTATTTTCTGATACATATAATATAAATTATTTTTTCATGTATACTTTTTTTATACATATAATTTTGTAAAAAATAATATTATAATATTATTAAATAAATTTAGTTAGGTTAAAAAATTATCTCTATAAAATATATAATCATGTATCAATAAAAGAATATAATTACCATATTTTTTTAAAAAAATATTTCATTCAAAATATATATTGAATAATTAAATTTAAGAAATGTTGTGAACTATAAAAATTTAATAAATTTTATATCCTAATTTTTTACCTGGCTTAATATTGAAATTAAACAATATAAATGAAGTAAATATATGTTTTTAAATTATAGTAAATATATTTGTCATATCAAATATATATAAACATAACTATATAATATTAATTGTTTGATCAAATATATAATAGTATAGGAGTATTTAAGAAATATTAACATATTATAATATTAATAAATAAATATAATTAAGTTAAAAATATGTGTCTAAAATATAATCCTGTATCAATATAAGGAATTTAAAATAATAAATTTCAAACATTTTTAATCAATGACATATTTTAAATATAAATATTTCATTAAAAATATGGTGTAAACATTAAATTGACCTTAAAAAATTGATAATAATAATATAAAATAACGAATCACTTAAAACTTCCATACCATTTTAGCCAAATTCAACATAATTTTTTTCTTTCTAAAGAAGAAAAGAAAGAAAAGGAAAAAAAAAAACTAAAACGTATCATAGTTTAATTGTTAAACATAATATCCTTAATCCTTATTTATTTCAATATAAATATAAATGTATATGAAATTCAAAGTAAATTTTTATACAATTTTTTATATATAAGTAATTTGTATTGTAAAATGATATAAGAAGTATTTTAGTATAAACAATTGTAAAGATTTGTGGGAATCATAATTAGTTTTGGATTGTAGTAATATTTTTACCCAAAAGCTCTAATATTTTTTTAGGTGATCATGACGTTCAAACATGATACAAAACATGTGAATATAAACATTCAATCAAACATATTTACCATTTTATTTTACACAAAGAATAATCTAAAGTGAACATTTAACATAAATGAAAATATACAATACTAAACTTATCAAGTTTTCCACTTGCTCTCATTATTTTAGATATGAAAGCGAAACTATTTATATTTAATTTTTTAACAGTAAAAATAATTTATTTTATGTTATGTTCATTTGGTTGTGGCTTTGAATTTTTCTTCAATCCTCTCTGTAATGCCCCGAAAATTCGAACCTGATTTTCGCAAGCATTACCGCCGTACTAACTATCCTAAACTAGTGGCCAGCTAATTTAAAACAGCTAGTACAAGGCTGAATAAACCTAAAGTGATCATCTGATTAATCTAGTTTAATGCAGAAGCTATAAATAAATTAAAACACATAGGCACATAACAATTCACACAATAATAAACAATTAACGGTCCCAGAAATCCATCCAGGCTACAAGCCTCTCAAAACACCACAGGCAACCTGCCAATATATATATATATATATATATATATATATATATATATATATATATCAAAACAGGGCTACCAGCCCAAAGCGATAAGACACATAGGCCACAGGCCGACATTAAGTAAATCCTAGGCTCACAGGCCTCAACTAGCATATAATTCAATGCCAAATCATAATATAAAAACCATAGGGTATCACATAAACACATAAGATAAAATGAATAAACAGGTCCTATCTATGTGATCTCCCAACCCCAAACCCAAGTCATGCTCCAACGCCTCCAGTAGGATCTATAAAACAGACAAAAGCAAAGGGAGTCAGTACAACGTACTGAGCAAGGCTACGTGCCGGGGAGTAAGGGAAAACATAGCAACAAAAGTAAATAATAATAATAATAAATAAAAGCGTGAATAACAAAACAGAATATAAATAGCAATTAACCATCACACCGTCCCATACCGGTGCTTCAACTACAGACATACAATTTATGCACGTAATGCATGACCTAACATACACCTATCTACCCTATATGCAAATGCAATGAACATGCCTAGCCGGCACCTAAAAAAACCCGGACGGTATGAACCCACGGGTGAGGATATCATCAACTCCAACCCATTACAGGGTAACATACACCATCCCTGCAGGGACCACAGGCATCATAGCCCAAATCATCCATCCCGAAGGGCCAACCGGCATATCAACCCAATCAACTCAGGCATAACAGCCAATAATCTACCCCAAAGGGCCAACAGGCATAACAGCCAATAATCCACCCCGCAGGGCCATCGGGACTCAACAACACCTGTGAAGGCTGCCCGATCAATCAAAACAACCCATCGGGTTAATAATCATCAATACAAATGCAATGCCATACATATATAATTATCATAGAAGTGATCCAACACCTAACACTAGCTTTACATGCCTCTCAATGCATTAGATAAATAAACATACCTGGGCTACGATATAACTCCATAATTCATATGACAAGATATAATCGAACATATCATGAATTTGAATTTCAAGTCATCACCGCCAATCGTGTATACATTACTGTCTTAACCTTTCAATGTCCAAAAATACAATGAAGGTGTAAACTAAGCATTATGCATCAGACTATCAGACTATCAAACTAAATATTTTGTTGAGGTTTAGCTCATGCACACTACTCTTACTCTTAAACAAGTATGTCCAAATATATTATACTTACACAAAGTCTGAGTCCACACTACTACATTACTTAAAGAAAATAAGCTAGCAACTCAATAATTAATAAACAGAATTGTGAAATGAGATGACGTCCAATATTAGTTAAGATTAGTCACTAACTTTGTCCTATTTGTAAGAAATAAAAAAAAAAATAATTAATCAATGCACCAAATACACTTTCAAAGCAGACTATTAGACACCGAGAGCCGCACTATTTGATTGATAATGGTGAACGATTTCCATGAGAACAGAATATATACCAAATAATAGATCAACACTCTTAAATAACTATCCTACTCTACACCCGCCCACTTCAATACTTGCAGTGAAGAACAACCGCAATACACTATCGGGATTCATGAACGGCAGTCAGTAATTTATTAATAAAAAACAATATGCAAGATTAACCCTTGCCGGAAATCACTCCCAATACCCCCGAACATGTAATTTAAGCATACAAATCCCTTGCCTCGATGTTAGGAGCGATCAACAACACCTCCGGGATGTCCAATTTGACTCGGTCGATCAAACCTCAAAATCCCCAAATCCTAACATTTCAAAACATCTCCAAATCACCACCAAAACGAACGAAATAAAAATCATGACGAAGAAGACGACGAGGAGAAACACTTACCAATAATCGATTAATCAATCGACCAAGAAACGCGATAGTTTGAACGAGCCGAAGATTACCCCTTTCTTCCTTTCTCTCTCTCGGCCGATCGGCCCTTCCCCCTTCTTCCAATTTTACAAACCTTGCAAAATGACCCCTCTTAAATCAATTAATTGGGTATTAACAAAAAGGCCCCTTCTACTCTCACTTAACACAATTGAAACCCCATCCGGACTTGACTGAAATAAAACCAGTCACCAAATAATTTAAACAATCCAATTTAAATAATTCGGGTAATTACAATCCTCCCCCCTTACGATCATTTCGTCCCCGAAATGCACATTAAAGAACATGATCGAAAGTAAAAAAAAAGGGGGCAATGTTACCTCAACGCGACGGAGTCAAGTCCAAATCCAGGTACTTCAGCTTCATATGCTCATCGGTTTCCCAAGTAGAATATTCAGCCCCATGCATAGACCACTGCACCTTAACCATCGGGATGGTTTTGGGGCCTCAAGATCCTATTCTTTCACACCAATCACCCGAACTGGATACTCCTCACTCGAGACTTGCATCCAACTCAATCTCATCAGGCTGGATAATCTAATATGGGTCAGATACGAACTTCCGGAGTTGAGAAATAAAAAAAAAACATCATGAGCTCGACCCACTTCAGCTGGTAAAGCCAACCTATACGTCACTTTACCAATTCTCTCCACAATCTCATAGGGTCCAATGTATCTCGGGCTCACTTGCCCTTCTTATCAAACCGGCGTACCCCTTTCGTAGGCGATACCCGAAATAATACCCTATCACCAACCTCAAACTCCACATCTCAACGAGCTAAATCAGCATAGCTCTTCTGTCCGTCCTGAGCCTCTTTCATTCGATCCCTAATGATCCTCACCAACTCAATTGTCTGCTCAATCATCTCAGGACCCACATTCACCTTATCTGTTGGATCATTCCAACATAAAGGACTCCTACACTTCCTCCCATACAATGCCTCGAAGGGAGCCATACCAATACTCGCATGATAACTGTTATTGTAACTGAACTCCACCAAACTGAGGTGATTCTCCCAACTACCCTGAAAGTCCAGTGCACAAGCTCGCAAGATATCCTCTAAAGTCCTAACGGTCCTCTCTGTCTGACCATCTGGCTGAGGATGCCATGCAGTACTCATGCTAATCTGCATGCCAAACGCTGCCTGCACATCCTTCCAAAATTTGGACAAAAATCTGGAATCCCGATCAGACACAATCTCCTTGGGAAACCCAAGCTTTTTAAAAACATGTTGAATATAAGCCTGAGTAAGCTAGCTCATACTCCATGTCTCACCACGCCCTTATCATCAATCCTGAAACCCGGGGCCTTACCCTCCTGAATCTTCTGTCTCAATACTGCCATCTCCCCGCTCTCAAGCTGACTAGCAAATATCTCATCAATCAAAGATGATGTAGTGACTAGCGAGTTTAAAGTGTGCTGAACAAAGCCAAGAGGAACTGCCTGAACCTCAAGTCTGAGTAGTTCCCTGCGCCATTCATGCATCACCCCCAAGCTTGCCACTGAAAGATGCTCCTTACTGCTCAAAGCATCTGCCACCCGGTTCGTCTTTCCCTCTATGTACTGAATATCTGCATCATAGTCCTGCAACAATTCCATCCACCTCCTCTGTCTGCCACTCATGTGGTCTGAGGTGTATAAACACTTCAGATTCTTATGATCTGAATAAATCTTACACTTCGCCCCATACAGATAGTGTCTCTAGATTTTCAGAGCATGCACTACCGCTGTAATCTCCAAATCGTGAGTCGGTTAGTTTTGCTCATGTGGCTTACGCTGTCGAGATGCATACGCAATCACTGTGACCCCCCGAGGTAAAAATTTTAAATTGAGGCAGCCTAAATATTTCCATGCGTGCTAAATTACTTGTCTGCATTGGTTTTCCTTTCCGAGTGCGACCCAAGTTCGAGGACGAAGTTGATTTCTAAGGAGGGTAGACTGTAATACCCGAGAAATTATCCGAATGAATTCCGTTTTTATTATTATTATTATTATTATTATTATTATTATTATTATTATTATTACTATTATTATTAAGTGATTGGTCTTGTAACCTCTATACTAATACTAAAGGATTAAATAGGATATGGACGGCACCCACAATTGGTGTAATGATTTGAGACACCTATTACAAAGAATAATTATGGATAAACTTTTTAGTTCTCAACATAGTGGTTACAAGGGATTATTATCAGGGAATTGTAGTAACTGGCAGTAACGCACCAGGCCATATTGTGGGGAGATCAAACGCATCAAGCCATATTCTAGGGAGTTTAATGCTAATTAGTCCAATCATTAACCTTTTTAATCCCATAAAACCACTGTCCAACTCGTCCCCTTCCACCATACCTGCAAATTTCCAGAAATAGAGTGTCTTAGAGTGTTGTTGTGAGTGCTGTTGGTGGGATAGAGCTCCAAGTCATAGAATTCTCCATCCTGCAATTCAAATCTCCAATTTCAGTAAGTAAACATCTTTCCCAAACCTTTTCCTTGTCCATAAACTCAAAATTCAGGATTACAAAATCTCAAATCTTAGACTTATCCAAAAACGCAGCCATTCGGACACGGCGTTGAGTTCGTGGACTGTTCTCCTACACTAGGGACCATCAAAACTCGAGTTGTTCATCCCAATCACTTCTAAAGTAAGTTAACATTCTATACGTCGAATTTAAGTGGTTTTGGATGGATAAAAGTCGAGTTATAAGTCGCTCTACGTACCCTCGAAATTTCTGTCATCATAGGATTCATCATGACTAGTTCTGTTCCTCAGTAATTTCGATCTTGATTCCTTCATTTTAGCGAAAACTTGTCTAAATGGAAATTGTTCCTTACATTTCAATGTTGATGCCTGTAAAATTTCACGCATTTTGGAATCCATTTACTTGCCCAAATTCGATCTGGTTTTCTGCTAAAACCTGCTGTCAGTTTCGATTTTGATGAATCCAATTTTTGTTGTGCATTTTAGATCATCCTATGATTAATATTTGTGGTCGATGTCTTCATGAGATTTGTTCCATATTGTGTCTAGAATGTCCCCGTCAATTTTTATGATTTTAGGAACTCTCTCGAAAAAGTTATGAATTTTTAATCACACTGTGGTCGAAGTCACTGAAGCTTTTAAAATCCTTAAATCAGGGTTTTCTGAGATTGGTTTATTTCGCCTATTTAGAGTCCGAATTTGAAGATGGCTATTTCTATTAAAAATGTTCGTTTTGATGTTCTCTAGCTTCTGTGAATTTTTCATAATTTTTAAAAATCGTCTACCAAGTTTCCAAAAGCGAAAATGATTTCTGCTCGTTTAAGAAATCCTGTTCCAGTAAACAGTTTTTATGATCGGTAGAAATATGGATTTTTGATACTCTTCCCGACTAAATTTCGAAATATACAAAACTACAAAGTTGTTCGTTTATGTGTTGTATATATTCTGACCAAGTTTCGTAACCTTCGGGTACAGTATGAATTTTTAAACGCATTTGGCGTAAACTGTGACAGAAATTGCCTATGTGGGAAAAATTTGGTTTTTACGGCATTATTATGGAATTTTGTCGCAATCGTGTATCTTGGTAAACTGTAAAACTTTGTGATATATGATCGAGTGGGATGCTTGTTACTTCTTGAGGGTATGTGCACTTGGCGTGTTATGTCGCCCCCTCTTGTAGCCAAAACGGCATTTATTTATTGTGATGTATGAGTCTATACTCCTAGATGTATCCGTATGGGTTATCTAGGGCTCCGGAGTGTGTCTGTATAGGGTCCGCTGCATGCACTTACCTCGTGGGTACGAGTCCCAGAGGTTGATCCCAAGGGTTCGTCCCTAGGATATATTTTAGTCCTTGTGGGTATAAAGTCCCAAAGGTTGGTCCTGTGGGTTCGTCCCTAGGATATGTTAATGGGGTGTCCTCGATCATATTGAGCAACGGTAAAAGATTTATTTATTTATTTTGGGCGTATGCGAGATTTAAAATAATTTTATGCATAATGTAAATTACCCTCTTTAATTAAATATATCTAAATAATCTTACTAAGATTTCCAAAATTGTTGTGTGGTTTGTTAACTTACACAGTACCGTTCGTACTGATTTGTTGTTATATCCATTTTTCTTTCAGATATCGAAGAGTAAGCATTCACATGGAGGGATGGGATTTCTTCTACTATTAAAGACTTGTCGCATTTAAATTATTTAAATTTACGCACTAGACTTGGACTATGTTTTGGCCGCATGTTTTGGCCCTGTTTTTTTAGCTTCCGCATTACTTTACTCGTGCATGGTAGACTATAACTCTGATTTAAACTCGGGCACTCTTGATTGATTTAAGTATTTTTAAATAATGATGCGACTTAAGCCTTAGCATTCTTTTAAATGAGCTCGATTTGATCGTGCCTTGTTTAGAAGGGTGTGGCGGTAGCGTCCCGGCCTGGGTGACCAAAATCGGGGTGTTACAAAGTGGTATCAGAGCCCGAAATATTTATTTTTAAAAGCTATTATTTTTCGGCCCAATATAGAGGCCCAAAATATTAAATATTATTTTTAAGCTTTTTAAATATTATTTCCATGGAAAGGAAATTTATTTTAAAACCCATGGAAAAATATATCTCAAAAATTCGACAAGTCTCAAAATATTATTTTTGGGGGTTGCATATGCATTAACATATGTGCTTGAAATGTGCAAGATATTGATTTGTTAAAAATTTATTTTTAGATGGCCGACCCAAAGCTTTTTAACATGATGACCGATATGCTATGTTCGATGACTAGCATCATGCATGAGTTAAGACATAGCCGTGATGAGGTTAGTGCATATAAGGACCATGTAAAAGGTATCGAGAAAGAGTTGGAGAAATTGAGGAATGCTCGACAGGAGGATTTGGGCCGCATCGCTGCTCTTGAAACTCTGTTTCATGAGGAGCAACACAACAACCACATGCTTAGGGGACGTGTGTTTACTTTGGAGCATGAGATTGTTGACCTTCAAAACCGACTCAATGCACCGGAACCTGAGGAGGAAGAGGAAGAGGAGGAGGACCCGGACATGTATATTGATATTGAGGGCGTGGATGAGGAGGAACCAGAGGCAGAGATAGTGGACCCACCGATACCTCTTGACTCCGATGGGGAGTATGAGCATGACAGGGCACTCCTCGGCTATTCTCCCGATTATCTACTAGATTGATCGCATCATATCGTTGGATTATCTATTGCTTTCCGTATTTCATATTACCTTGATTTGCCTTCCATTGTAGCTGCTTTATAATTTTTCCTAAATGATCTAGTGAAGCATTTTTCCCTTTCCTTTGTTGCGTCGTCTCTTTTAGAATTCTGCGTACTTGAGATGTTAGAACTCTCTAACTCGATTACTAACTTACCTTAGATTCGATTCTTACCCTTGCGTGCTTATCTAACAGAATGCCGCCAAGGGGAAGACCGCGAAGGGAAAACCCCGCTGCTAACAACGCCAACCCTAATGTACCAGCCGAAGGTGGCGCACCACTGAACCCGGACGGGGCAAATGGGCCAGTGGGTGCAAACCCACCTAATGTTGGAGGACAGGCGGGCGCTGTACCCAATGTTGTAGACGCACGGTTGAGGACTGTAGAGCAAGTCCTCATAGCACTGGGCAACGCCGAAGTTAATAGGGCCCAAGCGGCGGTACCTCCGCCGGCAGCCCGTATTAACTATCTGGCAATGGTAAACCCATACCAGCCGCCCCATTACGAGGGACAAGAGGATCCCGCAAAGCTAGAAGACTGGATGAGGACATTTGACAAGCTTTTGAACGCCGTCAGATGTCCCGAGAATGAGAAGGTGAGAGTAGCTACGTACTATTTAAGTGGGGAGGCGGATGAATGGTGGCAAAACCACCAAGGAGGGTTAGCGGATGGTGAGCAAGTTTATTCTTGGGAAGAATTCAAGGAGATGATGAGAGAGAGATTTTACCCTCTTAGCACGAAAACGGCTAAGTACGAAGAGTTTATCAACCTCCGTCAGGGTATTCAGACAGTACAGGAGTACTACGCGAGATTCAAGGAACTCGTCTGTTTCGCTCCAAGATTGGTACCGACTGATGCCGACAAAGCCCAGAAATTTGAGATGGGACTGAACCTCAGCATCAGAGAGATTCTAGTTGGCGGACAGCACACAACTCTGCAGGCTGTTTACGATCGTGCAGTGGCAATAGCACGGGTTCAACAGCTGAAGCGCAAGGACCATGGGGAGTCGAGCAAGGGCTCGAAACAATTTGATAAGAGGAACCGGAACAACAACAATGGTAACAACTTTAGAAAAGGGAATGACCTGGCAAGGAATGAAGGACAGAGAAGAATTGAGAACAAAGGGTTCAACCAAGGAGGGAATGGAAATCGGAGGCCTGGAAATCAGGGTGCTTTCATACCCCGATGCCCGCAATGCAACATTCCGCATGTGGTGCGCGAATGCCCGAAACCTGGGTCTTGTTATAGGTGTGGCAGAGAAGGCCACCTGAGAAGGGATTGTAGAATTCGAGAGGAGACAATCGAGAAGAGGCTGGACTTAGTGATTCGACCAACTGGGAATCACCCAACTGGGCCGAATCAGCATAACAATCAAGGACAAAGGTTCCAACAAGCTCAAGGGCCACCCCAGAATCGCAACCAGCAGGGAAATCAAGGCGGAGCCGTGGGGCGCTTGAACGTGATCAACCAAGCGGATTTGGCCGCTCAGGGAGAAGTGATCACTGGTACGTTTACTGCTTTAAGCGTACCCGTTAAAGTTTTGTTCGATTCAGGCGCGAGCTGTTCTTTAATATCTACAAGGATTATATCTGCCTTAGATCTACCAGCGCCTACGAACATTAACTTAGGAATTCAATTACCATCGGGCAAGGTGATATCGTGTTTGAAACGATACGATGGAACCCCGATAGTAATTAAGAACCTAGAATTCTTCGCGAATCTAATTGAGTTTGATCTTGGGGACTTCGACGTCATCTTAGGCATGGATTTTCTGGCTCAATACAAAGCTGTTATTGAGTGCCAGAAGCAGAAGATTTCCTTAGCCAAGAGTCGGGGGAGGAAGGTTGTGTATTACATGCAGCCTCGAAAGAAAAACGCTAAGGTAGTGAATGCCTTGAGGTTCTACAATCTCATACGGAAAGGCTATCACTTATATGCATGCTATGTGCATAACCTCAACGATGAGGGAAATAAGATCGACGAGATCCCAGTCATAAATGAATATCCTGACGTTTTCCCAGAAGATATTCCAGGGATGCCACCTGAGCGAGAGATTGAGTTCACGATTGATCTGGTACCTGGAACCGAACCGGTATCCAAGGCACCTTATCGTATGGCACCAGCAGAAATGAAAGAGCTGAAGGAAAAACTAGAAGAGTTGTTATCAAAGGGTTACATTCGACCGAGTACGTCACCTTGGGGAGCGCCAGTCCTATTCGTTAAAAAGAAGGACGGTGGACTTCGGTTATGCATAGACTACAGAGGTCTTAATCAAGTCACGATTAAGAACAAGTACCCGCTACCCAGGATCGAAGACCTTTTCGATCAACTGAGAGGAGCTTCGGTATTTTCCAAGATCGACCTGAGATCGGGATACCATCAACTGCGTATAGCCAAGAAAGACATACCGAAGACAGCGTTCCGTACGAGGTATGGGCATTACGAATTCACCGTAATGTCCTTTGGTCTCACAAACGCTCCCGCAGTATTCATGAACCTCATGAATAGTGTTTTCCGAGAGTTGCTGGATTCTTGTGTCGTCGTATTCATCGATGACATTCTAGTTTACTCAAGGGACGATGAGGAGCATACGAAACACTTGCATCAAGTACTCGGAACTCTGAGGAGAAATCAGCTGTACGCAAAACTGTCGAAATGCGAGTTCTGGATGAAGGAGGTCGCATTTTTGGGGCACATAGTATCGGCTAAGGGAGTGTCGGTTGACCCAGCAAAAATATCGGCAGTAATTGATTGGCCGGCACCGACAAATCAGACGGAAGTAAGGAGCTTTCTTGGACTAGCCGGATACTACAGAAGATTCGTGAAAGATTTCTCAAAGATTGCAAGACCAATGACCCAACTGCTGAAGAAAGGATTAAAATACGAATGGACTGCAGAGTGCGAAGAGTCTTTCCAAGAACTCAAGAAAAGACTCACAACAGCGCCAGTCCTAACACTTCCATCAGAGACGGAAGATTTTGAAGTGTACAGTGACGCTTCAAAAGAAGGACTCGGCTGCGTACTCATGCAAAACCAGAAGGTTATTGCTTACGCATCACGGCAACTCAAGCCGCATGAGGAGAATTATCCGACGCACGATCTGGAGTTAGCCGCAGTGGTGTTCGCTCTCAAGATTTGGCGACACTACCTATACGGACGAACATGTCGGATGTTCACGGACCACAAGAGCCTCAAGTACATATTTACTCAGAAGGAGTTAAATATGAGGCAGCGAAGATGGCTTGAGTTAATCAAGGACTACGATCTGGATATAGCCTATCACGAAGGAAAAGCAAACGTCGTGGCAGACGCTTTGAGCCGAAAGGGGAAGCACACGACAAACACTCTTATTTTACCGTCAGGACTATATATGGACTTAGCAAGGTTGGATACTGAACTAGTCCATTATGGGACTGTGGTAGAAAGGGTGAATGCCGTGACGATTGAATCTACCGTATTTGACGAGATTCTGGCAGCTCAGCCGGACGATGAGAATCTCAAGAGGATCAAGGAGAAGATGGTTGAGGGAAAAGCGATAGGATTCACAGTCTACGATGACGGAAGTATTCGCTTTAAAGGGAGGTGGTGCGTTCCTCACAAGTGCGATGACTTAAAGCGGAAGTTGATGGAAGAAGGCCACAGTACACCTTATTCAGTACACCCTGGTGGTGAAAAGTTGTACAAAGATCTAAAGAAGATCTATTGGTGGCCGAGGATGAAGAAAGATGTTGCGGATTTTGTGGCTAAATGCATAACTTGCCAAAAGGTAAAGGCAGTACGGCAAAAGCCATTGGGATTGGTGAAACCGTTGGAGATCCCAAGTTGGAAATGGGATAGTATTTCCATGGACTTTGTCTCGGGCTTACCAAGATCTCCTCGAGGGATGAACAAAATTTGGGTAATAGTTGATCGGTTAACAAAGACTGCCATCTTTATACCAATGAAAGACAATTGGTCGATGGATCAACTAGCCAAGGCATATATCGATAATGTGGTTCGAAGGCACGGAGTGCCACATGATATTATTTCGGACCGAGACAGTAGATTTGTCTCAAATTTTTGGACAAAATTACAAGAAGCCTTGGGAACCCAAATCAAGATGAGCACAGCCTTTCATCCGATGACCGACGGTCAAACTGAGCGGACGATACAAACACTTGAAGATATGCTTAGAGCGTGTGTACTTGAATTCAAGGGAAGTTGGGAGAACCACTTACCGCTAATAGAATTCTCGTATAACAACAGTTACCATGCTAGTATTGGCATGGCACCATTCGAAGCTCTCTATGGACGCAAGTGTCGCAGTCCGATATGCTGGACAAAGGATGAAAATTCTGTAGTTGTTGGACCTCAGCTCATTGAAGATATGAGTAAACAGATCCAGATTGTCCAACAAAAGATGAAGGCCGCACAAGATCGCCAAAAGAGCTATGCCGATACGAGGCGACAAGAGTAGGAATTCCAAGTGGGAGACAAGGTTATGCTAAAGGTGTCACCCATGAAGGGGGTGATGCGATTTGGCAAACGAGGGAAGCTGAGTCCTCGTTACATTGGACCATACGAGATTTTAGACCGTGTAGGTACCTTGGCCTACCGATTGGCTCTTCCACCGGAATTATCACGGGTGCACAACGTGTTTCATGTTTCTCAGCTGAAGAAATATGTGCACGATCCAACTCACGTCTTGCAAACTGATGTGATTGAGCTGGATGATGACCTGACGTATGAGGAGTATCCGATCGAGATACTGGACGTCAAAGAAAGAGTCACAAGAAACAAGACCGTGAGGATGGTAAAGGTACTATGGTCTAATCATGGTACCAAAGAAGCGACGTGGGAGTTGGAATCGAATATGAAACAGCGATATCCCAACCTTTTCCAAAGCGACTCGTGAGCAGTTATGGGGACATAACCGCAGTCCTAAGGGGGAGAGGATGTGACCCCCCGAGGTAAAAATTTTAAATTGAGGCAGCCTAAATATTTCCATGCGTGCTAAATTACTTGTCTGCATTGGTTTTCCTTTCCGAGTGCGACCCAACTTCGAGGACGAAATTGATTTCTAAGGAGGGTAGACTGTAATACCCGAGAAATTATCCGAATGAATTCCGTTTTTATTATTATTATTATTATTATTATTATTATTATTATTATTATTATTACTATTATTATTAAGTGATTGGTCTTGTAACCTCTATACTAATACTAAAGGATTAAATAGGATATGGACGGCACCCACAATTGGTGTAATAATTTGAGACACCTGTTACAAAGAATAATTATGGATAAACTTTTTAGTTCTCAACATAGTGGTTACAAGGGATTATTATCAGGGAATTGTAGTAACTGGCAGTAACGCACCAGGCCATATTGTGGGGAGATCAAACCCATCAAGCCATATTCTAGGGAGTTTAATGCTAATTAGTCCAATCATTAACCTTTTTAATCCCATAAAACCACTGTCCAACTCGTCCCCTTCCACCATACCTGCAAATTTCCAGAAATAGAGTGTCTTAGAGTGTTGTTGTGAGTGCTGTTGGTGGGATAGAGCTCCAAGTCATAGAATTCTCCATCCTGCAATTCAAATCTCCAATTTCAGTAAGTAAACATCTTTCCCAAACCTTTTCCTTGTCCATAAACTCAAAATTCAGGATTACAAAATCTCAAATCTTAGACTTGTCCAAAAACGCAGCCATTCGGACACGGCGTTGAGTTCGTGGACTGTTCTCCTACACTAGGGACCATCAAAACTCGAGTTGTTCATCCCAATCACTTCTAAAGTAAGTTAACATTCTATACGTCGAATTTAAGTGGTTTTGGATGGATAAAAGTCGAGTTATAAGTCGCTCTACGTACCCTCGAAATTTCTGTCATCATAGGATTCATCATGACTAGTTCTGTTCCTCAGTAATTTCGATCTTGATTCCTTCATTTTAGCTAAAACTTGTCTAAATGGAAATTGTTCCTTACATTTCAATGTTGATGCCTGTAAAATTTCACGCATTTTGGAATCCATTTACTTGCCCAAATTCGATCTGGTTTTCTGCTAAAACCTGCTGTCAGTTTCGATTTTGATGAATCCAATTTTTGTTGTGCATTTTAGATCATCCTATGATTAATATTTGTGGTCGATGTCTTCATGAGATTTGTTCCATATTGTGTCTAGAATGTCCCCGTCAATTTTTATGATTTTAGGAACTCTCTCGAAAAAGTTATGAATTTTTAATCACACTGTCGTCGAAGTCACTGAAGCTTTTAAAATCCTTAAATCAGGGTTTTCTGAGATTGGTTTATTTCGCCTATTTAGAGTCCGAATTTGAAGATGGCTATTTCTATTAAAAATGTTCGTTTTGATGTTCTCTAGCTTCTGTGAAATTTTCATAATTTTTAAAAATCGTCTACCAAGTTTCCAAAAGCGAAAATGATTTCTGCTCGTTTAAGAAATCCTGTTCCAGTAAACAGTTTTTATGATCGGTAGAAATATGGATTTTTGATACTCTTCCCGACTAAATTTCGAAATATACAAAACTACAAAGTTGTTCGTTTATGTGTTGTATATATTCTGACCAAGTTTCGTAACCTTCGGGTACAGTATGAATTTTTAAACGCATTTGGCGTAAACTGTGACATAAATTGCCTATGTGGGAAAAATTTGGTTTTTACGGCATTATTATGGAATTTTGTCGCAATCGTGTATCTTGGTAAACTGTAAAACTTTGTGATATATGATCGAGTGGGATGCTTGTTACTTCTTGAGGGTATGTGCACTTGGCGTGTTATGTCGCCCCCTCTTGTAGCCAAAACGGCATTTATTTATTGTGATGTATGAGTCTATACTCCTAGATGTATCCGTATGGGTTATCTAGGGCTCCGGAGTGTGTCTGTATAGGGTCCGCTGCATGCACTTACCTCGTGGGTACGAGTCCCAGAGGTTGATCCCAAGGGTTCGTCCCTAGGATATATTTTAGTCCTTGTGGGTATAAAGTCCCAAAGGTTGGTCCTGTGGGTTCGTCCCTAGGATATGTTAATGGGGTGTCCTCGATCATATTGAGCAACGGTAAAAGATTTATTTATTTATTTATTTATTTTGGGCGTATGCGAGATTTAAAATAATTTTATGCATAATGTAAATTACCCTCTTTAATTAAATATATCTAAATAATCTTACTAAGATTTCCAAAATTGTTGTGTGGTTTGTTAACTTACACAGTACCGTTCGTACTGATTTGTTGTTATATCCATTTTTCTTTCAGATATCGAAGAGTAAGCATTCACATGGAGGGATGGGATTTCTTCTACTATTAAAGACTTGTCGCATTTAAATTATTTAAATTTACGCACTAGACTTGGACTATGTTTTGGCCGCATGTTTTGGCCCTGTTTTTTTAGCTTCCGCATTACTTTACTCGTGCATGGTAGACTATAACTCTGATTTAAACTCGGGCACTCTTGATTGATTTAAGTATTTTTAAATAATGATGCGACTTAAGCCTTAGCATTCTTTTAAATGAGCTCGATTTGATCGTGCCTTGTTTAGAAGGGTGTGGCGGTAGCGTCCCGGCCTGGGTGACCAAAACCGGGGTGTTACAAAGTGGTATCAGAGCCCGAAATATTTATTTTTAAAAGCTATTATTTTTCGGCCCAATATAGAGGCCCAAAATATTAAATATTATTTTTAAGCTTTTTAAATATTATTTCCATGGAAAGGAAATTTATTTTAAAACCCATGGAAAAATATATCTCAAAAATTCGACAAGTCTCAAAATATTATTTTTGGGGGTTGCATATGCATTAACATATGTGCTTGAAATGTGCAAGATATTGATTTGTTAAAAATTTATTTTTAGATGGCCGACCCAAAGCTTTTTAACATGATGACCGATATGCTATGTTCGATGACTAGCATCATGCATGAGTTAAGACATAGCCGTGATGAGGTTAGTGCATATAAGGACCATGTAAAAGGTATCGAGAAAGAGTTGGAGAAATTGAGGAATGCTCGACAGGAGGATTTGGGCCGCATCGCTGCTCTTGAAACTCTGTTTCATGAGGAGCAACACAACAACCACATGCTTAGGGGACGTGTGTTTACTTTGGAGCATGAGATTGTTGACCTTCAAAACCGACTCAATGCACCGGAACCTGAGGAGGAAGAGGAAGAGGAGGAGGACCCGGACATGTATATTGATATTGAGGGCGTGGATGAGGAGGAACCAGAGGCAGAGATAGTGGACCCACCGATACCTCTTGACTCCGATGGGGAGTATGAGCATGACAGGGCACTCCTCGGCTATTCTCCCGATTATCTACTAGATTGATCGCATCATATCGTTGGATTATCTATTGCTTTCCGTATTTCATATTACCTTGATTTGCCTTCCATTGTAGCTGCTTTATAATTTTTCCTAAATGATCTAGTGAAGCATTTTTCCCTTTCCTTTGTTGCGTCGTCTCTTTTAGAATTCTGCGTACTTGAGATGTTAGAACTCTCTAACTCGATTACTAACTTACCTTAGATTCGATTCTTACCCTTGCGTGCTTATCTAACAGAATGCCGCCAAGGGGAAGACCGCGAAGGGAAAACCCCGCTGCTAACAACGCCAACCCTAATGTACCAGCCGAAGGTGGCGCACCACTGAACCCGGACGGGGCAAATGGGCCAGTGGGTGCAAACCCACCTAATGTTGGAGGACAGGCGGGCGCTGTACCCAATGTTGTAGACGCACGGTTGAGGACTGTAGAGCAAGTCCTCATAGCACTGGGCAACGCCGAAGTTAATAGGGCCCAAGCGGCGGTACCTCCGCCGGCAGCCCGTATTAACTATCTGGCAATGGTAAACCCATACCAGCCGCCCCATTACGAGGGACAAGAGGATCCCGCAAAGCTAGAAGACTGGATGAGGACATTTGACAAGCTTTTGAACGCCGTCAGATGTCCCGAGAATGAGAAGGTGAGAGTAGCTACGTACTATTTAAGTGGGGAGGCGGATGAATGGTGGCAAAACCACCAAGGAGGGTTAGCGGATGGCGAGCAAGTTTATTCTTGGGAAGAATTCAAGGAGATGATGAGAGAGAGATTTTACCCTCTTAGCACGAAAACGGCTAAGTACGAAGAGTTTATCAACCTCCGTCAGGGTACTCAGACAGTACAGGAGTACTACGCGAGATTCAAGGAACTCGTCTGTTTCGCTCCAAGATTGGTACCGACTGATGCCGACAAAGCCTAGAAATTTGAGATGGGACTGAACCTCAGCATCAGAGAGATTCTAGTTGGCGGACAGCACACAACTCTGCAGGCTGTTTACGATCGTGCAGTGGCAATAGCACGGGTTCAACAGCTGAAGCGCAAGGACCATGGGGAGTCGAGCAAGGGCTCGAAACAATTTGATAAGAGGAACCGGAACAACAACAATGGTAACAACTTTAGAAAAGGGAATGACCTGGCAAGGAATGAAGGACAGAGAAGAATTGAGAACAAAGGGTTCAACCAAGGAGGGAATGGAAATCGGAGGCCTGGAAATCAGGGTGCTTTCATACCCCGATGCCCGCAATGCAACATTCCGCATCTGGTGCGCGAATGCCCGAAACCTGGGTCTTGTTATAGGTGTGGCAGAGAAGGCCACCTGAGAAGGGATTGTAGAATTCGAGAGGAGACAATCGAGAAGAGGCTGGACTTAGTGATTCGACCAACTGGGAATCACCCAACTGGGCCGAATCAGCATAACAATCAAGGACAAAGGTTCCAACAAGCTCAAGGGCCACCCCAGAATCGCAACCAGCAGGGAAATCAAGGCGGAGCCGTGGGGCGCTTGAACGTGATCAACCAAGCGGATTTGGCCGCTCAGGGAGAAGTGATCACTGGTACGTTTACTGCTTTAAGCGTACCCGTTAAAGTTTTGTTCGATTCAGGCGCGAGCTGTTCTTTAATATCTACAAGGATTATATCTGCCTTAGATCTACCAGCGCCTACGAACATTAACTTAGGAATTCAATTACCATCGGGCAAGGTGATATCGTGTTTGAAACGATACGATGGAACCCCGATAGTAATTAAGAACCTAGAATTCTTCGCGAATCTAATTGAGTTTGATCTTGGGGACTTCGACGTCATCTTAGGCATGGATTTTCTGGCTCAATACAAAGCTGTTATTGAGTGCCAGAAGCAGAAGATTTCCTTAGCCAAGAGTCGGGGGAGGAAGGTTGTGTATTACATGCAGCCTCGAAAGAAAAACGCTAAGGTAGTGAATGCCTTGAGGTTCTACAATCTCATACGGAAAGGCTATCACTTATATGCATGCTATGTGCATAACCTCAACGATGAGGGAAATAAGATCGACGAGATCCCAGTCATAAATGAATATCCTGACGTTTTCCCAGAAGATATTCCAGGGATGCCACCTGAGCGAGAGATTGAGTTCACGATTGATCTGGTACCTGGAACCGAACCGGTATCCAAGGCACCTTATCGTATGGCACCAGCAGAAATGAAAGAGCTGAAGGAAAAACTAGAAGAGTTGTTATCAAAGGGTTACATTCGACCGAGTACGTCACCTTGGGGAGCGCCAGTCCTATTCGTTAAAAAGAAGGACGGTGGACTTCGGTTATGCATAGACTACAGAGGTCTTAATCAAGTCACGATTAAGAACAAGTACCCGCTACCCAGGATCGAAGACCTTTTCGATCAACTGAGAGGAGCTTCGGTATTTTCCAAGATCGACCTGAGATCGGGATACCATCAACTGCGTATAGCCAAGAAAGACATACCGAAGACAGCGTTCCGTACGAGGTATGGGCATTACGAATTCACCGTAATGTCCTTTGGTCTCACAAACGCTCCCGCAGTATTCATGAACCTCATGAATAGTGTTTTCCGAGAGTTGCTGGATTCTTGTGTCGTCGTATTCATCGATGACATTCTAGTTTACTCAAGGGACGATGAGGAGCATACGAAACACTTGCATCAAGTACTCGGAACTCTGAGGAGAAATCAGCTGTACGCAAAACTGTCGAAATGCGAGTTCTGGATGAAGGAGGTCGCATTTTTGGGGCACATAGTATCGGCTAAGGGAGTGTCGGTTGACCCAGCAAAAATATCGGCAGTAATTGATTGGCCGGCACCGACAAATCAGACGGAAGTAAGGAGCTTTCTTGGACTAGCCGGATACTACAGAAGATTCGTGAAAGATTTCTCAAAGATTGCAAGACCAATGACCCAACTGCTGAAGAAAGGATTAAAATACGAATGGACTGCAGAGTGCGAAGAGTCTTTCCAAGAACTCAAGAAAAGACTCACAACAGCGCCAGTCCTAACACTTCCATCAGAGACGGAAGATTTTGAAGTGTACAGTGACGCTTCAAAAGAAGGACTCGGCTGCGTACTCATGCAAAACCAGAAGGTTATTGCTTACGCATCACGGCAACTCAAGCCGCATGAGGAGAATTATCCGACGCACGATCTGGAGTTAGCCGCAGTGGTGTTCGCTCTCAAGATTTGGCGACACTACCTATACGGACGAACATGTCGGATGTTCACGGACCACAAGAGCCTCAAGTACATATTTACTCAGAAGGAGTTAAATATGAGGCAGCGAAGATGGCTTGAGTTAATCAAGGACTACGATCTGGATATAGCCTATCACGAAGGAAAAGCAAACGTCGTGGCAGACGCTTTGAGCCGAAAGGGGAAGCACACGACAAACACTCTTATTTTACCGTCAGGACTATATATGGACTTAGCAAGGTTGGATACTGAACTAGTCCATTATGGGACTGTGGTAGAAAGGGTGAATGCCGTGACGATTGAATCTACCGTATTTGACGAGATTCTGGCAGCTCAGCCGGACGATGAGAATCTCAAGAGGATCAAGGAGAAGATGGTTGAGGGAAAAGCGATAGGATTCACAGTCTACGATGACGGAAGTATTCGCTTTAAAGGGAGGTGGTGCGTTCCTCACAAGTGCGATGACTTAAAGCGGAAGTTGATGGAAGAAGGCCACAGTACACCTTATTCAGTACACCCTGGTGGTGAAAAGTTGTACAAAGATCTAAAGAAGATCTATTGGTGGCCGAGGATGAAGAAAGATGTTGCGGATTTTGTGGCTAAATGCATAACTTGCCAAAAGGTAAAGGCAGTACGGCAAAAGCCATTGGGATTGGTGAAACCGTTGGAGATCCCAAGTTGGAAATGGGATAGTATTTCCATGGACTTTGTCTCGGGCTTACCAAGATCTCCTCGAGGGATGAACAAAATTTGGGTAATAGTTGATCGGTTAACAAAGACTGCCATCTTTATACCAATGAAAGACAATTGGTCGATGGATCAACTAGCCAAGGCATATATCGATAATGTGGTTCGAAGGCACGGAGTGCCACATGATATTATTTCGGACCGAGACAGTAGATTTGTCTCAAATTTTTGGACAAAATTACAAGAAGCCTTGGGAACCCAAATCAAGATGAGCACAGCCTTTCATCCGATGACCGACGGTCAAACTGAGCGGACGATACAAACACTTGAAGATATGCTTAGAGCGTGTGTACTTGAATTCAAGGGAAGTTGGGAGAACCACTTACCGCTAATAGAATTCTCGTATAACAACAGTTACCATGCTAGTATTGGCATGGCACCATTCGAAGCTCTCTATGGACGCAAGTGTCGCAGTCCGATATGCTGGACAAAGGATGAAAATTCTGTAGTTGTTGGACCTCAGCTCATTGAAGATATGAGTAAACAGATCCAGATTGTCCAACAAAAGATGAAGGCCGCACAAGATCGCCAAAAGAGCTATGCCGATACGAGGCGACAAGAGTTGGAATTCCAAGTGGGAGACAAGGTTATGCTAAAGGTGTCACCCATGAAGGGGGTGATGCGATTTGGCAAACGAGGGAAGCTGAGTCCTCGTTACATTGGACCATACGAGATTTTAGACCGTGTAGGTACCTTGGCCTACCGATTGGCTCTTCCACCGGAATTATCACGGGTGCACAACGTGTTTCATGTTTCTCAGCTGAAGAAATATGTGCACGATCCAACTCACGTCTTGCAAACTGATGTGATTGAGCTGGATGATGACCTGACGTATGAGGAGTATCCGATCGAGATACTGGACGTCAAAGAAAGAGTCACAAGAAACAAGACCGTGAGGATGGTAAAGGTACTATGGTCTAATCATGGTACCAAAGAAGCGACGTGGGAGTTGGAATCGAATATGAAACAGCGATATCCCAACCTTTTCCAAAGCGACTCGTGAGCAGTTATGGGGACATAACCGCAGTCCTAAGGGGGAGAGGATGTGACCCCCCGAGGTAAAAATTTTAAATTGAGGCAGCCTAAATATTTCCATGCGTGCTAAATTACTTGTCTGCATTGGTTTTCCTTTCCGAGTGCGACCCAACTTCGAGGACGAAATTGATTTCTAAGGAGGGTAGACTGTAATACCCGAGAAATTATCCGAATGAATTCCGTTTTTATTATTATTATTATTATTATTATTATTATTATTATTATTATTATTATTATTACTATTATTATTAAGTGATTGGTCTTGTAACCTCTATACTAATACTAAAGGATTAAATAGGATATGGACGGCACCCACAATTGGTGTAATAATTTGAGACACCTGTTACAAAGAATAATTATGGATAAACTTTTTAGTTCTCAACATAGTGGTTACAAGGGATTATTATCAGGGAATTGTAGTAACTGGCAGTAATGCACCAGGCCATATTGTGGGGAGATCAAACGCATCAAGCCATATTCTAGGGAGTTTAATGCTAATTAGTCCAATCATTAACCTTTTTAATCCCATAAAACCACTGTCCAACTCGTCCCCTTCCACCATACCTGCAAATTTCCAGAAATAGAGTGTCTTAGAGTGTTGTTGTGAGTGCTGTTGGTGGGATAGAGCTCCAAGTCATAGAATTCTCCATCCTGCAATTCAAATCTCCAATTTCAGTAAGTAAACATCTTTCCCAAACCTTTTCCTTGTCCATAAACTCAAAATTCAGGATTACAAAATCTCAAATCTTAGACTTGTCCAAAAACGCAGCCATTCGGACACGGCGTTGAGTTCGTGGACTGTTCTCCTACACTAGGGACCATCAAAACTCGAGTTGTTCATCCCAATCACTTCTAAAGTAAGTTAACATTCTATACGTCGAATTTAAGTGGTTTTGGATGGATAAAAGTCGAGTTATAAGTCGCTCTACGTACCCTCGAAATTTCTGTCATCATAGGATTCATCATGACTAGTTCTGTTCCTCAGTAATTTCGATCTTGATTCCTTCATTTTAGCAAAAACTTGTCTAAATGGAAATTGTTCCTTACATTTCAATGTTGATGCCTGTAAAATTTCACGCATTTTGGAATCCATTTACTTGCCCAAATTCGATCTGGTTTTCTGCTAAAACCTGCTGTCAGTTTCGATTTTGATGAATCCAATTTTTGTTGTGCATTTTAGATCATCCTATGATTAATATTTGTGGTCGATGTCTTCATGAGATTTGTTCCATATTGTGTCTAGAATGTCCCCGTCAATTTTTATGATTTTAGGAACTCTCTCGAAAAAGTTATGAATTTTTAATCACACTGTGGTCGAAGTCACTGAAGCTTTTAAAATCCTTAAATCAGGGTTTTCTGAGATTGGTTTATTTCGCCTATTTAGAGTCCGAATTTGAAGATGGCTATTTCTATTAAAAATGTTCGTTTTGATGTTCTCTAGCTTCTGTGAAATTTTCATAATTTTTAAAAATCGTCTACCAAGTTTCCAAAAGCGAAAATGATTTCTGCTCGTTTAAGAAATCCTGTTCCAGTAAACAGTTTTTATGATCGGTAGAAATATGGATTTTTGATACTCTTCCCGACTAAATTTCGAAATATACAAAACTACAAAGTTGTTCGTTTATGTGTTGTATATATTCTGACCAAGTTTCGTAACCTTCGGGTACAGTATGAATTTTTAAACGCATTTGGCGTAAACTGTGACATAAATTGCCTATGTGGGAAAAATTTGGTTTTTACGGCATTATTATGGAATTTTGTCGCAATCGTGTATCTTGGTAAACTGTAAAACTTTGTGATATATGATCGAGTGGGATGCTTGTTACTTCTTGAGGGTATGTGCACTTGGCGTGTTATGTCGCCCCCTCTTGTAGCCAAAACGGCATTTATTTATTGTGATGTATGAGTCTATACTCCTAGATGTATCCGTATGGGTTATCTAGGGCTCCGGAGTGTGTCTGTATAGGGTCCGCTGCATGCACTTACCTCGTGGGTACGAGTCCCAGAGGTTGATCCCAAGGGTTCGTCCCTAGGATATATTTTAGTCCTTGTGGGTATAAAGTCCCAAAGGTTGGTCCTGTGGGTTCGTCCCTAGGATATGTTAATGGGGTGTCCTCGATCATATTGAGCAACGGTAAAAGATTTATTTATTTATTTTGGGCGTATGCGAGATTTAAAATAATTTTATGCATAATGTAAATTACCCTCTTTAATTAAATATATCTAAATAATCTTACTAAGATTTCCAAAATTGTTGTGTGGTTTGTTAACTTACACAGTACCGTTCGTACTGATTTGTTGTTATATCCATTTTTCTTTCAGATATCGAAGAGTAAGCATTCACATGGAGGGATGGGATTTCTTCTACTATTAAAGACTTGTCGCATTTAAATTATTTAAATTTACGCACTAGACTTGGACTATGTTTTGGCCGCATGTTTTGGCCCTGTTTTTTTAGCTTCCGCATTACTTTACTCGTGCATGGTAGACTATAACTCTGATTTAAACTCGGGCACTCTTGATTGATTTAAGTATTTTTAAATAATGATGCGACTTAAGCCTTAGCATTCTTTTAAATGAGCTCGATTTGATCGTGCCTTGTTTAGAAGGGTGTGGCGGTAGCGTCCCGGCCTGGGTGACCAAATCCGGGGTGTTACAATCACCTTCCCATCCTGCATCAACACACAACCTAAACCCTTAAGTGACGCATCCGTGTAAACTTCATACTCACCTGAATCATCAGGTAGTACCAAAATGGGTGTCTCTGTCACTTTCTTCTTTAGGAGTTCGAATGCCTGCTCACAATCATCATCCCACCGGAATCTGACATCTTTCCGTAACAATCTGGCCAGAGTCTAGCAATACCAGAAAACCCCTCAATGAGTCTGTAATAGTAGCCAACAAGACCCAGGAAACTTCGGATCTCTCTCACATTCTTCGGGGCTTGCCATTTCAATACCGTTTCCACTTTGGCAGGGTCAACTGCAATACCCTTACCAGAAACGATGTGTCCCAGAAAAGACACATTCTCTAACTAGAATACACATTGGAGAGTTTAGCATACAACTGATCCTCTCGCAATGTATTCAACACTGCCTCAAATGACCCACATGTACCTCACGAGTCAGCGAATAGACTAGAATATCGTCTATGAACACAACCACGCACACATCCAGCAGGGGACGAAATACCCTATGCATAAGATCCATGAAGATCGCTAGTGCGTCAGTCAACCCAAAAGGCATGACTGTGAATTCGAAGTGTCCATAATGAGTTCTGAATGTTGTGTTGAGCCTATCAGTCTCTGGCATCCTTATCTGATGGTAATCCGATCTCAAATCAATCTTACTGAATACACTGACCCTTCTCAACTGATCAAACAGATCCTCAATCCGAGGTAAAGGATACTTGTTCATTACCGTGACTCGGATCAAGCCCCCAGTAATCGATGCACATCTTCATCGACCTAGCATTCTTCCTAACAAACCAAACAGGAGCTCCCCAAGGCGAGCTACTCGGTTGGATATACCCCTTACTAGTAAGCTCATTCAACTGATCCTTCAACTCCTTCAGTTCAACAAGAGCCATACGGTAAGGAGCCTTAGAAATAGGAGCTACATCAGGCATCAGCTCGATAGTAAAATTAATCTCCCGAACAGGTGGGAGACCAGGAATTCTGTCGGGAAATACATCCCCGAACTCAGATACGACAGGAACACTCGAACTATCAGGAATCTCTGCTCAAAGATCCCTAATTAGCCACAGGGAAAGAAAACAACCCATGCGCATCAGCTCACACAATGATGCAACAGATACCCCACCAATGGCAGGTGGAATCAAAGAATGTCGGTAAGAAACACACTTACCCAAAGAATCCTAAAAGGATATTCGTGGAACACCACAATCAATCACAGCATGATGGCAAAACAGCCAATCCATGCCCAATAGTACGTCAAAATCAACCAGGCTAAAGACCACCAGGTCAGCCCTGAATTCACGACTCTCGATGCTCAACACAACATCTTGCATCGAATGATCACTTCGAATATTACCACTCGAAGGTAGAGAAACTAGCATCTGGAAAGGCACCGACGGTCCTACTCTGTGCTCTCGCACAAATCGCAAAGCCACTAAAGAACACGAGGCTTCCGAATCGCATAGTACTAAGGCAGAAGGATTTGCAACAGTAGTAGCACCTACTCCATGCTTACGAATGAAATTCAGAGTCCCGAATAAACATGAGACTCCAGAGTCAAACACAATAATCACAACACAAAATGCGACACGGATAATTCCCATAATGGGAAAAACGAGTTTGTCTCTCAACCAGAGAGTTAAAATGCCCACGATACCAGAATTACACGCACGTCAAAATGTTATCCATCGACATAACATTTCCAAGACATAAAGACAACACGCTTGACAAGCCTCCCTGAGTGGGCCGCTCATCCCTAGCGAAGTCGGTTCCCTCACGTCACCGATCTCGACTTGCAGGACAGTCGCCTTGCCTCGACTCACGCGACGAGCATATAACGCTTCGACGAACGGATCTCATGTC
Source organism: Hygrophila difformis (assembly GCA_030278955.1). Lineage (NCBI taxonomy): Eukaryota > Viridiplantae > Streptophyta > Magnoliopsida > Lamiales > Acanthaceae > Hygrophila > Hygrophila difformis. The sequence continues at coordinate 30,591,466 of JAOANR010000015.1, read as the reverse complement.
CTTCAGACTGATCCTCTGTCAATTATATGCACCACTACATCGTTATTCTCTCTAGCCCAACCATACCATCACTGGCATAGCCTAGAAATAGGTTTCCACCATCGTTCGCCTGCAAACGGACTGCAATGTTTGTACCACCCCAGTTGGTTATCGCACAATGGAGACTTTCTCAGTACCCTATCTGAACCCATCTTAACACCATTCAACACATTGATCTCTTTGGGATCCCCATTCCAATAGTCCAAGCTTCCATGAGGCCTTACCAAACTATCCAGCCAACTTAGATTGCAACATCAGCAAACAATGTTAGCAGAAATCACCAACATGCAGAATATCATGAATAATGGAGAGCAGAATAATGAATATTATAAATTAAATAAATAAACGTGTTCACAGTCCTCAATGACTGTGAAATCACAAGGATCCAGACTGGAGTACCATTGTTCTTCCACAGTTCCCCAACTGTGGCTCGACCTGGTATGCGCAAAACTTAATAAAAAATAATGATTAAAAATGCAATTCTACACTATATGTATCCCACGCACATCTCACCGCCAATGTCTAAAAAAATTTTAATGTAATAAAAGAGCACACAAGCTCTGATACCACTCTGTAATGCCCCGAAAATTCGAATCTGATTTTCGCAAGCATTACCGCCGTACTAACTATCCTAAACTAGTGGTCAGTCAATTTAAAACAGCTAGTACAAGGCTGAGTAAACCTAAAGTGATCATCTGATTAATCCAGTTTAATGCAGAAGCTATAAATAAATTAAAACACATAGGCACATAACAAGTCACACAATAATAAACAATTAACGGTCCCAGCAATCCATCCAGGCTACAAGCCTCTCAAAACACCACAGGCAACCTGCCAAAATATATATATATATATATATATATATATATGAGCTTAGGATTTACTTTATGTCGGCCTGTGGCCTGTGTCTTATCGCTTTGGGCCGGTAGCCCTGTTTTGACACAGGGCTCACAGGCCTCAACTAGCATATAATTCAATGCCAAATTATAATATAAAAACCATAGGGTATCACATAAACACATAAGATAAAATGAATAAACAGGTCCTATCTATGTGATCTCTCAACCCCAAACCCAAGTCATGCTCCAGCGCCTCCAGTAGGATCTATAAAACAGACAAAAGCAAAGAGAGTCAGTACAACGTACTTAGCAAGGCTACGTGCCGGGGAGTAAGGGAAAACATAGCAACAAAATTAAATAATAATAATAATAATAATAATAATAATAATAATAATAATAATAATAATAATAAATAAATAAATAAAAGCGTGAATAACAAAACAGAATATAAATAAAGCAATTAACCATCACACCGTCCCATACCTATGCTTCAACCACAGACATACAATTTATGCACGTGATGCTTGACCTAACATACACCTATTTACCCTATATGCAAATGCAATGAACATGCCTAGCCGGCACCTAAAGAAAACCCGGGCGGTATGAACCCACGGGTGAGGATATCATCAACTCCAACCCGTTACAGGGTAACATACACCGTCCCCGCAGGGACCACATGCATCATAGCCCAAATCATCCACCCCGAAGGGCCAACCGGCATATCAACCCAATCATCTCAGGCATAACAACCAATAATCTACCCCAAAGGGCCAACAGGCATAACAACCAATAATCCAACCCGCAGGGCCATTGGGACTCAACAACACCTGTGAAGGCTGCCCGATCAATCAAAACAACCCATCGGGTTAATAATCATCAATACCAATGCAATGCCATACATATACAATTATCATAGAAGTGATCCAACACCTAACACTAGCTTTACATGCCTCTCAATGCATTAGATAAATAAACATAGCCCCTGGGCTACGATATAACTCCATAATTCATATGACAAGATATAATCGAACATATCATGAATTTGAATTTCAAGTCATCACCGCCAATCTTGTATACATTACTGTCTTAACCTTTCAATGTCCAAAAATACAATGAAGGTGTAAACTAAGCATTATGCATCAGACTATCAGACTATCAAACTAAATATTTTGTTGAGGTTTAGCTCATGCACACTACTCTTACTCTTAAACAAGTATGTCCAAATATATTATACTTACACAAAGTCTGAGTCCACACTACTACATTACTTAAAGAAAATAAGCTAGCAACTCAATAATTAATAAACAGAATTGTGAAATGAGATGACGTCCAATATTAGTTAAGATTAGTCACTAACTTTGTCCTATTTGTAAGAAATAAAAAAAAAATAATTAATCAATGCACCAAATACACTTTCAAAGCAGACTATTAGACACCGAGAGCCGCACTATTTGATTGATAATGGTGAACGATTTCCATGAGAACAGAATATATACCAAATAATAGATCAACACTCTTAAATAACTATCCTACTCTACACCCGCCCACTTCAATACTTGCAGTGAAGAACAACCGCAATACACTATCGGGATTCATGAACGGCAGTCAGTAATTTATTAATAAAAAACAATATGCAAGATTAACCCTTGCCGGAAATCACTCCCAATACCCCCGAACATGTAATTTAAGCATACAAATCCCTTGCCTCGATGTTAGGAGCGATCAACAACACCTCCGGGATGTCCAATTTGACTCGGTCGATCAAACCTCAAAATCCCCAAATTCTAACATTTCAAAACATCTCCAAATCACCACCAAAACGAACGAAATAAAAATCATGACGAAGAAGACGACGAGGAGAAACACTTACCAATAATCGATTAATCAATCGACCAAGAAACGCGATAGTTTGAACGAGCCGAAGATTACCCCTTTCTTCCTTTCTCTCTCTCGGCCGATCGGCCCTTCCCCCTTCCAATTTTACAAACCTTGCAAAATGACCTCTCTTAAATTAATTAATTGGGTATTAACAAAAAGGCCCCTTCTACTCTCACTTAACACAATTGAAACCCCATCCGGACTTAAGTGAAATAAAACCAGTCACCAAATAATTTAAACAATCCAATTTAAATAATTCGGGTCATTATACTCTTATTATCTCATTTATTTCCCTTTTAAATTTTTGTTACATGCATTCCAACCAACATTTTAAGCAAATGCCTTTTTTTGGTGAACAAGTCTGAGAAGGCGGGCAAAGAGAAAGAAGAAAAAGAAAAATCGAAAACATAAACAAAAGACTTGAATCTCATTTAATTCAAAAAAAAAATTATATTCTCATTTTATATCCTCATATAAGTTCAATCATTATACGCCCATTTTTAGATCAAATGCTCTTATTAAAACATGTGGGTAGATTGATAGCTGCTGAATAATTGCTGAGTAATGCCATATCATCAAATACGTCATGAGCAAAAAAAAAAAAATTAAACATCAATAAATTCATCTATTCTTTTCTATGTTCCTCTCATCATCTGTCCTCACCAAACGATCCGAGGTTTTCTCCACTAACTTTACTTCAATGCCAATAGTGACTCGCTTCAAGAGCTCTGCAGATTGCTTGGATAATTCATTCTGGTTGTGCATGCATACTTCCGATTTTTACACTTAAGGGTATTATATTGGCATTCCTATCATTGTGTTTGATGTAATGCCCCAACGAACAACCTCTTAATTTTATCCAGAACAATAAAATCAAAGAATTGAGTGGAACGGATATTCAAAATCTGAGGAACTTTCTACAAAAGATGCAGCTTCACCATAGGAGCCATGCTCGACAAAGTAGCCACATGTTAATAGTGAGTTTCCTTGGAGCATATAAACATAAAGTATTGGATAATGTAGTAATTCTAATTTCTACCACCCTCTTGCATTATGAAAAATGTGATAATATTAAGAAACGGATGTAGTATCTATATATAAATAAATTTTATTAAAATGAAAGACAATGGAGGAGAGCATTCAATTACTCATGCGTTCCTGTGTAACATGAGCTTTCATGATCATCAATTACTCATGCGTTCCTGTGTAACATGAGCTTTCATGATCATCATTTTCTAGCCTGTATAGACTGTTAAAAAAAAATACTCTTATGTTCCAAAACAAAAATTGGACTTTGGAGGTCGCCCTAGCCCGTAGGTATGATCATCTACTTACGCTCGCAATAGACTAATTTTTGGCGAATGAATGTGGAGTATATGTTGTCACATCTACTATTTTTTTTAGGCCAATAAATAAAGTATATATATGAATGGATCGAAGGAATATATTCTTATTTTTCTGGTCATATTTATTCCTAAAGTATCTTCAATAATAAATCTAGGCTTGACTCTTTGTTTTTTTTTTTTTCTATTTTCTTTGTTCATCTTTTTAGATTGTGCCCCGAAAAAAAAAAATAATACTCCCCCCATCCTACTTTAATTGTTTGATACTTTGATTTGATTTTTTGGTACTGTTCATTGTTTAACTTTGACTCAACGTTATTACAAATACATATTTGAAAAAATAGTTGAGTTGGGTCTTGTTAAAATTGTAAAATCATATAGTTTTAGAATATACTTCTATATTTTAAATAATTTTTTGCTGTACATATTTTGAGATATTGACGATTGAAAATGCGCATTGGATCGTGTGCAGAAATGAAACAAGACAGGTTAAATGGGACGGAAGGAGTGGTATAAGGAGAGAATTGTAAGAATTTCAAAGTTAAAGTGGACCTACGTCTTGCATTGAAACAGTTAACGATTTCAAGCAATGTCTCGAATTTGACCTTTGTGTATTTAAAAAACTGTTTTGAGAGAGACGTCATTAATTGTCCATGCAGATTTTCGAGGAATACCCAAATATTATCCAAAAATTAAATTACTTGTGTTGATTTGAGGGGCCAGTCAATCCAACAAAAGAAAAAGAAGAAAAATCACAATAATATAATCATGTACTCCCTCTGTTTTTTTTTTTATGTTCACCATTAGCATAGTAGATACTATTCATTGAGTAACTTTAATTCAACTTTTTCATATAGTTATACTTCCTCCGTCTCGTTCTAATTGTCACGTTTAATTTTTTGGCACTAGTCATTGTTTAACTTTGATTCAAATTTTTATCATAGTTATACAAGAAAAAATATAGCCAAGTGAGATCTTGTTAGATTCCTCTAATCTTGTAGTTTTAAAATATTAAATTTTTATAATTTTTTATCTTACACAATTTAAGTTATGAGCCGTTAAAAATGTGTATCGGCATGCGTGTCTGGTGGGTCTGTAGCAAAAACAGTGAGACGGAGGAAGTATAAGATAAAACATAGTCAAGTGAGATCTTGTTGGATTCGTCTAATCACGTAGTTTTAGAATATCAAACTTTTAAAATTTTTACTTATATATAATATGAGATATTGATGATTGAAAATGTACATTGAATTGCGTGCAGTGCAGGATGGGTGAAGTTAAAAAAGAAAAAAAAACCGGAGGGGGTATATATAGGTTTGGAATGTTACATACTTACATGTGAATTATTGAAAGCAATTATGTAGTAAATTTACTTGGAGGTATTTTATCAATCCATATTCTTTAATTTATTTAGAGTAATACGTTCATTGATACTATTAATTAAGAAAAAAATAATTTGCATCGCCTATAGAGGTGATGCTAATATTGAATGGTTGGTATAAGATCCAATAAGAAAATACTTCATCCGTTCTTTTTTAAATGCCACGAACCCACATTTCACGCAGTCTCATACACATTTTTAATCCTCAATAACTCAAATTGCATACAAGTAAAAGTTATGAAAATTTGATATTCTAAATCTATGCGATTAAACGAATCTAACAAGATCTCACTTGACTATATTTCATCTTATATAATTGTATTAAAAACTCGAATCAAAGTTACTCAATGAACAGTGACAAAACCTCCAATGTGTCACTTATAAAAGAACGGAGGAAATAACAATTTAAAATACTTCAAAAACAAAAGATCAAATTAAAATTTCATCAAAAAGGATATGATATTGAGGAAGGGAATACTTTGTTTTTTCACTCCATCTGTGTGGATATACAATAAAATTAGTCAAGTGACAATAATATTTCAGAGTCAACCTAAAAGCGAATAGTCACTAATTGGCCTAATAGTCATATTTCTTGAATCTTAAATCTTAATCTTATGGTTGGAGTTTCATCCGGCCACATATCCATTCCCTTTATCATCCTTTGTAATGTGTGGCTTAGACTCATTTATACTTTTATCGACACATGAATGTCAATATTTACTTAAAAAATTATTTGAGAGTCAACGTAACCGATGGGTACATCTTTATGGCATTTTAATTTATTTTTTTAGGGTTTATTTTTTTTATTAATAATAATAATAATAATAATAATAATAATAATAATATTGGGACTTGTCTGATTCATTGAACTTTTACCGTGTTATTCTTTCTTCCACGGTATCTTTCTCTTTTAATTTTCCCCTTTCTTATTTTAAAGTTTGTTTAATTTGGGTGCCTTTCACCGTGACAGATTCTCCCAACAAAAAAATTGCCATATCAACGTTTACTAATTTATTTTCTGTTCCTACCGATCAGTTCATTATTGTGGTAGTAGTATTTTTCATTATTATATCACTCATGTTTTTGAGAAGGAAAAGGGTAAAAAAAAAGAAGAAAAGGAAAAGGTGGCATGCATGTATGCATTGCCTATATACTTCATCCATCCGTTTGGAAATAATTGCTCCAAACCAAAGTTCGATACCATTCATTGGATTGCTTTGATTTTAATTTTTATCATAGTTATACAAGTTAAAATATAGTCAATTGAGATCTTGCTAGATTCGTCTCGTCGTGTATTTTTTAAATATCGAACTTTTAAAATTCTTGTACGGAATTTGAGATATTAATAGTTTAAAATGTACATTGAATTGCGCATTGGATGGGTCCATAGCAAATATTAGTAATAAACACCGAAGGAAGTATATACTAGTAATCTCTCTGTCTCCTTTATAGTATTGTGTTTTGTTTTGTTACGGTTGAATACATAAATTAAGATGGAGTTTCTACATAACTATTAGAAAAAGAAAAAGAAAATATTTATAGAATAATTACTTCCTCCATTTTTTTAATTGTTATACTTCATGATTTCATGCAATGTAATCTACATTTTTAATATATGAAATTGTATAAAAATAAAAAATTATAAAAATTTGATATTCTAAATTTATGCGATTGAACGAATTCAATAATATCTTATTTAACTAGATTTTATCTTATATAATTGATTTAAAAAATCAAAATAAAATTACTCATTGATTGGAAATTCAAACGTAACAACTAAAAAAAAAAAGGTTAGTAGGATCAAGATTATTAAGATCGGGATCCTATATTGGATCGTTTTTTCTTTGCAAGATCAGAATCGTAGGATCGAATCGGGATCCTAAGATCTTATGAAATTGCAATAATAAATAAATTCAATTATGCGTACTAATATTAATTCGTGAGTTTATGAATCTGGCAAGTTAACTAAACTAATACGGAGTATTATGTTTTTTTTACACATTATACATAAAGAATACACGTTCTTAAGTTTAAAATTAAAGAAAATAAATTATTTTGATCCCAAGTCATAAAACCCTATAAAAATTTTAGCGTTTAAGAGGATATGATCGTAAGATCGTAGAAGCGATTAAGGCAATATGACCATAAGATCGTAAGATTCTACGATCATGATCGGGATTTTATCCAAATCTTACTAATTTTAAGATCATACAAGGATCGGGATCGTTTTAGACATGTGTGATCGTAAAATCGTAAGATCTTAAGATCAGGATCGGGATCTTAACAACTATGAGTAGGATATTAAAAAATACAGTACATAGAAGAAATACTACTTTCTCCCTCTTGAAATATTTTTTACGGACCACCTATCACGTAATTCAATGTATATTTTAAATTATTAATAATTAAAAGTTCAGTACAAGTAAAAATTCTAAAAGCTCAATATTTAAAAACTACACGGCAAGACGAATCTAAAAATATCTCATTCGACTATATTTAATTTATATAACTATGATAACTTTTAAATAAAAATCTGTGTATAAATAGTACTCCCTCCGTCCCGCGAAATATGGCCACTTTCTTTTGGGCACGGTAATTTAGGTAGTGAGGTTTAGTAGTTAAAGTGGTGTAGGAATTTTGTGTTTAAAATTCTAATGAATTTTGATACTGTTTTTGTTTAACTTTGACTTAATATAATGTAATGATATAATTAGAGAAAAATATTCAAGTGTGATCATGTTATAATCGCGTAATCGTGTAGTTTCATAATATATATTTTATACAATTTTCATTTATAAAAATTTTGAAATATTAAGAATTAAAGAAATGTTAGAGACTTTATGTAGAAAAGTAAAAGTGCATTGAATTTGTGCAGAATAGTAAAAGTAAACATTTGTAATGTGATTTGATAACAATTAAAATTCTAATCAAACTTATATTATTTTAATTTATCTAAAACTGGAAAGTGTCCAAATTTCGTGGAACACTCCAAAAAGATTAGTGGCCAAATTTTGTGGGAGGAAGAGAGTAGCATGTTACTAAACCAAACATAAAAAAACATACGGAGAGGGAAGAAAGCAGTAGTAGTAAAGAAAGAACCAAAAAGGTCGAAATCAGATAAATGGACAATGTCAGATGCTCTCGTGTGCCTCTGTTTTCTGAGTGCACACACACAATCACATGCCACTACCCACCCACCGCACTCCTTAGCCCTTAGCTTAGGCCTTAGCTTTTTACATAAAGCAATAATCAAACAAATCTACTGTCTTCATTATTTGAACTGATATCTGATTTGACATTAATGTCTTTAATTTTTATGCTTTTTTAACCTTTTATTTTCATTAGTACTTCCTCCGTTCTTTTAATATTGCACTATTTCAGTTTTTGTTATTATTTATTGTTTAACTTTGATTTAAATTTTTATCACAGTTATACAAGGAAAAACATAATCAAGTGAGATCTTGTTGGATTCGTCTCGTCATGTAGTTTTTAAATATCAAACTTTTAAATTTTTTACTTATACCGAACTTAAGTTATTAATAGTTTAAAACATGCATTGGACTGCGTGCATTGGGTGAATATTGCACTTTCACGGAAACGTAAGAAGTATTACCTACCCGAATGGATGGATGGTATGTGATAAAGATATAATATTTCCTTTGTTCCTTAATATTTATTATGTACTCATATTTCACGTAATTCAATATATATTTTTAATTCTTAATAACTCAAATTTCATACAAGTAAAAATTATAAAAATTTGATATTCCAAATCTATGCGATTAGACGAATCAAACAAGATCCCACTTGACTATATTTTATCTTGTATAGTTGTGTTAAAAAGCCAAATCAAAGTTACTCGATGAACAGTGACAAAACTCCCAACATATCAATTATTAAGGAACGAAGGAAGTATATAATATAGTTCATACAAAAAGATAATAAAACATTAAAATGCAATACTAGTTTGTTGACAAATATGAAATAACACACACCCAAATCTATTTGAATTTTGTATGAAACAATTGTTATTCGCCAAAATACTTCGCTTATAAATTGTGTATATAACAACAATTAAACATCAAATATTAATTGTTCAAATTTAGATTATTAACCCCAATAGTTTAAACAAAAGTGCATTATTTAAATGTAGCATTCATCCAATATTTGGCCTGAATGACGTATTTATGTTATCAAAAATTACGACATTACATAAATTAATTATAACATATTACTTCCTCCATTTTGAAATAACTGTTTCATTTATACTTTTCACGCAGTTCAAGATACATCTTTAACCCTTAATAACTCAAACTGTATATTATAAAATTACAAAAATTTGATATTCTAAAACTACGTCATTAGACGAATCCAAAAAGATCTCAATCGACTATGTTTTATTTTATACAACTGTACTAAAAAGTTAAATCAATATTACTCAATGAATAGTAAATACTATTCAAATAGTGCAAATAAAACAAAACAGAGGTAGTATATGGTTAATATTCTTTTATTGGAGGTAGATGTAACGCTCCGAAAATTTAAAATCAATTTCGTGGCGTCACCGCCGTATTAAACTGTGCTAAACTGTTGATCACTCAGCTTAGACAGCTAATACGAAGCGAAATAATATCATAGTAACACCAAAATACAATAAACTAATATTCCCAGGAGTAAACAAATAATATCCAGGCTACAAGCCCTATATTATTTACTAACAAGGCAAGAGCCTAATAACGCCAACATAATGTAATAAATGCAATCTACACTAAATCGCACAACCCGCATCCCATCCTTATGATATGCGCCATCCGTAGGAGGATCTATAAAACAGACAACAACAAGGTGTCAGTACAACGTACTGGCAAGGTAATAGCAGTAATAAGTAGATTAGACAATACGAGAATTAAACGACATAATTATAAGTACCAAAATATTAATAACATAAATTAAATACGGTATTTAAACATCACACCGCCCCATACCGGTGCTTCAATCATAAAATGCATTGCAATCATTATGCATGATGAATGATGAGATGAATGATATGACCTATGTGTCTATCTATCCTAGATGCAACAATTAATCATGTCTAATGCGTTTCCTAATAACCATGGTCGACAGTCATAATTGGCTAGAGGTCACCACACTCTGCCATACACAATGAACTGCCCGTCAACGTCGCCCCCGCCGCGGACGAACGGCCTACGCAGGGCCAATAACACGGGTGAGGGAGCCGGATAATCGTCACTGATCAGAGCGGCGTCTAGCGGGTCATGGCAGAGGGTTCCCTCCCCAATTGCCGCATGGCAAAGGGTTCACTCCCCAATTACCGCAACGTGCCACACGCACAATACACAGACCCGAGATATCAGCTGAATATCCCAACAGGTCAATTCCAGTCAAGGGAGTAAATCCCAATCAAGCACATAGAATAAACTCAGAACATCCGCATACACGTGACTGAGGGTTGCCAAGCCTCGCATAACGGCAACACAACATAACCCATACATGAATAATCAGCATAGGCAATGTGCACACATCACATTCCTATTTATTAAGAATCACAAGTATAGAAGCCATCATTCCTATACTCAAGCAACATGATAGTCAGAGAAACCCCTAGTCGTATAAGTTCTCCTATCATAAATTCAAACGTTCGATATACAACTTCTATATCCATTATAAACATTACTAGCTTAACATAGCTAGTAATAAATTCCTTGGGAGCCAATCTAGTCATAGACGTTCCTACATCTATAGCATTACCTAATTAGGATCACATCCTAAACGTCTAGGTTATCATGCCAAGAGTTATATAATTTAGAAATCAACACTAGTTAGTCATCCCGACCTAACTCCCTAATCTACATATTACTAACTAAACCTTGCCTTTTTCATCAATCTTCAATGCCTCTATTACATGTCAGCATGACTTAGATCTCCTTCACAAAGTTCCAGTAGATGTCAATTCATTTGAAGTCCAATTCCTGCATAAAGAATTTAAATTCAACAATAATAATAGGAATAAACCAATTTCCCCAAAATAATCTATAAATCATCAACGACCAATTGGTTTCCTCTTTCCTCATCTCCTCCGATAATTCAACGACATCAACCCAACAGAGATCAACTTCAAAAATGTAGAATTGAACACAAACTAATCTTACTATATATAAGAAAGACAGCACAAATTTTTCACTTCTGTATTTAAATCTTGACCGTCCATTCCAATCCAATTTTGTTTCAGTCCGTTGGATGGCTCTGAGTCTGCGCAGCCGTTCATTTGTTTTCAATTGAAGCTGGGCCGTTGGATCGGAATTGCTTGTGCTGAGGGTTCTTGTTCTCCCGAATCTCCCAAAGCTGTGTGGCTCGATTTTTCCCGTCTTCGCGTTCTCGGGTTCTGTGGATTTTCCGCCATTGGTGTCCTTTCTTCCTGTTTTGTCTTCGCCGTTGGCGTTGAGCTCCGGCCGACCCCGACGTCCTTTCTCATTTGGTATTTGCGCGAATGTCCCCGCTGTCCAGGCATCTCGTTTTCTGATTTGTAGTGGGAGTGATTGGTGTCCCTCTTCCCTCCGCGCGCCGCCCCCGTGCCCGGAGAAGAAAAAGTAAGGGCTCGTGTTCCCCGTGTGCAGCCGGGGTCACTGGCGTTCGCGGGTTTGTGTTTTAATATTCGCCTTTTTTTCCCTCGTTATTTTCCCTTTCAAACCGCACCCGGAGCTATGTTTGATTCCGTCCATAACCTCGGAGAAATCTGTGTTGAAATTTGGCTGTTGTGCCCAGTTCCCCGCTGCCCAGGCACCTCGTTTTGAGAGTGAAGCCCGGAGTGAGGGGGAATTATAAGAGTGATATTCATTCCCCGCTGACTCAAGGGTTTGTGTTTTAATATTTGCCTGTTTTTGTTTCTGGCCATTTTCCCTTTCGGGTCGAAGTTGGAGGTCTGTTCAAATGTGTCCATAACCTCGAAGAATTCCGTTTTGTTTGTGTTGTCGCTGGTGCACTGCTTGCGGGTTTTAAGAGTATTAATTACATCCCTTTTTGTATTCGACTATTTAAAATTTATTGTAGTTTAATTCTGCGGATTGGTTGTTTGTGTGATCCGTTCCACGTGCTTTCAATTGTGGCAGGGGTCTGTGTTTGCTCTTTCGGGGGCGTGTTTTATGGATGTGTTCGTTTGTTTTTTACGGATTTAGGATGTGGTCTTATCTTTGATTGTATGTATTTTGTAATGCACATTTGTCTTTGTTCGTGTATATAATCATGCTATTAATTCCTGGTTTGTGCTTTGCAGGTTTCTGTTTGTTGTTGTATGCTTCCAAATGTCCGGTTCTTTGTGTCCTCTGTTCGAAGATGGCCTGGTTGATTGCGTAGTTGAATGTTGCCCTGCTGCAGTTGGCCTCCGCCTATTGGCCCGCTGCACCAGAGTTGTTCCATTTGTTGCCTAATCTTTTGTCTCCGTTTTGTTTTGTTCAAAATTTAATTTTGGTGATCCTTGATTTTTCTCCTCTTCTCTAGGCCCGGCTGGTTCTGATCCTTTATTTCACGGTGTGTCTGTCGGTCACCCAGGTTTGTTGAACTCAGGCTGGGGTTGTCCGGGTGGTGTATAAACTGTTTATGAATTTATATTATTGTTGTTATTTGATTCTTAGTTTTACTTTGTTTTCTCATATTGATATATCTTTTGTTGCAGCTATGCAAGGACTTTACAAAATAAATTGTGCTTCATTTATTGTTGCATTGGTTTATGTGTTTTAAATTGAATTGTGTTAATATTTCTGCTATTTGTATGGTGGTATTTATTGTAGTTCGTTCGGCGTTTCGCCTTTTCCCCAATGGTGGACCTATTCTTATTATGGATAGTTTGCCTTGCGTGCTGTGATTATTCTTGGCAGTTCGTTTTGTATTCTGTGTTGATGGTTATTTTATCTGCCCTTGTAAGTCATGTGTGTGTTGCCTTTCGTGATTCCGCCGCCCTTTCTTTGGGTTGGCTGATTGCACCACCAAATAATGAGTGTGTGCGTTATTATATACTTCCCTTGCTGCCTTTTTTTGGGACCTGTGGCTTACTGGATAATGTCCAATATTAAGTTCGTGGAGTAGCTCTGTAAGGATATTCATAAGCTCAAAGGTTCTCACCACTATTTTTTGCATTCGTCCTCATTCAGCATCAAGTTCTGGAGATGGTCTTGTTGATTGCTCCGTTGAAGTTTGCCCGTCTGTGTTCCTCCTGCATTCTTCTGGGGCTTCCTCCTGCATTCTTCTGGGGCTTGTTCAAGTGTTCCTGGTGAGGGGTTGTTTATACTAAGTTTGTCTTTTCTCTTCTCCTCCTGCTGCCCGCTTGATATTATACTGGATTTTATTTTTCTCTGTTCTTGGTTATATCTTTTTTGGTTGGACATTTTATAGTCCTTATATATGGTTATTTCTCTACTTATTTCCAGTTCAACCACCACCTGCAGCTGGTTTTGTTGATAACCTGACTGTGCTTCCACAGCAGTCCACTGATTCTGGTAAGTTGTTGGTCCATTGGTTGTGTTTTGTCTATCGTTGTCCTTATTTTTTTCATGCTTAAATACTATGACGGCTTGAGCCTCGTGTTATATTTAGTGTCTTTACCGTTGTCGCTCATTTAGGTGTGCCGCGGGCTTTTCTTTGCCGCTTGCCTTCTGAGCCATTTGTCTTGGAGAAGATTGCAAACTGTCCACACTGTCGTGCATTCAAATTCCCTGGTGAGACCAAAAATTTTTGTTGCATGGATGGGGATGTTTCCATTTCTTTTAATCGGGTGCCTGGACTGCTAAAAGAAGTTCTTCTTTCATCTTCCGAAGAAGCGTTCTCTTTTAGAGAATACATCCGTGCAATAAATAATGAATTTGCATTCACTTCTCTCGGTGTTAGGTATGATAAAGATTTGGCGACGAATAATAAAGACATTTATACTTTCAAAGTGCAGGGCCAATTGTTCCATTTCATTGATCCTGTTGTCAAATCGAGACATTTACAGCTATATTTTTTCGATTCTGAAACTCAGTGTACGCAGCGGTCTGAATCTTTTCCACGTGTTGATCCGCGTATCATAAAAATGATTGTTGAGCTCCTCCTGGAAAATCCTTATTCGCAGTTTTTCCGCTCCTTGAACGCTATTCCTGATTTGGTTGAGTATAATATTCTATTCCATAGTAATCCCGCAGGAGACCAGAAAACTTTTAATAAACCCTCCGTCTCCCAGGTGGCTGCGCTCTGGATAGAAGGCGAAGACCATGAGGTACTAACAACTCGTCATATTAAAGTCCACAGCCACAGTGGACAGAGTTATCCTGTATCGTACTATTATGGGTGTTATGATCCTTTGCAATACCCCTTGTTGTTCCCGTTTGGAGAAAGTGGCTGGCATCAGGGAATAAAAAAAAAGGACATAAGATTACTGGTAGAAAATGTTCCCTGGGCAGTCATTGTTTATTTCCAGATTTTGACGTTGGCTCCTCTGCGGACGATGTTTTCCTCCATGAAGCAGAATGTTAGTTATTGCTATTATGGGAATATATATTGTTTTTATCTATTTAATAGTTTCTCCTTTTAATGTTTGTCCTTCTGCCTTGCAGTAGCTGCATCAGCATCAACTGAGTGCCCGGTTGTTTTAATAAGGGAATATTACGCTTATATGTTTCAAATCAGACCTAATGATTCACCATTTGTCTTGCATTTTGGCCGCTTGACCCAGCAATTTTTTGTTGATCAATATATTAAAATAGAATCCCAACGCCTTGATTTTCATCGCTCGAAGCAGGCTGATATTCGGAATGAATTTTTGCAGGGTATCCAAGATTGTTTTTGCAAATGGTGAAAAAGATGCTGCGAATTGTGGGCAGAAGACATACCTGCCACCTACTTTTATTGGTGGCCCGCGTGATATGAGGCGTCGGTACATGGATGCAATGGCTCTTGTTCAGCACTTTGGTAAGCCTGATCTTTTCCTGACAATTACGTGTAATCCAAATTGGCCTGAAATAAAGGAATTGTTAATGCCCAATGCACTTGTCCAAAACCGGCCTGACTTAACTGCCCGTGTCTTTCACTCAAAGCTTGTTGAATTTAAACATGACTTAATCCAGAGGGAACTTTTTGGTGCAGTCATTGCATACACGTATGTGGTTGAATTCCAAAAGCGCGGGTTGCCACATGCTCACTTTTTGTTGATACTTGCTCCCAAATCCAAATTCTTCTCTACTGATGAGTATGACTCTATTGTGTGTGCTGAAATTCCTGACAAAATTAAACACCCATATTTGCACACCTTGGTCAAAACTCATATGATGCATGGTCCATGTGGGGATTTGAATCCATCAAATGTTTGTATGGAGCCTGGCCGTGGTTGTTCTTACAACTTCCCAAAAAAATTTTGCCATACTAGGACGAAAGGTGATGATGCCTACCCTGTTTATAGGCGGCGCGATACAGGGGTAACAGTTCGTGTTAGAGGGAAAGATTTAGATAATAGATGGGTTGTTCCATATAACCCTTTTTTGCTTGCTAAGTATAATTGTCACATTAATGTTGAAATTTGTGCGACTGTTCAGTCAGTTAAGTACATTTATAAATACATTTGCAAAGGACATGATAAAATTAACTTCCATGTTGGTACTGATAAATCTCTTGAGAGTTTGGATGAGATCAAACAATACCAAACTGCGAGGTGGGTTTCCCCTCCGGAGGCAGCCTGGCGAATTTTTAGGTTCACTCTTTCTGAGATGAAACCTACAGTTATTCATCTACAGCTCCATTTAGAAAATTTCCAGTGTGTGCACTTCAATGCCCGGGAGAAATTAGCTAATGTCTTGCGTAATCCATTCAATAGGAAGACAATGCTTACTGAATTTTTTTCATGAACAGGACAAATCGTGACGCTCAACGTTTGAAGTTGACGTATTCTGAGTTCCCTGCCCACTTTGTGTGGAGCGCGTCAAAAAAGTTTTGGCAACTGCGGAAGCAGCACCAGGGTACTATAGGGCGCGTGAATCTTGCGCACCCGACTGAAGGAGAACGTTATTATTTGCGGTTGCTTTTGACAAAGGTCCGTTGTCCAACTTCTTTCCAGGATTTACTAAAATACCAGGGTACTGCTGCCCAGACATTCAAAGAAGCTTGTGCTCTCCGGGGTTTGTTTCAGCATGATAATAGTCAGGAATTATGTCTGTCTGAGGCTGCCGCATTTAGCATGCCTTATGAACTCCGCCGTTTGTTTGCAACCTTACTTGCGTACTGTGAGCCTCAGCATCCTCGGGCATTGTGGGAGATGTTTGAGCATGATCTTTCAGAGGACTTTGTTAAACTCCACCTTCCAGCATACATTGTCCGACAAAAGGTCCTGGCGCAGATTGGCTCCTTCTTATTGTCAATGGGGAGGAAGCTTGAGTCATATAATTTAATTGACCAGCAAATCCCAAACAATCCACCTGAGCAGTATACGAAGGAAGTGGATAGTGAAAGGAATATTATTGTGCAACCAAATGATTTGGCAGCTATTCACCTTTTGAATGAAGGGCAACGGGAAGCGTTTGAAAAAATCACTACTGCTGTTTATTCTGGAGAAGGTAGTGCTTTTTTTGTTGATGGCCCAGGTGGCACGGGCAAATCATTCCTTTACAAGGCCTTGCTTGCTGATGTTCGCTCGAGAGGTTTTATTGCTCTTGCTAATGCAAGTTCCGGGATAGCAGCTTCATTGCTCCCTGGATGCCGGACTGCCCATTCTAGGTTTAAAATTCCAGTTGACACTTCTGGAGGGACTCATTGCCGGATTAGTAAGCAGAGTTCGTTGGGGAAATTGATCCAGGAAAGCAAACTCATTTTATGGGATGAAGTTACAATGTCGAAGAAATCTGCAATTGAAGCATTGAATGATCTGCTTCAAGATCTTATGAATTCAGAATCTTTGTTTGGGGGGAAGGTTGTTGTGCTGGGTGGTGATTTTAGACAGACGTTGCCTATTGTTAAGAACGGGAGTGAGGCCGAAATTATTTCTGCTTGTATAGTTCATTCCCCGCTTTGGCCTTCATTTCAAATTTTGCGTTTAATTGAAAACATGCGTGCTCGGTTTGATCCTGCTTTTACTTCCTACTTATTACGAGTTGGCAATGGAATTGAACCAACAGATAGATATAGTAATATTGCAATTCCGCAAGAGTTGTCTCCCATATGAGTCTGACCAGGTTTCCATCCAAAAATTGACTGACTTTGTGTATCCTTCATTTGTCTGTTTGCAGGGGACAAGCTGTGCACGTGAAAATAGAATGTTGTTAAGTACAAAAAATAGTTACGTTGATGAGTTGAATTGTATGTTAATTGATCGTTTCCCCGGAGAATTTACAGAATATTTTAGCAGGGACGAAACAATCAATCCTGCTGATCAAGCTGTTTATGAAGACATGTTAAATTCTTTGTGCCCTGGTAGTCTCCCTCCACATCGGTTGGTTTTGAAAGTTGGCGCACCCATTATCTTGTTAAGGAATTTAGATCCAACTGAAGGCCTTTGTAATGGGACAAGGTTGATGGTAAAAAAACCTTTGCTCTAATGTTATTCATGCAACCATTTGTTTTGGAGAATATAGTGGTAAAGACGTATTTTTGCACAGAATACCTTTGAAAGCACCTTCAGACATCCATTTTCCAGTTCCTTTTAAGCGTGTCCAATTTCCGGTTCGTTTGTGTTTTGCAATGACAATTAACAAGTCCCAGGGTCAGACTCTTGATTGTGTTGGGATTTACTTGAAGGAACCTGTGTTTTCCCACGGACAATTATATGTTGCTTTGTCTCGGGTAAGGTCATCTTCTAACTTAAAAATTCTTATCCGACCAATCTGTGCACAAACTATGGATTGGAACAGGACAAAGAATATAGTGTATAAACAAATACTTCAGGCTTGAAATCCTTTACCTAGCCGCCAGGTTGGTTTAATGTTTTTTCTCTTATATGAATATCCTATCTACCCAGTTACTTTTCTGTTATTAGTGATTGTAAATGTGTACTCTTACTTTTACCTTGTATTGATGAAGTGGCATTTATGTTTTGCCATTTGCTGCTTTATCTAGAGTATTGTTGATTTTCCAATTCATGGTTTTGCAGCCAGTTAGTGGCGTATTGTTTTCGCGCTCAGCAAGCAGTTGACAGGTCTACAACCTCGATGGTATCACAATAGTCTATTGCTGCAGATATATGTTACAGGCAACTGGCTTCTTGTGCATGAAGGCAAGAACTGTGAAGCAACGTAGGCTCTTTACACCCTACTTGTGTACCCATGTTTAGTGATTGCCATTCTTTGACATAATGATTTTGTTGCTTATGTTTCAACCTAATGGTTGCCAGTTTTCCCAAATGCAGTTCACTGCTTGTGGGGCGTAATATGGTATACTGGAAAACAATTTGTGAACCCGGTGCTGCGTTGTCTTATAGTTAGGTTTTTGCTGAGGTATGCATTTCTATTTTTTTTACTCGGGAAAACCCATATATCAAACCTGTATTTTCTATTATAGAGGGCAGTCTTGTAGAGCCGTTAATTTCGCCCGTCCGTGTGTTTGCAGAGCACTGCCACTGTATGTATAGGCCTACAACAATATGTTGTTCTTTGGAATCTCGCATTGGGTGTTTTGGGAACCGAAATTAATGGAATCTTCTTCCTTCAAAGGTGTGTGCGTAATAAGCCAACTCAGGGAATTGTCGGTGAGTGTACTGGACTGCTATTACTGTGCAATAGCCGGCTAACTTTTCCTCTGTAGTTATGTAATTATGACTATTGATTCGGGAGAAAAAAATTCCTTCTACAACTTTTTTGTCCGTCTCCTGTCTTTACTACGACTCTTGAACAATTGGGTCAGGCTTGTCCTTGAGAATTCCATGTGTGGTTCTTGGTAAACTATGAATAATGCAAAGTAAATCAATTGCTGCAGCCTTGAAAAAAACTGAGGAAGTGTATCCCTGGAACTGCCAGGGTGAATCTTTAAGGAGAGGATGTGGTGGCTTTGACAGGGTCGTTGGCGTTCTTTCGTGTTTGTCTATTGGTGTTAGGCTTGTCAGGTCTGACAGGCTACCATTGGTTATCACATAAAGTTTGCATGTATTAATCCGGTTGTTTCGTGTTCTTCAGGTATTGCTATGGTCTGTTCTAACATTAATCACTACGTTCTTTGCTGCTGTGAGTTAATTGGTTTATTTTTTTGCAGCCACTCTATAAGAATTAGCGGATAAATTTTCTCAGGCTCCTGGGCTCATGCTGGTACCCGAATTGATTTATTAAAAAATTTCATCGTCTTGTTTGTATGGCTTATAAAAAGCTGTTCTAGCAATACGAATATTGCAGAAGCTTTGTGCAGGCTTTATGCTTGGTAAAGCCATCTGATGTATTATTGACCTCAATTTGTTGTTTGTAATAATATTTTCTAATTTTCAATGATTTGCTATTTTGGCTTCCTGCATAACAGTTTTGGCCAGTTTTGTATACGTGTTTATTTAGGAATGTGTGCTTTATTTATCGCAGCTTAATTTAACTCATATGTCTTACTTGAAAACAGACTTAAATTCTATTTTCTTTTCATTGCCTCATCAATTTGTCTTCTATAGTTGTGTTTGGAAAGATATTGGCCCTTTTGACTTTTCTATTTTTTCTACAGGTGGTGCGTTGTTGGTGTCCATAAAAGCTATTGTTCCTTGGGATGAACTCATAAACTAAATCATCTGACTGTACTGGAGTTAATAATAGAAAAGGTATCCTGGGAATTATTGGTGTAAATACTGAAGTGTTAGGAGTTTCAAATACAGTGTCACCCTTTTCAATATGAATAAGCTGAAATCTCAAACAGTTGTTGAGTCTTCAAGTGAAAGGATTCTCCACTTGAGTGCTCAGGGTGATTAAATTATCTTTTTCGTTTTATTTAAAAGCATGGTGTTATGTTCGGGGAAATTAAAGAATGTAATTGTTAATAAAGTTCAAACTCTACCTCACCAAACGTTATTTATGCCCCAGTTTGTGGGTGGGTTGCGTTTGGCAGGGGATATTTGATATTCTTGATACTATTTAATGTCACTCTGTTTTAACAAATGGCACTTACATTTGATGTTCTTAATACTATTTTTGCCACCTTTTCTTTGTTACTTTCTTGCAATACTATACGTTCGATCCATTAGAGTTTTTCTAATCGTTTCACCTGTTTCTATTGCAGACTTTCGTTTTAACTCTGCAAACAGTTCTACAAGGCGATTAGTTTATTTTGGAGTGTTACCTTGCAGTGTAACCCCCATTGTAGTATGAATACACTGCAAATTGAACACCCCACTAGAAATCCTCTTAATGTGATTTTATTAATGAGTTGTTGTGTACGAAGAATTGTTTTTTGTTCAGCATTCATAGTTCGTGGGGGTTGGCCTCTTTTCTGATCAGCAGGAAATTATGTTTCCAGGTTTCAATGCATCAGTTTGCACGTGGAGGTATTTTTTCTTATATATATATATATATATACATATTGCTGCTTCCCTGTTCTTCCTTATTTATTTGTTATCATTTAGTTTTATTTTTGTTTACTGCAAAGCAATGTATGCATCAGTACTATTAAAGTTTCCACATCCGGCTAAGCTTATCTAAAATAGTGTATGGTACTGTTGATCTCCTGGTCGATGAAGGTTTTAACTATTTTCATTATTCTTTAACTGGTTTAATTTTTGCAGGCTAAAATAAATGAAGATGCTTTAGGGGGTGCCAGTGCATTGCAGATGCAAATTCAACAACTGCAGGTAGGCATAGCTGTTATGTCATGAGTCTACTGGTGTATTATTGGTAGCTTTAATGCTTTTATTTTTATTTGGTAATGCATCTAGATCCGTGCCCGTAACATTTGCTTCCGTGCCCTTTGCCATTGCCTGTCGAGGGTATGGAATAATGTATGCTATAATTGTCGTGAATTCAAGCTTGTATTGGACCCATGCCTGTTGGACTTTGGATGCTGATGCTTCTTCCCGCCAAACTCGTTCGGTGGCCGTATTGCCGTTCACAGTATTTATTATGTTGTTGTGCTCTATATGTTTGCTACATCTGTTACTGATGAAGGACTTACGCTCCTTGTAAAATAATTTGAATATATATCTTATCGAGCTAATCTCTTTGTTACTATGTATTTGGCTGGCCATGCCTTGTTAATATTCTTTATACTTGGAGAAATTGCATACGTAGCGTATGAATGCAGATATGCCGATCGTTGCCTTTTGGATTTCATTATTCCGTATCATGGAAATTCAAACATATTATACAAACTTGCCTGTGTTTCTTTTCAGTTCAGCATATAATTTCACCCTTACTAGAGATGCAAACAAATCATATTGAATCTAGGATACAAATTTGTTCCCATCGCGTTTCAAATGATTGTTTGTTTTTCCCTTTCTTTTATTTACAACTCAATGAAATTATAGTTCATTGATGAAAATAATTTATACTCATGTTCTATGTTTCATTAAATTAATCATGCAGTCCACTCATAAGCCCTGAGCCCCTGACTTACAAGAATTAGGCAGTTGCTAATTAGTGGAATTTCGTAGCATGGAGAGATGCATCACATATAGCATGCTTTGGATCAAAAGAATTTACAATAATATAATTTCATAAGAGAGAACTATATTCTCTAAATTATTCCACTGGGTTGTGATTTTAAAAGGTACGAAAGGACAGAACATCCATCAGGTAAACTTAGAAGATCTATTGCATGCACTTTGGATAGAAGCTTGTTTTTCTAATTTATGGTCATCCATCAGGTAATATATGTAAATTCTAATCATATTTAATGGAAATTGTTAGACCTTGATCTAAGGAATACTGTCAATCATCATGTTGTGCTACTATATTCGGAAGCTAACAATTGAAAAGAAACAAATACCAGACGTTCCCTTTCAGATGGCTTTCTACGCGTAGTATTCTTATTTTTAGCAAGCTACCTATATAGAGGTTTCTTTTATATTTAAAATACTTAGAATTGTAAATTGATATTATTCTACATGATATATAAAGATCTTCTTATGTTATTTATATTTATGTTAATGGTTAATTTTACTCTTGAATACATATATGTATATATGTATATATATTGATGTTATCATTTGTATTGTAGTATTGTGTAGTGCTTGGTCACTGGTTATTGATCTATACAAATCATATTTACTGATTAAGCTTTTGAAATTTATAAATAAAAAAACTTGCTTTTGTAAGGATGAAATAGTTTACATATGGGAAAAAATCTTTAGTTTTATAAATAGTACATCTTATTATATTTAATGACTTAATTTTATAAATAAATAATACTTATTTCGCAACTTGTAAAAAAAACAACCCCAAATTAAAGTGATGTTTACATTTCAAAATTAAATAAAACATTTATAAATTTATATATTTTTTAAAAGTCTTATATGGAATATCTATATATTTTTTAAAATATTAGTGAACAACTCATTATAAGTTTAATGTCGTGTTTCCATTTCTATTTTTAAATTTATTTAGTTTTTTGTATATTTTTATTTATTAGTTTTCAATTTTTGTAGCATAGGATTATTATGATATGAACAAAGTTTTTCAGTATCTGCACCATATGATTATTATGATGAGGTTCATTATGTTTCAATTTAAAAATCTTCCATTTTATGTCACTATTCATTGAACATGTTTAATGTTATTTTATCTTATAGCTATATGAGTTAAACTATAGTCAAGTGTGATTTTGTTATATTCGTCTTGCCGTGTAGTTTTTAAATATGGAGATTATAATTTTGTTATTTGTACTGAACATGGAATTATTAGGGATTTAAAATGTGCATTAAAGTACAAGATAAAACATTACGAACTAATATTCTGTTCCATTTTTTCCATTATGTAATTTTACAATATCAAATTTCTAATATTTCAATGTTTGAATCACTTGTGTTATTGACTGTTAAAAATAGGTATTTGATTGTGTGAAATGTAAATAGTTTAGATTAAAATAAATACATATAAAGGGCTAAACTCTTCCAGAATAAAAGATTAAAGTAGGTACTACCTCTGTCCCATTTAAGATGTCTTATTCCGTTTCTGCCAACAATCCAACGTATTCTTTCAATGGTTAATATCTCGAAATATATATAACAAAAAATTATTTAAAATATCTTTTATAAAATTATATGATTATACGATTCTAACGAGTTTCAACTTGACTATTTTTTCTTTATGTACTTTGAATAATATTAAGTTAAAGTTATACAATAAATAGTGACACTCCTGTGTCAGAACGAGTACAGATAAAAGGAATTAAATCTTGATTGTAGTGAGTAATTATATAACTGCAGCTTAATACAAGTGAAATGAATTAAATCTTGATAGTAGTGAGTAATTATAACACTGCAGCTCTTTTCTATCAATCACTCTCAGTTTTCAGTTGTCAACTAAATCTTTTGGGTTTATCCTTTCCCCAACAGTAATAAACCTTATATATTCTCATACCATGGAATCTTGTTAGCCTGCTTTTCTACCTTTCCATCTCGAAATTCCCTGGTTAAACCGTTGTAAGTCCGGGCTATCTTCACCTCTCCAAAATCGAAGCGTGCATCCCAGCGTGCTTGTATTCCATGGAAAGACGGACTGTTCCGATCGAGCAGGTTAGCTCAATGTCGTGTGGTTTCTGGGTTCTTGTCCAGGTTGTAGATAAAGGCCTTGTGCTGCAGCCGAGCGGCCAGTCCGACCGGGCTCCATACCAGCGCTTGCTCCTTACAGATGATGCTGTGAGTGTCTTTATTATTCTTCCATGCCTTTTCTCATTGTTTACTATATGCCTATATTGTGTTTACAAAGTGTGTTGCATTCTCCGGGTGATGTCTAGCTGTTGACATAGGCTACGCCAGAATGTGCAGCGTACCAAACAATGCATGCCCCTGACTTTTTTGTTCAACGTTATCATCTTTTTATTTATCATGTTTTAATAAATCTTCGATGCATTGGATTTAATTACTGCTTGCAGGGGAGATGTGTGTATGTAGCAAAGTCAAGGTCTGTCATTATGATGTATTACAAGGAAGCATATGTCCTTTTACCTGAGGGGGCAAAGACGAATATGCAACTTGGGCCTAGACTGATTGGCTTGAGGGTTGTTGTTTTGAACAAAGTGGTATGGCTCGGACGAGACCTCGGCTGTATTGGTTAAGAGATTGTATATCCGCGCCGCTGCCGTGAGGAGAGGATGGTATAATGTCATGAGTTAGAAGATATATTGTTGAGTGCATCACCATGGAATATACCTGAGGAAGCTGCTACTGCTGCAAAAAGCCGTATCCCAGTGCTACAGACAAGCTACTGCTGCTGCTATACACATCGGAGGCTGCAGCAATTTAATAAGTTGTGGTAAATAGGAGTGCGCTCATTGCTTCGATTGGAGGGAGCTCATGAACCGGGTATAACAAGGAGGAGTAATATCTATGTGGAGTCTTGCTGAGTACTACATGTGGGGCTTCGGAGGTGTGGATGAATTTGAGATTGAAAGCATTTATTGGTTTGCTCCTGCTGTGGATACGTGGATGTTTCTGCTTTTGTTAATATCCTGCAAAATGCCAACTGATCGGGTGTTGCTTGAGCTGGGGCTTCTTTGAAACGCCTAATGCCATTGAGTTAAGAGATGGGGATTCTGAAGCACAAGAATGGAAAATTTAATCCTATGTTGTCTTCCTTTTGTCCAAAGAGCTAGTTGTCCAAATTTATTTCTGTTGCCGATTGATTGGTCGTCTGACACTTGACTACCAAATTCTGTTTCCTAGGCATGGGAATCATGTTCAATGTATTATCCTTGGATTTAGCAATAAAATTTTCCCCTCAAAAAAAAATAAATCGGTCCCCTTTCTTTTTCCTTTTTTGTTGCGTTTTCTGCTCCGCCGACCCCGGCAACTACTGTCCTACCTGTTTAATATAATGAATCTGTTAGCACTGATCAGTCTTTCAAATTATACATAAAAACTTATTGGGAAGTACTATTTCAGTTCTCGTTCTGTACTATTTTTCCATAGCTTAGAGTCTTGCAGATTGTTTAAAACTCGCCCTATTTAAGTCCTTTCACCCAATTTACCCATATATTGTAACACGTTTAGATAATAAGTGTTGGCCGTTTATGCTATTGTGCCTGTGATGCCTGCTGATAATCCAGTTTTGTTGTTGGTGACCTCAAGTAATTGGTTGGAAATGTTAACAGCCTTCGCTTATATATACTATCTAATCTTTTGTTGCGCCCTTTATTACATTACAGTTAACATTATACATCCACTGACATTCATGTATTTGTGAATATTTTTAATAGAATCGTCTGTGGATGTTATTTTACCACAGGGTACCCTGGCCCATGCAGTTATGTTTGGCCCCGACATAAGGCTTCACGCCAAGAATTTGCTACCCTTCCGGCGATACTACCTTTCCGGGTTTGGTGTTCAACCAACTAATCCTAAATATCAGTCTGGCCCTTATGGTTTTTCCTGGATAATATGAAATAGAACTATCGTTGAGCCATATAAAGAAAATATCCCCCACCGGATGCGATTTACCGTTGCATACAAAGATTTCCATGAATTCCATTTGGTTGCTGACTCGGACCAGACTATCAGTACGTTTTTCCATTACTTCTTTCATTACTGGACACCTTTATATCATATCTGGCTTATTGCTCCCTCCCTCTCTTCCTGGTTTTGTAGATGTTAATGCAGTCATTGTTGAAGCTTTGCCACCCCGTACCCATACTGGGAATCAGATTGCGCGAGATTTTGTCGCTGTCACTGACATGTATTCTTCACGATTTTGTTTTCCTTTTCATTCTCTGATACATGTTTGGTGCTAACCAGCCTGCTCCTTCTTTTTTCTCTTTATAAAGGAATGCTGCTTTCGTTGTCTCTTTGACTCATGAGTTTAGTCAAAAATATGGGGATCTGCTGGCTTCCCAGGCCAACAGTGCTCCAAACGTTATTTTTATGAATATGAAAGTCACTACATTTAACAGTAAGCAACTTTGGCATATAGATTCACGCTTTTTCCAGCCTTACAACGGTTATTAATTGATTCGTATAACCATTAGTTCAACCCTTTTTTTTTCACAGCTCTTTCGTTGACCACGCGCTTCCATAGTTGTATCCTTATCAATCCCCCGATCATTGAGGGCATTGTAATGAAAGAATGGTAGTTTCGCCTTCAATCTTCACTCCATTGCCTGACCTTTTATATCCTATTATGTTATCCATCTTTTGATACATTATTCTTCCTAGGTATGCAAGACACTCAGAAGAGGTGAAAAAAATGGTTGCCTCTTTCGAATACAAGAATGAAAAGATCCTGCTTCCCCCGCCTGGGAATGAATTTGTGTTGTCTGTCTCGGCTGCTCTTGACAGACTTCCGCAGGTAATTTTTTTATTATCTCTTCACAGAGTATGATCAACCATGAGAGTTTCAAGTTGTTTCCTCCATCAAAGAATTACAGTTGCCCCGGTTAGCAAACCAAACTAGATCAAAAAGTAATCAGACTATTTCATGTTTCTGATCTGAGAATTGTACTTGTGTATGTCCCAACTAAAGAACAAATTTTTATTGAAATATTTCATATAAATATTTGAAACTTTGATCGTCATTTAGTAGCTCAATTTTTTTCTTACAGCATATGAAACATATGTTTGGCCACCATAAATACTTCATTGAAATATTTAAAGACATAATGGACACACACTTATATTGCATAAAGACATTATATTTAAACAAGATCCCTGGTAAACATGTTATGTCACTGATAAAACATTATGACTATTCCATTTTCGTCATTCAACAATGTTATGTACTCCAATTATCAACAGATAAAGTGTGTGTATATGTGTCTTTATATGTCGTTCGTTTGGTAATTTCTTTCAGCATGCTGTTTGGGTGCGCGGCACAGTCCAGCTCAATGCTGATACCCAACAGTTCTGGTACATTGCCTGTTCCAATTGCCACAAATCCTTGGATGTAGATATTAGCTGGGTTGTCCGCTGCCCGGGTTGTCAAGAAAAAGCTGGTGTCCAACCGAGGTTATTCCTTAATTCGATTCCATAATCTGACTGTTTTTATTATTCATCTCGTCCAACAACCTTGGTTTTTGCTGGTGTCCAGGGCACGAGTGAATCTCACCCTTTCGGATACAACTGCATCAATGGTTATAACGCTTTTAGGCTCATTCGCAGAAACTGTTATTAATCAGAAGGCTGAACATCTTATGACGGCCTCTGAAAATGTATTGTGTGCTACTGTACTTCTATTTGTTGCATTCAGTACTTCTAAATATGTTATCATTACATCCAGCTCTTAACTTTTCTACCCTTGTTGGCTGAACTAACCGGTGTTTAAATTATTAACATTGATACAGAATCTAGATGTGTCGGGGGACATAGCAGCCGAGGTTGAAAACAGGGAACTCCTTTGTTATATACGCTTTTACTCTTTCTCCCAAGGAACTCAGAATCAATCAAAATACACAGCAGTCGTAGCATACACAGAGCAAGATTTGAATGACTACTATGTTTCGGTCATGGGCAGTCCACCTGGCCGTTGGGGTTCTTCGTCTTCCAGCTTCTCCCCCTTGGTGAATGCTGATGGTGGGAAAGATAAGCAGTTTTTTACACCATCTACCAAAAAAGCCCTGGATGAAATTCTGCCCCCTACCACGTCTAAAGCTCCTGAATCCAGTCCCGTACAGAAGATGTTGCACTTCACTGACGTTCCTCCATCCCAAGATGTGCCAGCACACATCCTATCTGCAACCCACCCGAAGGATTCTGACCAGCCTTCCCAACAAACGGGCTCATCAGTGGGTTCGCCCCAACTTTCTCCTCAGCCATCTGACCTAACCACACAACCTGATCCTCTCACAACACACACTGACTTGCCTGACCCAACTTCTCACCCATCCTCCCCACCTTTATCTGCAGTACTCAGCCCATCAAAGCGGAAGGCACCAAGTGCATCAGCCTCATCAGACAAACCTGTCGGCACTCGCTCACAAATGAAGAAACCGTCCCATGGGAAACCTAAAGCTGCTTAGGTGTTCGTTCCGTTTGCTGTTTATATAATTGGATGTGTCTCACTATGCTCTTTTGATGGTACTCCTCCTGGTTTGTACCCTTATGAAGCTACTGAACTTCCTACTATATAACTGTCTACTATCTTATGACTCCTTTTGCCTGCTTCTATCCTGGGTATTTTGTCCTGTGGATTACTTGGAATCCATTTTGTATAACCTTTTGCACTGGATTTATTGTAATCCGCCCTTTGTTTATAAATAAGTAGTATGTTTCCTCTGCTTTCGTTCCTTAATTATATATGGAATTTACTGAATCGGGAATAATATGTACCTATGTTTGTCTTACACTGCTCAACAATCAAGGTTTACTTTTTTTAATCATTTCCTTAATTCAATCTCCGAAAAAAGAATAATATGTATCCGTTTATCATTTCCTTAATTCAATCTCCGAAAAAAAGATGACTTCATGTGTTTATTTGCTTAGACCACTTATAATTACAAAATAATGCTTATAAATTCTGACATCAGAACACAGATACTTATATAAATTAGTTTACTGTTCCCAATTGTTATAATATTGACTTAGATCATAGCGTATGTTTTCTTTAAAAATTTTAGAAAGCATAGAATTTGCATATATAAACACTTAATTTGTCGAAACAGCATGCTTCACCCTCGAATGCAGGGCAATTTCTTTTGGCATATTGACTAAATTTGGCTTTCTCAGCCTTATGTCCATCTGTGTTAGCATAATAAGTTTGTTCACACCCACATATCAATAACAAATTGCAGCCATCATACATACCATATATTGTCTCTCAAAACCACCAAACACCACAGAGTTAATACAATCAATGTTTAAGAAAACATAACATTAAAAAACATAAAGCAACACCCAACACACTATTTTAATACTTATACCTACACCATATGATTAATTACGTCTACTTCAATGACCACCTCATTATTTCTTTTACCATATGAAGTCGTCACTACTGTAAACTTGCATACATCCCCAATAACTATATTATTTTGTTCCAGGAAATGACCAATGCCTCTTGTCATTTTTAACGTTGGCTCACTGCCTTGACCAATTTCGCAGCAGTGAATCAACTGCACTTTAGTTAGCTGTCCAGTAGCTCCGCGGCGTAGCCAAATGTTTTTTCGCAAATGTAAACCTAAATGTTCCCATACATACTTTGGAATTTCCTAGAGTAAGATAAAAAACTTAAAAATTAATAATTCCTACAAACATAATTATCAAATCCCAATATGATGCTTATATTATACAATACCAGATTTCGTTCAAATCTCTCCGGCTTCAGCCAAATATAGAAGAACCCATCAACGCTGCCTGCAATGCACTGCATCTCAACTACAGGACTAGGAAAACCTTTAAAGAACTTACACTCTTCAGACAAAATAGTTTCCTTCATCCTTACCTTCGACTTGTATATCTAAATAATTTTTTGGCCCGCCATCTGATTGAAATACTTTTACTTCGAACTCCAAATCTCCAATACACTTGAAAAGCAATTTATCTCCAATGTCCAAATTATGAGCTGCACAAAAAGTCTCCCATGATTTACAATCAACGATACACAGATCTCCTCGCAACAAACGAACTGGAACATCCTTTACTCCCATTAATGTCTTTAATTTAATTGTTTTGGGTGTTACTTGGAAATCCATAAGACTAACTGCACTCTTCGGAAAAACCTAAACATATCATGAAAGAAAATTAGTATCACACAAAAGCAGTACAAAGTCTATAAAATAAACTTCCCAAAAATTATGTAGCCTGCAACCCTTACTAATAGCGTTTCAAAATCATCAGGCAAGTGCACTATGAACTCCATCACTAACTTTGGATGCTCTGCACGAAATATGGATTGTTTGCCTATACCTTGGTGCAATTTTGTTATTTGCCCCTATATATATAATTAAAATGATTACAAAGGCGGACAAATCAAAAAAAGTGCGTCTGGTAATGTAAACAAGGTTGGAATAGACTATCACTTATCTTCCTCCCGTGACTATAGATGTAAATCACAATAAGTGTTTTGTACAATAAAGTAAAAAAATAAACTGTCAAACCCAGTGTTCAAGAAAATAGGATATTTGTCTCCTTTCCATTTGTGAATTAAAATTTTTAATCAAATCCTATTAATGTCATTATATCTTTTATATTTTAAAATAAAAATAAATAAAAAATATACTATGTTTTGTAATTTTTCATTCGCTACAAATAGAAATCACTTTTGTTATATTTTTGTTAAATACATAATATACCAATGTTAATATATGTAACTCATTTTAATATATAAATATTTGACAAGGCATATCAAATCATAGCCTAATAGCTCATCCAAAATATATATACCAAATTGTAATTTTAAGTGTGGTTTACATATCAGATCATAGCCTAATAGGCCCAATAAGACATATCAGATCTATTCACTGTAGAATCAAATCTCAGTGAATGTGTTCATATGCTACAAAACAAATCAAAATCATTTTCTCTTCCCATCCACGCCCGACAACACCTTTCACAGTCGCTGCATCTCTGTACTGCCGCCCTCTCCCATCATTTTTTACAATCCGAATCTACCCTGTCTACTAATGTCCAAGATGTGTCTTCCAATGTAACTTTGCCTTTTCCCCTGGGAGGTCCTTTATTTTATTGCACCCAATCTTGTGCTAACAGCTTTTACAGATCCTCCAGCCCTGTCATGCCCTCTGAATTCCATTATCTCTACAACCCTTTGCTCCTACTGTCGCCCGTGACACTCCCCCTTCCTCCCCCCCCTCCCCCCTCCTTGCCTCTCTCGTAGCCGTCCAATCTATTGCCCCCTCCCGCAGCCCATTGCCGTGTTGACAGCGTTGGGGTGTAGGAGTACTACTCTCCTGTTCAGCCCGCGCACCTGTTCCCTTCTGCCCTGCATCTTCCAGCCGCCCGAACGGATTCCGGCTTTCTCCTCTTCTTGCTGCTCAGGTATGCCTTAATCCTTTGCTCGTGCATTCACCGTCTTTGGTATTACCATATAACGCCAGTGTGGACCATTTATTTTGCCATGTGTTCATTCCTTGTGAAGCTGCTTATCCTTGCTACGTATAATTCCCCTACAAACAAATTTAAGGGTTTTTTACTTCGTTCTTCCACCAAAGGGACATCCTTAAGGAAACAAATTAGCTTACCATTACACTTCCCCCCATGTGCTTTCCATGTGCTCGACAAAATGCCTGTACCATTGTTTTTCGCGTTTGTTCTTTATTGCTTACTAACTATCCCAATTACCCAGCTCTTCGTGCCGTCCGTTTTGATCTCGCGCTCTACTAAATACAACGTATATCATTAATATTTAATTTCACTAGCACGTTTGTTTATATATAGATTGCCACAGGAATTTTCTGTGTGGCAGGGCTTCGTACCGCTAGCCACCCGTCCCCCTTTCTTTGATCCCCATCACAACAAAATTCATACTTTTGATATATAACAGCCATGTACAATTTCCGTCGGCCGTTTTCATGCATCTACTGGAAAAAGTATTCTTGTTTAATCCCGCCTCTTATTTGGCTACAATTTACCAAGCTCCTTTAGTTTTATCCAGGCACAAACAATTAAACCTTCCCTCCAGCTCCACATGTATAACTGGCTGTGCCATCCAGTAAACAGCTGTTTACCAACCACTCTTTGGTGCACATTTGAGCATGTTCCCCCATTGCTGTATACAAATAAACTTTCTCATCCCTTTTTTGTTATCTTTTGCACTCATTTTCCTATGCAATTGTGTCAGTCCCTATGCCATTGAAAATATCCAACTGCTTCCCGTGGTTCTTACTCGCTACCCCAATGTTCATGCAGGAAATTCAAAATTGGTAAATGATGTCCCGCGCCAAACGCTAGCAGGTGAAATATTCTCATGTTGTTCTCTGCTTATGATTCAGGTTGTTTTAGTAGTTCACTTAGTCAGCTCTTCTTCGACTAAACAATTTTTAGATCCGCCGCCCTCCTAGGTGTAGAGCAACTTCTATGCACAATCTATTCCACATCTTTTTTTTTTTAAACGTAGTCTCAGAAGAAGTCCTTCTTCCTTGTATTCTTGCTTTAAATTACAACTAGCACACAGATAAGGATGACTATTGTTGGGACTACAATTCAAATAACAGATGTAGAACGAAGTGTGCATAAAAGTTGCTCTACACCTACGAGGGTACAGGATATAAGACTTGTTTGTTTGAAGAGAACTTTACTATATCAGCTACTCGCACAATATGAATCGTTCGAGGAGCATAGCACTGGGTCCTTCGCCCGATGCAGAGTACTTCCTCATCGCTGTTTTTAGGTATGTTCTAAAACATGTTTACAAGTTTAGAAATGTCAATGAGCTCAATACTTTGTATTTTCCTTGACTGGCCATGCAGTTTCGTACTATACAATTTCATCCAAATAGATTCGTTTGTAGCTTAGTATTGTCCAGTGCAGAAAGAATATGTATAAATACTTACAATTTATATGCAAATGAACCAAATATCTATAATATGACTATGTTTATGAATTAATAAACTTAACTCATAACAATGTTTTCAATCCTCAGGGCGTAGGTCTGCATGGCAACAACTTTCGGGTTCCAAGGGAAACTCAGGCCCTTCACTGTATCAAAAGCTTGAAATGAAATTCTTTTATGCCGATCCTTGTTCAGGCTTTGCTCTTCAAGAACATTCCACTGGTTTGGATAAGTAGTAATCTCATATAGCATTTCTATTTACAAACTCTGTAGCTAATAAATATGGTTTCCAAATCCAACCATCTTGACAAAGTCATGTCTCGTTTTCCTTTCCTTTTTCTTTTACAGAAAATTCTCATGCTAATAATGTGTTTCTGATTCAGGAGATCATCAAATTGTTATCATTCTGATTGTGTCGGAAGGGTCGTTCGTTTTCCTAAATTTCAGCCTACTGGGCGTGTGATAGGTCATGATCCACTGATTTCCCATAGGCCCAGTATGCTGCTATTTGGGATAACGAATGATCCTTTCCGACACAATCTGAATCATAACATTTACTAACACTTCCTTGTCACCAAACACATCATTCGGTTATTCGCATGTCAGTTTTCCTAATTATTGAAAAAAGAAAAGGAAAGAGAAACATCACTTGTTGAAGTTGACACGGAAAATAAACTTTCCAAAATGCAGTCCAGTGTTAGCCATTATTGAACGATATTCCCAGTCTACACAGTCCATTCTACTGAGTTGAATTCTGATAACGCCCTTTTGTTTATAAGGCCGAATTTTGTACACAATTTTTTGCCCGCACCCTTTTTGTATTCTACTGTCTTTGTTCAATCCCCTTGATTCCAAATCAGATGAATCTGTATCCGTCCATTATTTCCTTAATTCATCATGGGCAAAATGATGCTCTCATGTGTTTTTTTCTTTGCTTACTTATACTTGCACGATGATCCTCATTAATTCTCACATCAGGCCATGGCTATTTATATAAGTTAGTTTATTGTTGCCAGTTTTCATAATATTGACTTGGATTATAGCTTATAGTTTCTTTGGAAATTTTTAAAGGATGGAATTTGCATGTAAAAAACTTAATTTGTCCAATCGTTCATACCTTGCAGTATCATGCTAATCTAAATACGCCCTGAAATGCACAATGACTTCTTTTAACATAACAAGTAAGTATTATATTCCTTATGTGGAACTTTGGCATTGCCTACGTATGTACCATCACCACGTATTCACAATCACATAGTATCAATTAACAATATTTAATGATGTGGATTTTTGTAAAGATTCGGAACTCCCCTTCACTTGTGGATTCAGCCCAACTTTTGTTTTTGATGAAGGTAATTTTTTTATTATTTCAAATCATTTACACTATACTCATACTTAAAAAAAATATTCTCTATATATTTTTGCAATATATTAAACTTATTTATCTTTTCAGTCATATCCTTCATTTATTTTTAATTATACATTATCTCCACATAAATTGAATACGAATTTATCTGCATATTTGTTAACTTAATTTTCCGTGCGCGTAGTTATTTAGTAGTTTAATATTATACATTTTTTAAGTATTTGACATGTGTTATGTTTAGTTATATTTTTATATGTTGTAGTTTTTTTAAAGTTTGCTAAGATTCAACTGAAATTTAAAATATTTAGTTATCTTTATGTCTAAAATTTATTTTATCAAAAAATCTTAAAATTCCTAATCTAATTAAAAATCAAATTAGTTTAATAAAAAAATTATATGAATTATAAAATTATCAAGCATAATACAAAATTAGATCAATTCAACTTACAACAAAAATTATCAAGCATAATACAAAATTATATCAATTTTCCGTGTGTGTCGTTATTATATTCCGTATGTTGATATAGGATTATACTTATAGATATAAATTTAACCTAAATTAAATTTAATCTAAATCAAACTTATTATAATTTAACCTAAATTAAACTTATGTAGTATTAAAATATTTATACAAACAAATAATTTATATTATATAGTTTTGATCAATTTATATATTTTATGTGTCGTAAATTCTGTTTACATCTTTTAAAATATATATGGAAACTTTCTCAAGATTTTAGTATATTAATAGTTAAATTTATTTCCAAAATATAGATATTAATGGCAAGCAAGGTAAATCGAAATTAGTCAGCGATTAATCAGCGATGCCGTGGATTAATTGTAGCCATTAATTATAAAATGAATGTATCATTACTAATAAAACTATAATCATTATAAATGATCATTTATATTTAATAAGAACAGTACAGTTAGCACAAGCCAAAAAGTGTTAATAATTTATTATATAGATTCTTTCTTTTTACACTATTAACGGTTTAATTTTAATTCAAATTTTTATCACCGTTATATAAGGAATTGATAGGGTTACATAATTTAAATTACTAATTGGTAAAAATATACATTGTCATTGATGGTGAATTGATATGTAATAATTACAGTAAGGCAGCCAAATGGAATCATTGGATATTAAGCATTAACCCTTTCAGATATTACACATGAAAATTTTATTATGCCTATCAACAAACATATCAATGTTGCAATTTGCTGCGAATAGATAGACTGATTGGTTCCTGTCAATTTTGCATTGCACTCCCAGTATGTTCTATCTCTTCTTCCAGCATGCCCATCAATTCTGGGTTTCTCTTATTTCAAAGTCCTACCCGTGCTCCTCTACAGAACACGCGATTAGACACTACATTACTGCCTAGACAGCTTTATCCATTCAGCAGTTCTCCCCCTTCCCCCCACTCCCTACCCATCTGTTATCAACAGTAAATAGGAATCAACATACCATAAAATCGAATGGATAAGTCTGTACTGCACCCCCCTCCAAATTATCGATCACCACTTCCTCCTTCGATTACATCCGTTCAGCTCCGTCCGGCTGCCGATTCCCGTCTTGGAATCTCACTGCAACTGCGTCCGCCTCGGCGTTCCTCGGCCGTTCTCGGCATTTCACCGCCACTGTTCCGGCTCCCTTCAATCGACCATCTACTTACTTGTAATTCCATTTTCAATTATTGCTGAACTCTTGCATCCTACTCTCTGTTTGAATATTTTTCTCAAATCAATTGACATCTGCAAGATTCCCAGTTTCGCCCATTCCTTCAACTTGGTTGCTGAACCCTTTGGTGAATCGGTAACTGCTGATCTATTCATAACAGGTGTATTCAATTTCTGAATACTGTTTTCTTCATTTTTTAAAATTCTGTCCTTACTTACCAATCTAACCGTTTATTTTGATTTATCGTGCTTTATAAATTTGGGCATTTACTGCTTCCTCTAGTTACTTAGATCTGTGCTTCTTTTCATACTTGTATGGGGAATTCATATCATTCACTTGTCTGACCATTATCATGAACCACATTTAACATTCCTCAGTACGTATGGGAACGTAACGTTTTCAGGATCCCTTTATTATTGTAAAACCTGTGCTCCTACAATTTTTGCGCCTTTCTTGGTGTAATCGTTCATTAACCATAAATTTACTCTCTTCTTTGCCCTTATATTTAACATATTGCTGAGGATCAGCCAATTCAGCCAAAATAGTCTTTACTGCCAGTACGTAGATTGGAGCAGGGAAAAGAACCCCACCTTTTGTGTCGTCATTTTAACAACATAACTGTACTGATTAGCACACCATGTATCAAATAAATTGTATCATCCATTACCATTCCACAGATTCAAGCAGTCCCGCCAATTACGTCCTGCGGTGGAACTTAAGAGCTTTATAAATTTCTACTTCTATTTCCTTAATTGTTTTGTGCTTTCGAATTGCTGTCACTGTAGTATATTTGTAATATGTACTCAGAATACTATTTCAACAGCCTAATTACGAAAGCTCAGCCTCCTCACAATTGGTACAGTATAGTTCCTGTGTCAAATTGGACATTAAAAAGATTAGATTATGAAATTCTCATTCCATTGCTCACTACAAACAGTTTCATTCATTCACTTGCAGCCAGAAAACATTAAGTCATATCCACCCTGCTTCTTTTGAATAAATATTACATTATGCACACTTATATATTGTTCCATGCCTTGCATCTTAGGTACGCCAAATACCAATTTCATGGACTCAGACAGTGACTCGGCTAACATCATTGCCCTTACGTCCGATGATTCTGATGACGATGATGCCCCTACTTCGTTTGATGTTCAAATCAATAAAACTCACAGAAAAACTTTTGTAAGCCCATTGTCAAATTAATGTACAATTAATACAGTCATCTTTAATACGTATATATAAGTAACATGGTTCACTATCGGCAGACTATTCCTGTTAGGTTCTGGCAAAACCATAGACTGGATTCAAAGCCCCGGGTATACATGAGATTTGGTAAGGCTCCCTCAGCATCTGCCATAAATGTCGAATGTTTTTCTGACCACCGCTGGGCCTGTGGCGACTCTCTGAAACTAACAACCGGCTGGCCTGATTTCTTCAATCATTACAATATGTTAGTGAAAGAAGGTTGGACATTCACTATTGTCTCTAACATGTACGGGCCTGAACGTAATGACTTCCTTCTCCAGGCTGATCTGTTGCACTCAAACCGTCTGGCCTAGCTCAGGGCCTTCCTTAACCCCTGTTGCCTCTTATCTTTTGCCCTTTTCCCTTTTTCCGTTGTTAGCCCTCTGTCCTTCTTGCTGGCTGTTATAATTTCGCTCGTACTTACACTTGTTTTTGTATTATGTAATGTCATTGCACACTTTATGTTCACCTTTGTATTATGTTCTGTCAATGAAATGCACCTTCAAGGCGATATGTGAATTGGCATACATTATATAATGTTTATTATATCTCTGTTTACAATTTGATATACGTATAATGAATAAGCTGTGCAATGACCAGTTATAGCAGCTCAACTTATCCTTACACACTATATAGTCACAATTTGTACTTAAATTGAGCTTTAGCATTGCCTACATATATACCATCATCGCGTATTTACAATCACACAATGTCAATTAAAAATATTTAATGCCGAGGATACGGTAAACATTCGGTGCTTCCTTTATATTGTGGATTTAGCCCAACTTGTGTTTTTGATAAAAGGTGATTTTTTTAGTGAGATGCTCATTAAGTTTGGAGGATACTTTTAATGGCCCAGTTACTGCTAATCTTTACGAAACTATATATGTATAACCATATATTTATAGTCTATGAGTAGCGACAGGAAATTACATTATTACATCGTGGTCATGACAATGGTAAAAACTAAGATATCTATATTTTAATTACGTAAAATTGAAAATATTATTAATTTTCTCAATCAACTTCATAAATAATACTTCATCTGTCCTATTTAAAATCTCTTGTTTCATTTCTGCACACAATCCAATGCACTTTTTCAATCGTTAATATCTCAAAATATATACAACAAAAAATTATGTAAAATATATATTATAAAACTACATGATTATACGATTCTAACAAAATCCAACTCAATTATTTTTTCTCAAAAATATACTTAGAATAATATTAGTCAAAGTTAAACAATGAACAGTGCCAAAAAGTCAAACCAGACATCTTGCCTTGGACGGAGGGATTATTACTTATAATCATTTTTTTGTACTGTGTAAATTGACTCTATTCCTTCTTGTCTAAAAGTCAACTAGGACATCTAAGGTTACACAGAGGAAGTACAAAAAAATTATATTCTAAAACTATCTCATAAACCAATTTAACAAAATTCCATTACTTTCGAAGGTCCTATATCCACCTTTATACAATCCACTCGTATATATGGACATTTTTCCCCTCACTACTTTGCGATACACACCATTTTTGGCTATTGAAGCCTTGCGGTTGCCTTAACTTTTGTTTGGATGGTAATTTTCGTTGGTAAAATTAAAAAACTAAAATCTATATATGTACACAGACAATTGCTTTTATACATTGTCTTTTGTTAGTACTTCCATTGACACACTTTCTTTGTTATAAATCATTTTTTCCCACTATTGTCTGTTTAAGTTTGCTTTACTTTTTTATTTTACTTATTATGCAAAAAAATACATAGCCACGTTAAATGTTATTAGATTATTTTTTATTTTTTCCATTTTACAAAATTTAAGTTATCAATGCTTAAAAATGTGTATAACAATTTCAGTGTCACGGAGAAAGTATTAAATACTCTCTCCGTTTCCCTAAATTAAAACAAATGAACAGTATTTACAATTCATTGGGTAATTTTGATTCAACTTTTTAACCTATTTACATAAGATAAAATATAGGTGAGCGAAATTTTGTTAGATTTGTCTATTTGTGTAGTTTTGGAAAATATCAAATTTTATAATTTTTATTTTTACAGGATTTAAGATATTAAATGTTAAAATTATGCATTGAATTGCGTGATAATCCAAAATTTTCTAATTATTCAAAAACGGAGTGAGTATTAAGAATTAACACTTTCAGATATGACACACGAAAAATTCCTACTGCATAATGATAAAATACCAGTGTTTGAAACTAACAGGAAACATCAAAATGACGTACAAATATGTTCTAATAGTTTGTCGTTTAATGAACAGTGCTTCGCTAAAGTTTAAGATATTTTACTTATTTAAATATAATATACTTTAGTATGGTAATTAAAATTTATTAAAATACAATCAACATTAAAGTTATTTGTTAAAATTGTAAAAATTGAATAAATAGAAAGGAATGAAAATCGAATATGCGTGAATAAAGAAAAATATTGAGTTTATTGTTGGAGATGAAAAGTAGAAAACTGTGGACTGGACTGGAAAATAGAATAGAATTAACTGGGAAATAAAGTTTATTGTTTGAGATTACTTTTTTTTTTTTTTCTTCTTTCAAAAAACTTGTGATGTGTGGTCTTCTTTTAAATTCCCACCCGTAATGTTTCTGCAAGATGACCGATTAGACACTTCCCTGCCGATTGACAGCCCTCATATCTCAGTAGGCCTTCCCCCTATCTCCTGCACACAGTCACTAATAATGCACAGGTCATTCACATTTGTTCCCAGACAGTTTAATGATAATCCAACACCCCAACAATAATCCATGCGTTACTTCCCTAGATCCCCTTTCCTGTTGCTCCTGTCCGTGACCTTTATTCTTCCCAACAATTCATTTGGCCAATGGCCACATCCAGCCATGAAGGAAACGACACACCCCGTGGATTTTCCTTCGGTTGTCCCTCCATTCCCTGTTCATTTATTCCCAAATTGTGCCCCCCCCATCCCCCCTCGCTGGCTATTGCTCCCCCCCCCCCCGTCACCAGGCCTTGCTGTCTCCTGCGCTCGGGCCGGCCTCCTCTAACATTTGTGTTGTGTCTCCAATTAGGTAAGTCTTTTGTTTTTTTGTATGTGTTCCTGTGCCTCGCCTTTCCATCTGTGCTCCAAGGGTCGTTATTTTTTTAATCTGCTAATGGTTGTTTGCTTGGTGAGTACAAGCTTGGTTATATTCCATTGTTTGTTTTGACCGAATTAACGTGCATTTTTCTACTGTGCCTTGTTGTGGATCACATTCCTTCGAATTGTCAGAGGAGAGGTTTTTCTATATTTAGGATCGGACTTAAAAATAGTCTATCCGCTTGTGCCTTCTATGTGCTTACCAAAATGCCTGGTCCTTGCTACATTTAGCCAATTGCAAAACACAAACATTCCCGTATTCTTCCTTGTCTGTGTTAATCTATCCTCTCTACATAATATGCCGTAACACACAAAGAACAACATCCCCTTGCATAGAAGGGAATCACAGCCCCCAAAAAAAAAAAAAAACTTGTGCGCTCATATTGCTACTGAAAACCATCACTTAACACTGAGTTTATAATCTATTTTCCTATTATACAAGTACAACGAATTTGCCAGGTAATTTCCCAGACATTGTATGTTCCTACCCCCATGTAATGATGATATACCCACTGTATTCTTGGACAATTCCATTGCTCCCAAATTTTCTTATAACCACTGTGTTCTTATTCGACAGGCCCATACTTCCTCATGTATTATTGTTGGTAGGCTCCCTAAGCTTATTATCCTATTCCAATTTCAGGAACAGATACCTCACTATTAATTTCAATTCTAGAATTGAATATAATTTATGCAACAAAATGAAATGAATATTACGTAGTCTTTACACCTTATAGCGAGATACGTTTGAATAATTAAATGTATAAATTAAAATATGATTTTATCAACATTTGTAAATTATACTGTTTACAAATTAATTTCAAATATTATAGAATAATAGGATTTTATTATTAATTTAAACACTTATGTAATTATATTGATAAATAATAGATATAAACTAAATATAGACGCCATGGTCCATTGTTCCATCAAAGGTATGTGAACAACTATTACAATTTTCACTTGTCATACACATCCCTAATTATCTGCTATGTCTACTGTAGCCTATGATTCCGGCTTTAACATAGCTCTCAGATAATCTGCTTTCACCTTACAAACCTTGCAATCTGCAACTGTGGCAATCCTGTCTGCTCGGAAGAAGTTCCACCCAGGTGGTTTAGCACCGCCATGCTTTCATTTCCCTGCATTATGTACAACAGTTCTGTTAGTCTAAACTGAATTGGTCAAACCATCAAGTGTCGTTCTCTTCAAACGAATCAGCTTGTTTTAGTAATTCACGGAGTAAGCTTCTCTTCGAGTAGACAATTTTTATATTTTCTATACACCTGATGTATGGCACCTTTTATGCAAAATCAGGTTTACACCCTTGTGCAATGCATTTTTTACGACTACATTATTAACTTCTAATTGTTCTTGCTGTTTTAGATCAGCACCACCAGCCTATATCTCTAAATTGGTAAACCAAAGATAACAACCTTTGTGATTTATGAATTCATCACTGCATATACCAAGACACAACACATCACTGCAGTAATTGTTTTGATTACTTGACTCAGTCAATGAATTCCTCCTTCAAAGAAAAAAAAAAAGTCCATTCATCATTATATAGAAATGACAAATTAGCGCCATCACATATGGCGTATATTGCCTTTCAGAACCATCAAATAACATAGAGTTAATACAAGAAATGTTTAAGAAAACATAGCGTCAAACAACATAAAGTACCACCTAACATTTTGTCTTAGTACTTAAACCTAGACTAAATGATTAATTACATCCACTTCAATAACCACCTCATTACTTCTCCCACCATATGAAGTTGAAACTACTGTAAACTTGCACATATCTCCAGCAACTATATTATTTTGGTCGAGAAATGACCCATACCTCTTGTCATTTTGAGTGTTGGGTCATTGCTTCGCCCTATCTCACAACAATAAATTAATTGAACTTTGGTCAATTGGCCATTTGGTCCGCGGCGTAGCCAGACACTTTTGCGCAAATGTAATCCTAAATGTTCCCATACGTACTTTGGAATTTCCTGCAAAACATAAAAACTTAAAAATTAATAAGTCTGCCAAACATTCTTTCCAGGCCTTACTCTTTTCCTTGTGTTGTGCAATACCATATTCCCTTCAAATCTCTCCGGCTTTAGCCAAATATAAAAAAATCTATCGACACTGCCTGCAATGGAAAATATTTCATGTGTCGTTAATCCGAGAACCTACAAACAACCTACATCTTACGAAAGAAACAATTTATTACATCCTTACCTTGCACCTGCATTTCTGAATAATTTTTTGGGCCACCGTCTGCTTGGAATACTTTCACTTCAAATTCCATATCACCAATGCACTTGAAAAATAATTTATCCCCAATGTCTAAATTATGCGTTTCACAGAATATTTCCCATGCTTTGCAATCAAAAATACACAGGTCTCCTCGTGACAAACGAACCGGAATATCCTTCTCTCCCATGAGTGTCTTTAATTTTATTTTCATCGGTGTTACTGATAAATCCATCAAATCCATTGCACTCCTTGGAAAAACCTGAAAACATAGCCAAAAAAACACCAATATCAAGCAAATGTTTTGTAAACTCTATAAGATGCACTTCACAAAAAATATATCAACTCTGGTCTTTACTAATAATGTTTCAAAATCATCACGGAGGTGCACTATAAACTCCATTGACAACCTCAATTGCTCTACACAAACTATGCTTTCTTTCCTTATATATTGTTGGCCATGCCAAATAAATAAATAA
Source organism: Hygrophila difformis (assembly GCA_030278955.1). Classification (NCBI taxonomy): domain Eukaryota; kingdom Viridiplantae; phylum Streptophyta; class Magnoliopsida; order Lamiales; family Acanthaceae; genus Hygrophila; species Hygrophila difformis. The sequence continues at coordinate 30,548,254 of JAOANR010000015.1, read as the reverse complement.
AGCCATTGTACTTCCATCCAAACAACAGATCTACACCTTTATTACAGCCCAATATATGACAAGACTTCCTCATGCCCGTGACCTGCTGCATTTTGTCTCTTCTCCTTGGATTTTGCCCCTTGCCTGTGTACTCCACTGGACATGTTAATATTTCCCCCTATTTTCACTTCATTTTTTGCTTCTCCAAGCATTACTTTAAAATTCTAGGAAATTAATATATAATTATGAAATAAAGAAATCAAGTTAGAGAAACCAATACCCACCAAATCTTACCACTGTGTCCATTATTATTGTATGCATGTTTTTTTGATTGTTTGGCTTTGTCGTTTTTTGTTCCACAGATGTACTTAGATAATACTTACAACATATTTGTCAAAATGTGTTATAGAATTCCAATTTCCATAAACAAGCAATTTTTTTTCCTGTATTGTAATAAAATATTGTCAAAAATATAATACTGAAACCTGTGTGTTTATCTAATTTGTATATTTTATACTTATTAACAGACACGTCAATTAACATACCTTGTATCAGTATGATTATATTATTCTCCTGGAATAAAATGTTATGTTTACGTATCTGGTTTCTTTGCTCTCACCTCTTCGATTATCTTTTTTCCGATTTCTTGTACACTATTACCATTGTGTTTTCCTTTCCTTTCTTATTGTGTGGCCTGCTGTTTATGTGATTAATCTACAATTATTTATTTGAAATAAAACCAAAACATACATTGCCTTTGCCAATCACAATGCTTGATCTTTTATTGATTTTGTATTCAAATTCAAGCATCTTTTCTGGATGGATTCTTTAGCAGTCAATATTTCTTATATTATTGATTTTGCTTTATATCATTTAGTGGTTGGCAATGTTCTTATCCTGTGTGAGTTCTTTATATTGTGTGGAGTATTGCTGTAATGCTATTATCTTCCGCAGACCAAGCCTGATTTCTGTTATTAGTTATGCAAACAATATACTAACTTTATCCCTTCCTTGGTGAAATTTGACAATGCCATCTGCATTCGTGGCTACCCATAACTATCAAGACTATATGTTGGTACATAAGAAAGCAATACCCACAAAAAAACAAATCAACTCTTGTGCATTTCCTCCCAGGTACAGGAATAGCATTCAAATGGACTCTGACGACAGTTTGAACACCATTATCTCTATCAGCTCTGATGATTCAGACGAACTCAACGATTCTTTCTTTGATTTCAAGATCTGCCCTGCTCACAGCAGGACTTTGGTAAGCTTGTTCTCTAATAAATTATAAACTTATACAACAGTTTTCCTCTATATACGAATAACATAGGCCATTTTACACAGACTATTCCACTCGCTTTTTGGAAACGCCACCGTTTGGATACAAAACAACGAGTGTATGTGAGACTTGGCGAAGGCCCCAGGTCCTCCGTGGTGACCCTAAAATACACGCATGAAAAACGTTGCGGCTGTAGTGATTCCATCAAGCTTTGGACAGGTTGGCCACGTTTTTTTAATCATTGCAGGATGGTTAAGAACCAAATATGGAGGTTGACGATCATTTCTGATACACACGGCTACCAGCAGACTGATTTCTTGTTTCAGGTTGATCTTGTCAATTCAAATTCCCCCAACAATCCACCTTCACTGTAAATTCGTGTATTGAACCACCTTGTGTTTTTCAACTTCCTTAGTCTGTTTTATTCCCTTGTTTATTGCTTTTGGGATGTTGTGCTAATACCTTCGACTGTTTATGGACAACAATGGTACTTATTTTGTTCATGTATGCTTGTTCATATATTTTCCTAAGTCTTTCGCATTTTTACATTTTTATATAGCCATCTGTTCATGTCCTTTATTTTTTCCTTACCCGGTACTCCATTGGCTGATCACCTACAATTCTTCCCACTGTATAAATATAAACTTACATTGTTTTCTCAATCTCTCCATATTCATCCTTTCATTACCTTCTAACAATTTTTGGAATTATTCTCCGTATTTGAATATTCGTAACTCCTACAGCTTGATACCAACTGTTACTTTTCCGTTATACTAACATTTCCCTATTCCAAACTTTATCCCCATAAATGATCTCTTTCTAATTGGTTTCAACTAATCCTTGAAATATTTTATTTTACTTTTCTGCCCTATGGAATTAGGCCAGTTTGAAAGTATACAAACTAACCTTCGCTAAACTAATTTAATGATAAATAATTAAAACTTCAAGAAGATTTAAACTTCTGTAACTTCACATCAAAAATTAAGAATTTTTTAAATTACCATCGTTGTTACAATAGATTTTGACACATATTTAAAGATCCTCCACATATTTACGATATCAACCTAAATTAGAGGCTCGTTAACGACAAACTTACAAAAGTCTCCAAATTTTATATGATTTTGCAAGAAAAAATTATGAAACCCACGAGTCGTGAGTAGTGCTCACTCCAACCTTCGGCAGCTTACATCTCAATACAATAAATGTGTTTGCCGGATGACACCTTCCTCTTTCAAACATACCCAGATTCTGTGCCTCAACTATAAATTAAGCCCTTGCCAAATATCCTTTCGACTTTCGTTTAACATTAAAATTTAACAACAATTTAAGTTTTCTATTAGCCCGACTTGCAATAGAAAATAGAAGTACTAATTTATTTAAACACTGCTATTGACTTATAGTACTTTGATTCTGTTAAATGTACAGATAACGCCGTGTCACCATCTGAAAAAAATAAATATTATTTAACACTTCATAAACAAAAAAGGAAGAGGTTATAAATCATAAATTTTTAATTTCAAAAAATCCCATTATATATCTTACCATTTATCTGAAATTAGATACTTTCACCTATGAAATAAATTGGTTATCTTTAACTCGCTTTTATCCACTTACATTTTCTAATTACCTTCGCTATTATCAATAAATATACAAGTGCTATTTGTACATAGCAAAAAATAATACCCTTAGCAAAGAAATTCAATCTTTCTTCCAGACAAAGTATTAAAATAAAAAACCGCAAAAAACTTCCCAATTGTTTTCTATGTCTATTTGCATCCACAATTGCTGTGTTCTTTCTCAACTCTTGCTGGGAAAAAAAGGGATTGCCCACACTTTCAAATAAAAGTTTGGGCTTTCACAACACTCTGTTTTTTTTTTTTTTTAATACTTAATCCCCTTACTTCTCCAAAAAAGGGGAAAAAGATAACTGTGTGGCATAATAATCAGTTTCCATAAATTAATCAAAGTTACTCAATAGAAAAAGAATCACTTAATGGGAAGCTTGATTGAAATAAAAATTACTAATATAACCAATGAACTGCTAAATTAGATATTAGCAATAAATTAAATTGCCTTGAAAACATAAGAAGTTTGATAGCAATTCTTTAGCCCACTAGATTTTTCCCGCAGCATCAAATTAAACATGTTCACATAGTTTACAGAGACACGGAATTACATGTGGCTTTAATAACAAACTTACATATATTTCCAACAACTATATTATTTTGTGCAAAGAATTGTTGAAGCCCAATATTCATTGATACCATCTCTTCGCTTCTATGTCGAGTGGCTGGTGCGACCAATAAATATACAAGCTGAAGCCGTCCATGTTCTCTAAACCGTAACCAAATTCTTTCCCGTAGATGCAAATTAAAGCCTTGCCAAATGCTCTTTGGGAATTTCCTACAGACAAACAAATTGTGCATATGTATCCATGTCTTCCCAATAAGAAACATATTTGAAGAGTTAAACTGCCTGGGGTTGTCTGTACATTACCAATGGCCTATAATAATTTGTATCTGTTAGCTTTGTCACAAAAGAGGCATATGACTCTGCATATAAACAAGCGTGAAAAAATAAATAATAACAACCAAACAAACAGATCATTATATATCATGAATGAAAATAAATACCTACTATTTATATTTACCATTGAAAGTACTATATTGTAGTAGCATCTCAGAATAATCTTTGGGTTCACCATCTTTATTAAATATTTTTATTGTGAACTCTATGCGTCCTGCCAGCTTGAAGAACAAGACTTCTCCTATTTTAAGTGCATGAGCATCACAGAACATGTCCCAAAGATCCCCACCAGAAATATAAATATCTTCCCCATCAAAAAACATTCCCAAATTACATTGCATTCGTTGGCCTTCCACTCTAATTACTGATGGTATATCATCTTCTTCGATACAATTAAGTATCACCCGTGGCAAACGCTGCAAAAAAAAAAAAAAAAAATTACGATTCAAAACCATGCCTCTCACTAATTGTACAAATATTTGCTTCATATATATTGATCAGTTGTATCATACCAAATATTTTTCAAAACCTTCCATGAGCTGTACAACAAACTCCATGCTTTCAAATCTCTTCCAAAGACAACAGCTCCTCTTCCAAAGACAATCGCTATCAAAAATGATGCACATATTTATATTGAGTTTCGGAACTCACATGTATAGGATTAGCCACGAAAGCAATAATCTAGACAGAATAGTGGTACTCACATGCATGTGCACATGTGTACTATACCTATTTTTTCCACCTATTACTGATGAAGCTACCTACAACAACTCAACTACCGACGACTTTTCTTCCCTCCTTCAAATCAAAAAAACCTCAACATGATTACTCTTCCAAAATATTTTAAACAATCAATAGTATAAGAAAAGATCTTGTATCAACTATCATCTTTGTTTTATCATAATAATCCATTATATTTAAAATACTGTATCCAAAATTTATGGCCTACTACTGCTAAATCAGACAAAACTTACTTTACATTATTAGGGTTTTGAAAAAACTCTACTCCTACCTAATATATTGTAAATTTTCACTGTTATTTTCAAACTTTCAAATCACTTATTATTTATATTTTCTATTTCCTTTTAGCCACTTAAAACTTATATTTTACTACACACTATATTTTAAATTTTAGTCGTTGTTTTTTTTTATAGACTATTTTTTAATTTTACAAAATCAATCTAGATTATAATTACGTTTTAATAATCTGATAATTTTTTAAATATTATTTTTGTCGATAATATTTCCTTCAATTTTCATAATATATGAAGATTACTATGTCATGTTTTCCTCTTTTTTATTCCCCCATTCTGATATGTTTCCCTTTTTAAAAAGATAAAAGTATTATGTAACATATGTTTAGTATGGTATAAATTTTTTGTATTTATAAATCATTTTATATTAATTCATATTTTTATCATTTATTTAATATATGATTATTTATATTTCAAACATAAATTTTTTAGCTGATTAATTATAGTGAATAAAAATATAATATTAATGTTTTTAAAAAATAATATGTATACAATCAAATATTTTATATACCTATATATTTGCAATTAATTTCTTCTTAAATTTCTTAGCTAATTAATTATATAGAATAAAAATATAATATTAATATTTTAAAAAAATATTATGTATACAATCAAATATTTTATACACCTATATATTTGTAACTAATTTCCTATTTTCGAAATTTCATTACAATAGATAGATTTTTTTTTAATTGTAGAGATTGGGGATATATATAATCGCGTATAATAAGCCTGAAGATTTTATATGAACTCAGTCTGCCTATGTGTTTTAATAATGGCTTACTTTTTCTATTGTCCTACAGGGTTTAACCACAATTTTAATGGACACAATACACCCTTATTTACAAAATAAAAACTATGTGAACAACTTTCCAATGGACACAACAGTTTTCCCAATGTCAATGTATGCTCGAGGACACACCCTTTCATTTTCCTACGCATCGGTCTTGTAAAAACAGCTTTTATCCACACCCATCACTGCCCCACCCCTGCCCTCTACTTTCTCTTCAGTCGCTTGTCCAGACGCCCACCCGTGACCCCTTTTTCCCCTGCCAAGGAACCGGGAATCAGGCAGCGACTGCACGCCGGGTCCCTCCTCCACTGCAGCACCCGTGAACTCCATTACCGGACCCGTGATCCTCCGCTTAAGCCCCTGTGCCAAGGCTTCCCATCCTCCACACCCCTACGATTTACGGGCCTCCGTCTCCGGCTGGTTTTCCTTGTAAGGTATGCCTCTTGCTTCCTGCAAACCAAATTAGTTTGTGAGCTTGATTGCATTCTTTGTTTGTGTTAAATCAATACTGGTGTTTGTTATTCTCTTTGTAGATGTGCTAATTATTCTTTGCATTCTTTGTTTTAAAAGAATTTACAAGTTTGGGCTTGCTTGTTTTCGTGCAGTCAACAATTCTTTCCCACGTCTTTGGACAATTTACCATTTTAGATGACATACAATCTACTCTTTAGCCTATCCATCCATGCCTTCCATGTGCTTACCAAAATGCCGCTTCCTATGTTTATTCGTCACTAGAAAACACCCAAGTCATTTTATCTTTTTTCGTCCGTGTTAAGTTTTACTTTGTCCCGACCGTGACTAGAAAATAACAAAAAACATAACATTTCTGTTCGTGCATAAGTAACGGACCACATAGGGCAAGAAATGTATAGTATTTGACTATATTAAGACCGGCCAAAATAGCAGATCAATTCATTCCTTAGTGAAATGAATTTGTACTGCATCCTTCTGTTATATAGTTTCCTGCGAATTTAACCTAACTACATTTACTTAGATCCTACTACCAGCTACTTAACTTGTTTTGTGGTTTTCCCTTCAACTTAGCTGTTCAAATAAACATTTCCCTAAGTATTAGGAAATGCCGTTGCCTCATTCGTGAATGAATCATTCTTCTGTATGGAACCTGATCTAACCCTTAATTCTGGTATCGTTGTAGTATCCTTAAGCTCTTACGTAATACTATATATCATGTTTTATTTATTTGGATGTCAGGCCAACTACTCTCTTCATAGTTTCCTGCCACTCATCCTGCTTCCTTAAAATACTATGTCTGCTGCCTATCTTGCTTCCTGTTTTTTTATCTACATTCATCATTGGACAAAAAAAATCCAGTTTTCAATTATATGCTTATGCATCTAATAAAATAGATGCACCATATTAAATTCAATACGTATGGTTTTGTGCTATAGAAGCACTTTAATTATAATGGCTCTGTAGGTCAGACCCATTGTACACCCACGACTATTGCCTTATGACCCTGGAATTCCACATCTTTGTGTGTTAATTACGTAACCATTCAATTGAGACATAATTATACTTTGTGCCGGGGGTTACACTTATTAAATCTCGATTCCTTACTCAATATTATTGTAACACCCCGGTTTTTGGTCACCCAGGTCGGGGTGTCACCGCCACACCTCTCTAGCAAGACACGGTTTCTCCGAGCTCACTAAAGAGATGCAAGGCTATGGTTTTTCAGAATTTAAAATATTCAAACAGCCCATTCAAATATAGTTTAAAAATAATACATCAAAGTTGCAGCGGAAAATAATATTTACATATATAATGCAGCGGAATTTAACAATACGGCCCACATGGCCAAAACACGGGTTAAACAGGCCCGTTCATGCAAGATCTAGTCTAATACAAAAATTCAAAATAATATATATATCATCCCAAACTTCCCGTGTATGCATATGACGATGCATAATTCTCAACTCTGAAAGAAAAAGGAAAAGAAAATATGGTTTGGTCAGCACTACGTGCTGAGTAAGTTAACACATACAAGATTATGAGGTTTCAAAGCCATTATTTTAATATTTAATGAAAACATGTGCATAATTTAAATAATTCATGTAACCGCATAATTTAGAAGACATGGATTCATAAGATCATCAATATAGCTTGCAACGCAATTAAATAAGTTGTCATAAATTTAACAACACAAATTATCAAGGACTTAATTGGATTCCCTCATCGATGTCTCGTTTCGATTCTTTTACAGATCACCACCGCTAGGGCTCTTATGTCCGCCAGCCTTACGCCTGGGCTCTTACGTCCACAGGTATCATGGTCAATACAGATCTTTTAATTAGAGTTAATCCGTCCGCTAGCCATACGATCAGTGTTTCGCTAGGGCTCTTACGTCAACCTAGACATACACTTGGGCTCTTATGTCCCAAGCCGCAGAGAACATTGACAGTATCTAGCTTAGTCATAACCCGCAATATTTTAACCTTCTCGTTTCATGTATCGTATGTCAAAGTATTTCTATTCGTTTCAACCTCAAAGGCTAATTCCACCGTTTCAACAAGATTTCAAAATTTCGTTCGGTAAATCACAGTTTACTCTAAAATTCGTTAAAAATCAGATTTAATTTCAAAAATTCCAAAATTTCAGGACTGACTCCAAAACGTTGAGATCTACAACTTTCGTGTTTTAACTTTTTCAATCCGAGATACCTAAACAGGTCAAAAACACTAATTTTCACAGAAGTACTGTTCTGTCCGAATTTCATATAACGCAGTTTAAAGATTTCGAATTCTACCATAGCAATTCAACTCCAAATTTAATGAAATTTTACAGAGATCATCTTAAGACAATTATCTACAACTTTCATGTTCGGCTAAAGATCTAATTCGGCCTAGAACCATAGTCAAAAACGTCAACAAGTTCGCACCTATGTTCTGTCCAGTTTCAAGATTCGATTTAAAACCAGTTCGGTTCGGAGTGGATTTCATATACCAAATCATCATGAAAAATTCTGAAATTTCACGGAGGTGTTCTTAACATATAGATCTACAACTCCTATGTTCAACGCCAAGCCTAGATCGGTCTAGATCTAAGGTAGAAATCGCCAACAAGTTCGAATAAGGAATCTATCATCGTTTCAAGATCTAAATCTAAAGCAGGCTCGTTTACGATCAGTTTCGGATATCAAAACACGATGAAAAATTATGAAATTTTTACAGAATCTAGATCTATGTCTTAGGAGTGTTTTTCGTGTTTTAAGTTTTCTCGTTTGAACGTTTTAAAGGGTTCGAATAACTTCAACAAAAACGCTGCGCCGGTGTAGACAGATTTTAGATAGGGTTCCATTACATTTATATGTTCGAATCTTTTAACAACCCAAAACCAAAGTAAGCGTTAAATTACAGATTGTTGAGCGTCCGGGATCTTCGATTCGGAGGTGTGGCTTCCCGTCCTCCGTTTATCCTCTCCGTTTGTTGGGTTCTTCGCTCTCGATTCGGACCGGGGGTTTAGAATAGAAAAAGGATGAGGTTAGGATTTGTTTTCGAATCAAGAATGTATAGAGGAATAGATCGGCTCTTACCAAGGCAATAGAAGATCCCAAATTCGTCCAAGTCAGTCCCTTCTCTCGGTGTTGTGCCTCCGACGGCTCCGGGATTAGGGTTTCGACGTATAGAAAGATTTCGTAGGGTTTCAAATGTATTCGGAGCTCTTAGGAGGTCTTATTTATAGATATTTAAGACCTAGGGCGTCCAAAATCTGATCCCAAGGGTCTTGGGTCGAGAGACGTTCAACCGAAAGTCGAAAAATCCGCGTTCGGGTAAGAGATTCACGCAACGGGCGAATCTGTCAAGTGGCGCGGTCGTGGCGCGGTCTTCCCTCTTCACCGCGCGGCCACCGCGCGACTCTCGCCTGGACTTCGGTCCGGGCGGGTCGTGCGATCCGTCGTGCTTTTCCGCCTCTCTTTCGGGTTTCTATCCCTCTATGCTCCCGAATTCCGATTCCCGGGGTATATTCGGGCTCCGATTTCCTATCCTAATTTTATTCGGACCTAAATTTATGTTTGGACTCGAGTTATTGAGTCCATTGATGTCGGGTCCCCGTGTAACCATTTACTCAATTAAATTGCCTTCGGCTTCCCGGGTTCTCGGAATTTTGTTTCCTTTTTAATTTAAATTCCATTTCTCATCTTCTATGATTCTTTATCCATTTATCATGTTTATTATATTTATTTATTTATTTTTTTTTTTATTTTATGTTGCAAAATTCTCGGGTATTACAGTCTACCCTCCTTAAGAATCAACTTCGTCCTCGAAGTTGTGTTTCGGCTTTTCTCGTGCTAAAGTCTTTTGTTTGTTTTATTATTTTGTGACTGAACTTAGAATTAAAACTTCTAAGCTGCCTACGTACCCGGTGAAGGGATCAAGCCATAACGTAGTTCAAAACAACTTGAATTTGTTTATTTATGATTTAGGATACATGATATCGAGTCGAACTCCAAAAAAAAATTACGGGGTATCACATCCTCTCCCCCTTAGGACTTCAGTTATGTCCCCATAACTGTCTACTCATTATTCTCAAGAGGATTCGGGTTTTGGTCTTGTTCCTCGTCACGCTCTCCTTGCTGAAGGTTCACCAAATCTACTCTCTTTTCGATCGCCTCCTCTGGCGTTCGACATCCACTAGCCTTGGGACCAAGCTTGCCGCACCTACGGCAGGTTCCAGGCTTCGGGCATTGGCGCACCAGATGTGCATGGTTGCATCGTGGGCAACGTGGTATAAACGCACCACGGTTGTCGTTTCCCCCATTGTTGAGATCTTTATTTCCTTTCCTTCGGGATCCATTGTCTTTCCTAGAGTTGTTATTGTTGTCCTTCCGATCCTTTTTCTCAAGTCCTTTCGAGTCCTTGCTCGACTCACTATGTTCCTTACGCTTCAATTGCTGGATTCGAGCAATTGATACGGCGCGATCATATATCGTCTGCAGGTTCGGGAATTTTCCTACTGTAAGTATCTCCCGGATACTAAGGTTCAGACCCATCTCGAATTTCTGAGCCTTGTCAGAGTCGGTTGGTACTATCCTCGCAGCGAATCGTACTAGCTCCTTGAATTTGCTGTAGTATTCTTGTACCGTTTGTGCACCTTGCTTTAAGTTGATGAACTCCTCATACTTCGCAGTCTTGGTGCTCAGTGGGTAGAATCTTTCCCTCAAAGCTTCCTTACGTTCTTCCCAGGTGTAGCCTTCTTCGTCTTCCACAGAATTCTCTTGGAGATTTTGCCACCACTCATCGGCTTCGCCTCCTAGGTAGTAGGTCACTACGTGTATCTTTTCCTCATCAGGGCACTTGATAGCATTCAAGAGCTTATCGAAGGTACGGATCCAACCTTCCAACTTGGCCGGATCCTCTTGGCCGTCGTAATGGGGTGGGTGGTAAGGGTTCACTAATGCCAAGTAGTTGACTCGGGCTACTGGCGGAGGTACTGTTTATGTCCTATGCACCTCGGCATTTCCCAATGCTACAAGGAGTTCCTCTACAGTTTTTAAACGTGCTTCCATATTATTGGGCGCTTGAGGCACTTGCTCTCCTAGGTTCTGAGGACTTTCACTGTTGTTGGGCGTGTTGGAAAGATTAGCGTCAGTGCCGTTTGGACTCACCTTCCTTGGTTTCCTCCTAGGCGCCATTTTCTGTTATAACGTGTATCGATCAGCTTATCTTGGTTTAGATAGATCGCTCGAACAAGACGTTTCGTAAATTTCTAATTTCAAATTTTCGGATTTGTTGTTTAGAAATCCAAACAAGATTTTTGGAATAAAGAGTGTTTTAATAAAACTTGATTTTCTTATCGTTCCACATGAGGAAGTTTTCTAATTTGTACAAGGGTAGGAATGGCTAAGGTCGATGATTGTTATGATTAGGCGAACGCATAGATGAACGCGATCTAGAACTAAGGCAAGATCAGTCTCTAGTTAGCTTCCTTAATTTGATGTCAAGCGTCTAAGTTATCTAGTGCAAGCAAAATATCTAAGTTAATATTCGCCAAGATTCTAGGTTAACTACATAAAAGAGATGCAATATGCAAATGCGTATGATGGTTTCCCCCCCAATAATAATTTAATGCACCACATATATATACATTTTCCATGGGTTTTAAAATAAAAATTTGCCATGGAAATATACTTTAAAATTTGAAATAATGGTCAAAATATTAATAGTAGTTTAAAAATATTAATGGTTTAAAAATAGTAGTTTAAAAATAATAATAATAGGTTTAAAAATATTCCGGGCTCTGATACCACCTTGTAACACCCCGGTTTTTGGTCACCCAGGTCGGGGTGTGTGATACCCGAGAATTTTCCAACATAAAATAAAACAATAATTAAATAAATAAATAATAAATAAAATAAATACTATAAATAAATAAACAAATCCAGCAAATAAAAGAAATAAATAAAGATAAGGAAATGAGAAATGAGATTTTTACTTAAAAAGGAAGTAAAGGAATTTAATTAAACAAAAGGATGGATAAATGGTACACCAAAACCCGACACTAATGAACTCGAGTATTCGAGTCCAAAACATCCAATTAGACTGAGAATAAAATTAGAGAGAAAGTATGAACCCGAATATACCCCGGAAATCGGAATTCGGGAGCATAGAGGGATAGAAACCCGAAAGAGAGGCGGAAAAGCACGACGGATCGCATGACCCGCCCGGACCGAAGTCCAGGCGAAGTCGGCGCGGTGGCCGCGCGGTGAAGGGGGATTAGCGCGCCACGACCGCGCCACTTCACAGATTCGTTTGGTGCGTGAATCTCTCGCCCGAACGCGGATTTTTCGACGTTCGGTTGAACATCTCTCGACTCCAGACTTCTAGGTCGGTTGTGGACGCCCTAGGGATTGAGAATTCTATAAATAAGCCCCTTGGGAGCCCCGAACAAGTTTACGAAACCCTATACCATTCTATACGTTCGAAACCCTAAATCCGGAGTCGTCGGAGGCACGAAACCAAGACGAACGCTGTTGGACGAGTTTCTCTACAGATCTCCATAGTCGTGGTAAGTCTCGGTCCAATCTTTATTCAATAAACGATTCGAAAACGAATCCTAATCATCTCCTTTTTCTTTCTACACCCCCGTATCGAATCTAGATCGTAGAACCCGACGAACGGAGAGGAGAAACGGTGATCTGGAAGCCACGCCTCCGAATTGGACATTCCCGACGTTCATAGACACTGTAAGTTAACCTTACATGGTTTTGGGAGATTTTAAAACATTCGAAACCTAAAAGATTCAACAAGAACCATAAATCTGTCCACTTTTGTTTTCTACCGACGCAACAGATTTGGTGAATTTTTCCGACCCTTAAAACGAACTCAAACGGAAAAACTTAAAACACGAAAAACGTTCCTAAGACTTAGACCTAGCTACTGTAAAAATTTGAGAATTTTTGGAGTTGATTTGATATGTGAAAACCCGTTGAAACCGAACTGTTTGATTTTAGATCTTGAAATCTTGGACAGAACTTAGGAATGATCTTGATCACGTTTTTGACATAGGATCTAGGCCGTTTTAGATCTTTAGCCAAACATGAAAGTTGTAGATAAATGTCTTAAGATGATCCCTGTCAAATTTCATTAAATTTGGAGTTGAATTGATATGGTAGAATGTGAAATTTGTAAACTGCGACACTTTGAACTCGGACAGATTTCCTGTTATGCGAAAATTGGCGTTTTTGACATACTTAGGTATCTCGGATTGAAAAAGTTAAAACACGAAAGTTGTAGATCTTGATGTTTCCGAGTCAGATATGAAATTTTGGAATTTTTGGAATTAAATCTGATTTTAGACGAATTTTGGAGTAAACTGTGATTTACCGAAACGAAATTTTGAAATCTTGTTGAAACATGGAATTAACCTTTAGGGTTGAAACGAATTGAGATATGGTTTCTAAATTAATACATTGGAAGGCAGATTTTAAAAACTAAATCCCCTTACAAACTTGATAAATTAAAATTAGGGGTGAGTGCTCTGCAGGGTGCCCCCTAACGATTCACTTCGTGCCGTGATGGACGATGGTGACCCCGCGCGCTATACTTGAAATGTGATATTGCCAAAACGGCGAAACTTAGAGCCTACACTCTCGTGAATATCCGTATGGGTTTCCCGAGGCTCCGGAGTGGTACTGGGTATGGCTGATACGGCTGCGGCCGCCGGGCTACCGGCTAAACTTGTTGACATCGCGATTTTTATCGTGAAACTTTGAAATACCAAATCGGGAATGTAATGGGGATTCTAAATTAAATTAAACTAGATTAAATGATATTGTTGTCAAATTAAATTATTTAAATGCTTTATTTAAATTATGGCTATTATCTTGAACCATGTGATATGTGTTGTTAAATAGAGCCTGAGATAAATTATGCTATTGGATATGGATTAGATGAAACTAAATATTATGTTATTATCATGCTTTTGTTAAATTATTAAACTTATGGCTTTTAAACCCTACAGTCATGCATGTGTTAACTTACTCAGCAATTTTGCTGATCAAAACCATTTTTATTCCTTTCTTTACAGAATATGTGGAATGAGCATGTGTGAGCACGAATCATGCATGGGGTTTTGGGAACTTTTATTTTGCTTTTAAATTTCGTACTTAGACTATATTATGAACGGGCCTGTTTAACCCGTGTTTTGGCCATGTCGGCCCTTTTTATATTTTCCGCTGCGATACTGTACTAAACTAAATATTTCCGCTGCGCTATGCTATTATTATTTTTGAATTATATTGTATGGGCTATTTTGAATGCTTTAAATGTTTAAACACTGCAATACCTAGCCTCGCATCTCTTTAGTAAGCTCGGAGAAACCGTGTCTTACTAGGGAGATGTGGCGGTGACATCCCGACCTGGGTTACCAAAAACCGGGGTGTTACAAGTTGGTATCAGAGCCCGGCTATTTTTTTTTAAACTATTATTTTTAAACCATTACTATTTTTAAACTATTATTTAAACCATTATTATTTTTAAACTATTATTTTAAAACCATTATTATTTTTAAACTATTATTAATATTTTGACTATTATTTTAAATTTTAAATTTTTATTTCCATGGAGAAATTTTATTTTAAAACCCATGGGGAAAATATATATGGTGCATTAAATTATTATTGGGGGAACTATCATTTGCATATGCATGTTGCATCTCTGCTATGAACTTAGAATCTTTGCGAAACTTGAACTTAGAATCTTTGCGAAACTTGAACTTAGCATCTTGGCGAAACTTGAACTTAGAATCTTGGAAACTCGAACTTAGAATCTGGGCGAATTGAACTAGAATCTTGGCGAATATTAACTTAGATCTCTTGCGTGCGCTAGATGGCTAGTCAAGACATGATACAGTTGATGGTCAGGATGATGAGCGTTCATCTCGATTCCCACCAAACCCTAGAGCAAATGAAGTACCGTATGGCTCAGTTGGAGGCCAATTTACATCACATGGGCAACTTGAGAGAGGCGGATCATCACCGCATAAACCAACTCGAGCGCCAAGTCCAAACCCTCACTACACAAAACTTAATACTAAAGGAATACATCGATGCCCACGGGCAAGACTTAAACACTATCTTTGACGACCTATTACCGCCGAGTTCGGAGGAGGAAGATCCGGAGGAAGATCCTGCTACCCCACCGGAGGACGTCATGAGACACTAGAGATTCTATTGTTAGATGTTATTTTGCTAGGAAAATATTTCTACTTTCGTACTAAAATTTCTTTTGAGGAAATAAAATGCCAGTTTTTTTTAAATCAAAACAAAACAAGACAAAATAAAATAAAACCCCGAAGCATACGATGCTTCTCAATCCGAACAAAGCACCACGTGCTAAATTACTACACACATATACATTCATAGAAATTGCTTAGACTATATGCTAAGTTCACCAGCCCTAATCTATCATACTTGTACCAGAATGGCACCCAGAGGAAGAGGAAGAGGAAGAACTCAAACCACTCCCCAAACCACCACTGAGATACCTACTGAAACACCACCAAACGTCACTGAACCGATTCAACCTGAGATGGAACAACCCCAAGGTGCGCAGGACGCCCCCGCACCGAACAATGTGGGCGATCGTCTTAGGACGATAGAGGAAGTGTTGATTGCGCTCGGAAACGCGCAAGTCAACCAGGGTCAAGCTGCGGCGGTACCTCCGCCCCAAGCTCGCCCTAACTACCTAGCGATGGTGAATCCCTACCAGCCGCCCCACTATGCTGGTGAGGAGGATCCAGCTAAACTGGAGGAATGGATCCGGACTTTTGACAAGCTGCTGGGAGCGGTCAAATGTCCGGAAGGAGAGAGGGTACATGTCGCTTCATACTACTTGGGAGGCGAAGCTGACGACTGGTGGCAAGCAACGCAAGCCAAACTAACTGAAGATGACGAGCCTTACTCGTGGATGGAGATGATGGAACTACTCAGGGATCGATTCTATCCCTTGAGTACCAAGGCTGCCATGTACGAAGAATTCCTGTCGTTGAAGCAAGGAAGCCAAACGGTGCAGGAATACTACACCCGCTTCAAGGAGCTGGTGAGGTTCGCACCAAGGCTAGTGCCTACTGATGCGGAGAAGGCACAGAAGTTCGAGATGGGACTGAACCTGTCTGTGCGCGAAGTGATCGCGGGGGTACACTACCCCGATTTGCAAGCCGTATACGATCGCGCTGTAGCGGTAGCACGCGTGCAGCAGCTGAAAAGAAGGGTGAGTGGGGAGTCCAGCAGGGGTCCTCAAGACAAGAGAAGCCGAGACTCAAGAAACGAGAACAACACTGGAAGGAACGAGCAGCGTAGAGGGTCGAATAGGCCCCAACAAAGCAACACGGGAAGGAGGTTCAATCAAGAAGATCCGGTACCGCCTTGCCCGCGATGTGGACGACCACATCTGGCAAGGGGATGCCCGCAACAAGGCGCTTGTTACCGATGCGGTCGAATGGGTCACGTTCGACGGGAATGTCGAACTAGGCTCGAGAACATAACGAAGAGGGACGATTTGGTCGCGGGGCAAGAACAGCCTCAAAACCAAAACGGGCGAAATGGCAATAACCAAGGGTACAGACCCCCTCAAAATAGGCCGCAAAACCAGAACCAGAACCAACGACCTCCGCCCCCACAGAATCAAAACCAGCAACAAAATCAGCAGCCGAATGCGAATCAGCAGGGCAATCAGGGACGCCCTATGGGGAGGCTGAACGTGGTGAACCAAGCGGACGTGCCTGCGCAAGGAGAAGTGATGGCAGGTACATTTCACGTTTTGAATACGCCCCTTAGAATTCTATGTGATTCCGGAGCTAGTTGCTCAATTATTGCATCAAGGATAGTGCCTGAGTTAGATCTACCTAAGTGCGAGAGAATTAGCTTAGGAATTCAATTGCCTTCTGGAGAAGTAGTGTCTTGCTCTAAACGATATAACGGAATTCCTATAGTGATAAAGAACGTAGAATTCTTCGCGAACTTGGTAGAATTTAACTTAAGAGACTTTGACATTATACTGGGGATGGATTGGCTATCCCAGTATAAAGCGGTGATCGAATGCCAAAAGCAAAAGATCACCTTGTCAAAAAGCAGGGGAAAGAGAGTTATCTTTTACTCTCAGCCCCCTAAGAAAAGTAACAAAATCGTTAGTGCACTTAAACTAAGTAACTTGATGCGTAAGGGGTATGAACTATATGCGTGCTATGTGCACAACCTTGAGGCGGAAGAGAACAAGGTTGATAGCATACCAGTGGTAAGAGAATACCCGGACGTGTTCCCTGAAGACGTTCCGGGCATGCCACCTGAGAGAGATCTTGAATTCACCATAGATCTCATTCCGGGGACAGAGCCTGTCTCAAAAGCTCCGTACCGGATGGCACCACTGGAAATGAAGGAGTTAAAGGAACAACTCGAGGAGCTATTGGGAAAAGGTTACATAAGACCGAGTACGTCCCCTTGGGGAGCACCGGTTTTGTTTGTCAAGAAGAAAGACGGAGGGCTACGCCTTTGCATAGATTACCGAGGACTAAACCAAGTGACCATTAAGAATAAATACCCCCTACCGAGAATAGAGGATCTGTTTGATCAACTGAAGGGAGCTTCAGTATTCTCGAAGATCGATTTGCGATCTGGGTATCATCAATTGAGGATTGCCGAGAAAGACATTCCAAAGACGGCGTTTCGAACACGATATGGCCATTACGAGTTCACAGTGTTATCCTTCGGGTTAACAAATGCTCCGGCCATGTTCATGAATCTCATGAACAACGTGTTCCGAGAATTGTTAGACCAGTGTGTCGTAGTGTTCATCGACGACATCCTGATCTACTCGAAGAGCGAGGAGGAGCATGCGAAGCACTTACATCAAGTGTTAGAAATCTTGCGAAGAAATCAGCTATACGGCAAGCTGTCGAAATGTGACTTCTGGCTGAAAGAAGTGGCATTTCTCGGACACATAGTATCCGCTGATGGAGTATCAGTGGATCCGGCAAAAGTTTCTGCCGTAACTGAATGGGCAACTCCGAAAAGTCCAACGGAAATAAGGAGTTTCCTTGGATTAGCCGGATACTATAGACGATTCGTGAAGGAATTTTCAAGGATTGCACGTCCTTTGACCCAGCTACTTAAGAAAGGAGCAAAATACGAGTGGACCGAAGCATGTGAGACATCGTTTCAAGAGCTGAAGAAACGACTCACAACCACACCCGTATTAACATTACCATCAGAGAATGGTGACTTCGAAGTATATAGCGATGCTTCGAAGGAAGGTTAGGTTGTGTTTTGATGCAAGACTCGAGAGTCGTAGCCTATGCATCACGCCAATTAAAACCTCACGAGGAAAATTATCCGACACATGACCTGGAGTTGGCAGCGGTCGTTTTCGCTCTAAAGATATGGAGACATTATCTTTATGGGCGGAAGTGTCGAATGTTCACCGACCACAAGAGCTTGAAATATATATTCACTCAGAAGGAGTTGAATTTGAGACAGCGAAGGTGGTTGGAACTTATCAAAGACTACGATTTAGAGATAGCATACCACGAGGGGAAGGCGAATGTGGTAGCTGATGCCCTAAGTCGGAAAACCCAACACGTGACAAACTCGTTGGTAATTCCGCCGGCATTGTACATGGAGTTGGCAAGATTGGAGTTAGAACTTGTGCATCCTGGCACAGTGAGAGAAACGGTCAATGCCATGGTCGTAGAAACTCCAATATTGGACGAGATTCGACTCGCTCAACCGGGCGATCCGAAACTCGAGAAGATAAAAGAGTATATTGCCGAAGGAAAGGCAATAGGATTTGCTGTCCACGAGGATGGAAGCATCCGTTTTAAAGGTAGATGGTGTGTGCCTCTTAAATGTGCCGAGTTGAAGCAAAGGTTGATGGAGGAAGGGCACAACACGCCGTACTCCGTACATCCCGGAGGTGACAAGTTATACAAAGATCTGAAGAAGATCTATTGGTGGCCGGGAATGAAGAAGGAAGTGGCGAATTTCGTGGCGAGATGTCTCACCTGCCAAAAGGTTAAGGCAGTGCGACATAAACCCTTAGGATTGATGCAACCACTAGAGATTCCAAGTTGGAAGTGGGATAGCATCTCAATGGACTTTGTCTCAGGATTACCCCGATCACCTAGAGGCCTGAACAAGATTTGGGTGATTGTGGATAGGCTAACGAAGACAGCCATATTTATCCCAATGAAAGACACGTGGACTATGGACCAATTGGCCCGAGCCTACATTGATAACGTGGTACGACGACATGGAGTACCACATGATATCATTTCCGATAGAGACAGTAGATTTGTCTCTCATTTCTGGACGGAGTTACAAAAAGCTCTCGGTACTCAAATCAAAATGAGCACCGCATTCCACCCGATGACGGATGGACAAACCGAAAGAACAATCCAAACACTAGAAGACATGCTGAGGGCATGTGTGTTGGAATTCAAAGGAAATTGGGAATCTCATTTACCCTTGATTGAGTTTTCCTATAATAATAGTTACCATGCGAGTATTGGCATGGCACCTTTCGAGGCATTGTACGGACGAAAGTGCCGAAGCCCTTTGAGCTGGGAAGAAAACGATAAGTCCGTGGTAGTGGGACCACAACTTATCGAAGACATGGCTCAACAAATCAAAGTGATCCAAGGGAAGATGAAAGCCGCACAAGACCGTCAAAAGAGTTATGCCGACGTGAGACGACGAGACCTAGAATTTCAAGTGGGAGATAGGGTCATGCTAAAGATATCACCCATGAAGGGGGTGATGCGCTTTGGCAAACGAGGGAAGTTAAGTCCTCGATACATAGGACCTTACGAGATTCTAGAACGAGTCGGAACTCTAGCCTACCGATTGGCTTTACCGCCACACTTAGATCGAGTTCATAATGTCTTCCATGTCTCACAACTAAAGAAGTATGTGCCGGACCCGACACATGTACTTCAACCAGAGATAGTTGAGCTCGATGAAGACTTGACTTACGAAGAAGTCCCAGTGCGTATTCTCGATACTAAGGAACGAGTAACGAGGAACAAAACCATCAAAATGATCAAGGTTCTTTGGTCAAACCACGAAAGTGAGACGGCAACTTGGGAAGTAGAATCCGATATGAGGGAACGATACCCGACATTGTTCCAAACCGATACCGACACAGTTATGGGGACATAACTGCAATCTTAAGGGGGAGAGGATGTCATACCCCCTAATTTTTCGTGCATTTTTGTAAACTTTTGAACTACGTTATGGCTTGATCCCTTTACCGGGTACGTAGGCAGCTTAGAAGTTTTAATTCTAAGTTCAGTCACAACATAATAAAACAAACACAAGACCTTAGCACGAGACGAGAAAAGCCGAAACACAACTTCGAGGACGAAGTTGGTTCTTAAGGAGGGTAGACTGTGATACCCGAGAATTTTCCAACATAAAATAAAACAATAATTAAATAAATAAATAATAAATAAAATAAATACTATAAATAAATAAACAAATCCAGCAAATAAAAGAAATAAATAAAGATAAGGAAATGAGAAATGAGATTTTTACTTAAAAAGGAAGTATAGGAATTTAATTAAACAAAAGGATGGATAAATGGTACACCAAAACCCGACACTAATGAACTCGAGTATTCGAGTCCAAAACATCCAATTAGACTGAGAATAAAATTAGAGAGAAAGTATGAACCCGAATATACCCCGGAAATCGGAATTCGGGAGCATAGAGGGATAGAAACCCGAAAGAGAGGCGGAAAAGCACGACGGATCGCACGACCCGCCCGGACCGAAGTCCAGGCGAAGTCGGCGCGGTGGCCGCGCGGTGAAGGGGGATTAGCGCGCCACGACCGCGCCACTTCACAGATTCGTTTGGTGCGTGAATCTCTCGCCCGAACGCGGATTTTTCGACGTTCGGTTGAACATCTCTCGACTCCAGACTTCTAGGTCGGTTGTGGACGCCCTAGGGATTGAGAATTCTATAAATAAGCCCCTTGGGAGCCCCGAACAAGTTTACGAAACCCTATACCATTCTATACGTTCGAAACCCTAAATCCGGAGTCGTCGGAGGCACGAAACCAAGACGAACGCTGTTGGACGAGTTTCTCTACAGATCTCCATAGTCGTGGTAAGTCTCGGTCCAATCTTTATTCAATAAACGATTCGAAAACGAATCCTAATCATCTCCTTTTTCTTTCTACACCCCCGTATCGAATCTAGATCGTAGAACCCGACGAACGGAGAGGAGAAACGGTGATCTGGAAGCCACGCCTCCGAATTGGACATTCCCGACGTTCATAGACACTGTAAGTTAACCTTACATGGTTTTGGGAGATTTTAAAACATTCGAAACCTAAAAGATTCAACAAGAACCATAAATCTGTCCACTTTTGTTTTCTACCGACGCAACAGATTTGGTGAATTTTTCCGACCCTTAAAACGAACTCAAACGGAAAAACTTAAAACACGAAAAACGTTCCTAAGACTTAGACCTAGCTACTGTAAAAATTTGAGAATTTTTGGAGTTGATTTGATATGTGAAAACCCGTTGAAACCGAACTGTTTGATTTTAGATCTTGAAATCTTGGACAGAACTTAGGAATGATCTTGATCACGTTTTTGACATAGGATCTAGGCCGTTTTAGATCTTTGGCCAAACATGAAAGTTGTAGATAAATGTCTTAAGATGATCCCTGTCAAATTTCATTAAATTTGGAGTTGAATTGATATGGTAGAATGTGAAATTTGTAAACTGCGACACTTTGAACTCGGACAGATTTCCTGTTATGCGAAAATTGGCGTTTTTGACCTACTTAGGTATCTCGGATTGAAAAAGTTAAAACACGAAAGTTGTAGATCTTGATGTTTCCGAGTCAGATATGAAATTTTGGAATTTTTGGAATTAAATCTGATTTTAGACGAATTTTGGAGTAAACTGTGATTTACCGAAACGAAATTTTGAAATCTTGTTGAAACATGGAATTAACCTTTAGGGTTGAAACGAATTGAGATATGGTTTCTAAATTAATACATTGGAAGGCAGATTTTAAAAACTAAATCCCCTTACAAACTTGATAAATTAAAATTAGGGGTGAGTGCTCTGCAGGGTGCCCCCTAACGATTCACTTCGTGCCGTGATGGACGATGGTGACCCCGCGCGCTATACTTGAAATGTGATATTGCCAAAACGGCGAAACTTAGAGCCTACACTCTCGTGAATATCCGTATGGGTTTCCCGAGGCTCCGGAGTGGTACTGGGTATGGCTGATACGGCTGCGGCCGCCGGGCTACCGGCTAAACTTGTTGACATCGCGATTTTTATCGTGAAACTTTGAAATACCAAATCGGGAATGTAATGGGGATTCTAAATTAAATTAAACTAGATTAAATGATATTGTTGTCAAATTAAATTATTTAAATGCTTTATTTAAATTATGGCTATTATCTTGAACCATGTGATATGTGTTGTTAAATAGAGCCTGAGATAAATTATGCTATTGGATATGGATTAGATGAAACTAAATATTATGTTATTATCATGCTTTTGTTAAATTATTAAACTTATGGCTTTTAAACCCTACAGTCATGCATGTGTTAACTTACTCAGCAATTTTGCTGATCAAAACCATTTTTATTCCTTTCTTTACAGAATATGTGGAATGAGCATGTGTGAGCACGAATCATGCATGGGGTTTTGGGAACTTTTATTTTGCTTT
Source organism: Hygrophila difformis (assembly GCA_030278955.1). NCBI lineage: Eukaryota > Viridiplantae > Streptophyta > Magnoliopsida > Lamiales > Acanthaceae > Hygrophila > Hygrophila difformis. The sequence goes on along the minus strand of JAOANR010000015.1, from coordinate 30,525,433 downwards.
TAAATTTCGTACTTAGACTATATTATGAACGGGCCTGTTTAACCCGTGTTTTGGCCATGTCGGCCCTTTTTATATTTTCCGCTGCGATACTGTACTAAACTAAATATTTCCGCTGCGCTATGCTATTATTATTTTTGAATTATATTGTATGGGCTATTTTGAATGCTTTAAATGTTTAAACACTGCAATACCTAGCCTCGCATCTCTTTAGTAAGCTCGGAGAAACCGTGTCTTACTAGGGAGATGTGGCGGTGACATCCCGACCTGGGTTACCAAAAACCGGGGTGTTACAAGTTGGTATCAGAGCCCGGCTATTTTTTTTAAACTATTATTTTTAAACCATTACTATTTTTAAACTATTATTTAAACCATTATTATTTTTAAACTATTATTTTAAAACCATTATTATTTTTAAACTATTATTAATATTTTGACTATTATTTTAAATTTTAAATTTTTATTTCCATGGAGAAATTTTATTTTAAAACCCATGGGGAAAATATATATGGTGCATTAAATTATTATTGGGGGGAACTATCATTTGCATATGCATGTTGCATCTCTGCTATGAACTTAGAATCTTTGCGAAACTTGAACTTAGAATCTTTGCGAAACTTGAACTTAGCATCTTGGCGAAACTTGAACTTAGAATCTTGGAAACTCGAACTTAGAATCTGGGCGAATTGAACTAGAATCTTGGCGAATATTAACTTAGATCTCTTGCGTGCGCTAGATGGCTAGTCAAGACATGATACAGTTGATGGTCAGGATGATGAGCGTTCATCTCGATTCCCACCAAACCCTAGAGCAAATGAAGTACTGTATGGCTCAGTTGGAGGCCAATTTACATCACATGGGCAACTTGAGAGAGGCGGATCATCACCGCATAAACCAACTCGAGCGCCAAGTCCAAACCCTCACTACACAAAACTTAATACTAAAGGAATACATCGATGCCCACGGGCAAGACTTAAACACTATCTTTGACGACCTATTACCGCCGAGTTCGGAGGAGGAAGATCCGGAGGAAGATCCTGCTACCCCACCGGAGGACGTCATGAGACACTAGAGATTCTATTGTTAGATATTATTTTGCTAGGAAAATATTTCTACTTTCGTACTAAAATTTCTTTTGAGGAAATAAAATGCCCGTTTTTTTTAAATCAAAACAAAACAAGACAAAATAAAATAAAACCCCGAAGCATACGATGCTTCTCAATCCGAACAAAGCACCACGTGCTAAATTACTACACACATATACATTCATAGAAATTGCTTAGACTATATGCTAAGTTCACCAGCCCTAATCTATCATACTTGTACCAGAATGGCACCCAGAGGAAGAGGAAGAGGAAGAACTCAAACCACTCCCCAAACCACCACTGAGATACCTACTGAAACACCACCAAACGTCACTGAACCGATTCAACCTGAGATGGAACAACCCCAAGGTGCGCAGGACGCCCCCGCACCGAACAATGTGGGCGATCGTCTTAGGACGATAGAGGAAGTGTTGATTGCGCTCGGAAACGCGCAAGTCAACCAGGGTCAAGCTGCGGCGGTACCTCCGCCCCAAGCTCGCCCTAACTACCTAGCGATGGTGAATCCCTACCAGCCGCCCCACTATGCTGGTGAGGAGGATCCAGCTAAACTGGAGGAATGGATCCGGACTTTTGACAAGCTGCTGGGAGCGGTCAAATGTCCGGAAGGAGAGAGGGTACATGTCGCTTCATACTACTTGGGAGGCGAAGCTGACGACTGGTGGCAAGCAACGCAAGCCAAACTAACTGAAGATGACGAGCCTTACTCGTGGATGGAGATGATGGAACTACTCAGGGATCGATTCTATCCCTTGAGTACCAAGGCTGCCATGTACGAAGAATTCCTGTCGTTGAAGCAAGGAAGCCAAACGGTGCAGGAATACTACACCCGCTTCAAGGAGCTGGTGAGGTTCGCACCAAGGCTAGTGCCTACTGATGCGGAGAAGGCACAGAAGTTCGAGATGGGACTGAACCTGTCTGTGCGCGAAATGATCGCGGGGGTACACTACCCCGATTTGCAAGCCGTATACGATCGCGCTGTAGCGGTAGCACGCGTGCAGCAGCTGAAAAGAAGGGTGAGTGGGGAGTCCAGCAGGGGTCCTCAAGACAAGAGAAGCCGAGACTCAAGAAACGAGAACAACACTGGAAGGAACGAGCAGCGTAGAGGGTCGAATAGGCCCCAACAAAGCAACACGGGAAGGAGGTTCAATCAAGAAGATCCGGTACCGCCTTGCCCGCGATGTGGACGACCACATCTGGCAAGGGGATGCCCGCAACAAGGCGCTTGTTACCGATGCGGTCGAATGGGTCACGTTCGACGGGAATGTCGAACTAGGCTCGAGAACATAACGAAGAGGGACGATTTGGTCGCGGGGCAAGAACAGCCTCAAAACCAAAACGGGCGAAATGGCAATAACCAAGGGTACAGACCCCCTCAAAATAGGCCGCAAAACCAGAACCAGAACCAACGACCTCCGCCCCCACAGAATCAAAACCAGCAACAAAATCAGCAGCCGAATGCGAATCAGCAGGGCAATCAGGGACGCCCTATGGGGAGGCTGAACGTGGTGAACCAAGCGGACGTGCCTGCGCAAGGAGAAGTGATGGCAGGTACATTTCACGTTTTGAATACGCCCCTTAGAATTCTATGTGATTCCGGAGCTAGTTGCTCAATTATTGCATCAAGGATAGTGCCTGAGTTAGATCTACCTAAGTGCGAGAGAATTAGCTTAGGAATTCAATTGCCTTCTGGAGAAGTAGTGTCTTGCTCTAAACGATATAACGGAATTCCTATAGTGATAAAGAACGTAGAATTCTTCGCGAACTTGGTAGAATTTAACTTAAGAGACTTTGACATTATACTGGGGATGGATTGGCTATCCCAGTATAAAGCGGTGATCGAATGCCAAAAGCAAAAGATCACCTTGTCAAAAAGCAGGGGAAAGAGAGTTATCTTTTACTCTCAGCCCCCTAAGAAAAGTAACAAAATCGTTAGTGCACTTAAACTAAGTAACTTGATGCGTAAGGGGTATGAACTATATGCGTGCTATGTGCACAACCTTGAGGCGGAAGAGAACAAGGTTGATAGCATACCAGTGGTAAGAGAATACCCGGACGTGTTCCCTGAAGACGTTCCGGGCATGCCACCTGAGAGAGATCTTGAATTCACCATAGATCTCATTCCGGGGACAGAGCCTGTCTCAAAAGCTCCGTACCGGATGGCACCACTGGAAATGAAGGAGTTAAAGGAACAACTCGAGGAGCTATTGGGAAAAGGTTACATAAGACCGAGTACGTCCCCTTGGGGAGCACCGGTTTTGTTTGTCAAGAAGAAAGACGGAGGGCTACGCCTTTGCATAGATTACCGAGGACTAAACCAAGTGACCATTAAGAATAAATACCCCCTACCGAGAATAGAGGATCTGTTTGATCAACTGAAGGGAGCTTCAGTATTCTCGAAGATCGATTTGCGATCTGGGTATCATCAATTGAGGATTGCCGAGAAGGACATTCCAAAGACGGCGTTTCGAACACGATATGGCCATTACGAGTTCACAGTGTTATCCTTCGAGTTAACAAATGTTCCGGCCATGTTCATGAATCTCATGAACAACGTGTTCCGAGAATTGTTAGACCAGTGTGTCGTAGTGTTCATCGACGACATCCTGATCTACTCGAAGAGCGAGGAGGAGCATGCGAAGCACTTACATCAAGTGTTAGAAATCTTGCGAAGAAATCAGCTATACGGCAAGCTGTCGAAATGTGACTTCTGGCTGAAAGAAGTGGCATTTCTCGGACACATAGTATCCGCTGATGGAGTATCAGTGGATCCGGCAAAAGTTTCTGCCGTAACTGAATGGGCAACTCCGAAAAGTCCAACGGAAATAAGGAGTTTCCTTGGATTAGCCGGATACTATAGACGATTCGTGAAGGAATTTTCAAGGATTGCACGTCCTTTGACCCAGCTACTTAAGAAAGGAGCAAAATACGAGTGGACCGAAGCATGTGAGACATCGTTTCAAGAGCTGAAGAAACGACTCACAACCACACCCGTATTAACATTACCATCAGAGAATGGTGACTTCGAAGTATATAGCGATGCTTCGAAGGAAGGTTAGGTTGTGTTTTGATGCAAGACTCGAGAATCGTAGCCTATGCATCACGCCAATTAAAACCTCACGAGGAAAATTATCCGACACATGACCTGGAGTTGGCAGCGGTCGTTTTCGCTCTAAAGATATGGAGACATTATCTTTATGGGCGGAAGTGTCGAATGTTCACCGACCACAAGAGCTTGAAATATATATTCACTCAGAAGGAGTTGAATTTGAGACAGCGAAGGTGGTTGGAACTTATCAAAGACTACGATTTAGAGATAGCATACCACGAGGGGAAGGCGAATGTGGTAGCTGATGCCCTAAGTCGGAAAACCCAACACGTGACAAACTTGTTGGTAATTCCGCCGGCATTGTACATGGAGTTGGCAAGATTGGAGTTAGAACTTGTGCATCCTGGCACAGTGAGAGAAACGGTCAATGCCATGGTCGTAGAAACTCCAATATTGGACGAGATTCGACTCGCTCAACCGGGCGATCCGAAACTCGAGAAGATAAAAGAGTATATTGCCGAAGGAAAGGCAATAGGATTTGCTGTCCACGAGGATGGAAGCATCCGTTTTAAAGGTAGATGGTGTGTGCCTCTTAAATGTGCCGAGTTGAAGCAAAGGTTGATGGAGGAAGGGCACAACACGCCGTACTCCGTACATCCCGGAGGTGACAAGTTATACAAAGATCTGAAGAAGATCTATTGGTGGCCGGGAATGAAGAAGGAAGTGGCGAATTTCGTGGCGAGATGTCTCACCTGCCAAAAGGTTAAGGCAGTGCGACATAAACCCTTAGGATTGATGCAACCACTAGAGATTCCAAGTTGGAAGTGGGATAGCATCTCAATGGACTTTGTCTCGGGATTACCCCGATCACCTAGAGGCCTGAACAAGATTTGGGTGATTGTGGATAGGCTAACGAAGACAGCCATATTTATCCCAATGAAAGACACGTGGACTATGGACCAATTGGCCCGAGCCTACATTGATAACGTGGTACGACGACATGGAGTACCACATGATATCATTTCCGATAGAGACAGTAGATTTGTCTCTCATTTCTGGACGGAGTTACAAAAAGCTCTCGGTACTCAAATCAAAATGAGCACCGCATTCCACCCGATGACGGATGGACAAACCGAAAGAACAATCCAAACACTAGAAGACATGCTGAGGGCATGTGTGTTGGAATTCAAAGGAAATTGGGAATCTCATTTACCCTTGATTGAGTTTTCCTATAATAATAGTTACCATGCGAGTATTGGCATGGCACCTTTCGAGGCATTGTACGGACGAAAGTGCCGAAGCCCTTTGAGCTGGGAAGAAAACGATAAGTCCGTGGTAGTGGGACCACAACTTATCGAAGACATGGCTCAACAAATCAAAGTGATCCAAGGGAAGATGAAAGCCGCACAAGACCGTCAAAAGAGTTATGCCGACGTGAGACGACGAGACCTAGAATTTCAAGTGGGAGATAGGGTCATGCTAAAGATATCACCCATGAAGGGGGTGATGCGCTTTGGCAAACGAGGGAAGTTAAGTCCTCGATACATAGGACCTTACGAGATTCTAGAACGAGTCGGAACTCTAGCCTACGGATTGGCTTTACCGCCACACTTAGATCGAGTTCATAATGTCTTCCATGTCTCACAACTAAAGAAGTATGTGCCGGACCCGACACATGTACTTCAACCAGAGATAGTTGAGCTCGATGAAGACTTGACTTACGAAGAAGTCCCAGTGCGTATTCTCGATACTAAGGAACGAGTAACGAGGAACAAAACCATCAAAATGATCAAGGTTCTTTGGTCAAACCACGAAAGTGAGACGGCAACTTGGGAAGTAGAATCCGATATGAGGGAACGATACCCGACATTGTTCCAAACCGATACCGACACAGTTATGGGGACATAACTGCAATCTTAAGGGGGAGAGGATGTCATACCCCCTAATTTTTCGTGCATTTTTGTAAACTTTTGAACTACGTTATGGCTTGATCCCTTTACCGGGTACGTAGGCAGCTTAGAAGTTTTAATTCTAAGTTCAGTCACAACATAATAAAACAAACACAAGACCTTAGCACGAGACGAGAAAAGCCGAAACACAACTTCGAGGACGAAGTTGGTTCTTAAGGAGGGTAGACTGTGATACCCGAGAATTTTCCAACATAAAATAAAACAATAATTAAATAAATAAATAATAAATAAAATAAATACTATAAATAAATAAACAAATCCAGCAAATAAAAGAAATAAATAAAGATAAGGAAATGAGAAATGAGATTTTTACTTAAAAAGGAAGTAAAGGAATTTAATTAAACAAAAGGATGGATAAATGGTACACCAAAACCCGACACTAATGAACTCGAGTATTCGAGTCCAAAACATCCAATTAGACTGAGAATAAAATTAGAGAGAAAGTATGAACCCGAATATACCCCGGAAATCGGAATTCGGGAGCATAGAGGGATAGAAACCCGAAAGAGAGGCGGAAAAGCACGACGGATCGCACGACCCGCCCGGACCGAAGTCCAGGCGAAGTCGGCGCGGTGGCCGCGCGGTGAAGGGGGATTAGCGCGCCACGACCGCGCCACTTCACAGATTCGTTTGGTGCGTGAATCTCTCGCCCGAACGCGGATTTTTCGACGTTCGGTTGAACATCTCTCGACTCCAGACTTCTAGGTCGGTTGTGGACGCCCTAGGGATTGAGAATTCTATAAATAAGCCCCTTGGGAGCCCCGAACAAGTTTACGAAACCCTATACCATTCTATACGTTCGAAACCCTAAATCCGGAGTCGTCGGAGGCACGAAACCAAGACGAACGCTGTTGGACGAGTTTCTCTACAGATCTCCATAGTCGTGGTAAGTCTCGGTCCAATCTTTATTCAATAAACGATTCGAAAACGAATCCTAATCATCTCCTTTTTCTTTCTACACCCCCGTATCGAATCTAGATCGTAGAACCCGACGAACGGAGAGGAGAAACGGTGATCTGGAAGCCACGCCTCCGAATTGGACATTCCCGACGTTCATAGACACTGTAAGTTAACCTTACATGGTTTTGGGAGATTTTAAAACATTCGAAACCTAAAAGATTCAACAAGAACCATAAATCTGTCCACTTTTGTTTTCTACCGACGCAACAGATTTGGTGAATTTTTCCGACCCTTAATACGAACTCAAACGGAAAAACTTAAAACACGAAAAACGTTCCTAAGACTTAGACCTAGCTACTGTAAAAATTTGAGAATTTGTGGAGTTGATTTGATATGTGAAAACCCGTTGAAACCGAACTGTTTGATTTTAGATCTTGAAATCTTGGACAGAACTTAGGAATGATCTTGATCACGTTTTTGACATAGGATCTAGGCCGTTTTAGATCTTTGGCCAAACATGAAAGTTGTAGATAAATGTCTTAAGATGATCCGTGTCAAATTTCATTAAATTTGGAGTTGAATTGATATGGTAGAATGTGAAATTTGTAAACTGCGACACTTTGAACTCGGACAGATTTCCTGTTATGCGAAAATTGGCGTTTTTGACCTACTTAGGTATCTCGGATTGAAAAAGTTAAAACACGAAAGTTGTAGATCTTGATGTTTCCGAGTCAGATATGAAATTTTGGAATTTTTGGAATTAAATCTGATTTTAGACGAATTTTGGAGTAAACTGTGATTTACCGAAACGAAATTTTGAAATCTTGTTGAAACATGGAATTAACCTTTAGGGTTGAAACGAATTGAGATATGGTTTCTAAATTAATACATTGGAAGGCAGATTTTAAAAACTAAATCCCCTTACAAACTTGATAAATTAAAATTAGGGGTGAGTGCTCTGCAGGGTGCCCCCTAACGATTCACTTCGTGCCGTGATGGACGATGGTGACCCCGCGCGCTATACTTGAAATGTGATATTGCCAAAACGGCGAAACTTAGAGCCTACACTCTCGTGAATATCCGTATGGGTTTCCCGAGGCTCCGGAGTGGTACTGGGTATGGCTGATACGGCTGCGGCCGCCGGGCTACCGGCTAAACTTGTTGACATCGCGATTTTTATCGTGAAACTTTGAAATACCAAATCGGGAATGTAATGGGGATTCTAAATTAAATTAAACTAGATTAAATGATATTGTTGTCAAATTAAATTATTTAAATGCTTTATTTAAATTATGGCTATTATCTTGAACCATGTGATATGTGTTGTTAAATAGAGCCTGAGATAAATTATGCTATTGGATATGGATTAGATGAAACTAAATATTATGTTATTATCATGCTTTTGTTAAATTATTAAACTTATGGCTTTTAAACCCTACAGTCATGCATGTGTTAACTTACTCAGCAATTTTGCTGATCAAAACCATTTTTATTCCTTTCTTTACAGAATATGTGGAATGAGCATGTGTGAGCACGAATCATGCATGGGGTTTTGGGAACTTTTATTTTGCTTTTAAATTTCGTACTTAGACTATATTATGAACGGGCCTGTTTAACCCGTGTTTTGGCCATGTCGGCCCTTTTTATATTTTCCGCTGCGATACTGTACTAAACTAAATATTTCCGCTGCGCTATGCTATTATTATTTTTGAATTATATTGTATGGGCTATTTTGAATGCTTTAAATGTTTAAACACTGCAATACCTAGCCTCGCATCTCTTTAGTAAGCTCGGAGAAACCGTGTCTTACTAGGGAGATGTGGCGGTGACATCCCGACCTGGGTTACCAAAAACCGGGGTGTTACAGGGTGTCACCGCCACACCTCTCTAGCAAGACACGGTTTCTCCGAGCTCACTAAAGAGATGCAAGGCTATGGTTTTTCAGAATTTAAAATATTCAAACAGCCCATTCAAATATAGTTTAAAAATAATACATCAAAGTTGCAGCGGAAAATAATATTTACATATATAATGCAGCGGAATTTAACAATACGGCCCACATGGCCAAAACACGGGTTAAACAGGCCCGTTCATGCAAGATCTAGTCTAATACAAAAATTCAAAATAATATATATCATCCCAAACTTCCCGTGTATGCATATGACGATGCATAATTCTCAACTCTGAAAGAAAAAGGAAAAGAAAATATGGTTTGGTCAGCACTACGTGCTGAGTAAGTTAACACATACAAGATTATGAGGTTTCAAAGCCATTATTTTAATATTTAATGAAAACATGTGCATAATTTAAATAATTCATGTAACCGCATAATTTAGAAGACATGGATTCATAAGATCATCAATATAGCTTGCAACGCAATTAAATAAGTTGTCATAAATTTAACAACACAAATTATCAAGGACTTAATTGGATTCCCTCATCGATGTCTCGTTTCGATTCTTTTACAGATCACCACCGCTAGGGCTCTTATGTCCACCAGCCTTACGCCTGGGCTCTTATGTCCACAGGTATCATGGTCAATACAGATCTTTTAATTAGAGTTAATCCGTCCGCTAGCCATACGATCAGTGTTTCGCTAGGGCTCTTACGTCAACCTAGACATACACTTGGGCTCTTATGTCCCAAGCCGCAGAGAACATTGACAGTATATAGCTTAGTCATAACCCGCAATATTTTAACCTTCTCGTTTCATGTATCGTATGTCAAAGTATTTCTATTCGTTTCAACCTCAAAGGCTAATTCCACCGTTTCAACAAGATTTCAAAATTTCGTTCGGTAAATCACAGTTTACTCTAAAATTCGTTAAAAATCAGATTTAATTTCAAAAATTCCAAAATTTCAGGACTGACTCCAAAACGTCGAGATCTACAACTTTCGTATTTTAACTTTTTCAATCCGAGATACCTAAACAGGTCAAAAACACTAATTTTCACAGAAGTACTGTTCTGTCCGAATTTCATATAACGCAGTTTAAAGATTTCGAATTCTACCATAGCAATTCAACTCCAAATTTAATTAAATTTTACAGAGATCATCTTAAGACAATTATCTACAACTTTCATGTTCGGCTAAAGATCTAATTCGGCCTAGAACCATAGTCAAAAACGTCAACAAGTTCGCACCTATGTTCTGTCCAGTTTCAAGATTCGATTTAAAACCAGTTCGGTTCGGAGTGGATTTCATATACCAAATCATCATGAAAAATTCTGAAATTTCACGGAGGTGTTCTTAACATATAGATCTACAACTCCTATGTTCAACGCCAAGCCTAGATCGGTCTAGATCTAAGGTAGAAATCGCCAACAAGTTCGAATAAGGAATCTATCATCGTTTCAAGATCTAAATCTAAAGCAGGCTCGTTTACGATCAGTTTCGGATATCAAAACACGATGAAAAATTATGAAATTTTTACAGAATCTAGATCTATGTCTTAGGAGTGTTTTTCGTGTTTTAAGTTTTCTCGTTTGAACGTTTTAAAGGGTTCGAATAACTTCAACAAAAACGCTGCGCCGTGTAGACAGATTTTAGATAGGGTTCCATTACATTTATATGTTCGAATCTTTTAACAACCCAAAACCAAAGTAAGCGTTAACTTACAGATTGTTGAGCGTCCGGGATCTTCGATTCGGAGGTGTGGCTTCCCGTCCTCCGTTTATCCTCTCCGTTTGTTGGGTTCTTCGCTCTCGATTCGGACCGGGGGTTTAGAATAGAAAAAGGATGAGGTTAGGATTTGTTTTCGAATCAAGAATGTATAGAGGAATAGATCGGCTCTTACCAAGGCAATAGAAGATCCCAAATTCGTCCAAGTCAGTCCCTTCTCTCGGTGTTGTGCCTCCGACGGCTCCGGGATTAGGGTTTCGACGTATAGAAAGATTTCGTAGGGTTTCAAATGTATTCGGAGCTCTTAGGAGGTCTTATTTATAGATATTTAAGACCTAGGGCGTCCAAAATCTGATCCCAAGGGTCTTGGGTCGAGAGACGTTCAACCGAAAGTCGAAAAATCCGCGTTCGGGCAAGAGATTCACGCAACGGGCGAATCTGTCAAGTGGCGCGGTCGTGGCGCGGTCTTCCCTCTTCACCGCGCGGCCACCGCGCGACTCTCGCCTGGACTTCGGTCCGGGCGGGTCGTGCGATCCGTCGTGCTTTTCCGCCTCTCTTTCGGGTTTCTATCCCTCTATGCTCCCGAATTCCGATTCCCGGGGTATATTCGGGCTCCGATTTCCTATCCTAATTTTATTCGGACCTAAATTTATGTTTGGACTCGAGTTATTGAGTCCATTGATGTCGGGTCCCCGTGTAACCATTTACTCAATTAAATTGCCTTCGGCTTCCCGGGTTCTCGGAATTTTGTTTCCTTTTTAATTTAAATTCCATTTCTCATCTTCTATGATTCTTTATCCATTTATCATGTTTATTATATTTATTTTTTTTTTTTTATTTTATGTTGCAAAATTCTCGGGTATTACAATTATAGCTTCTTTTCCCTGCTGATTGACTTGTACTTTTAATCTTTTGCAATGGATCTTTTTTGGGCGCCTTGCATTGTGATTTTACTTTAGAATTTCTGTCTCAGACTTCATTTAATTATAAATATTGATTATTGATATGCATAGTTTTCATCGCAATTGTACAAAGTCTCGTGAATTTGGTTGCTGCCTTGCCCCCCTGGTTTTTCGATTGTTTCACTTGTTTCATTCTTCTATCACTTATTATCAATTTATCCCATTCGTTGTCATACGAGGTTTACTTGTCACCATGTATCTATTTCCTGCTCTTATTGCAAATAATTTACGTATTCTACCACCAATCCAAACTTCATGGTTGATTATCTTGTTCATCACACAAACAGATCAATCAAGGTAATATTAACTGTAGCGCTTGTCCAATATGTGAATTGTTCTTCATCTATGATTAATCACAAAATAGTTTCTACTGCCCTTTTCTTCCTGTGTTGTTTTCCCTTTAATTACCTGCCATCAACAGTACTTTGGAACAATGAAGATAAACTGATTACCTTTATTAATCTAACTTGATCAGAGTGCAAAGCTTAAATTATGAAAAAATTTGCAACATCTATATAAACCACTAAAAACATTTTCATTTGTCTTTTTGCAGGTAGTGAACCTCACGTCATTATGGACTCCGCAGACGACTCAATTAGCATCGTTTCTATTCACTCCACTGACTCAGAAAACACCAGTTACAACTCTTCAGGTCATGGAATCTCATGCATATCCACTTGTTTAATCTTCGCCACTAAAAATCAATTTCATTTGCTTTTAATTTTCCCCAGAGCCAGATACTGATGTCATCTCTGAATCTGACGACGACACAGACATCATCTCAATTAGCTCCGATGACGTACCCGACGACAATTTTGGTTCCTTTCAATTCGAGATCAAAGCTGCTCACAAAAAGTCTTTGGTAAGCCTGCTCTCTACCAAACCACACACTTATACAACATTTTCCCTTTATATATATATATCAGTAAAATGTTTTATTGTCCACAGACAGTTCCTCTTGCCTTTTGGCAACACCACCGTCTGGATTCAAAGCATCATGTGTACATCCGGTTTGGCAATGCTCCTAGGTTGTTCATCGTGGACTTGAAATATACTCATGAATATCGCCGTGGATGTAGCGACTCCATAAAGCTGTGGACGGGCTGGCCAGCTTTCTATACCCACTGCAAGATGGTGCTGAACGAATGGTGGAAATTGACGATCATTTCCACCGTACATGGCCCTCATCGTACTGACTTTTTATTCCAAGCAGATATGGTCAACGCACACTTCCCTGAGGACTGAACTTTTCTATAAATTCATTCATTTCAAAGCCTGCGACATCTAAGTTCCTCATTATGTATTTGCCTTCATGTTGTTCATGATCTTCTGGCCAAGTTGATCATGTTTGTTTTCTTTTTTTTTCCCTTTTGACATTAGAGATCCTTTCCCATGCCAATTCCATTTACTTCCTTCCTGTACACTTTGTAACATATTCCCCAATACCTTTTACCCCTTCTTCGCATGAAAACTTATTAATTTCTTATTATATAACTTTTAGTTTTTTCCCCTTCAACTCCTTCACAATTACTTCTTCCGTATGTGTTATTCTATTGTTTTATTTTTAGAATTATGTTATCACTTTAGCAATAAATTTTGTAATAGAGTGGAAAATCATGCACTCTATTATTCGTATATCTTTTATAATACTATAGAAACAGCATTTGTCCCATGTAAGGCAACACTTGTTCTATCATAATATAAAAGCAAAACTTGTACATAAATATGCAAAACAACACTTGATTTTTTACATTCTGTCCCATGTACAAGGAAAACATTGTAGAAAGATTCCATAAACATGTAATTGTGGATTCATTATTAAATTTTCCCCGTTCCCATTCTACATTTAATACAAACAAACCCCACAAAATCTGCACATTCCAAAACACTCCCTATTTACAAATACACCATTTGTGGCTGCAAGGAGCTTGTACAAACTACAAAATATCAATATTAGAAACGGCCTACAACATCGACTTCCATTATAAACTCATTATGTCCGCGTCCAAACGTTACTAATTTAACAACAAACCTACATATATCTCCAACTACTAAATCATTCTGTTCCCAAAAACGCCGTAGCCCAAGATTCATTACTACCGTCTCATGCCTTTTCCGACCGCTGATAGCACAATGCAATAAGGAAACAAGGTAGAGCCGCCCGTTTCCTTTCAACCGTAGCCAAATTCTTTCACGGCAGTGCAAATTAAAGCCTTGCCAAATATCTTTCGGTATTTCCTACAATAAAACAAAATGGAAATGTACAGTTATCTGGTCATTTTTACAACATAATATAAACACCTAAACAATTCCATCCCCAGCTTGCACATTACCAATGGTTTGCTATATGATGACACTGTTAATTGTGAAACAAAAGAGCCAGTAGCCTCTGCACATCCACAAATGTCAGTAAAAATGCTACCATCTAAACAAACAGTCTTCTATCAATCAGAAGGAAAAAAAAAAAAAAAAAAAAAAAAAAAACTTTGCCAATTTATGCTTACGACTGCCACTACTATATTGAAGTATCATCTCCGAAAAATCCTTAGGGTCCCCGTCTTCATCGAATATTTTTACGCTGAACTCCATATGTCCGCTTGATTTAAAAAATAATACATCTCCCACCTTAAGTTCATGAACATCGCAAAAAATATCCCAAACATCACTCCTTGCAATGTATAGATCTTCCCCATCAAACGAAACAGGTAAAGCACACTCCAATCGCTGCCCTTGCACTCCAATCGTCGGGGGTATATTATCTGCTTCTACAACATTCAGTATCACCCTTGCTAATCGCTATTGTATTGCCAGAGAAAACGTTAGCACCTACCAACTACTATCGTATCTACGATTATGTGTATACATTTTCAAAAACATACCAGATATTGCTCAAAATCTTTTCCTAGCCGCGAGAAAAACTCCATCGCTTCTGACCACCTCCGAACAGCCCAATTATTAACGCCCCACTTCTACATATAAATCTCTGTCCACACACTTATATAAAAGCAGCAGAATCACATGCACCGTCTCCCAGCAGGTGGTAATGTTTATCAATGGTTTACAACAACAATAATAATCGAAACAGGACAATGGAAACAGTGATTTCACAGACATGTTAAAAGCTGCAGCAGTGCAGCAGGCCTCACATGGAAACAGTGCTTTGGATTTCCCTTTATTAATCCTTTTCCCCTTTCCTTATTCATCTATTCAGTATCCATCCATCCTGCTTACTTTGTTAAAACATCTGGCCACACTGTTTACCCGTGAGACTCACCTTCTACCCTTGCTGTTTGAACTGCACTATCAATTGCTTAATAATGTATGCTTTTTCATTTTCCTTTTCGTCGGTCGACTGGCCTTATCTTGTGGGTTGTTCAATTTAAAGGATGCACAATTTAAAGGGTCAGTGTTCACCTTTTCCCATTGTTTGCCAGCCCACAAACTTTGCCTGTTCTCTCCATGGGAAAGAAAATCCGATCCTAATAAGAATATTGACAGGCGCAACACTTATCATCAAATTAGAATGTCCATTTGCTATCACCATTTTTAAAACCCGTCCGAACTCAGACCATATATACCTATCTAACTTCACAGCTACACATGTTTTAAAATCAAAGGAGACATTCTATCTAAAATACAACAAAATCAAACCGTTTTACCACTCGTCCATTGCTGCTTCTAACTCTGCTCTTCTTCCTCTTTTCCCCACCGTTGATAGCCCTAATACTGTACAGATTCATTTAGCCTTTACGTTTGGGTATGACTCAAAGATATAAGACCATCTCCAATGGTCCCCTATAACCCAAAATGGGGTGGCATCTTCTCTCCAACAATACCCTAAAACCAAACCTATTTTAAGTTTTTTGAGTTTTATGAATAGTAAATACTCAAATTTGAGTATTTACTATTCATAAACCTATATCACTTTTTGTAATTAAATTAATTGCAATTTCATCCCTCCAATTGTTGCAAGTTGAATATTGATCTAATTTTGTATTATGCTTGATAATTTTATACTTCATATAATTTTTTATTAAATTAATTTTATATTTAATTAGATTAGAAATTTTAAGGTTTCTTTATAAAATAAATTTTAAACATAAAGATAACTAAATTTTTAAAGTTTTGGTACAATCTTAGCAATCAATAAAAAAATTACATTAGCATATGAAAATATAATTAAACATAATACATCTCAAATACTTAAAAAAATGTACAATATTAAACAACTAAATAATTACGCAAACGGAAAATTAAGTTAATAGTCATCTAAATCAACATCGGATCCTCCAACATTATTGAAATACGTAGATGAATTTGTATTGAATTTATGTGTGGTTAATGTATAATTTATAAGAAATGAAGGGTATGATTGAAAAGATAAATAAGTTTGTATGGAAAAGAATATATAGAGAATATTCTTTTAAGTTTGAGTTTAGTGTAAATGGTTGGAGATGAATTACTGTTTGATGTGACGTTTACTATAAAATGGGTTTGAGTTTGGTGTTGGCTATTTTTTTGGGTGAGATGGTGTTGGCTATTGGAGATGCCCTAATATGCATTATTTATTTTAGCAATAATTAGATTTATTTTATAATTTTAGCTATTAATGATGTATGCAATGCCATGTAATTAATCAGTACAGTATGTGTAAACACAAGAACCGTTAATGTAACAGTATGCATATCACGACTACCTAACTTTTTTAACTTAAAAATAATAAATTAACGCCAGAGTTTTCTTTTCCTCAGACAAACCCACCACTGCCTTATTTACGACTTCCGAACTCATTATTGTTAATGTTTAACACACCATATCTATATTCATATAGTCCCTCTGTTCCTTGTTAAATAACATTTTAACAAAAAACCCACAAATCAAGTAATGTCATTATCTATATAATAAATCCTGAATACTTTTTGACCTGTGCAGACTATATTGTCCTTTTCCAAAATAACTCAATCTTTTTAATTTTAAGGGTTCATCAGTAATTATACCATCATTTTATAGATCAACGGACCTAAAAAAGACACATCACCGCTGATTAATCATCAAGATACACATCAGCGCTGATTAATTCTACCTGTGCCATGTCATCAACTTTTAATACTATATTTAGATCATAAATATATAGATCTATATATTATAAACAAATCTTTAAAAAATCTTCTATATATTTTCAAAAGATATAAATTATAAATAAATTATAATATATTTGATGGTTAATAAATATTTAATTAAACATATACTTCTATATTATAAATTCTTTAATTGAATATATATATCCAATATATATTATAATAGTTGTACTAAATTTTGAGCCTAAAGTATTTTTTTTCGATAGGCACAATTATTTCTAACCATATACTTTTTTTTTAATTTAATTAAGCATATACTTAAATTTAATAAACATATAACTAAATTTAATAGTTGTACTTTTAATTCTTTAAATTTTTTTTCGATAGCCACAATTTTTTTCGATAGGCACAGTCTATATTTAATTTAATTAAACATATACTTTTTTTTAGCCTAAAGTATTATAATAAGTATAAATATATATAATAAATTGAAAAATCAATTATTTCTAACCATATGTTTGTTAATTTATCAAAATATATATTTAAAAGAAATTAATCTGCTATAGAAAATTTTATTCAAATTTTAATCCTAATTTTTGGTATCGGGTATAATTTTGAATTTAATCTTCTATACTATAATAAATCATAGAACCATATTTTTATGGTGCTTCATATATTATCCCTTTAAGTTATAATTAATCTGTTTATAAGAATTATATATTATGGTTTCAAAAAGTAATTTAACCTCAAAGGTATGCATATCTATCATAAAGATGCATATCGGTTTAGAAGATAAAATCACTTCATTTTAAAATTCAATGACTATTGGATTGCAATCTATTGATCTCCTCCTAAATCATGTAATTATATTTTTGTTGTGCTTCATATATTAACCTTTTAAGTTATAATTAATTTCTTTATAAAAATTATATAATATGGGTTCAAACAGTAATTTTACCTCGAAGATATGCATATCTATTACTCCCTCCGTCCCACTAATTCCGACTCATTTTTCTTTTTGATCCGTCCCATTACAATTGTCACATTTCCCTTTTTGGAAATAATTAAATATATTAATTACCAACCCCACTACCATCACATCACATTAATAAATAAATATATTAAAATTTCAAACACACAACTATCACATTACACATAAATAAATTAATTAAAAATTCAAATACGTTACAATCACATCACATAAATTCCTAATTTACCCCCACTATAAATACTAATTTGACCTTACATTAAATACTAAATATCCCCACGTAAAATACCATGCCAAAAAGAAGTGGGACACTATTAGTGGGACGGAGGGAGTATAAAATACATATAAAAGATTTAGAAAGTAAAATCACTCCATCCTAAAATTTATTAAAAAAAACCGTATGATTGCAAATCTATCCATCCCCACCATTTACTCCTAATATTAGAAGATAATATAATAAATTCTGGAACTATAATTATATGGTGATACCTATATTGTTCTTTTAAGTTATAACTAATTCTCTGTATATAAAATATATATTACGGGTTTAAACAATAAAAATACATAAAGAGATCTTTAAATAAAATTATATCTTATAATTTTTTTCATAAATATACTAAAATAACAAATTAATTGAGTTAATATTAGTTTGTATTAAAAACAAATTAACACCCGTATATGAAGCCCCGTACGCGGAGCGCGGGAGAAAAATCTAGTTATTAATTAATTTCTCATTTTTACCCCTATTCTAGGAAAAAGTCATGTTCAATTGATGAGATATTGCAGACTATTTTTTTAGTACTATTTATAAAAAAAAATAGGGATAATATAAAAAAAATATGATATCAATAAATCAACTACTAACTATTTTATAACATTTTTTAGTTTTTGAAAAAACTGCTAAAAAAAGCCAACAAAAATATTCGTTAATCGCGCACAAAAATAAATTAACAAGAAAATAAATTAAATAAACTAATAAATAGAATTGAGAAAAGATTTGAATAGGTACACCTATGCTTTGAAAGAATGTTGATATTTATACGCTAAAATTAAATCCTATATAAAAAATTCACAACGTTGATTGTAGGACATATTTATATTTATAGGATGTTGATTAACGAGGGCGAGGAAGAAGAAAAAGAAGCTGCGAAGTTCGTTCGCTCCCCATTAAATACATTACCCTGTTTGCAATCTTATGTCAAAGTTAAAAGCTTTCTCTATCTTCTGCTTCTGCGCCACTATATTTAGAAACTTCCATCAGGCTAAAACAATACAGCCAAAATTAAATAAGGCAAAAAGGAAATATTTCTTGGAAAACAAAACCCTAATCCAATAGCCTTTTTCAAAATCTCTGGATTATGGCTACCAATACGGGCCACAAAACTCCCATCAAGCATCTTCCCCTTTGGACCCGATAAAATCTTTCTTTAAAAAAAAGTCAGTTATCGTTATAAAAGTCAGTTGCATATGCGTTTAAATAGCATACCCATTTGAAATCGGACCATGTACCACAAACAAAACCCGCAACATTTGCACATTCCATGGCACTACTTATTTACAAATACAACATTCATACTTGCCTCTACCTTTATTAAGCATTTTCCTTCCCTTATTCCTCTACTCAATAGACGTCCATGCTGCTTATTTTCCCAAAGCATTTCCCACCACTTTATGAACTACATTATAAGTAGTGATTGATAACATGGTTAAAGAAGCCCTTGCCTCGAATACCACTTATAAATATTTTTGGTTTTTGCACATGGAGACATAAAATAATATAGAAATATCATTTTCTTTTTTTAAGCTGAACCATAAAATTTTATATTTTACCCATATATTTATCATAAAATTTCACATCTTGTGTTTAAAGTTACAGTACCCTTACTTCCAACCAACATGTTGAAAGTTTACTCCTCACCTATCATCACCCTTCCTAAATCCAACAAAACAAAAGGAAAAAAAATCAAGTCTTCACATGCAAACATATTAATTCCCTCATATTTTTCCAATTTAACTAGAACCTAAATTATTAAACTTAATAACATAATCCCAAACTTAGACCGTAGTTCCTTTCTTACGTGACCCAAATCGCCCATATATTTAACACAAGATTGAATAGAGATTTAACCATAAAAATTTATATTTTACTCATATATTTAAGTTGAACCTAATATTTCTTTTTTCTCCACGGGCAGTTGTATATCCAAAATATGTTGTGCATCGCACAACGACAATTGTTAGTACTCAACAATATTAAAACCCAACATCACATTACCATCATTCCATTTCATGTCTAGACTTCCAATACTCACAATTAACATAATTCCATATCCATTAGCTTTTATCTTAGAACTTAAGATCCCAAAATCTACATCATAACCTCCAATTTAATTCAAGCTCCCAACAATCGACAAACCAAGTCCACTATTTGACTTAACAAATTACCATATCCAGTTTCCAAGCTTTTCAAATAATTTAACATGGTAAATACTCAACTATTCAATTCTACAATTTACAACTCCAAATCCAAGTTATTAAAGAATCATCAAACTAGTTGAACATTCAATATTCCCCGATTTCAAGTATTCAAGGATATCCAAATCCATAGAACAAGTAAACTAATATCATCCCACCTCCAAATTCAATTTAACCCACCTTAATGTATCAACTACCAATTCATATCCCAATCGCTTGATTAAAAATGAAAGTGGAATACCTTTAACAAGTAAATCAATTTTCAATTACACATAGCACACTTCTTGGAATATTTAGGCAAGCAAGTTCAAGAATCAAAATATTAATTCAAGAATCCCCAAATTTAATTAACACTAGAATTCCAATTAAAGTTATTCAAGTGTTTACTCATCTACACATTTAACCTCAAAACACATCTTTCATTAGCTTCCAATTTCTCTAACCAATTCAATCAACTACAATAAGTCATCCCAATTGAAGTTTACTTTCAAAACTAACATGCACAACCACAAGGTTCATGTATTCCCAAATTCCCAATCATCCAACCAATTACCAAACCAAATAAATACCCAAGCTAGCAATTAACTCAAAACTCAACAATCTTCATTTCCAACTAAAGAAGAGAATTGATTAGCACCAAATACTTATAATCCCACAATCTACATAACACTTAACAAGAAAATCCAACAAGATCACCAAGCTGTTGTCACCACTCACCACCACCAATTCACCGTCACCGCCACTCGATCACCTACGCGGCGCCAAGACCGCCGCCGTCGCGGCGGCAACAGCGGCAGCAGCCCCTGCTGCTCCGGCGTCGCGCGGTGGCACGACGCCGCGCCACCTCCACACCTCGGCCACGACACCCCCATCTCCTCCCGATGTCGGCCCCGCATCCCCTCCTCCGGCGAGCAGCCGGCTTCCCTCTTCAACAAATGGAGGAACCCATTTCTTCCCAAAACTCCCAAAAAAAACAAATCAGAAAAATGAAGGGAAGGGGATTTCGTACCTCCTGGAGTTCCCATTGAATTGGGATTGTTCGATTCCACAGCCCCATCTCTTCCTCCAACTCGCGGCTGCCTCTTCTTCCTCCTCTCCAAGTCGCGATTCACTCTTCAAGAAAAGCCCTTGTTTTTGCCTATCTCTTAAGTGACGGAATTTGGGTGAAGAATGAAGAGAATTCCTTTACAGTAAAGCTTGTAGACATGCAGATAAGAGAGACATACAGATAAGAGATCATCCAAATTCCTTTACGGGAGCACAGTATCCCACACAAGTAATAAAAATGTGACAACCCAAATATATCCTTAAACACCTTCCGTAAATCATAACTCTTTCTTTTAATAAATTCAAACTTGATATTTTAGAAAAAATACTCGTGTGTGGAAATTTGTCAAAAGTTTCACTACATTGATCACAATATGACGTCCGAGAGTTCGCCTTCTACATTGGATGAGCACGTGGCATTTCTACCGTTATGGTTTAGCCGATTCATTATCTGCTCGAGCGCTTGGACTGTCCTGCGCACCGCTCTTCCTCTCGTATTGGCTATTATGAGTGATCATTCTCAGGCTATTGGTTTTTATTTTCTTGACACCCTGTTCAGTGGTATGGCCAAGATTTCTGATATGTTGGCTAGTGGGCGAGATCCCACTAATTCGGCCTCTGGGCCATTATGGTTTCTGCAGCTTTGGGTTCAGCTATACTTCCCTCAGCTATTTACTGGTGTGCCTCGTCCTGGCCCGAGGGATGTTGCTGAGGGTGACTCGTTAGGCCTGTTATTAGGTGTTGTTTCTGTGAGGATTAGCAATGATGGTCTTCTGAAGCGGGACAGTCTAGGGATTATTCGCTTTTTTCTTCATCACATGCCATCTTATCATGACTTGTTTGTGTACGCCCCTATAGGATGGTTGATGTCCACACTTGTGTGCAAACCTGATCGGCCACGTGGTCTTCATGGAGAGTCTACTTGGAACATTAGTATGAAGCCCCATATGCTTTTGAGTGGGGGTAAGGAGGAAGGACCAGTACAATCCGATCATAGCCGAGCCATATTGACCTCATTTGCTCGCTCGTCAGTTTGGTTGTCATCTTGGACTTCCTCGTAGGGTGAAGTGGCCGGTTTCCTTTACTAGGAGTGAGAGGATGACAGACGCTGGTATTCGGGCGGAGGTTGCTTTCTCGTCCCGCCTGACGCTATCTAGTTATCTTCCCTTTACTCCGACAGGGACACTTGTTGCTGGTTTCATGGCATGGTGGACGCCATACATCACCTCTATCTTGCCATCTTATGACCAGATTACAGCCCGCTTTGGGGACCCGCAGCGTAGCTCGGCTCTTTCGAAGTAGCCTAGTGTTCGTAGTGCCGTTGTTCGATTGACATCTACTCCCGTTTCTCGCCGTACCCCGAAGTCTAAATCTGCTGCAGCTTCTTCATCTCGCAAGCCCTGAAGAGGTATGTCTCCTTCGTCAATATGTCTTTTTTAAACTGTTTCCTGGTCTTTTAATATTTCTTTCTCTTCAGACGACCGAGATAGCGAGGAAGATGAGGATGATGCCCCAGATGATGATCATCATGAGGATGTGTCTGCGAGCTCCGAGTAGTCTACTAATGAGGATTACACTGCTCACTCTGATGAGGATGGGGAGTCCGGCTCTAGTGAGGAGGAGTCGGGCTCAGGTGAAGATGAAACGTGTTCTGATGAGGGTGAGGATCCTGTAGATGACGGTGATGACCTCATGGTAGAGGATCCTACTGAATATGATGGCACCGGGGATGATGACCACATGGAGGAGGGATCCATAGGTCCCCATCAGGAGGATGGCCTCGAGACAGCATTGTTGTAGGGTGCGAAATTCATTACAATTTTTGGAGAAACGGGAGTAGATGCCAATCGTACAACGGCACTATGAACACTAGGCTGCTTCGAAGGAGCCGAACTACGCTGCGGATCCCCAAAGCGGGCTGTAATCTGGTCATAAGATGGCAAGATAGAGGTGATGTATGGTGTCCACCATGCCATGAAACCAGCAGCAACTGTCCGTGTCGGAGTAAAGGGAATATAACTAGATAGTGTCAGGCGGGACGAGAAAGCAACCACCGCCCGAATACCAGCGTCTGTCATCCTCTCACTCCTAATAAAGGAAACTGGCCACTTCACCCTACGAGGAAGTCCGAGATGACAACCAAACTGACGAGCGAGCAAATGAAGACAATATGGCTCGGCTATGGTCGGATTGTACTGGTCCTTCCTCCTTACCCCACTCAGAAGCATATGGGGCTTCATACTAATGTTCCAAGTAGACTCTCCATGAAGACCACGTGGCCGATCAGGCTTGCACACAAGTGTGGACATCAACCATCCTATAGGGGCGTACACAAACAAGTCATGATAAGATGGCATGTGATGAAGAAAAAAGCGCATAATCCCTAGACTGTCCCGCTTCAGAAGACCATCCTTGCTAATCCTCACAGAAACAGCAGCTAATAACAGGCCTAACGAGTCACCCTCAGCAACATCCTTCGGACCAGGACGAGACACACCAGTAAATAGCCGAGAGAAGTATAGCTGAACCCAAAGCTGCAGAAACCATAATGGCCCAGAGGCCGAATTAGTGGGATCTCGCCCACTAGATAACATATCAGAAATCTTGGCCATACCACTGAACAGGGTGCCAAGAAAATAAGAACCAATAGCCCGAGAATGATCACTCATAATAGCCAATACGAGAGGAAGAGCGGTGCGCAGGACAGTCCGAGCGCTCGAGCAGATAATGAACCGGCTAAATCATAACAGTAGAAATGCCACGTGCCCATGCAATGTAGAAGGCGAACTCCCGGACGTCATATTGTGGTCAATGTAGTGAAACTTTTGACAAATTTCCACACACGAGAATTTTTTCTAAAATATCAAGTTTGAATTTATTAAAAGAAAGAGTTATGATTTGCGGAAGGTGTTTAAGGATATATTTGGGTTGTCACATTTTTATTACTTGTGTAGGATACTGTGCTCCCGAAAGCGCACGGTGTCAAAGTTGCAGAATTTGTCTGTAAGTAGAGGGTCGTCTCTGGAGGATGTGCGATAGAAGCAGGGCCAACGCCCTTTAGCTAGACTTTCAACTGGTTACTCTCATCAATAAGGGGGAAAACTAAGTCCAAAATCTAATCTACAAAAGCAAATAAATACTAATCTATAAAGCATATAAACTATACTAAGAAAGCAAATAAACTATACTAGTAAAGCAGAGTTAAAAGACAGAAGGGACAGGAATAAATAAATATTGGACATCAACGTCGACATCAAAGTCCAATGGAAGGATTCCAAAATATTTGACTCACTAATAATAGCATGCATACAATAGTATAAAAAGATGAAAATAAAATGGTCCAAAATATATGGTTGACCTGGACAGAAGATGGACTACACAGAGGTAAAATATCCTTGAGTTCAGAAGAGTTCAAAAAGAACATTTTATTTTGGCTAAAAAGATGGCGTAAATAACTAGGATAATCTGGATTGCAAACATCTGCTATCCAGTTCCTAATCATTTAGGGTGGAATCATGTTAGTCAACAGAAAAGTCTTGGATGACAGTGTCGCTATCATTTAGACTTCCATTGTCTATGAAATGAGAATGAAAACCTACATATTCTCATACTGCACTAATTACTAGACAACATTGACATGTGTTATCTAGTATTACTACAGTTTAAGATTCAAATTTGAAATTAAGATAAAGAAAATAAAATTGTATCCGGGTATGAGTCAGCTGAGCAGCTATTATGAGTCCCGGATGGACAAACCGCCCAAGGCTTCTACCGACCACTACCCGGACCTTGCAAAATAAGTAACAACTAGTAATTAATATGCAGACCACGAGCTAATTATCCGTATGAAAATATCCGCCAACATTAGTCTGTGATCTTTCTTACTAACCGTTTCACACAGCACGGAAAAGACCAAAATAGAATTTTTGTGTATTTTTAGCCTTCATACGACAACCAAGTGGTTGTCGTATTTTAGCTTAAAACACCTTTTTGACATTTTGTAGAATGTTTTTGGAGTTTTAGAATATTATATTTTTTGGATTTTCAAAGTATTTCACGCCTTAGGAATGCGTGTTATTGGGATTTAAAGCAATTAAAGAGATTTTGGATTTTTTAATAAAATATTTTTGGTTTGTCACTTTTTTGGATTATAATAGTTTTTATGATTTTTAAAGTATTTCACACCTTAGGAACGTGTGTTATTGGGACACAACGGTTTTCGCACCCGGAATATGAGTATTGGATAATTTATGTGAGAATCTAATTTATTGGGTTCCATATTCGTATTATTGGGAGAATGTTTTATTGAAAGAATTAATAAATCAAGTTAGTAATGTTAGAACAAGTTAGAGTTAGAAAGATTTAGACAATAATATATGACATGAATAATGAATAAAAGAATTAACACAAACAAACATACACACATGAATCAAAGAATACTTAAAAACAACTTATTACAATCTAGCTAACAATGATATTTACCCACAAGCAAAGAATAAAAGAATTTAATGAATTAAAACCTAAGTAAAATGTAGTATAAAAATTAAGAATAAAAATAATATTATAGTATTAAAATATATTATAGTATAGATATTACTAATATTACTAATTACTAATACTAAAAAGACATTGTATATGCATATTTATAATATATAAGAATGGTAAGAGTATGGGTTACGGTTAATAATAATAATAATAATACAAACTCTTATTTTCGTTAAACACCAAATTTTATTAAACACTCTTTTTATTACTCAACTCATTTTTATTAAAATCACCATTTCTTCACTTTACACCAAAAATTGAACCAAGTTATTCATTCCAAATTCAAATCAACACCACACAATTATTTTATTTTACTAATTAAAATTTCAAGTGACCAAACAATCACAAACAATTAAAGAATTTGCACACACTTCATGAGCGTTCTCACAACAACCAATTACAATTAGTCCAATAACCCAATGTTCTATTCACAAATTAATTAACCAATTCCCACAACTTATGACCAAAACCACAAGACTAATTCAAATCAAGAAATTATCCAACATATCAAAACTCACCATTGTAGTCCAAAAACTCATTTTCCACATGAAACTACAAATTCTACAAATAATCATTATAAATCTTCCAATCATGTCAATTTGTTCATAAATCCAACACTCAACCATTCTCAAAGTTCAAGCACCCAACATCATGCTCACATAATTACTTTAATCTCAAACTAACCAAAAAAAATTTTAAAAAATAAAAATCAAAGTAATCACACTAGCATACTCAACCTATGTCCACATCAAAAAAAAAATCTCCAATTTATACATCAAACTAACAAATCCAACTTCCAAACTCAACAAAAGAATTATGAAGATCTAGACCTAAACCCTAAAATCTATCTACTAACCCAAGATTCAACAAAGATATCATAAGTTAACTACTAAGTCTAGGTTATTGAGAACAAAGCTAATACAAATAAAAATCTACACTACACACAACATCACAAAATATTTCAAAACAAATCTATCTAATATTTACTCTAAAGCATACAACTACATACACTTACACAAAGAATCAACTAAAATGAACAAAACTCAAGCAAACAAAGACAACAAAAATGAATAAAAGGAAATGGACCGTCCATGTCGGCTCCACCTAGAACAGCCACTGTTATACTCCCTGTCGTTGCCTCCAGATCTCCTCCATGGCTGGACTGCTCAGCTCCTCCTCCGGCGTCCTCGTCATGTCTCCAGACCACCAAAGCTACTGCTGCTCCGGCCATTCCGCCACCATCATCATTTCCGCTGGCCTTCCCAAAACGGATGCTGCTGCTGCTGCTGCTGATGTTTCATCTCAGACCCCGCCATGGTCATCTCTCATTTTGCCCTGGCTACTCCACTGGCTGGCGTCACGTCTCTCTCCGCGCCGTTCATCTGCTCGGCTGCTGTTGTCTCCATCTCGGCTCTCCTCTGCCGGCCTCACCAACATCTCCGGCGGCTGCACATCCTCATCTCCACCGCCCAACTCCATTTAGCATCCTCCGACGGACCACAACTCCACACACCTCTCGCTGCATCATCATCTCCAGCGCCCTTGTCACCATCCTCAAGCTGCCGAAGCCGCCATCTTCCATCTGCTCGCTCAACACCACCGGCGGCTCGTCGCAACTGATTTCTCCCATCTCCGGCGCCGTAATCTACTAGCTGCTCAATCTCGCACTCCCTTCTTTGTATTTATTTATTTTTTTTCGCAAGCTAACATCGGCGCCTCTCTCTGTTTTCTCATTTTCGCAGCTTCCACTTTGTGCCCTAATAATTGCTCTCTTTTTGTGCCCTAGAAAGCAGCAGTTCACAATATGATGAAATGGGTTATAAGTTATAGAATTGAAATTTGGGCTTACAATATGTGTTACGGGTCATGGGCTTCAATTGGGTAAGGGGTTTAAAAAGAAAAATGGGATTGGGCTGCGTTTATTACACATAATTTAAATAAATCCTAATAAATCAAAATTTATTCACAATAAAAAAAAATGAGGGATGAAACTAATAAAAAAATTAAAGAACTTATTACAATTATAAAACTAAAATGAAATTAAACTATGGAATAGATCAAGTATTATGAACAATCATTTACAACAAAAATATACTAAGAATAACTCATTTATACACAAATTTTACACTAAAAATTAAAAGAATGTAAAAAACTATTTTATTTTACAAGATCTTATTTTTATATCAAGAATTGATTATTTGCTATCAAATGTGATCAAAATTGGCCCAAAAATTTAAAATAGGGGCCGAAAATAGACGAAGAATACGGTCAATTTTGGACATTATCATGTAGGCTGCGTACTTACTGCTTAGTTATTTTGCCCGAAGGAGAAATCGCAGCACCAAGAACAGGATCTTCGGAAGTCGACTGTGTCAACTCTGAACCATCCACCCGGAGCCCCGTGATCATCACAACATCAAGGAGAATGAGACCCACAAAACCACAAGGAAACTGGAAGGCATTAACACTAGAATTCCAGAAACCCATGATATAATAGATGAAACGATGATCCATCACTACATGCCGGGTAGATAAAATGATGGCATCTTCAATACCCCAGCTACGCCAATCAGATGTACGTCCTCCCATCCGGCGAACCCATGAAACATATTTCTCCAAACTACTATGATCGTTACTCTCTTCGGTTCGGGGAACCTTGGTCTTCTTAGATCTAGGGGCAGAGGTGCCAGACTGATGAGACCGGATAGACCTCGTATGCGAAACAAAGGCTCTAGTGAATGCATCCTGAGTAATCGGACATGTGCACAATAGAAACTCCCGGGTCTCATCTGCATGTGCACTCGTGTGATGAAAATGACGTAAAAAAGGCTCCGACTCCCGGCGGTCGGAATCATAGGCCTCATCATCAGAGTCAGAAATGAGCAACCCCTAACAATCTACATTATTACGAAACAAATATGAAGCATGGGCGAGGGAGGATGAATAAGTATACATGTCACAAAGTAAGGTGGACGAACCTGAGTGGCGGCTTGGGCTCCCTGAGCTGATGAGGCTGACGCCTGAGACCTGACAGTCTCTGCATGAGTGGCGGCCTGGACAGGAGTGGCGGCCCCGCCAGGAGTGGCGGCCTGGACAGGAGTGGCGGCCCCGCCAAGAGTGGCGGCCTGGACGCCCAGAGTGGCGGCCTGAGCAGTCCTCGCGACGACGTTCTATTGCAAAATTGTACAAATCAGTCAAAGGAAACTCACAAGTAAAAAAGTGAACAGACAAGCAGGCCAAGAGATACGAACAAACTTGAAAAGCTGTGGCACCAGATGACAAGGCAGCAAAGCCTGGCAAGGGGATGACGGCCTGTCCTGGTGAAGATGGCGGCTGGCGGCCCGGGGTGGCATCCCGAGCAGATGGAGCTGACGGCCGGAGAAGAAGTTGGCGGCATGGGGCTGGCGGCTGGCGTGGCTCCGTCAGCTAAATTCTATGTTAAAAATGCAATGTGTGTTTGAGAGATACTCAATCGAATAGTCAAGCAGCTAGTTTTCTAAAACCCTATAAGGTGATTGAGGGATGCTCATCAAATAAAAAATCAAACATGTGGTGATTTGGCTAGTTCGTATGTCATCAAACAAACATATAAAGTGGGATATAGTATTACCAAGATATCCAGCAAACAAAGTCCAGGCATCGTCAGCATACAATTCAAAGTATTAGCAACAAGCCCAAACAAGCAATTCAAAGATTCATGTAACCCTAAACCCTAAATGAGGCATACACTTCGAACCCCTAGTCTCTAGTCATAACATGCTCTTCGAGTTCACAAATCTTGGCCAACAAAGCATTAGAACAAGATAACAAAGCTGGCGGCTGGCGGCGCCCGGAGTTCACAGGGGTTGGCGGCGCAAGGATCGGCTGGCGGCACGGCAGGGGGCTGGCGGCGCTCGGAGGGTACGGCACTCAAGGTGGCGGCGACCCAGGGCTGGCGGCAGCGCTCGGGACTGAAGTTGGCGACGCTCCACGGAGAGGTTGGCAGCGTGCCAAGGGGGCTGGCGGCCTCGAAGACTGGATAGCAGCGTGCCAAGGAGCTGCTGGCGGCGTGCCACGAAGGGAGCTGGCGGCGATCCTCTTCAATGGCGGCGTCCGGCGCTCGGTTGGCAGTGCTCACGGAAACGTCGAGATAGCGGCGTTTGGTAGCTAACGGCACTCGGGTTGCAGCGACGAGTCGATGGCAGCACTCGGCGATGGCGGCTTGGGTATGGGCAATGGCGGCCCAGGGGCTAGACGACGACGGCGCTGGCTGGCCTCGATGGCGTCGCTTCTCACGCTGAAGATCGATGGTAGCCCGGATTGAGATGGAAAGCATGGCGCTGAAAATCGACGGGCAAACCTAATGACGATGCGGCAACCGGCGTGCGGCGGTGGTACAAGAGAAGGAAGAAGAGAAGAAGAGAAAAAATTTGAAAAAAAATGCCCAAAAGCTTTGACCTATGAAAAAAGTGGTGGCTTTTTATAGAAGCCAGTTAGGGTTAGGGTGTTGGAATGGGCCTAATGGGCCAGGCTTATGATTCAAACAGGCTTATGATTCAAACGGGCTGATCTTTTTTAAAATGCTAATCAGACAAATTGCACGAGGGGGGCATCTGTTAACCCCAATATTTTAGGCCCAATGAATTAATTTATCAGGCTCAATGAACTTAGCCCAGTCCATTTTTGAAAGGCCCGGTCCAATTTGTTTCGGATGGTAAGATGTGAATCCTTCGAAACTATGTGGTTCACTCCCAAGTTCACCGGCCTCATGGGCCGCCAAATATGTCATGTACTTCATAAGCACACTAGCCATAGCCATGTTTGAAGGAGTCATATCCATGTTGTCTAACTTCTCAATGAACTTCTGTCGCACAGACTTAACCTTACTTCCTTCATCACCAGACTTGGTAGCAACAACTTTACCTTTGTCTTTAGAAACTGATGGTTGATTGTTAGTTTGAGGAAACTCAACCTTGGTTGCCTTAGGCCGAGGTGATGGCGGCTGAAGCTTTCGTTCTGCCCACTGCAGCCTCTCTCGCACTGGCCTCCTGGTAGTAGAAGGTGATGGTAGCTGCAACCTCTCCCTCACTGGCCTCCTGGTGGAGGGTGATGGCGGCTGCAGCCTCTTCCGAACTAGCCTCCTTAGGGATGGCAATGGGTCGAGTCTGGGTCGGGTCCAGCCAGACCCATGACCCAAGCCGAGGTAAATTATAGGACCCAGAAACCAACCCAGACCCGAGGTAATACTCATCGGACCCGATCAGAACCGAACCGATGAGGACCCAGATCCAGACCCGTGGACCCGAAAGGATTAACAATCAGCCAAAAAGTAGACCCAACCCGACCCAACCCAGACCCGGTGCAAAAATTTAAAAAAACAATTAAGAAAAAAAACTAACAGCATCAGATTACAGTAGCAACAAGTAGAATGCAGACAACAGATAGTTCATACAAGCTGTTCTGGACAAATAAAACAACTTAGTGCAAACTTGTTTAAGTACATCATTTAGATCATACAATTTGTTCAAGCTATTCAAGACAGTTCTTACAAGCTAATTCGAAAACACATGCAAATAGATCATAATATCTCTTCTTAAAACGCAGTGCAAATCAAATGAGGAAATCCAATATGCAAACTCCAGTACATCATTTAAACCATTACAATCAAAACATCAAATAGATACTAGCAAATTTTATTTCCAAGGTTTGCAGCAAACTTGAGATTTCTTCGACCATCCATTCATCCAACTGAGACAAGAACTTGAATACTTAAATATCAAAGCATATAACAATATCAATAAATTCTAGAAATACTTCAAGTAAATGAGTAGTAGCATAAATTTTCATTTGCTACCTTGCTTGCATTTTCATTCATCCTCTTCTTCATCAACAATGGTAAGACACTCCTTTGAGTCACCGGACTCACCACCTATTGAATGAATAGAAAAATAATATCAAAACAGTGAACAAAGTCCTAAACTATTATATATAAAAGTATAAATATATAATAAATAACTTACCATTTATTTCATTCCACAACCAACGCCGACCACAAACTAATGCCTCCAAAGTAAAAGGTAATACTCATGCTTCCTTGAATGCACTCGACTGAAGGGACAGAATTAGCATTGTTCCCTTCTTCGGATTCCATCTATAAATAATTCAAACAAACTAACATCAACAAATCATTAATAAATCTTTGTCAAATACAGTTCAGACAGTCCATCTATAAATCTTCAATTTAATTATGCATTTCGGAACAATATGCAATCTATTTCATAACAGAGGCACAATCTAAGAATGAAAAAACTGAATAGAGGCATCTATTTCAGAACAATATGCACAATCTAAGAATGAACAAACTGCATAATCTAAACTACTTATAAAAATCGAAACTCAAATAAATCTAAAATCATCTAGGAATCTAAAATTATTACCAAAATACAACACTGAAATTCTGAAATTACCCAACAAAAACACAATCTAAAATTGTAACCACACAAACACCTTGCAACCACAAAATTGAAAGATAATCACTGAGCACAGGATGAAAAAGCTTGGCCATTTACCTATTTTGGTTGGAGCACCAAGCAGGCGGCACAAGAATGGCAACGACGATTGGACGAACACAAACGGCAGAACAACGAGCAGAGCACCGAACACGGACGGCGAGCAGAGCACCAAGCACCGGAGCTGCAGAGGGATGGCGAAGAGAAGACGAATACAAACGACGAGCCGCGAGCAGAGACGCCTACAGGATGACCGGCGAGGCGAGGGGGAGAGGAAGGGCGAAGCGGCGACGTCTACAGGAGGACCGGCGAGGCGGCGCCGGATGACCGGAGTGGTGGGGGAGGTCGGAGTGGTGACTGGTGAGCACCTGAGCGGGAGACCTCAATTGGCATTTGGGGGAAGGGCTAGGGCTAGGGCTGTGAGTGTGAAAATTGAATGGAGAGTGGAGACGTCAGACGAGTAATAGTATAAGGGATTTAGGCCTTAACTCATTTTCAACCTATTCGGGTTGGGTCGGGTCAGGTCTGGGTCTACCCGACCCAACCCGATAAAACATGTCTAGACCTGACCCAGACCCGAACCGAGACCCGAAAAGGTGGACCCGAACCGAGCTAAACGGATTGGATCCGGGTTGGTTCTCAGGTTGGCCGGGTCCGATTGCCATCCCTAAGCCTCCTGACAGAAGGTGATGGCGGCTGGTGTAGTCTCCTAGAAGCCTCATGCAACTTTCCCTGATGGGGTGTCATGGGCGAGTTAGGTTCCTTAGCTGGCAACCTTGCCCCCGTATCACGTACCTTCTGGTGAAGGGGTCTCCGCTGTTCGGAGGTTTCTCCTCTAAAGTAAGTTGGCTATTTTGGCTTCCGAGGCCTGGAAGACTCCAACTTATGGATCTGAGCTTCCCATTGCCGTATCATCTCAGCATACCGTCTCTGAGCCAGCCTAAATTGACTTCTAATCATGGATGGCGGCTCTTTTTGAGCAACTTTGCTCTGAGCTCGGTTCCTCATCCACCTATCAGTTTCAGCAAGATGTTCGGGACGTCTCATCAAAGTTGGAACCACCTGTACTCCAGGCCTATAATCATGAGTAACAGGATGGTGCCTCCCATTCTCACGGATCTCCAAGGCAGGTTTTGGGATCTCAACCCTCAAAGGAGGATTTTGCTTCTTCTGGTGCTCTCTTTCTTCAGCTTCCAGGACTTTCTTAAAGTCCTCCTTCGACATGTTTTTAAATTTTGGTTGTTTACTATACAACTCTTTTCTTTTTTCATGATCAGACTCATCAGATAACAAGTGTACATCATCCTCATCGAACTCAATGTGTTCTTTTCCTCTATCAGTCCGGCTACTGGAGCCGCCATCTTCTGGATTTGGGATGAGTCCAGAAGCACCAATTGGAAGTTGAGGGAATGGGTCTATATCCACCTTTATACCTGCAATATTCAAACGTCCATCTTTTATTTTATTCTGTATGGCAGTTCTAAAACTCCTGCATTTAGTAATGCTGTGAGTAAATGAATTATGCCACTTACAAAAAGATCGGCCTCGAATATCCTCGGCTGCAGGTAACTTTTGCCCCTCAGGCAGCTTAATCACACCATCTTTGAGTAGGGCATCGAACACTTGATCCGCCTTGCCCATATCAAAGAGGTCTTCCTCAGGCTTATACTTAGCCTCTCTTTTTTTTGGCGGCTTAAGAGCGGCACAAGTATGTGGTTTGGCTGCCTGCACTAGCTCTGCAACAACCACCTCCACGGGCTCGTCCTCCTCATCACTGAGTCTCACCTCTTCGAAGTGGACTCGACGCAAAGGACGCCTCCCTTCCTGTTCCCCCAGAAATTTTTCCACGCGGGCCGCTCCCTCGGCCAGCTGGGCAAGGTCAGTTGTATCCTGCACAATTAAATATTCTTTTAAACTCGGTAACATGTTAGCCACTGCTATATTAGCTATTTCCTTATCCGGGATTGTCATAGTACATCGGCTTTTACGGCGCTGCAATCTATTAATAAAAGCACTTGCCGCCTCATCGGCAAATTGTTTGGCGTTAGTGAGATCTGTAAGACTAACCTGTGACAGAGGTGTATAACCTGTCGTGAAATGCCCGCTCAAGATCGGCCCAATTTTGAATTGAATTAGGCCATAAGGATAAAAACCAAGCAAATGCAGGTCCAGCCAAAGATGAGTCAAACAACCTTAACTTCAGCTAATCATTGGCCGCTGCTTCCCCGCATTGAGCAGTAAACCTGCCCATATGTTCTATGGTGGATTTTCCGTCGTCTCCCGAAAATATGGTGAACTCGGGCATCTTGAAGCCTCTAGGGTAAGGCTGCATAGTGCCTACCCAATCAGGGTACGGTTTCCTATACGTGGGCCGTTCTATCGGCCTTAATTGAATCCCGAAGTGTTGTTGCATCATATCCGCCAACAACTCGGGTGACACCACATGCGCCTGTGTAGGAGGCATGGCGGCTTGAGGATACATGGCGGCTGGGTGAGGGCTGGCGGTCTGAGGCATGGCCGCTGGGTGTGGACTGGCGGCCTGATGCCGCATGGCGGCCTCTGTGTTGGCAGCCTGAGGATGCTGCATGGCGGCTGGCGGTGCCGCTGCCACATGTGGCATGTGTCCTCCTACAGTAGGGATGGCGACTGGTGGGATGGGTGCCGCCACTCCATATGGTTGTGTCGTCGCCTGGCGTGGTGTTATGCCAAATGCACCGGGAATTGCGGTACAACATGGTACAGCGCTTGACGTCAAGTATCCAGGTGAAGCATACATCTGCATGGAAGACGCCACATAACAAAAATTCGGCATGTTAGGTGCCGCATTAGTGAAAGCATGAGTAGATGGGAATGAGGGCAAACTCGCCAGGCCTCCAAACTCAGAAAGTGGCGGCTGACCAGAAGTTGTCCCCTAAGTCCTCTGTAGATCGCCAAACGGCCCTGGGATGCTGGGTGGCACATTCATACCATTTGCAGGAATAGACCCCTCTTGTGAAGTACGCAGGGATCCACATATCCTGTCAGTCTGATCGGCCATGGCGGGCCGCAACATGTTCATAAGGTGCCTTGTAAGTAAAGGCATGAATTCGGCCATCGATTCAGTCATCGATAGCTGCATCTGTTCAGAGAGGGTTGGGACTTGCATTATTCCTTGTTGTGGTTAAGAAGTACCCGCGCATTATCGGCGTTCTCAGAGGGTGTCCTTACTGGTGTTTCATCATGTAGCGTCATTTCTTCAAATTTTTGTGTTAAGTCCTTTACTACTCGTCCAGATCTAAGTAGCATACACTCTTAAGCGGATATGGTTTCCACTCGTGTCCCACTGGGTGTGCCAATTTATTAACCAAGAAAATATTGATTGATTGATGTTGACGAAAATTACAAAGTTTAAGGAATGGAATTACAGAAATTTGAATAAAAGCTGTAAAGGAACAAGAAATGACGAAATGGAAGAAAAGAGAAAAACTTGCTGTAACACCCCGGATTTGATAATCCAGGCCGGGATGTCACCGCCACATCTCCCTAGCAAGACACGGCTTCCCGAGCTCACAAAGGAAATGCAAGGCCTGTGGGTATGTAAAAGATTTAAAACATTTCAAGATTTAGTCCAGAAATTTATAATACTTAATTCAAAATACGATAGCAATAATCATCATGCGCGAAATTAAATAGAGTAAATGCAGCGGAAAATAAATCACGGCCAACATGGCCAAATCCTCGGGTTTAACAGACCCAGTAAAAACAGTACGATGCAGAATTTAAAATGTCCATAATGGTTTCCCCCAAGTGCATATGCAATGCATCACTCGACATACTCTGTAAAAGAAAAATGACAACGGTTTATCAGTATAAAAATATATCGAGTAAGTTAATCCCTAACTAACAATTTAAGGGGTTACATGTGTTTAAATCCAAAGATTCACTTGTCATGCATTACTTTAAAAATCCATATTTTATCCGCATCGGAAAACATGATTAATTTATCCAAGACGAAAATGCATAATTTAAAAGACTTAATTTAAAAGCGGAATTTAAAGGCATAATTTAATGACGTAATTTAAATGCGTAATTTAAAAACATGGTAAATAAGATTTAAGCGTAATTAACACTCACACAAGTCTTTTATAATTTATCCCGCAAACTAAGAAGAGGACACCATACCGGGAGATCACTAACGAGGCAATCTCAACATAGGATCACTAACGAGGCAGTCCACAATAATGGGAGACCACTAACGAGGCAGTCTCAAAAGATAGTAGGACCACTAACGAGGCGATCCAAAACACAGCGCGCGAGATCACTAACGAGGCAATCTCAGATAGTAAGGAGACCACTAACGAGGCAGTCTCAAAGATAATGATTAGCATGAAGATCGGCTCAGCCTAGTGCACGGGATTTTTCGAAAGTTCGTATTTCAAGTGATCAAAAGATTCGATATCGCGTTTCATAGTTCGAGTTTTCTCTAGTTCGAAAAATCCGATTTGACGCAGTTTACGCCTTTCTTAATTAAAAATTCATTTTTACACCAAAAATTTTGAAATTTACACAGTAGCTTAAAAACACACACACGAACAACTTTCATGTTTTAAGTTTTGGAAATAAGGTTTCGAAGTGAGTCAAAATTTGAGTTCTTTACAGAAGATAATTTCTGTCTCAAAAACTGATTTCGTCACAGGTTTGTGCGATGCCGATTAAAAATTCATTTCGAAGCCAATTGATCCAAAATTTTTACAGGAGATACACAACACATTAAGGAACAACTTTCATGTTTTAAGAATTTAGAAATAATGAATTTAGGGTGTTCAAAAATCGACCACAACACGCTGTATACGCGCGGACTCAAAAGATTGCTTAAAACAGGTTCTGAAATTTGGCCGTTTGACATATTAAATGAACTCCAAAATCCATGAAATTTTATATGCATAATCTAGACACATTTATCTACAACTTTTGTTTAGAAATTCAAAGTTAAATCATTCTAAAAATGGGTGAAAAACATGCATCAAGTCGAGTAATGAAATCTGTCAACGGTTTCAAATGTTCGGTTTGTCACAGAAAGTTTATGGCAAGATTTGGGATAGCAAATCTTAATGTCAATGGCTGAAATTTGGACATAAGATAGATTAAAGTCTTAGGAACAAAATCTATGTTGAAAAGTTTTCGGTTTGAATTCCCGAATGTCGAGTTTTAGGCGAATTTTTGAAATTGGACGAAAATAGGGTTTTTGAAAATCGATTTTTTGTTACGGGTCTAGATCTCGAGTTTTAAACAATAATAAACCACAAAAAATCGTGAGTAAGGTCTTAACTTACTTAGTTAGATATTTGAGTCGCTAGAACGGGTTTCCGGGCGTCCTAGGGTTGCGACGAACGGCCAACTTCTCCGATCGCTTTTTGTTCGTTTTCCGACGTGAAATCGTAGTAAAGGAAAAGGGTTAGATTTCGAGTTTCTAAGTGGTATGGACAAACTAAAACATTTAATCATAGCTTACCAAGAGTCTAGAGGGCAGGGCTTGGTTCCTTTTGCCTCGTCGTCGCCGGAATGCTCGCCGGAAAATGAGTTCGGAGGAGTTTTGGCTTGGAGAGGAAGTTTGGGAGTGTCTAGGTTTTAGTTTCTGAAAAATATGAGGATGGGACACCCCTAGGTTATTTTTAAGCCTTCCCTAAGGCTGAGATCCGATTACCATCGAAGGGGGTGTTAATTTTGGCAAGAAAATCGCCATGGGAGGAAAGTTTACACCTTCTGCACCTCTGGCGCGCTGGTGATGCGCACCTACGGCTTTGCCCGCGCGGAGCACGCGTGGCCTGGCCTGGAGTCGCGACGCCTCCATCCGCGCGGTGGCCGCGCGGCGGGCGCAGGCCGGCCGGACCGGCCAGTTCGGCGGTTCGCGTGTTCCGTCGGGTCTTTCCTTGCTTTCCTCTATCGGTTTTCTACCCTCTACGTGTTAGCTCGACTCCTCGGGTCATCTCCGGTTTGGAATCTTTACCTTAAACTTGTTACAAGTTTGGCTTATCGCTCGTAACATTTCCGTGCCCTAATTAGTCTAGTCTAAATTGGTTCCAACCCCTCCTATCGTCCTTGCGATCGATCTTGTGATTTATCTCGTGATTTATTTTATGATTTAATTTGTGATTTATTTTGTGACTGAACTTAGAAATTAGTTCCAAGCTGCTTACGTATCATGTGAAGGGATCAAGTCATGACGTAGTTCAAAACAATTTGAATTTGTTTTTTTCTCGGGTGTTACACTTGCAGAAAGGAAGAATTGCAAGAAGTAAAAATATTGAAAGCGATTTCTCTAGGGGTGTGTGCATGCCTGCTTGGAATGCCACCATCCTTTATTTATAGGGAAGACCGACACTCATCCTCTTGATGGAGAAGCTGTAATGCTTCTGTAACTCCCACATCCTCTCCATTGATGGCTCCTGCTCAGGATTCCTAGGCATTGATGACACCGGATTCTCCTCCTTCTTGATTGTCTGAAGACACCGGATCCTCCTCCTTCTTGATTGCCCGTCTTCAGTGTGCCACGATCCCTTCTCTCTCATGACGCCAGCTTCTCAGCACTGTCTATCCGGATAGATTTGGAATTGGACCGGCCTTTCGAAAATGGATTGGGCTAAGTTCATTGGGCCTGATAAATTAATTCATTGGGCCTAAAATATTGGGGTTAACAATTACATACACTACGTTTGTCGTGTGTTAATAAGGTGTTATAGCTTTGCTAACGTGTGACTACATACCTTAGTGTTTAAATATATTTATAATTTGTTTAAAGGTTATGAACTTGATTTGTGTGTCACATTAGTGGATTCTCTTTCCCTATTTTTATTTCTCTATCAAAGAATGTGAATTCGGGAGAATTGTGCATGGGGCTACCAATAATTAAGTTGCTTTTAAGGACATTTTGTTAAGTATTTTTTACTTTTATGTACTTTTCGTTTATTATAGAACCTTCCATTTTATTTATATGCATTTTTTCAAAAAAAAATTGGTCAACATATTTTTATTACGAATTATTTGTGTTTAATTTTTTATGTATGTTTTTAATTTAAATTACCCATTGTTATAAAAAAAAATTTATGGTTGAAACAAATAAAGTTTGAAATAAATTTATATTTCAATTCTCTAGTATAATAATCAAACAAGATAATTGAGTCTTAATATTTCGCTGTTCAATTCATTATGTTACCAAACAGAAGAATCAATTCCATTTCTCTGACCCAATTACATTTCTCTGCAATTCCATTCTCTGATATCAATTCTCTACAATTCCATTCTCTATACCAAACGTACCCTAAAAGTGAATAGAGAAGAAATGCCGTTGTAGAAAATTCATCATGTAGATTCTAAATTTATTCATTATTATAGTTTGTAGTGTAAAAGTTTGTACTATATATTTTAACAATGAAATATGAAAAAAAAAAAAAAAATTACTAATACAACCTAAATTGGCAAAGAAAGGCCCTGGGCTTTATGGACAGATTAGGCCGGAACAAATTTATAGGTTTCTATTATACTTCATAAAATAGGGTAAATTAGAGCAAATGACCTATTTGAATTAGTTTGTATTTTAAAAAGACCCATTGCAAAAAACTTACAAAAATGACCCATTTAAGTTTTGACTTTTAATATAACCCAACACAACTTCCCAATCATTTTATCTTTAATTATGAGATACACTCTACAACTTGATTTTCTAATTACCAAAAATTCCCTTTACTTTGTAAACCCACTACAATAATTAACTTAAAAAAATAAATAAAAAAAATAAAAATAAAAATAAAGATTAATCAAGAAGAAATAAATTCATTAATATACGAATATGGAATATATTTACAAACTATAGAAGAAAGGGTTGAAAATTGGAATGACATTGTTTATACTATGCTCATATTTTTAACTGAATATAATCAAAAGGTATATCCCTATTCGGAAGAAAAAAGTTTTATGAAAAACCACCAGAAAATTTAAGTAATTATGGTGAATATTATTTTTCTGATTAAATACAACTAGTAACACAACAAAATTAATTCAAGCATTTTTATATTCATTCAAACATTTTTATATTCGTTCCATAAAACAATTGGTATCAGAGTACCAGAACGATTAATCTGGACATGAGTAACAATAATAATAAAGATCATATATTAAACTATCATATGTCAAGATTAAGATTAGATACTTCAGAACAACTATATTCAGAATATATTCCAACCGCAAGATATCATTTAGATGAAAATCAAGAAATAGATTATCCACTAAATATGATTCATCCGCTCGATACTGAAGACTATATAATAAATAGAAATGATGAATATGTATAAAATAACACCAATAGCGAAATGATACAAGCAAGAATTGAAAGAGCATTTCTAAATAGAGTAAGAAGATTAGAACCACAAATAAGACCACGTACAAAAATAATGACCAACGATAGTCGAAGATTTTTAACACCCACATTTAATCCTAATCATGAAATAAGCCAAAGAGAAATAGAAAATATAGATCAACAAAAAGAAGAAAGAAAAACATACACAGATAGAAGAAGACTAACTAGGTTACAAAACGATCAAGAATTTGGAATAAGATTAGGAAATAGAGGAAAAAAGATTACTTTGGATAGGAAACTATATAATTGAAACAGAAGAATATAATGGTAATTTAATACAAATTATATCAAAAAGAGATGAAGAACAAGAGTTATTATCGCAAGTCAAATTAACTATAATCAACAATGAAATTACAACTTATAGAATGTTTACATGATATATAATACATAACACCATGTTTACTAGAGCAAATTCACCCGAATTTTCAGATCAAGAATCAAATTATAGTGAAGATTAATAAAATGCCAAAAATAAAGTTAGAAAATGAAACATTAGAAAGACTGACTAATAAAATTCATGAAATAGAAAGTCAACCACAATATATAAGTACCATATAATAATGAAACAAAAATTATTAAGAATTAAATTCAAGATTTCTAAAATGATAGATGAAAGAGAAGCATATGTAATTATACAAAAACATATAGATCCAGAAAAAGAAGAATCAGAGTTTTTTTTGTGTGTGAACGAGACGCTCAAGCGTCAGCTAAAGATAAGAAAAAAGACAGAAAAAATAAAAAACAACCAAAGCAAGAAAGAAGGCAACTCCAATAGCAAGGAGTCTAATAACGCGGCATACACACTCCCAACATGTCCCTGGCAAGCAATGGAAGAACGTCATCTGGCGGAAAGGCCCAAGTGGTAAAGAAGTCAACCTCTCGTGCACCCTTCTTGGCCAAGGCATCCTCGACAAAGTTTCCCTCGCGGCACAAGTGAAACCAGTGATATCCCGGATTTCGACGGAGCAAGATGTTAATATTCTGAACCAAAGGATAAAGGCCATGATCTCTAGCCAAATCCTTATCAAGATAGCGAATGGCTTCAAGCGAGTCTGAGTAGCATACCGCCGATACAATCCCCTTCTGTTGAAGCCACTGCAGACCCCTCCAAATCCCATGAAGTTCAGCCACAAGAATAGTATTCATGCCAACAAACCCAGAAAGACCTGCAATCCACTGTCCCTCATCACTCCGGATGACAACACCAAATCCCGCACGTCCCGGATTACCCAAGGAACTCCCGTCAACATGCACGACCGTCCCCTTGGCCCGTTGGGGGTGCCACCTAATAAACCGAGGCTCGCTGCTAGTGGGGCAACGAAGAAAGGCACGATCAATATGCTCCCCCAAGTGATCAGCTCGTCGAACCACCGACCTGGAACATGGCACTTCACCGCGAAAGCTAGCAGCATTACGGGAGCTCCAAACAAACCAAACCAGTGCCCAATGCTTGCCCTTCCAATCATTCGTTATTGCCCTAAACAAGCGACCAATGTTGCAATCTGGCGGAGGATCAATAAACGCTGGGAGTCCCCCTAACAGGTCCCAAGCCGTGGCAGCCCAAGGGCAAGAGAAAAAAAGGTGACCGATGGTTTCATCCTCCAAACCACAAATTGGACAAAGAGCAGATGAAGCCAGGCAGCGCTTCAGACGATAGAAATTGGTCGGAAGGGCATCATGGACAATGAGCCAAAGTAAAACTCGAACCTTTTCCGCCACACCAATTTTCCAGACCCAGGCATTGCTATCATCATTAGAGCAGCCACGACGGGAGAGCAACCACTCATAACCAGTGCGGGAAGTATACCTCCCCGAAGATGATCCACACCACACCAAAATATCATCCGCTGATTGAAGTAGAGACGGCGGCCCAGCTTCTATAGCTTCCATTTTGATGGAGTCAGGTACCATAGTGTAAAGAACATCCCATCTCCACCTATCATTGACATAAATATCTTTAACACAGAGATGCATATCCGAGGTGTGAACAAAGGGAATCCGGGGACCAATCGCACCCCCCTTCAACCACGGAGAGGTCCATAAGGAGCACGCACCCGAACCCAACCGAATATGAAAACCCTCGGCCAATAGCGGTGCCACCCTGCTCAAGGCTCTAAAGCATGGAGAAGCACTAGGACGTGAACGACAAGCAGCTAGCCCCGATCCATATTTAGCACGCAGCAGCTGGATACAGAGCTTTGGCGAATTTTGCATGAAGTTCGCAAAATTCTTCCCTAGCAGCGACACATTCATGTCCCTGCAAGTCCGAAGCCCCGCCCCTCCCATCCGGCGTGGCACGACCATCTTCTTCCAACTCACAAGATGAAGACCATGTCCTTGCGCATCCTTCCAAATAAAGGCTCGAAGTACCTGATCCATCTTGCAACAAATGGAGGATGGAATCCAAAACAATTGCATAATGTATGAGGGAATCGCAGCAAGGACTGACCGTGCGGGGGTGATTCTGCCAGCCTTATTTAGTAGACCACGCTTCCAACCACTAAGCCGAGCGTGCATTCTATCAACCAGGAATAGAAAGTGTTCATTGCGCATCACACCATTTACCACAGGAAACCCCAAATACCTCCCCAAGTCATCAGAGAACTCGACATTTAGGATTGAAGAGAGCTCAGATTTCATAGTCGGTTGGACAAACCACGAAGCAAAGGCCAGTGACTTGGAGGAGTTTACTCTTAGACCATCATGCAAGGCGAAAGTCGACATTACCTCATCCACACAGGCCGCACTTTCTGCCGTGGCACTAGAGAAGAGTAGCAAGTCATCGGCGAACATGAGATGCGAAAGTGGCATGGAGCCGCGACAAATACTAATAGGTGTCCAGCTACCCAACTCGACTTTAGCTAAAATAGATTTAGACAACTTCTCCATAACAATGATGAATAAATATGGAGACAAGGGGTCCCCCTGCCGCAGTCCCTTAGCAGGAGTGAATGCCGGCAGGGCCGAGCCATTCCAAAGAACTGAATAGGTGGGCGAGCGCACACAAAACATAATCATGTTCACCAGGGATCCCGGAATATTCATCTCAGACAAGCACTACTCCAGAAAGTCCCATGCAATGTTGTCGTATGCTTTCTCCAAATCAACCTTTAAGAGAAACGCATTCGCCCTACGATTCCTCTTCCGAAAAGCAGTCACCACTTCATGCAAAATAATTGCATTTCCAGATGTGCCACGCTCAGGCAGAAATGCCGATTGAAACGGGCCAATGTATGACTGCAACAAGGGTCGAAGCCGATTAACAAGAACCTTCATGAGAATCTTATAGCTGACATTACAGATGCTGATAGGTCTGAAGTGACGGATCTCCCTAGGCACCTCAATTTTTGGAATTAGACAAATGAGAGTAGCGGCCACAGATGGCTCGAACTCACCTTCCTCAAAAGCATGGCAAATAAACTTACAAACAGTATCTCCAACCACATGCCAAAACTGCTTGTAGAAAATAGTCGGAAACCCATCCGGCCCCGGGGCTCCAAATCCATTCATGCTCTTGACAGCGGCTTCAATCTCAGTCGGTTGGATGACATCTCCTAACAAGGCCGCATCTTGAAGAGGTGGCAGTGATGCCAAAGCGACAGGCAGAGCAACCGGCGGTGGTACATGAGAAAACACCAAGCTGAAATGGTTCAATGCATGCTGCTTAAGTCTCTCCTCATCAGTAACCCAACTCCCTTCAATCTCCAAGCCTAACACCCGACTACGTTGTCGATGGATGCGGGTTTGCGCATGGAAATAACATGTGTTCCGGTCGCCAAGAGGAACACTCTTGTCCCTAGATTTCTGATACCACAGGATCTCCTCAAGCTCCCGCTCCAGACTCTGTTCCAAATTACGCCATATAGCAGAATCCACCCTACGAAGGCACCGCCTAACACCCTCAAGCCGCCGCACCAGTTTCCTCTTCCGT
This sequence comes from Hygrophila difformis, assembly GCA_030278955.1. Taxonomy (NCBI): domain Eukaryota; kingdom Viridiplantae; phylum Streptophyta; class Magnoliopsida; order Lamiales; family Acanthaceae; genus Hygrophila; species Hygrophila difformis. Next base: position 30,480,887 of record JAOANR010000015.1, on the reverse strand, counting down.
CGCATAATATTCCCAAATAAGTGCTTATTGAAATAAGTTGAAGACTCACGGGTTTGGTTGAGCTTGACAGGCAGGCTCGTATCTTGCCAGTTCCATGCCGCATCCACAACGGCCTCATAGTGAGGATGAGTGGACCAGGCGAACTTCCACCGAAAAGGTCGATTCACTCCGCGGTCATGCCAAGAAGAGCACCGTAGCAAAATCCCATTATGATCCGAGCAGCGTCGCGGCTGGACTTCAACATAGCCGTTTGGAAAGGACGCCAACCAACTGGCGTTGGTCACTGCTCTGTCAAGATGCTTCCTTGCTAAAGGTCCGCCCGAGGTGTTTCTCTGCCATGTGAATAAATCACCCAGGGTATGAACCGTATTCAGCCCGCAATCAACCAACATGTTTCGGAATTGCTCACATTGGCCAGAGGACATAGCCATCCCAACTGATTCAGAAGTAAGTTCAACATCATTCCAATCACCTATAGCAAGCCACGGTCCTTGCACACCAGCCGCCACGGTCCGAACATTATTCCAGTCCTCACCCCTAGCCGCCCGCAAGGGATTCGCATAGACGGCCGACACATACCATTCATGAGCACCACTCCTCACTATCATGGTAATAATCCGAGCGTGGACACTAACCAGGTTGTAGGAGAAAGGGAGCCCCAATCGGCCCAATACCCATAGACCACCTGCTTTGCCCATACTCTCAATAACATAGATGGCAAAATAACCTAATCTATACAAGACCACCTGCAACCGTGCAAATGGACCTTGTGGTTCCAAGAGAACAAATAAAGACGGTCTTGAAGACCTGAGAACATCAGCATTGTGGCATTGCGAACTCCTTCCCATGGCGCCACGCACATTCCATGAGAGGATTGTAAAATCATTAAACTCAATCATTATGGCACTAAGGCCAATTCATTGGTAGAAACCCCCCCCCCCCAACTTCTCCTTGTTCGTCCCTTTCATAGACGCAAGCCTGTTTTCCAAAATTTTTCCTATGCCGGACGTTACGAAAATATCCTTGCCCGTGTCACCAGATAGAAGGTGGCGATACTTTGCAGGAAACTTCTCTCCAAATCCACTTTGCCACCACCCTTAGATTCATCATCCCTGAGCGGCTTCTTGGCAGGCCGACCCCTCTTAACACCATGCAAAAGGTTGTTGACTCTCATCGAGTTCTTAGCAGGAGCATTAACCTTAGTATTTAATGCCTCGGTTGCCAGAGTAAGTAGGGATTCATCGTCATCTGACGGTCCTGTCACCAAGGCGGACTGACCCGGTTCTCCTGGTTGATCCTCAGACCACGACTGCTCCATAATTTCTGCATCGGTCACAATTTGCTCCATTGAATCCGGCAGAGAAGGGTCCACAACCCTAGTAAACAATGAATTAACAAGCTCCGTCACTTTCTTTCGCTCCTCAGAAGACTTCGAACCTGCATCAGTGGTGCCCTTAGTGGTATTGGCCTTCAGCGGACGCGGCTTCCTCCGCTTTACCACCATCCAATCCCCAATACCTAGGTCCGCAGGAACATCCTTATCCACCCCGGGGGGGCCTCCCACCTGTAACTCCCCTCGTGGATCCTTGGAACCAACCTCCATATTGGCCGCTCCCTGGTTCTCAACAGCCGAGTTGGGATCTGCCACCTCCTCTGTGGGCTGATTTGGTGATGGTACAGTACTCTCATTAACCTTAGGACCCGAATGCGGACATCTGTCTTGCGTATGCCCGAAGCGGGCACACTGCATACACAACAAATGGAGACCTTCGTATGCGACATGAACAATATCACCATCCACATCAAGCATACCCAAAAGAGGCTTATCGAGATCGATCTCGACACAAGCCCTAGCATACCGCTCACGAGAGATGGTCGTAGTATTCTTGTCAACCTTGATAAGTGTCCCCAAGGCCGCAGAGATCACTCTCAACGCATTCTCAGTATAAAACGCCTGTTTGAGTTCAGAAAATCGAACCCAAGTCTGGACGGTATTCACTTTCGAACGCCGTGGATTAAATTCTGGAGACCAACGTTGAATCGCAAGGCAATGGTTGAACACCATCCATGGACCCCCAGTAAGCACCTTCTCGAGATCGGCCAACTTCGCAAATTTGGCAAAAAAGCAACCATGGCCAACATCCAATAGATCATACGTACCCGAAAGTTGCCATGCACGTGTTAATCTCTCCTTCATGGTGATATATCCAACCGAACGGCCAAGCACCTTGAGTATAAGCGTATCCTTCCATGGCTCAAAAAGTTCATCGAGAACAGGCTTCTCAAAACGGATATTCGGACACCTACTATGAGGACCCTCGCCATCTATGGAGGCCAAGGTTTCTTTCAGCCAATCCCGAGGAACAACCGAGGGGGCGACAGACGGCGGCGGCACAAGGGTAGAGCTATGTAGAACGATATCACGGAACGACGCCGTGAGAGAAATCTTCGCATCCGCCGGACAGGATACCGAACCCGGCGGAGTCGCGGCCTGAGTAGGGGTCGGAGGTAATCCTCCCGGATCAAGAAGTGCTGTTGAACGCATCGTAGAGACAGACCTGGTCGTTCGAGCGGAAACCCTAGAGGCGGAGACATCTTTACTCCTTTTCAATAAGAATCAGAGTTAATAAAAGAATGGTATATAAATGAATTAGAAATAATAGAAATAGAAGAATTAGAAAGGGAAACTGAAATAGATGAAGTAAATGACCTCATTAGAAACATAAGAAATATTAGAAGATGAGTTATCTAGAAGATTTAGAAACAATAAAAGATGGAATTGAACTAATGATAAGTCTAGATACAAGACTCTACAATATCGAAAGATACATAGACAAAACCATAATAAAAACTCCACAAAAGCAAAAGAATTTAAAAAGTTACTCCCACTACTGAAATGGGAAAAACCGCCAGAACCAGGAAGTCTAGATCACCGAGTAATGATGAAAGAAATAGAAAAATTAAATAAACAAAATAAAATTAAAATCATAATAGATAAAGTAGAAAAACTAAAAAAGATAAACGAAGAAATAAAGGAAGATAAATTAGAAAGTAAAGAAGATAAAGAAGAAACATAATGAATACAACTATAGAAGACTTAATAAATGAACTAAGTAGTGATTTAGAATGACTAAATTTAGAACCAATATATACAGGAACATTTTCAGAAACAGAATTAGAAACAAATGAAAGCGATTTAGAAGAACAACATAAAGTCTTTATGAATAATCACAGATTATATTTACCATCATCAGAAGTAGTTGAGAGTAGTACTACATTACCAAGAGAAGGTGTAACAGGAACTATACCAATGGAAGTAGATCAAACTACGAATAGACAAAATGTAGACAATTATCAAAGTAGATTGCAAAATTTACCTTTAAGAAATTTTCCAATAAGAAAAACAACCTCTAAAAGACAAATTTGGAAATACAATGAAGATTTTGAGTTAAAAGAAACAAGAATAGGAAATATAAGGCCAGGAGATGCAATATTCTTAAATTTGGATTGTCTTAAACAACCAAGTTTAGAACTAGAGAAATGAAAACAGATAATAAGAATATATTTAATGTCAGAAGAAAGTACATCAAGAACAAAAATATTAAAAATATGGAACCTAGCCAAGGAAATGTGGCACAATTCATTGCAGGAATTTCCTCAAATACAAAACAAATCTATATGAATACAATTACACAATGATTTGGACAAGATGTAAACACAGGAATAGATGAATCTATTAATATCATACAAGAAGAATTCCTAGGAGTACAAAGTTTAGATAACAATGCTATAATAGAATAACGAGATCAAGCGTTACTAAGATTAAATAAAATAAGACTAAGAGATTTATCCTTTTTGATCAATTCTCTGAACAATTTAAAAGTTACTATTATACAGCTTATACAAGCTCACAAAATAATGAACACACCATGAATTCTATATTTTCAAAGTTACCATCACCATGTGATGAATATATGTGGAAAACATGGATTCAAAATAAAAATGACTATCCCAAATAATTTAGGAAGCAGAATAAGATTAATAAGACAAGTAATAACTGAGTTATGTTACCAAAGAAAAATATTAGACCACACTAAATTATATAATAAAACCGCTGATTTATGCTGTCAAGAAAATGCAGAAAATTTTGTATGGGGAAAAATAAATCATATAGGAAAAATAAGAGATTTAAAAATTTAGGCCAATAAAAAGAAAATTTAAGAATGGAAAGTGATTTAAAATCTATAAGAAAAAATTCTTTAAGCCAAAATTTGGAAGAAAATATTATAAAAGAAAAAATGATAGAAAACAAAATAAAAAGAATCCAACCACATGTAAGTGTTTTAATTGCGGAGAAATAGGATATTTTACTAGTGACTGTACAAAACTAAGGAAAAAACAAGTAAGATTTATAGAATACGATATTATAGATGAACAAGTATTCAAAGAAATAGAATCCGATCTAGAAAGTATAAGTGAACCAGAATCAGGAGAAGAAATATCTGAAGTAAAAATTTTTGAAATAGAAGAAGATGAATAAAAATAAAGAAATAATCACAGAATAACAAGAGGAAACAAAAGAAATAGAATATGTAAAACAATATGAAGGACAACGAGGATATGCAATAAAAGCTATCTTAAGTCCAGAACAAATTAATAAAATACAAGGATTAGATCTAAAACATGGATTAACATACAAATTTTAATATACTATCAAGAACATTTTCAAGAAATAATATAGTAATTCATGAATATCATGAATTAGAAAATATAGTAGATGTATGTAACACTAATACTACCCTAAAACCACACCTTTTAACAAAAGATATAATAAATAAAGGACTAGAAAAATTAAGTAGAAAGAAAACAGAGAAAATACAATACGTACATTTAGCAGGAGTAAAGATCCTAATAAAATCTTTATTTAGAAGTCGAATAGACTTACCAGTAACAATAAGCCTACACGATTCAAGATTATTAAATCCACAAGACTCACACTTAGGAACTATTAATGGAAACCCAATTTACCAAAAACTACTATTTACATGTTACCCAAACTATTGTGTATCTTTACAAGATCAAAATATAGACGAAACATTAACCTTATATATAAAGGTACATAGGAATGATGTAATGAAAAATGAAAGTAAAATATTTACAGTACATTACAGTGCTTTTTATAGCTATCTGAATAGCAATAGACTAAAACCTTATGACGATAAAAAGACAATAGAAATACACGAGGCATGTAAAGACACAATAGCAGATCTGATATTACCAGAATTAAATAACCCAACATTACAAGATGATTGGATAATTGATCTTGCAGACAAGAAAAATACAATAGAAATTGGAAAACCATTAGAAAATAGGAGACCACAATTATCTTATGTAGGAAGAACAATGAGTGGCAGAAAAAGCATAGATTATAGCCCAAGAACAAATCTAATAATTAATCAACCAAGACATAGTATTGATATACCATACGAAAAAAGTAAACAAAAAGCCCAAACATGGAGAATTAATATAGAATATTATAATGGCACAAGCTGGATAAAAGGACCAAATATATTAGTAGATATTGGAGCTGGAAAGAATCATATAGGAAAAACATGTATAAATGGATTAACAAAACATATAGAAACAGAACATAGATATACTACTTTTGAAGGAGAAATAAAGAGAGTAAATGAAATAGTAATAGTACCAATAAAACTAAGCACCGACTCAATAGTAGAAGTAAAATGTTATCTAGCAGAAGAAGAAGGAACATCTAGCAGTACCTATCATGTCTTATTAGGCAATGAATTTTTAGACTCACTAAACAAATATACGATAACAGGAGAAATTTTTAGTGGAAAAACAAAAAATGGAAAAGCCTTCATAATAGGAAAAGCATATATATGAAAGAAATTAGATTTCCAACAACAGTATATCTAGAATTAACTATACTACAAACAAATATAACAACATGTCCTATACTAGATATAGGAGCAGAAATCACATTAATACAAGAACATTTAATAAAAGAATGAGAAGTAAATAAAAGACCAATAGAAATACATGGAGCTACTGGACATAGTCTAATTATTAATAAAATAGCTAAAGATGTTCAGATCATTTTAGGAAATAAAATATTTACAATACAAGAGGTATATATTAGCCCGGTAAAAACAATCGATGTATTATTAGGGATAGATTTTACAAGTTTATTTCAAAGCTTTAGAGTAGATAGATATAATATTCAGCTTAGATCAACATGTAACCACTACATCACTATTCCAAGAATAAGAAAACTGTAACACCCCGGTTTTTGGTAACCCAGGTCGGGATGTCACCGCCACATCTCCCTAGTAAGACACGGTTTCTCCGAGCTTACTAAAGAGATGCGAGGCTAGGTATTGCAGTGTTTAAACATTTAAAGCATTCAAAATAGCCCATACAATATAATTCAAAAATAATAATAGCATAGCGCAGCGGAAATATTTAGTTTAGTACAGTATCGCAGCGGAAAATATAAAAAGGGCCGACATGGCCAAAACACGGGTTAAACAGGCCCGTTCATAATATAGTCTAAGTACGAAATTTAAAAGCAAAATAAAAGTTCCCAAAACCCCATGCATGATTCGTGCTCACACATGCTCATTCCACATATTCTGTAAAGAAAGGAATAAAAATGGTTTTGATCAGCAAAATTGCTGAGTAAGTTAACACATGCATGACTGTAGGGTTTAAAAGCCATAAGTTTAATAATTTAACAAAAGCATGATAATAACATAATATTTAGTTTCATCTAATCCATATCCAATAGCATAATTTATCTCAGGCTCTATTTAACAACACATATCACATGGTTCAAGATAATAGCCATAATTTAAATAAAGCATTTAAATAATTTAATTTGACAACAATATCATTTAATCTAGTTTAATTTAATTTAGAATCCCCATTACATTCCCGATTTGGTATTTCAAAGTTTCACGATAAAAATCGCGATGTCAACAAGTTTAGCCGGTAGCCCGGCGGCCGCAGCCGTATCAGCCATACCCAGTACCACTCCGGAGCCTCGGGAAACCCATACGGATATTCACGAGAGTGTAGGCTCTAAGTTTCGCCGTTTTGGCAATATCACATTTCAAGTATAGCGCGCGGGGTCACCATCGTCCATCACGGCACGAAGTGAATCGTTAGGGGGCACCCTGCAGAGCACTCACCCCTAATTTTAATTTATCAAGTTTGTAAGAGGATTTAGTTTTTAAAATTTGCCTTCCAATGTATTAATTTAGAAACCATATCTCAATTCGTTTCAACCCTAAAGGTTAATTCCATGTTTCAACAAGATTTCAAAATTTCGTTTCGGTAATCACAGTTTACTCCAAAATTCGCCTAAAATCAGATTTAATTCCAAAAATTCCAAAATTTCATATCTGACTCGGAAACATCAAGATCTACAACTTTCGTGTTTTAACTTTTTCAATCCGAGATACCTAAGTAGGTCAAAAACGCCAATTTTCGCATAACAAGAAATCTGTCCGAGTTCAAAGTGTCACAGTTTACAAATTTCACATTCTACCATATCAATTCAACTCCAAATTTAATGAAATTTGACAGGGATCATCTTAAGACATTTATCTACAACTTTCATGTTCGGCCAAAGATCTAAAACAGCCTAGATCCTATGTCAAGAACGAGATCAAGATCATTCCTAAGTTTTGTCCAAGGATTCAAGATCTAGAATTAAACAGTTCGGTTTCAACGGGTTTTCACATATCAAATCAACTCCAAAAATTCTCAAATTTTTACAGTGGCTAGGTCAATGTCTTAGGAACGTTTTTCGTGTTTTAAGTTTTTCCGTTTGAGTTCGTTTTAAAGGTCGGAAAAATTCAACAATTCTGTTGCGTCGGTAGGGAAACAAAAGTGGACAGATTTATGGTTCTTGTTGAATCTTTTAGGTTTCGAATGTTTTAAAATCTCCCAAAACCATGTAAGGTTAACTTACAGTGTCTATGAACGTCGGGAATGTCCAATTCGGAGGCGTGGCTTCCAGATCACCGTTTCTCCTCTCCGTTCGTCGGGTTCTACGATCTAGATTCGATACGGGGGTGTAGAAAGAAAAAGGAGATGATTAGGATTCGTTTTCGAATCGTTTATTGAATAAAGATTGGACCGATACTTACCACGACTATGGAGATCTGTAGAGAAACTCGTCCACAGCGTTCGTCTTGGTTTCGTGCCTCCGACGACTCCGGATTTAGGGTTTCGAATGTATAGAATGGTATAGGGTTTCGTAAACTTGTTCGGGGCTCCCAAGGGGCTTATTTATAGAATTCTCAATCCCTAGGGCGTCCACGGCCGACCTAAAGGTCTGGAGTCGAGAGATGTTCAACCGAAAGTCGAAAAATCCGCGTTCGGGTGAGAGATTCACGCAACAAACGAATCTGTGAAGTGGCGCGGTCGTGGCGCGCTAATCCCCCTTCACCGCGCGGCCACCGCGCCGACTTCGCCTGGACTTCGGTCCGGGCGGGTCGTGCGATCCGTCGTGCTTTTCCGCCTCTTTTTCGGGTTTCTATCCCTCTATGCTCCCGAATTCCGATTCCCGGGGTATATTCGGGTTCTTACTTTCTCTCTAATTTTATTCTCAGTCTAATTGGATGTTTTGGACTCGAATACTCGAGTTCATTAGTGTCGGGTTTTGGTGTTCCATTTATCCATCCTTTTGTTTAATTAAATTCCTTTACTTCCTTTTTAAGTAAAAGTCTCATTTCTCATTTCCCTATCTTTATTTATTTCTTTTATTTGCTGGATTGGTTTATTTATTTATAGTATTCATTTTATTTATTATTTATTTATTTAATTATTGTTTTATTTTATGTTGGAAAATTCTCGGGTATTACAGTCTACCCTCCTTAAGAACCAACTTCGTCCTCGAAGTTGTGTTTCGGCTTTTCTCGTCTCGTGCTAAGGTCTTGTGTTTGTTTTATTATGTTGTGACTGAACTTAGAATTAAAACTTCTAAGCTGCCTACGTACCCGGTAAAGGGATCAAGCCATAACGTAGTTCAAAAGTTTACATAAATGCACGAAAAATTAGGAGGTATGACATCCTCTCCCCCTTAAGATTGCAGTTATGTCCCCATAACTGTGTCGGTATCGGTTTGGAACAATGTCGGGTATCGTTCCCTCATATCGGATTCTACTTCCCAAGTTGCCGTCTCACTTTCGTGGTTTGACCAAAGAACCTTGATCATTTTGATGGTTTTGTTCCTCGTTACTCGTTCCTTAGTATCGAGAATACGCACTGGGACTTCTTCGTAAGTCAAGTCTTCATCGAGCTCAACTATCTCTGGTTGAAGTACATGTGTCGGGTCCGGCACATACTTCTTTAGTTGTGAGACATGGAAGACATTATGAACTCGATCTAAGTGTGGCGGTAAAGCCAATCGGTAGGCTAGAGTTCCGACTCGTTCTAGAATCTCGTAAGGTCCTATGTATCGAGGACTTAACTTCCCTCGTTTGCCAAAGCGCATCACCCCCTTCATGGGTGATATCTTTAGCATGACCCTATCTCCCACTTGAAATTCTAGGTCTCGTCGTCTCACGTCGGCATAACTCTTTTGACGGTCTTGTGCGGCTTTCATCTTCCCTTGGATCACTTTGATTTGTTGAGCCATGTCTTCGATAAGTTGTGGTCCCACTACCACGGACTTATCGTTTTCTTCCCAGCTCAAAGGGCTTCGGCACTTTCGTCCGTACAATGCCTCGAAAGGTGCCATGCCAATACTCGCATGGTAACTATTATTATAGGAAAACTCAATCAAGGGTAAATGAGATTCCCAATTTCCTTTGAATTCCAACACACATGCCCTCAGCATGTCTTCTAGTGTTTGGATTGTTCTTTCGGTTTGTCCATCCGTCATCGGGTGGAATGCGGTGCTCATTTTGATTTGAGTACCGAGAGCTTTTTGTAACTCCGTCCAGAAATGAGAGACAAATCTACTGTCTCTATCGGAAATGATATCATGTGGTACTCCATGGCGTCGTACCACATTATCAATGTAGGCTCGGGCCAATTGGTCCATAGTCCACGTGTCTTTCATTGGGATAAATATGGCTGTCTTCGTTAGCCTATCCACAATCACCCAAATCTTATTCATGCCTTTAGGTGATCGGGGTAATCCCGAGACAAAGTCCATTGAGATGCTATCCCACTTCCAACTTGGAATCTCTAGTGGTTGCATCAATCCTAAGGGTTTATGTCGCACTGCCTTAACCTTTTGGCAGGTGAGACATCTCGCCACGAAATTTGCCACTTCCTTCTTCATTCCCGGCCACCAATAGATCTTCTTCAGATCTTTGTATAGCTTGTCACCTCCGGGATGTACGGAGTATGGCGTGTTGTGCCCTTCCTCCATCAACCTTTGCTTTAACTCGGCACATTTAAAAGGCACACACCATCTACCTTTAAAACGGATGCTTCCATCCTCGTGGACAGCAAATCCTATTGCCTTTCCTTCCTCGAGAGTCGTAGCCTATGCATCACGCCAATTAAAACCTCACGAGGAAAATTATCCGACACATGACCTGGAGTTGGCAGCGGTCGTTTTCGCTCTAAAGATATGGAGACATTATCTTTATGGGCGGAAGTGTCGAATGTTCACCGACCACAAGAGCTTGAAATATATATTCACTCAGAAGGAGTTGAATTTGAGACAGCGAAGGTGGTTGGAACTTATCAAAGACTACGATTTAGAGATAGCATACCACGAGGGGAAGGCGAATGTGGTAGCCGATGCCCTAAGTCGGAAAACCCAACACGTGACAAACTCGTTGGTAATTCCGCCGGCATTGTACATGGATTTGGCAAGATTGGAGTTAGAACTTGTGCATCCTGGCACAGTGGGAGAAACGGTCAATGCCATGGTCGTAGAAACTCCAATATTGGACGAGATTCGACTCGCTCAACCGGGCGATCCGAAACTCGAGAAGATAACATCAAAACACAACCTAACCTTCCTTCGAAGCATCGCTATATACTTCGAAGTCACCATTCTCTGATGGTAATGTTAATACGGGTGTGGTTGTGAGTCGTTTCTTCAGCTCTTGAAACGATGTCTCACATGCTTCGGTCCACTCGTATTTTGCTCCTTTCTTAAGTAGCTGGGTCAAAGGACGTGCAATCATTGAAAAGTCCTTCACGAATCGTCTATAGTATCCGGCTAATCCAAGGAAACTCCTTATTTCCGTTGGACTTTTCGGAGTTGCCCATTCAGTTACGGCAGAAACTTTTGCCGGATCCACTGATACTCCATCAGCGGATACTATGTGTCCGAGAAATGCCACTTCTTTCAGCCAGAAGTCACATTTCGACAGCTTGCCGTATAGCTGATTTCTTCGCAAGATTTCTAACACTTGATGTAAGTGCTTCGCATGCTCCTCCTCGCTCTTCGAGTAGATCAGGATGTCGTCGATGAACACTACGACACACTGGTCTAACAATTCTCGGAACACGTTGTTCATGAGATTCATGAACATGGCCAGAGCATTTGTTAACCCGAAGGATAACACTGTGAACTCGTAATGGCCATATCGTGTTCGAAACGCCGTCTTTGGAATGTCCTTCTCGGCAATCCTCAATTGATGATACCCAGATCGCAAATCGATCTTCGAGAATACTGAAGCTCCCTTCAGTTGATCAAACAGATCCTCTATTCTCGGTAGGGGGTATTTATTCTTAATGGTCACTTGGTTTAGTCCTCGATAATCTATGCAAAGGCGTAGCCCTCCGTCTTTCTTCTTGACAAACAAAACCGGTGCTCCCCAAGGGGACGTACTCGGTCTTATGTAACCTTTTCCCAATAGCTCCTCGAGTTGTTCCTTTAACTCCTTCATTTCCAGTGGTGCCATCCGGTACGGAGCTTTTGAGACAGGCTCTGTCCCCGGAATGAGATCTATGGTGAATTCAAGATCTCTCTCAGGTGGCATGCCCGGAACGTCTTCAGGGAACACGTCCGGGTATTCTCTTACCACTGGTATGCTATCAACCTTGTTCTCTTCCGCCTCAAGGTTGTGCACATAGCACGCATATAGTTCATACCCCTTACGCATCAAGTTACTTAGTTTAAGTGCACTAACGATTTTGTTACTTTTCTTAGGGGGCTGAGAGTAAAAGATAACTCTCTTTCCCCTACTTTTTGACAAGGTGATCTTTTGTTTTTGGCATTCGATCACCGCTTTATACTGGGATAGCCAATCCATCCCCAGTATGATGTCAAAGTCTCTTAAGTTAAATTCTACCAAGTTCGCGAAGAATTCTACGTTCTTTATCACTATAGGAATTCCGTTATATCGTTTAGAGCAAGACACTACTTCTCCAGAAGGCAATTGAATTCCTAAGCTAATTCTCTCGCACTTAGGTAGATCTAACTCAGGCACTATCCTTGATGCAATAATTGAGCAACTAGCTCCGGAATCAAATAAAATTCTAAGGGGTGTATTCAAAACGTGAAATGTACCTGCCATCACTTCTCCTTGCGCAGGCACGTCCGCTTGGTTCACCACGTTCAGCCTCCCCATAGGGCGTCCCTGATTGCCCTGCTGATTCGCATTCGGCTGCTGATTTTGTTGCTGGTTTTGATTCTGTGGGGGCGGAGGTCGTTGGTTCTGGTTCTGGTTTTGCGGCCTATTTTGAGGGGGTCTGTACCCTTGGTTATTGCTATTTCGCCCGTTTTGGTTTTGAGGCTGTTCTTGCCCCGCGACCAAATCGTCCCTCTTCGTTATGTTCTCGAGCCTAGTTCGACATTCCCGTCGAACGTGACCCATTCGACCGCATCGGTAACAAGCGCCTTGTTGCGGGCATCCCCTTGCCAGATGTGGTCGTCCACATCGCGGGCAAGGCGGTACCGGATCTTCTTGATTGAACCTCCTTCCCGTGTTGCTTTGTTGGGGCCTATTCGACCCTCTACGCTGCTCGTTCCTTCCAGTGTTGTTCTCGTTTCTTGAGTCTCGGCTTCTCTTGTCTTGAGGACCCCTGCTGGACTCCCCACTCACCCTTCTTTTCAGCTGCTGCACGCGTGCTACCGCTACAGCGCGATCGTATACGGCTTGCAAATCGGGGTAGTGTACCTGATAATGGCCAGAAATGACCATTATTTTCAATCCATTTCCGTGTCTTAAACGGGCATTTGATCGCATTCCGGTCTTACATTAAGTAAGAAAGCAGTCGAATTGGACTGATTTATGCATAATTGTAAAAATAATAAGCTGGTGTGAAAAAGACATAAATATGTAATTTTATTGCATATTTATGTTAGAAAAATCCAAAAACATGAGAAAAAGAAAAGGAAACAAAAAGATGGGAAAAAAGAGAGAAAAGCCCACAAAAAGAATGTTTTCGGCCCATCTGGCCCAATCCAGCAGGCCCAGGAAGATCCTTGTCGCGGAAGCCCCTTGGCGCGATGCACGGTTCCGCGACAAGGGAATACTCCGCGACCAAGTGGCCCAGACAAAGAAGAGACCAGCCAAAGCCCCCTGGCGCGATACCTTTGTCGCGATGTGCTGTTCCGCGACAAAGGTCCATTCCGCGACCAAGGTACATTTTTAGAGACACAAGACCCAGTCGAGAAGCTTTGCCACATGCAGTGTGTTCCGCGACCAAACTTGGTACTCCGAGACAAAGCTGTGATGTGTGTGATGTCTTGAGACACAATGGGCTCAAATCAAGGCCCATAAGCTTAGGGTTTCCCCTCTATAAATATGAGGTGTTTCCTTTGAGCTAAAGGTTGGAAGAATTTTGGAAAAACTACATCCTCTTGAAGACAAGTTAGGAAGTTCAGTAGTTTAGTGTAGTTTAGGGTAGTTTAGTTAGGTTTTCTTTTGTATTATTTAATTTATGCACTAGTTAGATATAGTTTACTGCATTTTGGTTAGATAGCCAGCTTCTATACCTTGTTTTTGTTCTAAACTTTTATTTAAGGGTTTGTGGTACTCAAACCATGAGTATGAACAACACTGTTTAATAAAATGGGAAAACATTCTTCATTTGTGTCCCAAAATCATGAAATGGGTCTCACACCCCATGGATCTTTACTGTTTTCATTTTCCTTGGGTCAGTTGACCCTTGTTGTTTTTTGCACTTTAATGTCGCTGCTTGGTGACTTTTTCTCTGGATAACGTTGCATGTTTATGGATGATCAAGCCTAGATTAGGGTTTCTTAAGTTTTGAGTTTGCTTTATTTCTATTTTGTTCAAGCATGTTCTAGCTAGATTCAAATTCTGTTTTGTTATTTTGAGCTTAGTTTAGCTTTTGAATCTGAAATGGGTGAGATCACACATAATGCATGCCACTGTTCCACTTTACTTTTCTGACAAGTGTCCTGGACACACCTTTGTCGCGGAACAACTCTTGTCGCGGAACCACGTTCCGCGACAAACTAGTGCTTTGGCGACAAAGGTGCCACAGAGCATTTGTTGGCCACTATTTTAAAACCCTTGGTCGCGAAACACTCCTTGGCGCGGAACCACGTTCCGCGACAAAATCTTGATTGGCGACCAAGGGACCAAATACTTGTGATTTTATTCTGGAAGGGCTTTGTCGCGATGCAACCTTGGCGCGGAACCACGTTCCGCGCCAAACTTCTTGTTCCGCGACAGGAATTATGCCTTGTCCAATTTTCAACCCCTTGTCGCTATGCCTCCTTGTCGCGGAACCACGTTCCGCGACAAAAATTTTATTCACTTAGCGACAAAATAAACCCTAAACTTTCAAAATTCCATTTCTCTTACTTCCCACCCCTTTGTCGCGAAATCTTTGTCGCGGAGCCATGCTCCGCGACACGAACCTTATATCGCGACAAGGTGGCACCTTTTGCCAAATCCTCATTCTTCATCTCATTCCATTAACTAATTGAACCTTTGTATTAATATTTTGAGGTTGAAATCCAATGATCTCAACCCATGATTAATTTGATATAAAGAACTTTGTTCAATTTCCCATTAAAAGATTCTTCTACAAATGATTAAACTCTAATGATCTAAGTATATAATCCGGACTGTAATTAATTAATTAATTATGGAATGAGAGATTATTCAGACCATAAAGAGTAATTATGAATTCATTTCCATACCTTGCATGAGAAACTAATGTCTCTCATGCAAGATAACCCAAAAATATTTTCTTTTATTTGTTTTGTCTTTTCCGTGATGTGTGAAACAGCTAATAAGGAATATATCAGATTAATGTTGGCAGGTATTCCCACACGGATAACTAGCTCGTGGTCTGTATATTAATTATTAGATTGTTATTTTGCATGGTCTGGATAGTGGCCGGTGGAAGCCTTGGCGGTTCGTCCATCCGGGATTATAATAGCTGCTTAGCTGACTCCTATCCAGATACAGTTTCTTTTTCTTTATCTTAATTTCAAACCCGAATTTTGAGCTGTAATAGTATCAAGTGATGTCGATCAACATAGCTTGAATAGTATTACAGCAAGAAAACATGTAGGTTTTTTCTCTCGTTTCACAGATAGTAGGGGGTCTTGATGATAGCGATCACTGATGTTAAGATCATTCTGCTATCTAAAATCTTTCCATCTGGAATAATTGGGAACTGGATAGCAGATGTTTGCAGTCCAGATCACCCTAATTATTTCTGGCACTCTCTTTAGCCAAAATTCTTCTCATCTCCGGCTATTTCATCTCTGTGTTTCACTTCTGTCTAAACCCACCTTATATTTTGGGTTACTTAATTTTACACTTCTCTATAAATTTATGCATGATATTATTATGTAGATATTGTGGTCAATATTATTTTGGGATCCTTCCCTTGGACACAGGAGTCTTGATTTTAATCAGATGTCTCATAATAAATTTCCAACAAAAATTCCTTCATAAAATCCGGATCTGAGTAAGGGATAAATTCGACAGTTATGACTAATTCACATCCGACTGGGGGTTGATTTTGGGAAATTAGAAGCAGAGTCAGCGATTAGGTCTCACCTAGACTGAAAGGGTCTGTGTTCTTATTGAGAGTCTAGTACCTGATAGGGAATGATTTTCAGATTTATTATTTTCCAAAATTGCTGTCTGTTGGAAATCTTGTATTAAATATTGCACTGGGTCAGATTCCACTTGGATTCCGATAAGGTGTGACGGATAATACTAGAGGAACAACATTCGGGCCTTGGTTATTTTCTAAGATAGGGGTGAGTACTCTTTCAACTGCTGTCTTCTTCTGCCAAAGCCTATTTTTGAGTCTTGAGTGAGTGCATCCGGAACTAACTAATTTATTAGTTCGTTTCATTAGTTTGCATCTCATAACCACCCGACGAGAAGTGAACACTGCGAGCGGTTCACCGAGAATAGGGAATTCTTGATCCACATCCGGTCATTCCGACTGGGGGCTTTCTTTTACTACCAGGGTCAGACTTTCAAAAACCTCCGAGTGATAGGATTTTAAATGCTTTCTTTACCGCTTTCTTTTAATTGCTTTCTTTAGAGGTCACTCGGTTGTATTGAGAGTTGTGTAACTGCTACTAGGACTGAGAGTTAAGGGATAGTTCAGGGCTTGATTAGAATCTTTGGGCGTGACATGGGGGAATGATAACGGTACTTGACACTTCAATAAATGATTTGTCAGGTGTTGCCTGTCCACCACAGATAATTAACATACCTTAGCAATGCATTGCAAGGGTGGTTATGCGTCTGTGGTATCTTAGAATTTATTTTCTTAAGAGCATGTAAACTCTTACTGTAAGTACCTGTCTGTTAAAGGGAACATGGTACAGAGAGCATGAGAATTAGCTAACTGAACGGATTATCCCAAGCTAAGATCTGTGTATTAAAATGGAAGTTTAACTATGTCTCATCTGAATCTTGTCCAATCTTTATTATTTTCTTCCTGTCCCTTCTGTCATATTTTGAATCTGCTTTCTTAGAATAGTCTTAATCGCTTTCTTAGATTAAATTTAATTCGCTTTCTAGAATACTTTTATCTGCTTTGTTTTTAATTGCTTTCTTAATCTGATTAAACTCTGTCAAGTAGTTGTTAGTCAAATCACACACTTGATGCGAGTAACCGAGTGGAAAATCTTAGTAAATGACGTGGGACCTGCTTCTATCGCACATCCTCCAGTGAACGATCCGGTCTTACTATAAATTACTGCAATTTTTGACACCGTGCGCTTTCGGGAGCACAGTTTCTTAACTACGAGCAATAAAAAACATGACTACGTATAAATATATCCCTAATCACAACACCGCCATCATAAATTGGTTTCATTAAATAAAACCTAAACCAGGATCATGAATTTTCAGAAAACACTCATGAAGTGGGAATTAGTCAAAAGTTTCATGGCAGGAAATCTTATGGCAAGAATTGATGAGAAGTATCATGGCATATTTGCCGGGGACCCTCAGTGTGACAGGCTGAAGATCAACTTATCCCGGCTATGCCATGAGATTTGTCAGCATTTCATGACAGAGAGGACCACAGCGCCATTTGAAACCAAAGCACCATACTTGAGTAATAAAAAGAATAATAATCTCGATATAATAATAATCTTGATATATCCCTAAACCCTTTCCCGTGAATCATAACTCTTTTCATGTAATAAATCTAACCTGGTATATTTTAGCAAAAGCTCGAGTTAACGAAACTTGTCAAAAGTTTCATGGCGCCGTTGCCGGGGAGGATGCAGCGTCATTTATTAAGAGGATTACATTCTGATTACTCCTAGATTAGCTTAGATTAGTCTAGTTTAATGTAATATATTTAATTCAGAACAGAAAAAGTACCCTCAAGATTAATTGAACATTTAGAGCACCAAGACTCTAAATGTGAGGATGTTGAACTGAGGAGAAAACCTAACCTAATGGGTATTTATCTGTCTTGCAGGAAATTCGGAACCAACCAAAAAGAAGGAGCAGAAAAAGCAAAGAAAACCAGGTTCTTGGTTGGGAAAATTCCACAAATCTGAGAAATTATTTCCGGAGTTTAAAGAAATTTAAGATCCGGAATAAATCTTGCAGATAAATGGAACTGACCCGACCTAATTTTATGCAAGTAGATTATTTTAAATAATGGCCCAATGATTTGAATTTACTTGGACTGAATTCATTCAGGTCCAACTCAAATAAAATGGACGCAGGCCCAATATCACTCTCGGGCCCAATCCGTTGAAAATTTGAAAATTCAAAAAGTTTGTCGCGGACTGACCATTTTGTCGCGGAACAACGTTCCGCGACCAAGTACAACTCCGCAACAAAACACCCCTTATCAGCCACCCTTGTTTGTCTTTGTCGCGGAATGACCATTTTGTCGCGGAACAACGTTCCGCGACCAGGTGCAATTCCGCGACAAAATCTCACCCACCTCTGAACCCTCGTTTGTCTTTGTCGCGGAATGATCATTTTGTCGCGATGCCCAGCATCGCGCCCATGTGCAAACTCCGCGACAAAGTCATACTCATCCCTAAACTCTGCCTGTCCTTGTCGCGGAACATTTTGTCGCAGAGCATGACTCCGCGACAGAGTTCCTATTCCGCGACACGGACACACCACTCCATTCCTTCTCGCCATTTTGTCGCGGTACACTTTGTCGCGGTGCATGACTCCGCGACAAAGTCCCACACTCCGCGACACCTCTAATGTCGCCAAGCCTGGTCGCGTAATCCTGTTCCGCGACCATGGGCTAGGGTTCCGCGACCGGCCCATTACTATTTAAACCTCTCCGCCTCCCTCTTCTTCCCCACGCATTCGGACTTAGAAAATTTTCGAAAAACACTCTCGCACACACGAAATTTCTCCCGAAGCACACCACTGTGTTCTTCGCACCTTTCGAACGCCAAACCCAAGGGAAACTCTGCCCAAATTTTCGCAACCCTTATGGAGCCATCAGAACCCTCGTCATCATCTCCTCAGAAGACCGAGCCATGGTAACCTCTCTCCCACGCATTTCGCGAGTTAGCGCAGGCCCCTGTTTTTGTGATTTTTCGTTCTTTTTGTTTCATTGTGTGTAAACAGGCTTCTGTTTCATTCTTTTGTGGAGTCTCGAGTTCGATTTTAGTGGTTCTGTGTATTGGGCATGTTTGGACTGTGATTCCCTGTGATTCCCTGTTTTTATTGTTAATGGCCGAATGTGGTGTTGGGGTTTGGTACTTTGGTTGGTTGATGGAGGGGCACAGATAGAAGTGTTAGGGGTTGTGGAAATTTTGATTCCATGAAGGTTAGGGTTTGGCAATGGTAGATTCCGCCATGGTTGTGGGTTTTGAGTTTTGAGATTCTTTTGCTTTTGTTTGTTCTAGTCTATTTTGCTCATGTTCTGTCTGTTTGATCTTGATCCCTCCTGGATTGTTGAAAAATCTTGAAAAAGTGAGAATTACTGAACATAGGAATACTGCATGAGTATCAATATGCTATTGATTTTCTTGATTATAGAGCATGAATGATCTTGTGGTTTTTGAATATGTGAGGGATGAAAATGCTTTTAGTCCCATGTTTTGGCTCGAGTAGAGGCATGATCTTGTGTTTTTTTTTTTTTTTTACTTGCTGTGTTCATAAGTATTGCATGCTAAGATGATCATTTAATGTCGTTTCCTGTTTTGGTGTGTCTGTGTTTGTGTGCAGCAAATTGAGGAAAGTGAGTGTTTGTGTTGTTTTTGGCATGTTAGTGCACACCAATTCCATTTCAGCAATGCACTTTTTCACTAAAAGACAAAAATAGTACTAGGAATTTTGGTTGACATTGTGTTTTTGTTCCCAATGGAACTAAAGAGTGTGAGTTAAGTAGCAGTATTTTGCCACCTCAACTGCTACCTTTTTACAAAAATCCAAAAATGGGACCACACACATCCCACTTTTCATCAAATAAAATCAAGTCAACCTTTTCAAAAATTAAAAATAGTGTTTGCATTTTCTTGAACGTTTTAACTGTCCAATGACAGTCCAAACAATCCGGAAATAGCGAATCCATCCCGCCACGCCTCCACTGCACATTCCATTTTCGAGCCATCCGCTCCATCATCATCATCTCATTCCATTTTCAACAAGTGCCTCGAGCTTGTTTAATAAAATTGGAAAAACAAACTTTTGGGCCCAATGGCCCACTAAAAAAGGAATTTTTGGTCCAATGACCACTTCACTTTTATTTTTATGTTTGTTTTTATTTTTATTCCTCCCTTTTGATTGGACTCAATAGCCCAATTAAGTTATCTCCTTCTAGGTCCTAAGGCATAATACCTTACAATTGGATCTTTTAATAAACTCAGATTAAATCACTTAAATCACATTTCGAGCTTAGCAAAGCTCAAAATGTGAGGATGTTGGTTTTCACACCTGAGTAGTCTTTGAAAACTCATAAAATTGTTGGATGCATCTAAGCACTTTGACCTTTTTCAGGAACGCATTGGTAGTGCACTCAGGCATCGGATTGCCTGACTGCACATATGAGGAAGCTGGCAACCAGGCCTCAATTGATCGAACAGAGATTAAGGACACAAGAGAGGCCATCAAATCAGTTTATAAGGTGCCTCTGGATCACACTACGGACGAAAAGTTGAAACTGTCTCCGGGATGGGATGTACATATCCCTCCACAGGACAGGTCAATAGTCGCTGCATCGATAGAAAGGGACTACTACCACTTCCTGAAGAAGTTTTGGGTAAGGATGATGGGGTATGCCCCCCAAGACGAAAAGACAACTCCTGAGGTCCATCATGAGCGCATCCAATTGAGGTTCAGAGAGCACAGGGCTGTATGGAATCGGCATGTGGAGAAGGGAACAAAAGATCCAAATATAGCTGACTTCGACATCATCATTCCCAACCAGATCGTGGATCCTCAAGTTCGGATGGCCTTCGAACACAAATACATGGATATAAGTAGGGTTATCAACAGTGGGGCCATCATGATGTATGAAGCATTTCCATTTAAATGGAACCCATATCTGTTCGAAGCAAAAGGACCAGTGGAGCAGAGGTGGATTACAGATCTAGCTCGGGCCAGGCATCGAGAGCTGACCTTCAACCTGTACAGACGCCTCAAAAATGCGGAGAAGTTTGAGCAAAGCCGCAACACCTCACTGTTGAACACAATGAGGCAGATGATCAAGGATGCACGCGAACAATGGGACGACTTGACTACTGTCTGGGGAAAAGGAAATCCAAGTATCACTGGGTCCTTTCTGGAAGAAGGAGTAGTACTACCTGCAGATGAGGTACTAGAAACCATCTTCACACACAGGAAGTATGGACAGTACGGGACAAACAAAGATGATGAATTTCCCCAGCACATAGCAGTACTAAGGGATCAGCTACAAGTGGATATACGCAAAGGTGGCTGGAAACCCAAAAGGAAAAATGAAAGGCAGTTTAATTTGCTATCAAAAGCTGAGGCTGGGCTGTATCTCACGTACGATTCGGCAGAAGACATGTCCTACCTGGAGGGGATTCAAAAGGATCTGGTAGGGGGCATGATAGATCAGTACAGGGACTCCTACTGGGACTTGATCATGGAGATGGACAAGTTTGCACTGGAATACTGCAACAGTACTGCTAATGGAAAGAAGGTCCTGCACTATAACAATAATGTTCGGAGTAAGTTCTGCTCCAAAATCAAGAAGGACTGGGAGGACCAACTAAGGAGAATCTCTCAAAGGAGTTTTATTGAGGACTATTTGCAGCGCGCCGAGAAGCAACTAGGCTACGAGGGTGAACCGAACAGGGAAGAAGACCCTGACGCTGAAATTGACGCATATTTCTCCACTCCCCCTGAGGCCAACCCACAGCCTACCCAGCCAGCAATACAAGCTTCAGCTCTGCCGCCTAGAGGGCAGACTGAAGTACAAAAAGTTGCTACGTCCGAGCCAGTGGTGCAGTCAGCTCAGACTGAAACGACAACATCTGCTGTAGCACCTGCCACCACTAAGGCACCCACACAGCCCGAGAAACCCTCCACTGCTGTTGTCACATCTGAAGGTCATCAGCCAGAACCTCAACCGGGAACGAGGAGAAGGTTGATAAGGTCTGCTGATAAGGACAAGCCAGCAAGGGCTCCGGAAAAGAAAGTAGAGATTAAGGAACCGGAACCAACTGCTAGGAAAGTGGCAGAGCCCACGGATCCTAAGGACAAAGGTAAACAGCCAATGCCGCCGCCACCCCCGAAAAAGAAGCACCAGGTGATATCCGATGCTGAGCTAGCCATGAAGATGTACAATGAAGAGCTTGCATCAGCTGGGTTGCTGGATCAAGTAACAGGTGGTTCGGGAATAGAAAAATTAACTGAGGAAGAACGCCTGGAAATGGAAAAGAAAGCTGCTGAGGAAGAGCAGATCCGAAAGAATATCCAGCAGACAAAGGATGAAGAAACTGCCAGGAAGATGCAGGCTGAGCTAGAAAGCAGGAAATCTGCAGAGGTTGAGCGGGGTAATGAGGAGGACTTTGAGCTAAAGATCACTGGAGAAGTGCAAGGGCGAGGTTTGAAAATCAAAGAAGAACAACCTCCTGCATGGACTGGCCCCACTGCACATGATGCTGAGACCATCCGAGGGGATATAAGGAAGAGGCTTAATGAACAGATCGAAACAAGAATCGATGCTGGAGAAAAGCCACATCAAATCAAATATCAGACAAAAGTAGGTCAAGTGATCGATCCTCTCGTGGGCACAGCCAGAATTGAAGAATTCATCACGCAAGGAGGCCCATCGCACCAACCTGAGCAATCTGAGGGACCACAAGACTCTATAGATCCGGTAGCACTGGCCAAAACCTTGGAAAAGCAGCCAGACGACCCTCTCATGACCTCTGCACTTAAAGAAAAGGTTCAAGGAATTCTGACTGAAGCTGCAGATGGGAATGATTCGGAAGAAGAAGCTCGGCAGGAGGAACAAGAATTCATGAATCAAATGGCGCCTATCCTCCAACGTCCAGTTGGACGAGCTGCAAGAATTAGGGAGGAGGAGGAGGTATCAACTGATGTTGATAACCGTAATTTTCATGTAACCGCATCTTCTTCACCTGTAAACTGTGAACTCAATACGATGAAACATGTAATTAAACAGGTTGAGGAGGCAGTCGGAGATGAAGCAGCCCATGGAGAGCGAGAGCCGAGTCAGAGGGGAGATGAGGCTGAACCAAGGAATGATCAGCCACAGGAGGGAGACGAGCAAACAGACTGGCACTCGAGTGACGACGAGTCCGTCGGATCCATTCGACCAGTCGAGTTTTGGTCCGAAAACACTGTAAGGCAAAGAATGGGCGTCGCAAAAGAATATGGGAAGAAAAAGCTAAGCGAAGAACAGATCCAGATCAAGTTCAATGGCAGCAAAGAGAATGCAGAGAAGTATAAGAAGTTGCAGAAGATGATAGTGCCAGACAAAGGGTTCAGGCCTGATGCGTTGTCACACCCCACTGTTGAAACTTTCTACAGAAATCAAGAGTGGGGTAACTTCATGTTGCATCATGACGAAGATGGCTTCGTGGAGCTGACAAAAGAATTCTTCTGCAACATCGATGAAGCTGCCAGAACAACATGGATCCGGGGACAAGTGATCAACATCGCACCTGATTGGCTGAACCAGTTCTTCGGGACCCCAGAGATTCAAAGCGAATTTCCCCCTGGTGAGATCATGACAAAAAGAGCCAAAACGACTGAATATGCGAAATACGCAACACTGGCTAACAGCATGACAAGCGTGACCGCCCCTGGACATACATTCAACGCAAAATGGCTGCGGATACAATTCATGCCAACCTACGAGTTCTACATGTCCAAGATCCGGCCCAACTCGCATCCGCACACCACATCTGGAAATGTGCTAATGGGATTTGCAAGAATGTGGAGCGGAGCAAAACTTAATGTAGGGAGGCATGTATTCGAGGTGATGATAACCCGGATAAAAGATAGACAGGTGTTGTGCTATCCGAATCTGATTAGGAGAATCTGCATAGCTCAGGGAGTTGATTTGAGCGCGTTTGAAGGCGACACAGTGGTGAAGGTGAACCCACCTATCAGTGTGCCAAGACTACCCTTGAGTGAGAGCATCAGATACTCTCTCCCCCAACTGTCCGTCAGAGGAGATTCAGACGCTCAATCTTCTTTCATATCGGGTGAGCAGGCATCAAGGAAGCGAAAGAGGCAGCCAAAGACAAAGAAGGGAACACAAAACACCTGTGCTGATGCAGGACCTTCGAATGTTCGAGAGGAGCCTCCTGCGGACCAAGAACGGACTGAGATTCCAATCCCGCCTCCAACTCAACCTTCACCTCAGATGCCTCCTCAAAGCCAAAATGTATCTCAGTTCCCTGCTGATTCCCAAACGATTGAGATGGTGAGCAGAATGAGTCAGTCTATGCTCGAGGGAATGAAATCCATGACTGATGTAATTTTGGCAAGCCAAGAGGGACAGCAGAAAAGGGCAGAAGAGGAGCGTGAAGAGCGAAGGAGGGAGAGAGAAGAGGAACGCGAGGAGCGCAGGAGAGAAAAGGAAGAGAAACGGAGAGAGAAGTTGGAGAAGGAAAGGAGAGACGCGGAATTCAGAATGATGATGCTGGAAAAAGAAGAGAAGAATCGAAAAATGGTGGAATCACTGATCCTTAGCCAAAATCAGCTCCTGCAAACCTTACTTAAGAAGATCCCTGATGAAGCTGGCTCCTCCAAGAAATCAGACGAGAAGAAAGATGGCGATCCCTGATTCTTTCATTTCTGAGCTTAATTGTAAATATCATATAAGAGAATTTCAATTCATCCATGCAAGATAGATTTGATTGCAAATGAAATCTCTTGTAATTGATATAATTACTGCTTTCAGTTTGGGATTTTGCAGCCCCAACAACAATCTTTGTTTTTATTTTGATCTTTTATTTCTGAAAAGATGTCTGAACAGTCCGAGATGAATAAGTGACTGTCAGGCCAAAAATATGCTGCTGACATACTCAGTATGTCAGCAGTGCCTCTTTACTGCTTTCAATTAAATAACCAGCAAAAATATGCATAAAATTGCTCTAAATTCACATGTTGAATTTAGGCTTAGGATTAAATTTTCAAACTTTTAAATTGGGATAATATAATTGAAGACATGCATGACATGAACTCCTGAGGTTTTGAGCTATAAAAATTTAATGATGCGATCAGCTTATTGGGTAATAAATCTGCATGTTAGAGATTTTGATTGAATAGATTGTTAGAATTAAGCTTCGATTAAATTTAAGAATGTTGTATGACATGAATCAACCCAACCTTGTGAGATTTGAGCCATGAGTCACTTTTACTCATTCTTTTTCTTTGATGAGTGAATCATTTTGATTAAAGGAAACCAGAACTTGCAATTGGGACCGATTCAAGACCATGCCATATTCTAAAAATCGAGAATATGATCGAGGCACCTAGAAAACCAAAATTTTGGCCTTCTTTTGAATTCCAAACCTAAAAATACTTTCCCCTTAGGATTAACCACTTTGAGCCTTAAGCCTAACTTTTCTTTGAAACCCTCTATATTATTCCTAGCCTTCAAAAAGACCAAGAAATTCAAACCCAAGTGTGCAAGGATGAATTTTATCAAAGGCATTAAATTTATGATCATCATGAAAACTATAAATCGGGAGTCTATAAACCGATTCAAAAAAAAAAAAAAAAAAAAAAAAAAAAAAAAGAAGGAAGTTGAATTTCATTCAACATCAATAAATTGCAAATGACAAAGCAAATTAGACATAGTCTAATGTCATGCAATAGAAAAAGGGAAAAGCACAAGAAAGAAAGAAAAATTGATGATCATAAATTTTAAATAAAAATGCCAAGTTACGATGGAGTTAATTCTTGCCGCTTCTTAGCCCAATAAATTCCCTTTCCTACCTGATATTACAACCGTACGCCCCGTTATAGACCTTAAATAAGACCTCGTGATATCGATTTGAAGAAATGAGCCGGTGGCGAGTTGGTCTGATTGCAAGCTTATGGGATAACTTAATTAAATATGATTTCGAGCGTTCATGATTAAACCCCAATTGAGAGTGAGTGAATTTTCCGATTCTCTTATAAGTGAGGCCCTTTTCTCATTACCTATGTTCATGTCATACCTTAATTCTAATTTTTAATCTCTGCATCTTTCAAACATGATATTCATGAAGGATTGATAATAATGTTTGATTTGTAGGCCCGATATAGTGAGCAAGTATCATTTCATTAAACACTGCAATCAAGGGAATTTAACACTTGTAGTTTCTATTGACTTATCCCAATCTAAAAAGGATGTGATTTATGAAGCCACGAAAATGAATTGAATATGTAGAGTCCGTGTTCCGAGGAACATTGACTCTGACTGCTCGGGGACGATCAGTATTAAATGTGAGGATGTTGATAATGGCCAGAAATGACCATTATTTTCAATCCATTTCCGTGTCTTAAACGGGCATTTGATCGCATTCCGGTCTTACATTAAGTAAGAAAGCAGTCGAATTGGACTGATTTATGCATAATTGTAAAAATAATAAGCTGGTGTGAAAAAGACATAAATATGTAATTTTATTACATATTTATGTTAGAAAAATCCAAAAACATGAGAAAAAGAAAAGGAAACAAAAAGATGGGAAAAAGAGAGAAAAGCCCACAAAAAGAATGTTTTCGGCCCATCTGGCCCAATCCAGCAGGCCCAGGAAGATCCTTGTCGCGGAAGCCCCTTGGCGCGATGCACGGTTCCGCGACAAGGGAATACTCCGCGACCAAGTGGCCCAGACAAAGAAGAGACCAGCCAAAGCCCCCTGGCGCGATACCTTTGTCGCGATGTGCTGTTCCGCGACAAAGGTCCATTCCGCGACCAAGGTACATTTTTAGAGACACAAGACCCAGTCGAGAAGCTTTGCCACATGCAGTGTGTTCCGCGACCAAACTTGGTACTCCGAGACAAAGCTGTGATGTGTGTGATGTCTTGAGACACAATGGGCTCAAATCAAGGCCCATAAGCTTAGGGTTTCCCCTCTATAAATATGAGGTGTTTCCTTTGAGCTAAAGGTTGGAAGAATTTTGGAAAAACTACATCCTCTTGAAGACAAGTTAGGAAGTTCAGTAGTTTAGTGTAGTTTAGGGTAGTTTAGTTAGGTTTTCTTTTGTATTATTTAATTTATGCACTAGTTAGATATAGTTTACTGCATTTTGGTTAGATAGCCAGCTTCTATACCTTGTTTTTGTTCTAAACTTTTATTTAAGGGTTTGTGGTACTCAAACCATGAGTATGAACAACACTGTTTAATAAAATGGGAAAACATTCTTCATTTGTGTCCCAAAATCATGAAATGGGTCTCACACCCCATGGATCTTTACTGTTTTCATTTTCCTTGGGTCAGTTGACCCTTGTTGTTTTTTGCACTTTAATGTCGCTGCTTGGTGACTTTTTCTCTGGATAACGTTGCATGTTTATGGATGATCAAGCCTAGATTAGGGTTTCTTAAGTTTTGAGTTTGCTTTATTTCTATTTTGTTCAAGCATGTTCTAGCTAGATTCAAATTCTGTTTTGTTATTTTGAGCTTAGTTTAGCTTTTGAATCTGAAATGGGTGAGATCACACATAATGCATGCCACTGTTCCACTTTACTTTTCTGACAAGTGTCCTGGACACACCTTTGTCGCGGAACAACTCTTGTCGCGGAACCACGTTCCGCGACAAACTGGTGCTTTGGCGACAAAGGTGCCACAGAGCATTTGTTGGCCACTATTTTAAAACCCTTGGTCGCGAAACACTCCTTGGCGCGGAACCACGTTCCGCGACAAAATCTTGATTGGCGACCAAGGGACCAAATACTTGTGATTTTATTCTGGAAGGGCTTTGTCGCGATGCAACCTTGGCGCGGAACCACGTTCCGCGCCAAACTTCTTGTTCCGCGACAGGAATTATGCCTTGTCCAATTTTCAACCCCTTGTCGCTATGCCTCCTTGTCGCGGAACCACGTTCCGCGACAAAAATTTTATTCACTTAGCGACAAAATAAACCCTAAACTTTCAAAATTCCATTTCTCTTACTTCCCACCCCTTTGTCGCGAAATCTTTGTCGCGGAGCCATGCTCCGCGACACGAACCTTATATCGCGACAAGGTGGCACCTTTTGCCAAATCCTCATTCTTCATCTCATTCCATTAACTAATTGAACCTTTGTATTAATATTTTGAGGTTGAAATCCAATGATCTCAACCCATGATTAATTTGATATAAAGAACTTTGTTCAATTTCCCATTAAAAGATTCTTCTACAAATGATTAAACTCTAATGATCTAAGTATATAATCCGGACTGTAATTAATTAATTAATTATGGAATGAGAGATTATTCAGACCATAAAGAGTAATTATGAATTCATTTCCATACCTTGCATGAGAAACTAATGTCTCTCATGCAAGATAACCCAAAAATATTTTCTTTTATTTGTTTTGTCTTTTCCGTGATGTGTGAAACAGCTAATAAGGAATATATCAGATTAATGTTGGCAGGTATTCCCACACGGATAACTAGCTCGTGGTCTGTATATTAATTATTAGATTGTTATTTTGCATGGTCTGGATAGTGGCCGGTGGAAGCCTTGGCGGTTCGTCCATCCGGGATTATAATAGCTGCTTAGCTGACTCCTATCCAGATACAGTTTCTTTTCCTTTATCTTAATTTCAAACCCGAATTTTGAGCTGTAATAGTATCAAGTGATGTCGATCAACATAGCTTGAATAGTATTACAGCAAGAAAACATGTAGGTTTTTTCTCTCGTTTCACAGATAGTAGGGGGTCTTGATGATAGCGATCACTGATGTTAAGATCATTCTGCTATCTAAAATCTTTCCATCTGGAATAATTGGGAACTGGATAGCAGATGTTTGCAGTCCAGATCACCCTAATTATTTCTGGCACTCTCTTTAGCCAAAATTCTTCTCATCTCCGGCTATTTCATCTCTGTGTTTCACTTCTGTCTAAACCCACCTTATATTTTGGGTTACTTAATTTTACACTTCTCTATAAATTTATGCATGATATTATTATGTAGATATTGTGGTCAATATTATTTTGGGATCCTTCCCTTGGACACAGGAGTCTTGATTTTAATCAGATGTCTCATAATAAATTTCCAACAAAAATTCCTTCATAAAATCCGGATCTGAGTAAGGGATAAATTCGACAGTTATGACTAATTCACATCCGACTGGGGGTTGATTTTGGGAAATTAGAAGCAGAGTCAGCGATTAGGTCTCACCTAGACTGAAAGGGTCTGTGTTCTTATTGAGAGTCTAGTACCTGATAGGGAATGATTTTCAGATTTATTATTTTCCAAAATTGCTGTCTGTTGGAAATCTTGTATTAAATATTGCACTGGGTCAGATTCCACTTGGATTCCGATAAGGTGTGACGGATAATACTAGAGGAACAACATTCGGGCCTTGGTTATTTTCTAAGATAGGGGTGAGTACTCTTTCAACTGCTGTCTTCTTCTGCCAAAGCCTATTTTTGAGTCTTGAGTGAGTGCATCCGGAACTAACTAATTTATTAGTTCGTTTCATTAGTTTGCATCTCATAACCACCCGACGAGAAGTGAACACTGCGAGCGGTTCACCGAGAATAGGGAATTCTTGATCCACATCCGGTCATTCCGACTGGGGGCTTTCTTTTACTACCAGGGTCAGACTTTCAAAAACCTCCGAGTGATAGGATTTTAAATGCTTTCTTTACCGCTTTCTTTTAATTGCTTTCTTTAGAGGTCACTCGGTTGTATTGAGAGTTGTGTAACTGCTACTAGGACTGAGAGTTAAGGGATAGTTCAGGGCTTGATTAGAATCTTTGGGCGTGACATGGGGGAATGATAACGGTACTTGACACTTCAATAAATGATTTGTCAGGTGTTGCCTGTCCACCACAGATAATTAACATACCTTAGCAATGCATTGCAAGGGTGGTTATGCGTCTGTGGTATCTTAGAATTTATTTTCTTAAGAGCATGTAAACTCTTACTGTAAGTACCTGTCTGTTAAAGGGAACATGGTACAGAGAGCATGAGAATTAGCTAACTGAACGGATTATCCCAAGCTAAGATCTGTGTATTAAAATGGAAGTTTAACTATGTCTCATCTGAATCTTGTCCAATCTTTATTATTTTCTTCCTGTCCCTTCTGTCATATTTTGAATCTGCTTTCTTAGAATAGTCTTAATCGCTTTCTTAGATTAAATTTAATTCGCTTTCTAGAATACTTTTATCTGCTTTGTTTTTAATTGCTTTCTTAATCTGATTAAACTCTGTCAAGTAGTTGTTAGTCAAATCACACACTTGATGCGAGTAACCGAGTGGAAAATCTTAGTAAATGACGTGGGACCTGCTTCTATCGCACATCCTCCAGTGAACGATCCGGTCTTACTATAAATTACTGCAATTTTTGACACCGTGCGCTTTCGGGAGCACAGTTTCTTAACTACGAGCAATAAAAAACATGACTACGTATAAATATATCCCTAATCACAACACCGCCATCATAAATTGGTTTCATTAAATAAAACCTAAACCAGGATCATGAATTTTCAGAAAACACTCATGAAGTGGGAATTAGTCAAAAGTTTCATGGCAGGAAATCTTATGGCAAGAATTGATGAGAAGTATCATGGCATATTTGCCGGGGACCCTCAGTGTGACAGGCTGAAGATCAACTTATCCCGGCTATGCCATGAGATTTGTCAGCATTTCATGACAGAGAGGACCACAGCGCCATTTGAAACCAAAGCACCATACTTGAGTAATAAAAAGAATAATAATCTCGATATAATAATAATCTTGATATATCCCTAAACCCTTTCCCGTGAATCATAACTCTTTTCATGTAATAAATCTAACCTGGTATATTTTAGCAAAAGCTCGAGTTAACGAAACTTGTCAAAAGTTTCAGTACCCCCGCGATCACTTCGCGCACAGACAGGTTCAGTCCCATCTCGAACTTTTGTGCCTTCTCCGCATCAGTAGGCACTAGCCTTGGTGCGAACCTCACCAGCTCCTTGAAGCGGGTGTAGTATTCCTGCACCGTTTGGCTTCCTTGCTTCAACGACAGGAATTCTTCGTACATGGCAGCCTTGGTACTCAAGGGATAGAATCGATCCCTGAGTAGTTCCATCATCTCCATCCACGAGTAAGGCTCGTCATCTTCAGTTAGTTTGGCTTGCGTTGCTTGCCACCAGTCGTCAGCTTCGCCTCCCAAGTAGTATGAAGCGACATGTACCCTCTCTCCTTCCGGACATTTGACCGCTCCCAGCAGCTTGTCAAAAGTCCGGATCCATTCCTCCAGTTTAGCTGGATCCTCCTCACCAGCATAGTGGGGCGGCTGGTAGGGATTCACCATCGCCAGGTAGTTAGGGCGAGCTTGGGGCGGAGGTACCGCCGCAGCTTGACCCTGGTTGACTTGCGCGTTTCCGAGCGCAATCAACACTTCCTCTATCGTCCTAAGACGATCGCCCACATTGTTCGGTGCGGGGGCGTCCTGCGCACCTTGGGGTTGTTCCATCTCAGGTTGAATCGGTTCAGTGACGTTTGGTGGTGTTTCAGTAGGTATCTCAGTGGTGGTTTGGGGAGTGGTTTGAGTTCTTCCTCTTCCTCTTCCTCTGGGTGCCATTCTGGTACAAGTATGATAGATTAGGGCTGGTGAACTTAGCATATAGTCTAAGCAATTTCTATGAATGTATATGTGTGTAGTAATTTAGCACGTGGTGCTTTGTTCGGATTGAGAAGCATCGTATGCTTCGGGGTTTTATTTTATTTTGTCTTGTTTTGTTTTGATTTAAAAAAAACGGGCATTTTATTTCCTCAAAAGAAATTTTAGTACGAAAGTAGAAATATTTTCCTAGCAAAATAATATCTAACAATAGAATCTCTAGTGTCTCATGACGTCCTCCGGTGGGGTAGCAGGATCTTCCTCCGGATCTTCCTCCTCCGAACTCGGCGGTAATAGGTCGTCAAAGATAGTGTTTAAGTCTTGCCCGTGGGCATCGATGTATTCCTTTAGTATTAAGTTTTGTGTAGTGAGGGTTTGGACTTGGCGCTCGAGTTGGTTTATGCGGTGATGATCCGCCTCTCTCAAGTTGCCCATGTGATGTAAATTGGCCTCCAACTGAGCCATACGGTACTTCATTTGCTCTAGGGTTTGGTGGGAATCGAGATGAACGCTCATCATCCTGACCATCAACTGTATCATGTCTTGACTAGCCATCTAGCGCACGCAAGAGATCTAAGTTAATATTCGCCAAGATTCTAGTTCAATTCGCCCAGATTCTAAGTTCGAGTTTCCAAGATTCTAAGTTCAAGTTTCGCCAAGATGCTAAGTTCAAGTTTCGCAAAGATTCTAAGTTCAAGTTTCGCAAAGATTCTAAGTTCATAGCAGAGATGCAACATGCATATGCAAATGATAGTTCCCCCCAATAATAATTTAATGCACCATATATATTTTCCCCATGGGTTTTAAAATAAAATTTCTCCATGGAAATAAAAATTTAAAATTTAAAATAATAGTCAAAATATTAATAATAGTTTAAAAATAATAATGGTTTTAAAATAATAGTTTAAAAATAATAATGGTTTAAAAATAATAGTTTAAAAAAAATAGCCGGGCTCTGATACCAACTTGTAACACCCCGGTTTTTGGTAACCCAGGTCGGGATGTCACCGCCACATCTCCCTAGTAAGACACGGTTTCTCCGAGCTTACTAAAGAGATGCGAGGCTAGGTATTGCAGTGTTTAAACATTTAAAGCATTCAAAATAGCCCATACAATATAATTCAAAAATAATAATAGCATAGCGCAGCGGAAATATTTAGTTTAGTACAGTATCGCAGCGGAAAATATAAAAAGGGCCGACATGGCCAAAACACGGGTTAAACAGGCCCGTTCATAATATAGTCCAAGTACGAAATTTAAAAGCAAAATAAAAGTTCCCAAAACCCCATGCATGATTCGTGCTCACACATGCTCATTCCACATATTCTGTAAAGAAAGGAATAAAAATGGTTTTGATCAGCAAAATTGCTGAGTAAGTTAACACATGCATGACTGTAGGGTTTAAAAGCCATAAGTTTAATAATTT
The DNA here is from genome assembly GCA_030278955.1 of Hygrophila difformis. Lineage (NCBI taxonomy): Eukaryota > Viridiplantae > Streptophyta > Magnoliopsida > Lamiales > Acanthaceae > Hygrophila > Hygrophila difformis. The sequence continues at coordinate 30,447,821 of JAOANR010000015.1, read as the reverse complement.
AACAAAAGCATGATAATAACATAATATTTAGTTTCATCTAATCCATATCCAATAGCATAATTTATCTCAGGCTCTATTTAACAACACATATCACATGGTTCAAGATAATAGCCATAATTTAAATAAAGCATTTAAATAATTTAATTTGACAACAATATCATTTAATCTAGTTTAATTTAATTTAGAATCCCCATTACATTCCCGATTTGGTATTTCAAAGTTTCACGATAAAAATCGCGATGTCAACAAGTTTAGCCGGTAGCCCGGCGGCCGCAGCCGTATCAGCCATACCCAGTACCACTCCGGAGCCTCGGTAAACCCATACGGATATTCACGAGAGTGTAGGCTCTAAGTTTCGCCGTTTTGGCAATATCACATTTCAAGTATAACGCGCGGGGTCACCATCGTCCATCACGGCACGAAGTGAATCGTTAGGGGGCACCCTGCAGAGCACTCACCCCTAATTTTAATTTATCAAGTTTGTAAGGGGATTTAGTTTTTAAAATCTGCCTTCCAATGTATTAATTTAGAAACCATATCTCAATTCGTTTCAACCCTAAAGGTTAATTCCATGTTTCAACAAGATTTCAAAATTTCGTTTCGGTAAATCACAGTTTACTCCAAAATTCGCCTAAAATCAGATTTAATTCCAAAAATTCCAAAATTTCATATCTGACTCGAAAACATCAAGATCTACAACTTTTGTGTTTTAACTTTTTCAATCCGAGATACCTAAGTAGGTCAAAAACGCCAATTTTCGCATAACAAGAAATCTGTCCGAGTTCAAAGTGTCACAGTTTACAAATTTCACATTCTACCATATCAATTCAACTCCAAATTTAATGAAATTTGACAGGGATCATCTTAAGACATTTATCTACAACTTTCATGTTCGGCCAAAGATCTAAAACAGCCTAGATCCTATGTCAAGAACGAGATCAAGATCATTCCTAAGTTCTGTCCAAGGATTCAAGATCTAGAATTAAACAGTTCGGTTTCAACGGGTTTTCACATATCAAATCAACTCCAAAAATTCTCAAATTTTTACAGTGGCTAGGTCAATGTCTTAAGAACGTTTTTCGTGTTTTAAGTTTTTCCGTTTGAGTTCGTTTTAAAGGTCGGAAAAATTCAACAATTCTGTTGCGTCGGTAGGGAAACAAAAGTGGACAGATTTATGGTTCTTGTTGAATCTTTTAGGTTTCGAATGTTTTAAAATCTCCCAAAACCATTTAAGGTTAACTTACAGTGTCTATGAACGTCGGAAATGTCCAATTCGGAGGCGTGGCTTCCAGATCACCGTTTCTCCTCTCCGTTCGTCGGGTTCTACGATCTAGATTCGATACGGGGGTGTAGAAAGAAAAAGGAGATGATTAGGATTCGTTTTCGAATCGTTTATTGAATAAAGATTGGACCGAGACTTACCACGACTATGGGGATCTGTAGAGAAACTCGTCCACAGCGTTCGTCTTGGTTTCGTGCCTCCGACGACTCCGGATTTAGGGTTTCGAATGTATAGAATGGTATAGGGTTTCGTAAACTTGTTCGGGGCTCCCAAGGGGCTTATTTATAGAATTCTCAATCCCTAGGGCGTCCACGGCCGACCTAAAGGTCTGGAGTCGAGAGATGTTCAACCGAAAGTCGAAAAATCCGCGTTCGGGTGAGAGATTCACGCAACAAACGAATCTGTGAAGTGGCGCGGTCGTGGCGCGCTAATCCCCCTTCACCGCGCGGCCACCGCGCCGACTTCGCCTGGACTTCGGTCCGGGCGGGTCGTGCGATCCGTCGTGCTTTTCCGCCTCTCTTTCGGGTTTCTATCCCTCTATGCTCCCGAATTCCGATTCCCGGGGTATATTCGGGTTCTTACTTTCTCTCTAATTTTATTCTCAGTCTAATTGGATGTTTTGGACTCGAATACTCGAGTTCATTAGTGTCGGGTTTTGGTGTTCCATTTATCTATCATTTTGTTTAATTAAATTCCTTTACTTCCTTTTTAAGTAAAAGTCTCATTTCTCATTTCCCTATCTTTATTTATTTCTTTTATTTGCTGGATTGGTTTATTTATTTATAGTATTCATTTTATTTATTATTTATTTATTTAATTATTGTTTTATTTTATGTTGGAAAATTCTCGGGTATTACAAAAACCATACAGAGTGCTGCAGAAACGTGGTGAAAAATGAGAAATTATAAAACAACCAATTACTTATCACATAAAATTTAATATCCACAAAATCAAAAAACAGGTGCTAATTCAAAAGCCAGAAGATTTTGATAAATATGAACTTTATGAAATAATAAAATACATCTCTGAGAATTATGGGGAAAATCCAATTGAAAAATGGAATCTTAATAAAATATATGCAGAATTAAAAATAAAAAATAACGATATAATATAAGAACTCAACCTATGATGCATAATCAAGAAGATATTGAATAACTTGGAAAACAAATAAATGAACTATTAGAATTAGATCTTATTCGAGAATATATAGCAGAACATAATAGTCAGGCTTTTTTGGTTAGAAATCGTAGTGAACAAATAAGAAAGAAACCAAGATTAGTAATAAATTATAAACAACTAAACAAAAATATGATGTTTGATGGATATTTTCTACCTAATAAAGAAAATCTAATAGGACTAGCTAGAGGTAGAACTATTTATTCAAAATTTGATTGTAAAAATGGATTTTGGCAAATTAAAATGCATCCAGATAGTATAAAATATACAGCCTTTAGTACACCACAAGGACACTATGAATGGAAAGTTATGTCATTTGGAATAAAAAATGGATCACAAATATTTCAAAGAAAATGGATAAAACATTCAAAAAATTTAGTAATTTCATATTTGTATACGTAGACGATATACTAATAGCCTCAAATACTATAGAAGAACATAAAAAATATTTAGATATATTTGCAAAACTTTGTAAAGACCATGGATTAATTTTATCAGAAAAGAAAGCAGAAATATTCAAAGATGAAATAGAATTTTTGAGACTAATATTAAATAAACTTGGAATTAAAATGCAACCACACATAAGCACAAAACTTGTTAATGCCTAATGAACTAGGAAATAAGTTAAATATTCAAAGGTTCCTTGGAATCCTGAATTATGCAGAATGATTATATCAAATTTAGCAAAAAAGACAAATGATTTAAGAAAATTAATAAGGACAGACAATTGATTGTTGGGAGTTTTATGGACGAACACAAGACTATCAATGACGATCTCTATGAATGTAGCAAATGTTTGCAGGAACTAATAACTACTATGGAAGAGAATTTCTATACAACTGAAGAACTTAATACTGGTGTTTCAAACCAGGAAGGGAAAGCCGATCCTGTCCTAAAAGAGGACAAATAAGCAAAATAATCTGGGGATGCAAGACCTTCGACCTCGTCGAAAAATATTGCAGAAACAAAAAACTATTTCTGTGACAATATTCCTCAACCGGCACCCATCAGCCTTGAGACTAGAAACTTTTGAACAGAATACCATACCCTTAGCAGCTACATATACTCCTTGCCCAGACAAGAAACATCATTTTACAAGGAATTTACCAAATCCCTACATTCACAAGTAACAATTTTACCAGGCTGTGACCCAAATTTTGTTTCAAACTGTTTCAAATTCGGTTTTATCAGAACTATTTTTCTGTCCCCCTTACGAACCGAAATATCCAACCCGTAATAATAGAAGGCCTAAATATAAGACCCAAGACCCAGAAACTAAAGGTATTCTCTATTAGTCCAGAAGTCAAATACTCAGCCTACCATCTTATTATTGCAAAAGAAATCATTAAACCAGAAAGCTACCCTCAAGACTATGGAACCCCCAAAACAGAAATCTTTAATGACAAATACATTCACTTCAAAAGAGCAATGGGAATACGCGCTGTCCATGAACAAATGAAGAGACTATATACAACCAAGGAGCAGGAATATTTTTTGGAAATGAAGAAGTCATAATGATTGAACAATTGAACGCTCCAGGATTCAGATCAGGAAATTTAGCAGGATTAATTCAGAAATTTGATACATACAACTTCGAATGCTCGGAAGAAGTAAAGAATATTTGGAAGAAAGCTGTAGAAAAATCAACTACAAGCCTGAAAACAAGAACATTTCTTCGGAAAGAGACAACGAAGTGAAATAAGCAGTGACGACAAAGAGGACCAATGTAGCACTAAGAAAAGAATAATGCAGCAAGATGTATGCCATGGCGAAATTACACAAGCAAACAAAGAAGAAAATCAATATAAAAAAAAGTGAATTATTGAAGACAATAATGCATAGCCACCGGATAAATTATTACAAGAAGACAGCTCAAAGTGCATGATTAAAGAAGAAAATGACAGCCACCGAACATCAATAATGGAGAAGAAAAGAAGGGAGAAGATGATACCACGTATCTCAACTCAGGACCATTAGATCTTCAGAACTCCATCGATAAAAGGAGACAAGGCTTATGAAGAAGGCAGAAGCGAAGATACCTACCATAGTATTCTTTCTCTTGCATTTCTTTGTAATCTTTTAGTTCTCTCTTTGATGTAAAACTATGAGTGATTTTAATGCTTTCAATAAAAAGATGATCGGCTAAGTACAATAGCCTGATCATTCCAGTAAATATCTTCGAGTATTTTTCTAAAAACTACCAAAATTCTGAAAATATGTGAGTGAGAGAAACATATGTTGAGAGTCAAGTCATCGATACAGTGATTTCCAAGAGGTCGTGCATACCGGAGTAAGGCAGGAGGCCTGAAAGAAGGAGAGCAGACAAGGAAAGAAGGTTACTCGTTGAAGGACTCAATCAGAAGTTTCAACCACAAAGCTTATACTACGGAAGCGAGGTAGACCCTGAAATTTTACTTTGAATGATAAATACTGTGAATGATCATGGCATATATCTTGATTATTTACGTTCTCTGCATAAGATCATAAGTAGAATCCATAACATAATGTTTGGATATTGTAAGAACAAAAACAACATAATTTTAGATATATATCAGTCTGTAACTTTTCATATACTAGATTGTTTGATAAAAATACATAATACACAGAACCACTAGATAAGAAGGATAAAATATCATTAAAAAATAATAAATAATAATTAAATAATTAAATAATAATAATAATAAATATAAATAAACAAATAAATAAAATACAAAATTAAGAATATTTTAATATTTTCCATCAATCATTTTAGAATAGGTTAATATTTAAATGTTAATTAAGTTTCAAAGTTTTGGGCCCTATCTCTAAACTTATGAAAAGGGAGTTTTTGACCCTAATACTATGTTTCAAGAGGTCATCTCTTTAAAAGCCCCTGTAAAATAATACCTATAGTACTCATTTTTAATTGCAGCCCAATCTTTATTAAGGATATGTTATAGGCCTGATAGTGAACTGATTGAGGTTTCGTCTGTAGTTTTCGTCTATTTTAATTCAACATTTTACTCTTCTAATCTAATCTGATTAGTATTTATAGTCCATTTTATTCTAGTTGTCATCAAAGATAAATACTATCAATATGTTAAATCCTCATCGTTTATTCAAACTAAGTAGTACATGACTAACGTATTGATGGATTATGCCATCCATTATTGATCAATATCACCAAGTTCATGAATTGCATTCATTATCAAACAAACTCCAATGACTATCACTAAAAATACTAATATTTACTTAATGTAAAACATTGTGTCATCAACCTTGCACAAACCAGTTAGGGTGCATAATAGAGTGGGATTATGTAATACTTCATAAGAGTGAAATTATGTTTGATTATCACCGTCATAAACATCACAAAACTTATTGCATGCATCACATACTGAACTTACCATCATAAAAAGGATACCGCCCAGCACTCTGCAGGTGCAAAATCTGCACCTAAGACTATCATTATCCATGACCACCCCAACCACCCAACCATCCAATCATCTCATTATTTAATTAATTTATCTCTCCTCCAACTCATCAATATCCAACCCAACTCAACCACCCAAATTTTACATACTTTATCCATAACCACCCAACCATCAAACCACAATATTATATATAACTATTTTAAATTATACAATTTAAATTATGTTGAAATATAAAAAAATAATATATCAAAAATATATAATATTTATCTTACTTATAAAGAATAAAAAAATCTAAAATATTAATAGATTTTATTTATTTATTTTTATTTTGTACTACCTCCGTCTCGGTGTTTTTATTACGGATTATTTTTTGGCACTATTCATTTTTTAACTTTGATTCGAATTTTTATCATAACTATGTAAGAAAAAACATAGTCAAGTGAAATCTTGTTAGATTCGTCTAATCTTATAATTTAAAACAATCAAGTTTTTATAACTTTTCGTTGTATACAATTTAAGTTATTAATCGTTAAAAATATGTACCGGCATATGTACTGGGTGAGTCCGTAACAAAAATAATTAGAAGGAGGAAGTATAAATTTTAAAATGGATTAAATATATCAAAATCGATAGATTTAACAAAAATATAGCAAGAGTGGTTTCTATTTGTAGATAATGAAAAATTATAAATTATAGTATTTTTTATTTATTTTTATTTTAAAATATAAAAAATATAATAGTTTTAATGGAACTTATTTAAAACTTTTTAGTTGACTAATGGGAAGGAGACAAATGTCTCCATTCCATTGGCCAAAGGAGATGAGACCAAGTGGTTTCATTTGGTGTTTGGTCGACCATGGCCATCCAACCACACCCCATTTGATCTTTTTTTTTTAAAAAAAGTAATGATGTGGCATGGTTGGATCTCCGTACCAACATGGATAAACTTAGTCTAAGTGATTCCAGCATCATCACCAATCCGAGTCCGAAACTTTTCATCCAAACTAAACCTTAATACCAAATACTACTATAAAGCCCAATATACAGAAGGCTGCTGTGGTTTAATTCTGTTTCACAGAAACAATGCTAAATTAGATCAGTATAAAACTTACTCCACTTGGAAATCTACTTTTTGAAGCTCAACAGGAAGCATTCCCTCCCCTTCTCTTATGGCCAAAAGCTCCCTTGAATCACCTCCCAAATAAGCCTTCAAGAATGCAACCACAGCCCCCCCAACAAATCTCCTCATCGGCCTCCTCGACTCCCCGTTCTTGCACAGGCAATACGTCGCCACTCCCCGGATCCCCTTGGTATCATCATCCAGCACATCAAGATGCCCACAATCCTTGGCCACAAAGTAGTACGCCGGCTTGCAGCATTCCTTGTAAAAGTCCTCGTGATTCACCCCCTTTGGCGCACACGGCGGGAAAAGGGGATTCTTGGCCACTTCCCCCAAACCTGATCCAATTACCATCACTGGGGTGCCATCCAGATCAAACGAATGTGGTGTATAAGTAAGGACCGGGGGAGGCGTCTGTCGCCCTTTATCCATTCCATCAACTGGATCAACACCTATTAGGGCTGAGAATTTTGAGAAAGTTGGAAATGACTTGCTTACAGCCAAGGCAAACGCCACTTTCCCCCCACGGCTGTGCCCTGCTAGTGCTAGTTTCTTCAAGTTTGGATGGACATTAAAGGGGAGGTAATGACCTAATTTTTTGGATAACCAATCGGTTATCTCGGCTGTCGTCTTGATGTCCTGGTTTGCATCTGGTCCAGCTACAGAGTATAACTGATGCAGATTGAAAACAAAGATTGGTGTCAAATTTAGGCGCAAGCAAATGAAGCAATCCAAGAATCTGAATTTGTGAAAACATGTCAAAACACCTAAACCAATAACCAATTCGTTGCCATTTATTTCCTCATAGAATCATAATATGTAGAAAAAAAAAAATAATTGCATCTTGCAAATATCCAACATTAATCCGTAGCCTGCAGGTTTACCATATTATCATATCATATGTGGATAATCTGCCGATAGTTTGAGCAATCTCTTGTATAATTACCATATTAGTACATCAGTAATATACTTGTATTATACAAATTCAGAATAATTTAGTGGAAGTTAGGGTAAAATCGATTGCACTGCAACTGTGGTAACTCGTAATAATGACTGGAAAACCAGAAAACAGTAAGGGGAAAATGACGTAGTAACCTGCGGCGCGACGACGATGAAACCGTGCGACGCAATGTGGTGGAGAAGCTGCGAGTAGAAAGAATTGCGGAGAAGATAGCCATGGAGGAAAAGCAGGACGGGAAAATCCCCTGGTTCGGAGGGGGAGCAAACGAGCAAGGGGCGTGGAGGAAGATCGGAAGCACTAGCAGCACCGGCTCCGGCTCCGGCTCCGCAGCAGGATTGCGAATCGAGGTTGAGGAATTTGGTGGGGTGGATTCCGGAAGTGAAGGGGTCAGTGGAAGCAGCATTCATGATTGATGATTTTACCAATTTGCAATTGCAGAAGAAAAAAGTCGGATAAGGGAATGAAGTTTTGTGGCCGTAAAAAGCCCCACTTTGCCGCTTTCGTGCTCTTCAATTCTTCTGTATCATTTCCATGAGATATTTTTAAGCTCTGATACTCATGGTGTTTATTTTAACATTCTGGAACCTACTACTAATTTTGGGAAAAAATAAAAAAATAAAAATAATGGTATGTACAAATTTTTTAGCATTTCACACCATGTCATAAGTACTCCTATTTAATTGTGATCTAACTTTTTTAGCTGACGCTTGTTAGCGTCGCCTCACCAAAAAAAAAATTGTGATCTAACTTTATTATTTTAATTATATAAAAAAATAATCAAATGAAATAGTAGTACTACTTCATTAGATTGACTAGTAAATGATGTTACATTCAAATCACTTTGGTATAGTTTTTATTTTTATATAATATTCCCTCCGTTTTTAAATGATAGCTACATTGGTGAGTTTGACACTATTCACACAATCACTTTGACTTTAAGTTTTATCATAGATATACAAGTTAAAATATAGTCAATTGAGATCTTGTTAGATTCGTCTTGTCTTGTAGTTTTTAAATATCGAACTTTTAGAATTTTTACTTGTACCGAATTTGAGTTATTAACGATTTAAAATATGCATTGGATTGCGTGCTGGGTTGATCAGTAGCTATCTTTAAAAAACGGAGGAAGTACTATATTTTTTCACTTTGAATAGTTTTATGAAGTACTCCATCTGTTCCGTAAAATTTGACACGTATTCCTTTTTGAGATGTCTCACGAAATTTGACATTTCCCTTTTTTGATAAATTAAATTAATATAAATATGATAAGAATCTTAATGGTTTCCAAAATCCCATTAAAAGTAATTAGTTTAACTATTCTGCACAAACCCCAATACACTTTTATTTTTCTATACAAATCCCTTATATTTCTTTAAATCTTCATATCTCAAAATGGGTATAAATAAAAATTATATAAAATATATATTCTAAAACTAGACACTTAGACGATTCTAACAAGACCACACTTGAATATTTTTCTTATTAAATCATTACCATAATATTAAATCAAAGTTAAACAATAAGCAACGTGAAAATTCATTAAAATTTTAAACACAAATACCCACAACACTTTAACCATTAAAACCCACTACATAAATTACCGTGCCCAAAAGAAACGTGTCAACTTTCGCGGGACGGAGGAAGTAGTACATATTATGAATAGTTTTATTTTAAGATTCTACCAAATTACAATAATAGATGGAAATAATTATATACCATCATTAGGTAATAAAGCAATAAAGTACTATAAACAGTCGAAATAAAATTTAAGATAAATCTTATCATAAACATGAGATTATGGGAGTATATTTTAAATTTTGATAGGATCAGATCATATATGATCATAAAATCCTATAATTAAGATCAGGGTCATACTAATTTTAAGATCATGTAAAGATTTAGATAGATTTAGATTGTTTTTAAGAAGTTCAATCTTAAAATCTTAAGATCGATATATTGATGGTGTCTATGGTTTCATGTATGATTTTAATTAGTCAAATAGCTTGTAGTTGACACAATGTTAAGATAGTTAAATAGCTTGGGGCTGTTTGGATGACAGTATATTGACCAACATATAGCATATTGGAAGAGCATATTATCTCACAGTTCTCTCTCCGAATCTGCTATCTGCTCGCGGATCCGCTGACTCCGAAACATCCACCTTGTCTGAAAGTTGAATCTAACTAGGGGTGGGTCGGTACGGTATACCGTACAAATTTCGCCGTACCGTATACCGTACCGAACTTTACGGTATGAAAAATTTCGTACCGTTGCCGTACCGAACCTTTCGGTATACCGATCTTCGATATACCGAAAGGTTCAGTATGAAATATTTTCATACCGTTGCCATACCGACATTTCGGTAAGTTCGGTATATACCGCTATACCGAACATTCGTTACATACCGACATACTGGTATCGCGGTATATACCGACATACCGAACATTTGCTACATACCGACATACCGGTATTGCGGTATATACCGACATACCGAACTTTCGCTACATACCAGCATACCGGTATTACGGTATATAACGGTATCGCGGTATATACCGAAGTTCGGTACGGTAACGGTATATCGCGGTATCAAAAAATTTATACCGTTACCGTACCGAAATCTTACAGTACGGTATGATACCGTACCGAAAATTACGATATACCGAAAATTTCGGTATTCTCGATATTTTTCCGGTACGGTATGTGCGGTATGCGGTATATTCGGTATTTTTCCCCAGCCCTAAATCTAACATGTTGATTGAATGAAAGTAAAACTCATCGATTCTTGTTTCATTATTGCATATAATGGCAAGGGCTGCTACGATAATCAATCAATAATGGATGGAAATTATGCATGAACTATTGATGATTCAATTAAATGATTCTTACCTTCTCAATTCTAATAATTCTTTTTTTTTTTCCATAACATTGACACTCATGTGTCGACAAAAGTGTGTAGAGCTTAAACCATACAAATTACAAAGAATGATAAGAAGTTGGAATTAAGGGAACACGACCACTAAGCCAAGTTCTCATTCCCTTCTCAACTCTCTAATAATCTCGATCAGTAGTCTCAATTTTTCATTTTTTGTGTAACACCACTCAAAAATGATTTCTCACTCTCCTTATTATGGAACCCACTCCACAGTAAGTCGCCCTCCGTTAAAATTCTCCTAATAATCATATCCAATCAATTATCATCATTTATTTATTTTAAACGTAATGTTAGTACTAAGAATTATTACTCCATAATGGTAAGAGGCTCTGGCAGCTTAAACAACGGTCTCAGTTTCGAGCATTTGTGTATGCAGAATTCTGCTTTGGCAGAGGCAACCCTCCAATACCCACTCGATCCTCGAGGGATTAGTCATAGGTCCAATGAGGTCTAATGATGATACCCTGGTATTCACCTAAAAAAAATTATTACTCCATTTGTTGGATGGCTCAAATAAAGGTAAGCAAATGTCATGGTCTCCCACCACTCATTTTCTAGGTCTTTAATGGCTCCTAATAAAATAAATAAATAAATAAAGGTAAGCAAATGATTCTATCCCACATCGTTTCTAAAAGCGTTTAATTATATGAATTAGTATAAAGTTTACATTGATTGGAAGAAGTAATCATGATATTCATTCATCACTTGAATTAGACATAAGAGTGTAAATAGTTTAATTTATCAAACCCAATAAAATGCTTCAACATCTACATCTATATCTACTTTATAGAAGTATTTTACTTCCTATAAAAATATATGTAATATATAGAATATTTTAATCATTTCATGCACGTTAAATTTATTCATAATAAATTGTTTTATATACTGTTCTAACCATTTGATGTGTCTCTGATAGGACTGTAACATAAAGTTTAAAACTCATCTAAGACTTGATCAAATAAAGGATAAATACCATTCCGTGCTTGTTACTGCTTTTTATTCACTGTTACAGTATAGTAGTATTTTTAAAAGGGAAAATGCCATTATTTCGTGGTTCAAAATAAAGTGCAAACTGTAATGAAATAATCAAATAAGGCATTGCAAATCCAACAAACATAAACAAACTTATTAAAAAGAAGATTGTCCGGAGTCCAGACAGATACTTCCCATATATTACTCCCTCCGTCCCACCACACTTGTCCTGTTTGACTTTTTTATACTGTTCATTGTTCAGCTTTGACTCAACTTTATCACAATTATATATTTAGAGAAAAATAGTCGAGTTGGGTCTTGTTAGAATCGTATGATCATGTAGTTTTATAATATATATTTTGCAAAATTTTTCATTGTACATATTTTGAGATATTAACAGTTGAAAAAGTGCATTGGATTGTGTGCAAAAGTGAAACAAGACAAGTTAAATGAGACATAGGGAGTATAAGTTTACAATCTGCTAATTACAGAAGAAGACAAAATCAAATCCCACCTAAATAGAAACCTAAGCACAATCTTCACAAATCCCAAATAAAGGCAAAAAATACAAGTCCCACATCAATAAACATTCTACACTTTCCTTTACCCTATTTGGGATTTCTTCCCTTTCACTTTTTGACCAAACTCCGGTCCACAACAACAAAGCAAAAAAGAGGCTTACAGATAAGGACCCCATGGTGATAACTTTAAACTTTATCCCATGTTTTTTCACCCAATCCCCACTAAAAAATACTATAACAAAGAAACAAAAGAAACATTCACAAATTGTTAGCCCAACAAGTAGATATTAGATACATTGTCCTAATACTAAATCATCCCACCATTGCATTCTTGTTCTTGTACTACTAAATTTCTTACAAGGGCTTTTCACTTTTAAATCATGTGTTTGTTTTTCTTCTCTGCAGCAATTGTCAGCAATCTTGACACCCCCTGAGTCCAGACATCATACTCCCTCTGATTCTGGCACTCGAATTCGACCACCCCTCGCCCAACGGTCTTCAACGCGAAGTATTTCCTGTGCTCGCCCCCTTCGAGGAGGTGGCGACCAGGCCAGGCCGGGACATCCCTCATCACCTCCAGCACTACATCTGAAAGTTCACATATTGTGGTATGAGTTGAGACAATGCACTTTATCCAACAGAATATTGTGCAAAGGCCTCTTTTTAAAGGTGGTTGATTCTGATGGAGACTTTAAACCTTTTGAACTCAATTTGCATTTAACTTTCTCAAATCCCTAAATGGAAGAAAAGCCCCCACTATCTTCAATTTCTGGCGTTCATCATGAGATGAAAAGATGTGAAAGTTAAAGAAGAGATGGTGCTTACTCTTTTTCTTTTTGGTGACTGTCCCAGCGACATGTCTGCTCTTCATCTTGAGGATCACCTGGTAATAATGTGAAAGAATTTTAAGGATAGAATCAAAAAAAGATGAATCTTTCCATTGGATCTATAGCACAAACTTTAACTCTTTTTCTTTTTTTTCTTGGGGATTGAGGTTGCAATGTTTTCCACAAACAATGAAAATGCGTGCTTGATTTCAACTTTCAAATTCGAAAATTTAATCATGGAGAGGGACGGCTTTTTTACCTGACCCATTTTGTTGATGTAAACCGAAACTATTTTCCAATGGAGATCACCTGCATTCGCCATTACGAATGGATATATCACGAAACTAAGGATTAACGCAAATTTAAAAGAGCGGATTTACAACGAGTAAACGAAGAATATACCTTTGCGAGTTTTCTTGAGGAGCTCACAACCTCGCGCAAGGAGTTCTCGGCTACAAATCCCAAGGAAGTTTTCCTCGGGGACTAGTTCACCACTAAAACTACCATTTGAACTATCTTTGCTCCCGGCATTGCCACCGGTGGGAATTCCTGCCCCTTTTTCCAATGGGATCACCGACGCAATGCTCCATACATCCTTCAATGTCCTCGCCTTCAATGTGGCTGCACCGCGCAAAGCTGCAAGACAAAATTATAGGGGAGAAAAAAAAAAAAAAAAAAGAGCACAAATCAAGATCAACTTTTAATCGTAAATGGATAAATGCACTCGACTGCTTTAATTCAGGTGTGCACACCAGTAGCAGCTGCTGCCGTGAGGGTCATGATGTCGCCTGCTGACCGAACATTAACAGCTGAACTCACAACAGAAGCTAAGTGCTCGCGCTCCGCCCCCATCGCCTCGGCTGCCTCAACACATTGTGCAGCTACCAATGTGGCAGCAGAGGCCACAGCCATGTCGGTCTTCGCCAGGCGCTCATCCTTTCCGGTCCCTGATGTCGCTGCCGTGGCAGCAGCAATCGCAGCAACTGCCGATGCCACACCTGCAACCGTGATCGCTGCGTGGAGCTGGGCATTGTGTGCCCTTGCCTCCTCTTTCTTCTTTTCTCTCCGGTCCTTCAACCACCTACCGACCGTCTTTCCTCCACCATTCACAGGAGCACCACTAGCAACACTCCCCTTGAATTGATTGCTCACCGGAATGTTCAGCCGGAAAAACTGCATAAATTTACCCCTTCTAAGAAATTATCCATATTTTTGTAAAAACACATGTTCAAATTCCGGCAACATGAAACTATTGATGGATTGAAAAGTTAATATGATGGAGACGGCATACCCCACCCTAAAACTGGACCATCTTTTCTTGTCTATAAAACTATAGCCCTCTAACATCATAAAACAAGGGGAGCCACAAACTAAATGGAAGGTACCCTTCGTCATAAATTTCAATAGAGCCCACAATGACAGGAAAATCAAAGAGATTTGGCAACATTTATAAGCCAATTCATGACAGTCAAGTGGAAGAAGGGCTGTGGATGCCCTCCTATCTCTTCAATTATTTTGCACCTAAGAGGGAGGGGTAAGATAGCGCGTTGTTGCCCCTCCCCGACAGGTGATGGACAGTTCCAAGAATTATCACTGAATATTTTTTTTTTTTTATCACAGCCTGGACTACAAAATTGCCGGATAACCGACAGTTTATCCTAAAAAGGACAAAAACATGCTCCAGTTCACAGTGTATGTGGCAGAGTTAAAGATATACTACATTCCATTTTTATATTCATGATGATGAACCAAAAATACCACTCCATTCAAGAAGGGCAAGACAATACCAAAAATAATAGAAGTAACAGCAATAATAAATTACTCCAACTCGAGGTAGAAAGAAAAGGTATCAATGTGCCGCGAACATATTTTACTCTGAGGATGTTTTTGGTTGAAGTGGAAGCTGTGATTATCAGATACTCTCTCTCTCTCTCTCTCTCTCTCTCTCTCTCTCTCTCTCTCTCTCTCTCTCTCTCGTGCTTTGTGTCCAGACAGTGATCAACATAATCACAAGAAGTTCACACTTCAAAACACAATTTTTTTTTAAAAAAAAGGGTCACAAGGCTTCATAAACACTCCAAGAATGTGAGGGAATAAGAAATTAAAAAAGGAAATACTAAATGGAATCAAAAGGGAAAGGTGAAAGAGTGATGAAACCACCACCTTGGGGTCATCCATTTCAGAAGGGGACACTGGTGGGCTATCAGTGAGAGAGCCACAGCTCTGACCACCGGTGAGAGGACCACTGCTATGGGATAGCCTCCCTGAAGTGCGTGGCGATACCTCCTGCTGCATATGATATAACAAGAATCATTTCAGTTCAAAGTACAGATATCAATATCCATTTCCATTTGAACAATTACTAAAAGGGATTGATTACTCTCAAGGAGTGAAAAATTAAAAAGAATCAGCTGCAATAACAATAATTCAGCCAATAATACCTTGAAATCTTGAAAATAAATTTATGGCACCTGTTATTGTGACTGTTAATTGTTGATTAATGGTGTCTTCTCCTAGACAATAAACACAACACTAGTGCTAGCTAGGAGTGATCCACAATAAATGCCTCAACTTACAGTACCAAGAACCACTTGGTTTCCCCATAGAACTCTTGTTATTTATTATCACTACAGCAGTAGTAAAAATTAACAAGCTCTCTCAAAGAAATCAACCCCCTTCAATTAAAAAAACAAAAAAACAACACAAAATTAAAAAAGGAATGACCCTCTTTCTTTTTTCCAAGTTCAAGCATCACTTAAATTAGTCAAAAAGGGATTTGGCACGCCCAGACAAGAGCTGGAATATGGACAAAAGATGGAATTGTTTTGGCTGCAGAAAATACAAGTCCAGGTCAGTTAGCTTCAAATTCTCTGTTTACACACAGAAGGCAATAACTACTCCAACAACAACAGCAACAAAAAGCGAAGATAGCAAGCATTCTATTTCTTTCCCCTCTCTCTCTCTCTCTCTCTCTCTCTCTCTCTCTCACACACACACACACACACACACAACACACACACCAAAAAAAAAAAAAAAAAGATCAGATTTTTGTCAACGAAAGAAGACTCCTGCCAACTTACAGAGTGAGACAAAATGCGGTCCATAACGAGCTGCGACGTCTCGGAACAAGCAAAGGCAAAAGGGTTCCCGGAAACCGCTTCAAATTCCGCCGAGACATCTTCCTGTATGGTTCCATTCCCGCCCGCAGTAGCAGATATATCCTTGGGCAGAAGCTGGGTCGGTGGCTGTGGGGCTAAAGCTTTCGATATTTCAAAAGCCGAGACACTCCACGAACGGGAGAGAAACTCCATTGGCTCCTTTGGGGTCTCGGGCGGCCTGAACATGGGCTGAATCGTCGGCGCCCTCTCCATGTCAAAGAAAATTTTTTCGAAAATCCTTGATTGGGGAAGAATGGGAAAAACAACAGGAAAATGGGAAAATTTTGGGAAATGGGCTGTGGAACTGGAATGTGATGGTTGCATAGACTATATAGAGAGTGTAGATATATATAGAGAGAGAGAAAGAGAAAAGGAAAAAAGTTGAGAGAGAGAGAGAGAGAGAGAGGCAGAGACGATTTTAACTTTGTCCCATGTATAGGAGTATTTGAGAGATGACAATCTCATCCCCAAAAATTCCATTTCACCAAAATTAGGGCATATGGATCATATATTTAATTAATTATTATTACCGTGTGGTAATTACATTTATGTGTGTAACTAACAACCAACAAAAGCAGTCATAATAAGGGTAAAAAGGTAATAAATGCATCATTTAAAAGCCCTGAGCTTTCAGGTATATTGCGATTTTTCCTTTTTCTGCATTGCCAAACTCACTTGTAAACCCACCCTTGTTTATTATTTTACCTTATATCCCAAGTTTATTTTTACAAATATAAAGGGATTCTACTTTTTTTAAAAAAAAAAAATAAATGCCATACTACCATTAGTTTATTTCCTTTAATAAATTGTCCAAACCAATTTTGTTATTACTTATATTTTATTATTATTTTTCTAAAAATTTTAAGTATCGGAGTATTTTTGTTTTAGAAGATAAAATAATTGCAGTGTCCATTATTTCGAATATAATTTTCAAAAAAAATTATAATTTTCAAAACTACTATATATTACATAAAAAATTGCTACATAGTGGACCCTGGACAAAAACCTTTAGCTCTTAATTATTGTACACATTTAATCATCATGTTATTATTTCATTTCAATGTAAATTTAGTGTTGATTGGATCTCCCAAATCTTTGAGACCTAAAGTTTATACAATAGCCGTTAATCAAGTAGTATAACTCTCCTATATACTTCCTCCATTTTTTATTATATGCTACTGTTAACCAAGATTTTTATTGATTGATAATGTTGAGGATGATTACAAGATTACGGAAGGGAAATACAAGAATTTAAATAAAACTGTAAAGGAAATGAAAATTACAGAATTCAAGAACAGGAAAGAAAAACTTTGCAAGAAGGAAAATGGTGCAGAATGTAAAAAAAAAAACAAATTAGCGATTCCTCTTGGGGATTTGTTGATGGATCTCCTTGGGATGCCACCACCGTTGTATTTATAGAGGCAGACTACGACATTCACCTCTAGATGGAGAAGCTGTAACGCTTGGTAACATTCCCATGATGCTCTCCCTTGATGACGTCTGTCATTAATGCTCACATGATCCTCTCCATGGGTGATGCCTGATCTACAACACTGCTCCGATCTTATCCAAGTATGCCGCCATTACTCATTGTCTGTCATCAATGCTCCCATGATCCTCTCCATGGGTGATGCCTGGTCTACCACACTGCTCCAATCTTCTTTAAGGGTGCGGCGCCTCTCACAGTTCCAGAATCATTCGTCTTGGGCTCACCCATGAACTGGGCCGGTTACTTGAATGTTGGGCCGAAGCATAATGGGCCAGAACTTAATGGGCCAAATTTTTACTTTTTGGTTTAACAGATGCCCCCCTCGCACAATTTGTCTGATTAGAATTTAAGACAGATTTGTGCGCTTTAATTTAGGGTTTAGACATTTGGCCCACTTAAGCCCATTAGGGTTTCTTCAAGCTTTCAAGCCTCAAAATTTTGCTCATTTTTCCAATTTTTTCTTCTCTTCTCTTCTCTTCTTCCTCGGTGTGCCGCCGCTATCCTTGATGAAGATTTGAGGGCTCCGGCCATGCCACCGTTATCTCTTCGATTCGTCTTCGGCTTCGCCTTCAAATTCGCCGCCCTAGCTCTTTAGTGTCGCCAACATCTTCCCGGCCGCCAACACCCTGCGGGCCGCCAACAGTGGAGCGCTGCCAACCACCTCCTGAGCCGCCAGCCTTGGACACAGCCGCCAGCATCCCGGACGCCGCCATCGTGAAGAGCGCCGCCAACACCCTTCCTTGGCCGCCAACTCCTTGAATCGGGCCGCCAACACCCTTCAACACCGCCGCCATCTCCTTGAATCCGCCGCCAGCTCATCATCTTGAAGAGCGCCGCCAACACACTTCAACACGACCGCCAGCTCCTTGAATCGGGTCGCCACTTCTCTTCGAGTCCATCATCGCTGCCAGACTTCAAAGGGGCCGCCAAGAATCTTCGAACGCTGCCAGTCCGAGCGCCGCCGCCACTGAGTTCAGGGAGCCGCAATCGCCGCGAACTCCTTCTGGAGCACCGCCAACCTTCGCCGCCATCTCTCCCTAGATCGCCGCCAGTCAGTTCCTTCGGCCGCCAGCGTCGCCCGTAAATGCCGCCAGCCTGCGCTCTGAGCGCCGCCACCAGCCCCGGAGTGCCGCTAGCCTGCCGCGATCGCTGCCACCTGCCTCGAGCACCGCCATCGTCGCCTTGAGCGCCGCCGGCTCCTCTGGCCCGGGTCGCCACTCGTGTTGATCTGTCTGCTTGATTTTACTCATGGATCAGGTTTGCTCATAGTGTCCTAATATCTTGTTCTTTTATTTATATTTGAGACTATGCACCCGGAATCTATACATCATTGAGCTGTACATGAATCTATGCAATACTATATCCCACCTTACATGTTTGTTTGATGACATAGGAACTAGCCAAAGCATTTACGTGTTTGATTCTTTTATTTGATGAGCATCCCTCAATCGTCTTACATAGGGTTTTAGAAAACCATGCCATGCTAGCTGCTTGACTATTATTTCGTCTATTCGATTAAGTATCTCTCAAACACGCATTGATATTTTAACATAGAATTTAGCTGATGGAGCCATGCCAGCCGCCAGCCCTAGGCCGCAACTTCCCCCAGGCCGCCAACTGCTCCGGCCGCCAGCTCCAGGCTGCCAACCTCTGCTCAGGCCGCCTTCGAAGATCCCCTGGGCGCCACTTAGTCTTCAGCCGCCATTCAGCCTCAGTCACCCGTGCCTACCTCGACCGTCATTGTCATGACGCCAACTACTCAGCCTCCTAGGGCCGCTGTTGATGGAGTCTTAAGGCCACTATCCAGGGCTGTTTCCACCCAGGGTTACTGGGTTGGCCATCACCCTTGGTTCGTCTTCCTTTTTACTGGGTTTCAATTCATTGAATGTAGACCCGTATGTAAGTCGATGCTTCTCATCTTGTTCCTCAAAGAACTTTTCCAAGCGGGCCGCTCTCTCGGCCAAATGGGCAAGGTCAGTGCAATCCTGCACAATTATTATAAAGGAAAATAACAAGCCTTACGGGAACTAAACAACTAGCTAGGAATATCAAACAAGCTATCAACACAAGAAAATGACTTGGACTATGAAACAAGGAAATCATATGATGCGGTCTAATACTTTAAAAAAAATGAGGCGGTTTCAAGGGATCAAGACAGATGCGGTTTAATAAAAGAAATGGAGAGGTAGGTGCGGTTTACACATTAAAATAGGTGGAGTCATGCGGTTTAGGGAGGAAAGTAGAGGGGCATGTAAGCAAAAAGGAGGAAGGAAGGAAAAAGAGAGTGAGGCGGTTTGATATGTTTGGAATCGATGCGGTTTACCATGTTTAAAAATCGATGCAGTCTCTTTGCAAGGAAAGAGACAGACAGATGCGATCTACCTATTTAAAAGTGATGCGTTCTTTAAAGCTTAAACCGCCTCACATGTTGTAAACCACATCAAGGAAGGAGACAGTGGCAAGGGTGTCGGCGAGGGTGGAGAGGTGGCGGAGCTCGCGGGGGTGTGGTAGGGAGGTTGGAGATGACGGTGGGGTTGTCGGAGACCACGGCCATGGACAGAGAGGACGACAGGAGCTTCGGCCGGAGGTGATCGTAATCTTCCGACGGCGATTCGGGGTTTCCTTCTTCGGCGAAGCTTCGCTTTTCGGGGTGGCCGGAATAATGGAGGAGGTGATGGTGAGTCGCCGGCAGTGGCTTCCGGAGATGGCCTTGGAGACGGACGAGTGCTCGGAGAAGGTGGGGACCTTGCCGACGATAATTCCAGGGTTTTCTTCATTTGAAGGGGGTGGCTGGCGTTGAAGATGTCGACGGCAGTGGCATGGAGGAGAGACGGGACGTCGGCCATGGCTGTTGTTTCCATCACTGGATGGCGGCTTCGGAAGCTGGAGGGTGGCCGCCGTCGTTTGGGAGGATGGGGAAAAGTCTTATCGAGGCCGCGGCATGTAGGCGCCGGAGAAGGAAGTGTCTCCGGGAATTGGTGGGGACACGGGGGTGTGGAAAATGAGGGCGGCGGCCAGCGATAGTGGAGGGCGGCGATGGATCTGGTTGTCGTGGATGACACAGGAAAGACCGGAGAGGCTGCCGTCATTAGACACGAGCGGCGACGGCAAGGCTGAAGACGAAGGAAGCATGTTGGAGAAGATAACACACTAACGCATGTTGAACCTACGTGCTCTTTCTTTGAGCTTGGATCCTTAACACATGACAATCCCGCGTTCAACATTGATGAGTCTTGATCCTTCACGCAAGATGAACCTGTGTTATCTGATGCTGGGCCATTTTCAATTTTGCTTTGTTGGGCTTTTGATCCAATTGGGCCAGGGGTTCTTCTCCTTGATTTAATCAGTCCGAGCCTACTGAAATCTTGATCCGAATTACTCGAAATAGTTCTCTGTCTGCTCCAAATAATTAATCCGGCCTCATTGGAATTTTTATCCGGATAAAATTTTGGGTTAGTTCGGATAACTACATCATCCTCTCCCCCTTCAAAAGCTTTGAACTCTAAAGCTGATAGAGAGGATGCTGTACTGGGCTCAATCGGATAATCAATTCCTGCACTAACCGAAAATCCATAAGTATTGCAAATTTGTATCATTTTTGTAAAACAAAAATTCTCAGTGAAATCATCAGATATATGATCCAAAATGCAGAAGTATTTTCTGATCCTGCTTCCAATGTGAATTCCAGTTTATCACCCTTCTTGTTCCGAGATTTCCATTCCCTGCAAAAATGATAACAATTATCAGTTAAATAATTTCTGTCAAATTTTGGAACAATCTCACCTGACTGACTCTGAAATTTTTCATCTTGATCTTTATCAACATCTGTAAAAATATCAACCAAGTTAGTTCCATTATCATCATAAAATTTAGATAAATTAAGCATAGAAAATTCATGACACGGAGTGTCAGTAGTAAATCCTGGAATGATCAATGAACAATGCTTGGTGGTACTGGATGCAGCTTCTTTTCCTTTATCCTTAGCCCTTTGTGGTGGCCTTTGCGTGTGGGCCCGATAGGCTTCTTCCTCTTCACGTATTTGCCGCCTAAAATTTTCTTGATCTGCTCTAGCAGTTGTTGGGGATTGTGAGTAGAGAAAATCCCTTGAGCCATTATGCCTGAAGACAATTAAATGTTCCCTTGCAAAATATTGAGCATGTTTATCATAAAGCCAGGGACGTCCAAGAATGACATGGCATGTGTTCATTGGCATGACGTCACATTGAATCTGCTCTTCATAACCGTTGATTTTGATGGGAACCTTTGCTCTTCTCTCAACTCTTGCGAGTCCATGATTATTGGCCCACTGCAGTCGATACGGCTCTGGATGATCGTCGACCGGTATCCCCAACCTACGAACAGTGTACAAACTCACTATGTTAACACAACTTCCACTATCCACAATTAAATAACAAGGTTCATTAAAAATAGTGCAATGACAGTGAAAGAGGTGCTCCCTTAGTTCCATTTCGGTTGACACTGGCTCCGTCCCTTTTGCATGATCGATGAATGGGACAACCACAAATGATGAACTTGTGCGATTGCTCGTCCCTACTAATTCTCCGCTCGTACTCCAAGTACGACTAGAGCCGAGACCTTGAACAATTTTATGCATTTGCTCATCAATAATTATGGTTGAAGTTGCCAAGTGATTGATGCCCACATATCCATTCGAGTCCAATTTATCGAGAACGTCTTTCCTCAACCCAGATAAGAAACGAGACATCTCTTGTTCCTCGGACTCCTCTGTGTGAGTTTCTTCTAGCAGAAATAGCATGCTTCTATAGTACTCAAGCACGGTTCTACTGCCCTGCTTTAGATTCTTTAACCTTCTGGCAAATTCAACTTTCTTATCAAATGGTGCTTCCTCGGGTACTGATGTCGCAGAATTTTTGGTAACTGACTGGAGTTCCCAATTCGACTGTCCAGGAGGTCTGACTTTCCTTTTAATGCCAAATTCATCTTTCAGAATTTCTTCAAGTTCTTCATTCAGCTTGTATTGCAGCTTTTGCTCAACCGTATCCATGACTTGATCATAGATATGCTGTGGATCCACAAGCCTGTGATCTACCCCATCTGCAATAAAATGAATACCGGCAGTGAGTTTATCAGATAAGGCATCCATTTCAAAGTTAAAATTATCAATTAATTCTTCCCTGAATTGAGAAATTATCTGCGAAATCTCAGAAGAACGGCTGGCTATCAGATCGGTGCTCGTGGCCTGATCATTGCGTTCGACTATCTGCTCCTCAAGTTGCTTCCCTAGCTGATCCAATTCGTACTCCAATTTTCCTTCAATCTGTCCTGCTATCTTCTCAATTTGGTCTTCCAATTTATCACTCAAATCTTTTTCAGCTCGGCAGAAAAGAGTTTTAATTCTTTATGCTATTCTTTGACCATGTTGACTAGCAAAATCCGTGACAGATTTCTTGAGAAATGATGCAGTTGCATCAAATTTGACTTCAGCTTCAGTGGTGGAGATAATGATGTGCTCTTGCAAATTAGTAGATTGGTGATCCACTTCTTCAGTAAGAACATCAACCTTCTCGTTTAATTCCACAATTTTCGCATCCACTTGATTAAATTTCTCATTGATGACAACAATTTTCTGTTCTAAATTGTCAAATTTAGAACTGAATTCTTGTTTCATTTCCATCATGTTCGCATTGAGACTCTTCAGTAAGTCCAGCATGGTGGTATCAGAATTACCTGCCATATCAGAAAGAAAAACTAGCAATATATATATATATATAAAGTCAGAAGATAAAATAAAAATAAAAATAAGATATTTTTGGTGATTTTCTCTTTTCTTTCCTCCTCACTCAATCTCACAATCCAAGTGTCAGATAGCTTGAGTTCGATCACAATTCAGCTCTTGAAGCGCTGCCAGAGAAAATTATCCAATGTCGAGTAGAAAGATCAAAGCTTGAGTATATATATATATATATACTAGTCCTCGTTAGGAACGGGCTATGCCCCTCAGTCGTTATGATATTATTGTTTCAATTGTTTCATATAGAATTAATTACATCTGATAGCCTTAACGATACGAATATCTAAGAGGAAAAATGCATTTGTATTTTCAATATTAGTTTAATGTAAGGACAAAACTTGAAGTAAATAAAAAAAATACTCTAACTTATATAGCTTTTTTAATGCAAATATTATCATTGTCAAATATAAAACTAAAGATATTTGGAAGAAAAAAAAAGAAAGTGGGACCCACCAATGACGTTTGAAGTAAATAAAAAAACAACTTAAGATAAAACATATACTTCCTCTATTTTTTATAAGTGCTAGAGACCCACCCAGCACGTAGTCTAATGCATATTTTAAACCATTAATAACTCAAATCGGTACAAGTAAAAATTTTAAAAGTTTGATGTTAAAAAACTACATGACGAGACGAATCTAATGACATCTCACTTGGCTATATTTTAACTTGTATAACTATGATAAAACTTTAACTCAAAGTGTTTCTGTGAATAGTGTCATTTTTCGACATATTGCACTTATTGAAGGACGTAGGAAGTATATAAGATGACAAAATAGGTTGTATTTTGGAGTAAATACAACACAAATTAAAGGGTAAAATGGTAATTTTACGTAGAAAACAAAAAATCATTCATATTTTAAGGGTAAAGTAGACATATTACGTAGCAAATTAAAAACCTTTCATCATTTGAAGGGCAGAATCGTCATTTGAGGTGGCAAACTACCTTCCATTAATAAAAGGCTGATTGAAAGAAGGGGCAAAATAGACAGATCCAAGAACGAGAGGATCAGAGGAAAAAGGCTGAAGGAAATGAAGGGCAAAAAGGTCAGTTCGGGTGGTAGAAGGACTGATGGAAAGAAGGGGCAAAATAGGCAGATCCAAGAATGAGAGGAAAAAGGCTAAAGGAAATGAATAGCAAAAAGGTCAATTTAGGTGGCAGAAGGGCAGGCATTCGTACTTATATATAATGAGATATATATATATATATATATATATATATATATACGCACAATGCAAGAAACAAAATGCAATTGTTCGACTCAATCAATAACCGCTAGGAAATATGTGAAATGCAATGCAATGAAATTATGTCACGGTTTTGATTGGCAATTGCAATCCAATAATTCCAAGACCTCACAATATAAAAGTGAATTCACCAAAGTTTGAAAAGTGGTAGCTCACAACACCCGACTCCCAAATATGATTCTCACAAATAAAAAAAAATAAAAAAAAAACAAAAATAACCCAATACTCAAGTGGCTTCAATGGCTAGGTATCACAATTTTATGAGAGGAATTCCAATGTCTTTATTTCAGATGGAACTTCAACTCGGTGTTCATGAAATAAATCAGAGGAACAATTGTGCCGGTCAAATTTATCCACTTTATTGTTTTACTCAAAATATATGTGCTCAAAATTCATCAAACAAAGTCCTCACGTGGGTCCCACTATGTAGTACTCAATCCTCCCAAATTTTGCCTTGCACGTGTTCACCAAAAGGAATTTCAAAGGGGATGGTATCGTGTGAGGTCCACTGGAGAGTACACAATTTCTTGCAAATGGAGGTATGGGCGCGTGAGACAAGGTATGGGAGTATACTATTTCTTTTTCCCTTGTGTGGCTCAAGGCAAGCTAGGATGTCAATCAAATTATCTTCTTGCTAGCTTGTCACTTTTGTCCCCTTATCATGTCCCCTAACACTTAGAAATTTTTCAGATTTTGAATCAACTTGAAGCCCTCAAGAAATTTATGAAGATGGCTTGAAGAGGGATGAACACTCAAGAACACTAAACAACATTCAAACCCCTCATTTGGAATTTTTAGAAGCATATTAACCAATCAATCACATAAACACATTCCAAATGCATACATCCACATATGAGAATCAAGATATGGGATAACTAACAATAAAAACAAGAAAACACAATATCAAAGACCAAAATATAGGTATTTTCGGACTTTTTTTTTGCATAAGAACACACAAGAACATCAAAAATTTTCAAATGGCCATATCTTTGGTTCCCGATGTCCGTTTTTGATGAACTTTATATGATTTTTGAATGTAAATCCAACAAAACCAAATATGAACTCAGAATTCAAAGAATATGCACTGACCAAAATGGTTTTCTGATGAACAGTAAACAGGGAATATTTTGAGATATTTTTTTGGTGGTTTTGAAAATGAGTTCTATTGAATCTTTGCTTAGCTCTGATACCAAATTTATATATATGCCGTAGACCAAGATCGAGAGCAAAGAAATCAATAGCAAAGCAAAAACAACAAGAAATGGGATGAAGCAAGGTTATCAAAATCTAGATCTTATGTAGGATCGTTTTTCCATTTGCAAGATCGGGATCGTAGGATCGTATTCAGATCCTAAGATCCTACGAAATTAGGACAAAAAAAATATTCATATTGTATATTAGCACATTATAATAACCAATATCAATAAATAATAATTTGTCTAGCAAAAAAGATAATAATTGAGCATTTAAGACATGATGCTTGAGCTAGGTTGGATTTGTCATTAGAATTTTCTCCATTTTCGTCACTCTAAACCACTGTCTCATTGGATTAATCATCATCCATCTGGGCTGGAGGTTTAGAACTAAAATCTCCATCAGTAAGGGGTGCTGGAAGGGGATGCTACGACAAGGGCGGTGGTAGAAAGAGGAAGGGGATGCGAGGACGACGATAGGAAGAGAAGGGGGATCGAAGGTGACGTCAACAACAAGAAGATGAATTGTAAGCGGAAGATGAAGGGAATGCGAGTAAGATGGAGATGCAAAAAAAAATCCCTAGATTTGGATTTTGGAAAACAATGGAGGACTGAAAAACGAAAAAATGAGATGAAAAATAAGAGGGAGTGGGATCTGATCGTTCAAAGATCTTAAGATCTTGTATAGATCCTATAGATCTTATCCAGATCCCACCCTAATTTAGATCCCATACAGATCTTGATCGTTTTGGCTTTGTGGGATCGTAGGATCGTAAGATCCTAAGATTTAAATCTAGATCTTAATAACCTTGGGATGAAGGATAGAGGGATAGGAAAGCTCCAAAAATTAAAGAAATATTGAGGCAATGGAGTTAGAAACAACCTTGTCTCTTCCAAATTTTCAACAATGGATGACAAACCTTGGATTTGCTTCAAGATCCAAGAACCGTGGAAATAGCTCAAGGCCAAGACACGATTGAATGGTGAGGAATTTTCGGTTTCCCTCAAAACTCTCAAATGACTTTAAGAGAAATGTTCATGAATTAAGCAAGGTTTTCATTAATTCAAAAGGTGAGTCTTACAAAATGAGGGGATGAGCATATATATAGCTCCCCCAAGTCCAACAATTATTACAAAGGAAAATAACAAGCCTTACGGGAATTAAACAACAAGCTAGGAATATCAAACAAGCTATCAACACAAGAAAATGACTTGGACTATGAAACAAGAAAATCATATGATGCGGTCTAATACTTAAAAAAAACGAGGCGGTCTACATTTTAAAAATGAGGCGGTTTCAAGGGATCAAGACAAATGCGATTTAATAAGAGAAATGGAGGGGTAGGTGCGGTTTACACATTAAAATAGGTGGAGTCATGCGGTTTATGGAGGAAAGTAGAGGGGCATGTAAGCAAAAAGGAGGAAGGAAGGGAAAAGAGAGTGAGGCGATTTGATATGTTTGGGATCGATGCGGTTTACCATGTTTAAAAATCGATGCGGTCTCTTTGCAAGGAAAGAGACAGACAAATGCGTTCTTTAAAGCTTAAACCGCCTCACATGTTGTAAACCGCATCAAGGAAGGAGACGGTGGCAAGGGTGTCGGCTAGGGTGGAGAGGTGGTCGGAGCTCGCGAGGGTGTGGTAGGGAGGTTGGAGATGACGGTGGGGTTGTCGGAGACCACGGCCATGGACGGAGAGGATGACAAGAGCTTCAGCCGGAGGTGGTTGTAATCTTCCGACGGCGATTCGGGGTTTCCTTCTTCGGAGAAGCTTCGCTTTTCGGGTGGCTGGAATACTGGAGGAGGTGATGGTGAGTCGCCGGCAATGGCTCCCGGAGATGGCCTTGGAGACGGACGAGTGCTCGGAGAAGGTGGGGACCTTGCAGGCTATAATTCCAGGGTTTTCTTCATTTAAAGGGGGTGGCCGGCGTTGAAGATGTCGACGGCAGTGGCATGGAGGAGAGACGGGGACGTCGGCCATGGCTGCTGTTGCCGTCACTGGATGGCGGCTTCGGAAGCTGGAGGGTGGCCACCGTCGTTCGGGAGGATGGGGAAAAGTCTTATCGAGGCCGCGGCATGTAGGCGCCGGAGAAGGAAGTGTCGCCGGGAATTGGTGGGGACACGGGGGTGCGGAAAATGAGGGCGACGGCCGGCGGTAGTGGGGGGTGGCGATGGCTCTGGTTGTCGTGGATGACACAGGGAAGACCGGAGAGGCTGCCGTCGTTAGACACGAGCGGCGACGACAAGGCTGAAGACGAAGGAAGCATGTTGGAGACGATAACACACTAACGCATGTTGAACCTGCGTGCTCTTTCTTTGAGCTTGGATCCTTAACGCGTGACGATCCCGCGTTCAACATTGATGAGTCTTGATCCTTCATGCAAGATGAACCCGCGTTATCTGATGCTAAGCCATTTCCAATTTTGCTTTGTTGGGCTTTTGATCCAATTGGGCCAGGGCTTCTTCTCCTTGATTTAATAAGTCCGACCTACTGAAATCTTGATCCGGATTACTCGAAATAGTTCTCTGTCTGCTCCAAATAATTAATCCGGCCCCATTGAAATTTTATCCGGATTAAATTTTGGGTTAGTTCGGATAACTATATCACGATCTCCCTATCAGGAACCACCATTGTGCATCGGCCCTTAAGCTGCTGTAATCTATTGATAAAAATGCTCGCCGCTTCATCGGCAAATTGTTTAGCATTAGTTAACTCTGCTAAACTGACACGTGTCAAAGGAGTGTAGAACCTGTCATGGAAGGCTCTCTCCAGATCAGCCCAACTCTGAATTGAATTAGGCCGCAAAAATTCGTACCAAGCGAAGGCAGGTCCAGTAAGGGATGTACTGAACAACCTCAACTTCAGCCAATCATTGGTCGCCATCTCACCGCATTGTGCAGTAAATCTGCCCATATGCTCCACAATGGACTTGCCGTCGTCCCCCAAAAACGTAGTAAATTCGGGCATCTTGAACCCTCTTGGATAGGGCTGCATCGTATCCACCCAGTCAGGATAGGGCTTTCTGTAAGTAGGCTGCTCTATCGGCCTTAATTGGATCCCGAAGTGCTGTTTGATCACATCTGCAAGTTGATCAGGTGACACAGCGGGTGCCTGCATAGGAGGCATGGCGGCTGGAGGTGTGGGATGAGGCATGGCGGTTGGTGTGGCAGGTGTCGCCGCCACTTCATATAGCTGTGGCGTCTGCCCCCTAGTTTTGGCGGCATCCAACCAAGGTTCAGTGGTGCTGCCACATAAGATGTGATTGGAACGTTTGACACAGAATGTGTCGCTTGACGTGATACTATGCCAGGTCCACCAGAGGCCATCGTACAGCCTGATGAAGCACTTGAGGACGTCAAACACCCTGGTGCTGCGTAGATCGGCACAGGTGCCGCGTACCCAGAATTCGGCATGCTGGGTGTCGCTGGAGTGACAGTGTAAGCCGCCTGATAAGGAAAAAAAAGCGTACTGACCAGGCCTCCAGCCTCGGGGGATGGTGGCTGACCATGTGCTGCTCCCCAGGCCCTTTGTTGGCCGTCTGACGGCCCTAGGCATGGGAGACTGGGCGGCATACCCGTGTTGTTCTCACAAGCGGTTCTATCCTGTAGAAGGTGCATGGAACTGCATAATTTCTCCATTTGATCGGCCATAGCAGGCCGCAATGCATCATTAAGATGCTTGGTGAGCAACGGTATGATCTCGACTATCGACTCTATGATCGATATCCGCATTTGCTCGGAAACTGTAGGGGTCTGCATAATCCACTGTTGTGGTTGGGAGGTACTTGCCGTCTCAGCGGCGTCCTCCGACCGTGTTCGTATGGGTGTCTTCTCCTGTAGAGGCATCTCTTCTAATTTCTTAGTCAAATCACTCAATTTTTCCAGATCTGAGACGCATACACACTTCAAGCAGATATGGTTTCCACTCGAGTCCCACTGGGCGTGCCAATTTGTTAACCAAGATTTCTATTGATTGATAATGTTGAGGATGATTACAAGATTACGGAAGGAAAATACAAAAATTTAAATAAAGCTGTAAAGGAAATGAAAATTACAGAATTCAAGAACATGAAGGAAAAACTTTGTAGGAAGGAAAATGGTGCAGAATGTAAAAAAAATGAAATAGCGATTCCTCTTGGGGATTTGATGATGGATCTCCTTGGGATGCCACCACCGTTGTATTTATAGAGGCAGACTACGACATTCACCTCTGGATGGAGAAGCTGTAACGCTTGGTAACGTTCCAATGATGCTCTCCCTTGATGACGCATGTCATCAATGCTCCCATGATCCTCTCCATAGGTGATGCCTGGTCTACAACGCAACGCTGCTCCGATCTTATCCAAGTATGCCGCCATTACTCATTGTCTGTCATCAATGCTCCCATGATCCTCTCCATGGGTGATGCCTGGTCTACCACGCTGCTCCAATCTTCTCCAAGGGTGCGGCGCCTCTCATAGTTCTAGAATCATTCGTCCTGGGCTCACCCATGAACTGGGCCGGTTACTTGAATTTTGGGCCGAAACATAATGGGCCGGAACTTAATGGGCCTATTTTTTACTTTTTGGGTTAACAGCTATGGACCCACAGTACACGCAGTCCAATGCACGTTTTAAACCATTAATAACTCAAGTTCGGTATAAGTAAAAATTCTAAAAGTTCGATATTTAAAAACTACACGACGAGACGAATCTAACAAGATCTCACTTGGTTAAAGGGTGTTCGTGAATAGTGTTCAAAATTCATATGGAGCTATTATAAAGAAACGAAGGAAGTATATATATATATATATATATATATATATATCAGTTCTCAACAATTACAATACTTGAACTCAAAATATTGTTCTAGCAGCTATAGTATCATATTAGTTCAAGTTAACTATCGTTGTACTTCATAAATAATTAATATATATGTCATATATAAACAAGTAGTTAAATAATTAATGTATATTCCTTTCTTTACATTATTTTTGAACCAAAATTTTTGGACATGTCGTCCAATGCATTTATTTAACAGTTAATATATTAAAATGTGTATGAGTAAAAAGTTATATAAATTTTATATTCTAAACTATGCAAAAAGACGTATTCACCAAGATTTTACTTTACAATATTTTTTCTTATATAACTGCAATAAAAAATAGGTCACACTTGTATAGTTTACAGTGTAAAAAGTCTAATTGGACACAAATAGCAGGACGGATGGAGTTGTATTTCTTAAGTGAAGGTATCAAGTTAGTAATTAGTAGTAAAGAAAGAAAATGGGGCACAAAACTTCCGAGAGCTTTTAAGATTTTTTTCATCAGCTTTGAAAGGTTGTAGCTTATAAAAAGAACCTTTGCAAACAAAACCTACCTTTAGTAGCTTTTGCGAGTTTCCAATGACTAATTTCTAATTTAATTAATTTTGATAACTATTTTAAAATCTACCGCTGCTTCTAAAAAAACATTTTATATAAAATTAAATACTACTATATTTTAAAACCCTATCAAAATCTACAACTACTAAAACTACTCCAGCTTCCAACAGTTAAAAGCTCACAGTTACAAATCACAATTATAGCGAAATGCGCAAAACACGCTGATAATAGAAGTGAGTAGGGATGACAATGGGTCGGAGGTGGATCGAATAAGGGTAAATCCACCTCCGTCCATGAGTGTTATTTGATCATCCAATCCAACCATCATCCATTTAAAACTCAATCCAAATCCAATCCACCCATCAACCATGGGTGAAACGGGTGGATCGGGTGAGTAATGGATTTGGAAATATAAATAAATTTGCAATCATTTATATTCAAAGATAATTCACGTTTGAACATCGTAAAGTTTAGGAAATCATACATGATTTGCTATTTATAGAAGCAAAGTGTAAACGAAATAATAATATCCAAAAGTTGAGGAATCCTGGGAATGAAAGGGTCAAATGAAAAAATTATAAAACATGAGTCTTGACATGAGGAAGATTAGTCGATAAGGCATTCCTTAGCAATGAGTGATATAATTACGGAGGAATTGTGAAAGATTGGAATGGCGGAAGGGACCGTGGAAGAAAAAAAATGGAGGAAAAACCATGTAGTATATTTTTTACTAAAATATTTTTTTTTGGATGAGCTTACTAAAATATATTGAGTATACATTTAATAAAATATAACGGGTGATGGATGGTTTGGGTGGTGGGTTGGATGATGGATCGGGTGGTGGGTTGGATGAGCCTAGATCCATCTCCGACCCGATCCGTCACCCGATCCACCCATCACCCTATAAGAATCCACCTTTTTTGGGATTTTCATCCATTTGAGCGGATCGGGTGGGTCGGATTTTGGGCGGGTGCGGGTGAAATTGCCATCCCTAGAAGTGAGTGCTGCGGCGTTTGGAATTTGGAGAAAACTCCAACAGAGTTAACGCTGTGGCGCCTTGTCTGCCTAAGTGCCCATATGCCATTTTCCCACTCTACTTTCTTCCATTTTTACTACTAGCTATTCATTTTCCCACCCTATATATATATATATATATATTATATGTGGCACCTTTATATATATATATAATATATATAATATATATATATATATTATATATTCATTTTACTACTAGCTATTCATTTTCCCACCCTATATATATATATTTTATATATATGTGGCACCTTTCCATCACTTTCATCAAACCTCAAACCCTCTCCTAATTTTTGTTTGTTTGTTTGTTTGTTTTTTTTTTTTTTTTTGTCCCAATAAAAATCTATGCAATTTCTTTTAAAGGGAAATAAATCATTAGTTAAAGTTGTCTTAACATTCTTCAAATTCAATCACATAGATTGAATATATACATATATTTATAATATTTATAATTATAATAATGAGTTTCGAAGACTTGTTGCTCGTATATAACGTATTACAAGCTGCTATTTGTTATTGCAATTCTAAGGATGCAATTAGATTGGCAATATAATGGGAGTGTGGCGATCAAATGTCGCCGTGTCCTTTGCAATTAGGGAGATCATTCACGGGGAATCAACACATTTTGATCGGATAATGGATTTGGTAATTTTAGCATATTTGACCACCAAATATGTCATTTGATAAGTAACAAACATATACACGAGCATATTCGGTTCAATCTACCGAAATTCAATCCGCTATTTGTTTTGAACCGAATTCATGATCATATATTGGGTAATTTTAGCATATTGCTCTTTAATGGTGATAATTTTATTATATATGTTAATTGTTATCTACACATATATCAAACACCTTTAATCAATTTTGATATGTTATCGGTTAGTCAGATATATTATTAATATGTTATCTGTTGACTCTCAAACAAGGTGGCATAATCACCAAATATGTCCTGTAAGTCATTCAGAATTCTCATTTCGTCCAAAAAAAGTATTTGAATTACGAAATGATCATGTAAGTTCACTGTTCATGACCAAAATAGTCATTTACTGCCCCATAACTTTTAGTAGTATTTTATTACAATTTGACCCTAAAATTAATTTTTTTTATTTAATTAGTCTTTTTTTAAATCCAATTTAAACGGCCCAACATGCTTCCGGAAATTATATAAATTATCCAACAAATAAATATATATTATAGAAATTGAAATTTGTAATATAAGGACTAAACTTCACAAACAATAAATTTCTGGGTAAGGCTAGTAATTTTTAAAGTATAGGACCACAAAATAATTTGCAAAAAGCCACCTAGAATTAAAATTGTCGGAAAAATGAAACTTACATGACGACCTCTGTAATTTAAATACTTACAGGATCATTTTGATTATGAACAGTAAACTTACATGACTATTTCGATAATTCAAATATATTCTGGAGGAAATGAGAATTTAGGGTAAGCTACATAAACCTATTTGGTCATTATCCCCAGAGGTAATAACTAAAATAGGCCACCAGAAGGAGTCATTTCCACTTTTAGGCCACCATATTTTGATTTAGGGAAACAGGCCATTATAAGGATTTTGGGCCTGAATTTAGGCCATTCGGCTGAAATTCGGGCCACGATGGCCTAAAAGTGGAAATGACTCTTTCTGGTGGCCTATTTTAGTTTTTTTGAATTATTTTTTTATTTTATGTAATTAAAATAAATAATACTCATTCTGTGACATTATTTATGTACTACTTTCTTTTTTTTCATGTTCCAATATTTTTTTTATTTCATTTCCATTTAAAAATAATTAAATATTACTTGCAAACATACCCAGATTTCGTTCTAGGGGACTTGGCGGCGGATGCGTCCGGCGTCTGGTTCCCGAGGGCGTGATATTATTTCCTTTTTATTAGTTGTACTTTTTCATTTTGTTGTTTTTAAATATTTTTTCCGGCTTCGGCTACGCCAAAAAAAAAATTCCTTGCATTTAATACTAATTATTCCTACATAAAATACCATGTCCGAAAATTTTGGGATACTTATAATAAAAATGTTTATTTTTACTTTATAAATTATTTAAATATGTATTTGTGTTACTTATTTTATAATATATTTGAATTAATATTTATTTTATTTCTTATATTATTCCCCCTGTCCTATTAATAGTGTTAAAAAAAGATAGCTTAAAAATTTATTTAATGTGATTGTAATGAGCTACAATTTTAATTGTTTTTTTAGGAGCCATTGAAGGCCTATAACAGGTGGTGGGAGCCCAAGCCACACAATTACAAAGGTGAGAGATAGGGGACCAGGTGGGGATTCTAACCCCCAACCTATAGGTTGGAGTTGGGAGACTTACCACTGGAGTAAATGCTCAACCCCTAATTTTAATTTATTTATTTATTTGTGATTTACTGATATGTGGTTATAGGGTGGATTAGAATTATTAATGGTAGTGGGTAATTTGAAAGTTTAATATATTTATTTATTAATGTGAGGTGATGGGTAGGTTTGACGATTAATATTTAATTATTTTTTAAAATGAAAATGAAATAAAATATTGGAACAAGAAAAAAAAAGAAAGTATGACATAAATAATAATGACACAGAATGAGTATTATTTATTTTAATTACATAAAATAAAAGAATAATTGAAAAAAAAACTAAAATAGGCCACCAGAGTCATTTCCACTTTTAGGCCATCGCGGCCCGAATTCCAGCCCAATGGCCTAAATTCAGGCCCGAAATCCTTCTAGTGGCCTATTTTCCTAAATCAAAATATCGTGGCCCAAAAATGAAAATGACTCCTTCTGGTGGCCTATTTTAGTTATTACCTCTTATCCCCAAAGAGCGCCATCATATTTGGCAAGTTCTAAGAGACGGTAATCAAGTTGTTAAGACTTTATTAGCTCTGCGAGGTGTTTGTAGTAAGGAATTTTTTATACACTGCGAGGTGCTTGTAGTAAGGAATTTTTTATACCATTTAGGGTCCGTTTGGTTTGAAGGAATCTTAGATTAACAGTGGGAATGTGATTGCTGGGAATATAAGATTACTGGGAATACGAGATTGCCGCGAATCTTAATTTTTGGTGTTTTAAGATTATTGCGTTTGGTTAGATTGGGAATCTCAGATTTTCATTTCTAATCAATTTACTATAATGTCCTTGAATTTTAATTGAATAAATTTATAAATATGTCATTTATAAATTTATAAATTTATAATGTCATTTTGCTGCAAAATAGTGATAATATTTTTAAAAATATAAAAAATCATTATATATAATTTATTGTATGATAATTAATGATTTAATGTCACTAAAATGCTTATTATTTTTATTTTTTATATAAAAGATAATTAAATTTTAAGCAAATATGAGAATATTTATTTAAAAAATATGTTTAAATAATTTAAAATTTTTCAGTGGATTTTTAAATTAAATTTCACATATTTATCATTTTTTAGAATACAAATATCTAAATGTATAAAATAAAAGAAGTATAAAATGTAAGGGTATAAATGACATATTAGTACAAAAGTAGGAGAAAATGAGGTGGTAATATAAGAATACCTACCTCTTGGGTGGGAATCACATTCCCACCCAAAACCCTCAACATTCCCACCTCGGTGGGAATGTAACATTCCTACGTAAAAGATGCCGGCAAATTAAACGCATGCATATAACATTCCCTACCAAGTGGGAATCTTGGATGCCCCAAACCAAACGCCCCGTAGGCTTTTCTACCGGATGGTACTTTGTGTTTTCCGAATGTCCATGCCATTGAAACTGTTTACTCACCTTCAGCAAGGTTTTTTTTTTTTTTTTTTCCTGTTAAACATCGTATCATTTTCCTTTTTTTTAAAATATAGGGAAACTTAAATTTAAATTCCTTCTCACCGTCACAACTCTTGTGAATAGAAACCACACGCAGTTTACCTGAATAATATGAGGCACCGCTAGTTTAATTAAAGATTTCGGATTCGAGCCTTTGTATATCAGTGTATGTAGAATTCTGCTTTGGTGAAGACAAGTCTCGAGGGATTAGTATTGGGTACAATATGGCGTGGGATATCCGGTACACGCCAAAAGAACTCTTGGGAATGAAACCATACCATAGTCCAATAGGCAGACGTGGAAGCATCAATCGATTTCAGGTTTGGAAAATTACGTTTATTTTTTGCTTATTTTTATATGCTTATTTGGAATCTTCCACTAATATGTTTTTTATACTTTTCTTTTTCCTTCTACATTGCGAAATTTAATTTCGTTTAATGTACTTATTCTTTGTGTGCTTAATTTGCTTCAATATCTATACTATTTAGGCCCGGTTCTCTAGGCCTTAAATAAGCTGTTCTGATCTAAATTTTACAAAATTTGGTCTGATCTGATCTGAATTTATCTGGTCTGTCTGATCTGAATTGGTCTGATCTAATCTTATCTTAGTTATATTATTATAATGATTTGATCTGATATGATCTAATCTTGTCTGATCTTATTTGATCTGATTTGATCTGATTTAAATAAAATAAGTAACAAGTCCTGTAAATAAATCCTAGAGAATGGGCATTAGTGACTCTAAACAGGGTTTCATGTGCTTGAATCTTATATACAAATGATTACTTTGTAGGATAATATTTTTGTACTAGAATAAGAGATGAGACGTGAAAATTTTTTGGTTATAATGATAGCGCACAAGTTTCCTTGAATTAATTAAAATAAAGACATCAATGATTTGATTTGTTGTAATAATAAGGGGTAATGTAACTTTAATACCCATCTTATCATCTTTATTCAAGATTCCTACCTCCTTTAAAACTTATCCCTTTTTACTACCTAGTATTTTATTAATGACAATTTTATCCTTCATATATAGTGATCCTGCATAGTGTAAATTCTGGTATTTAAGAAGTAAAGACTGGTGTTTATCAAGTAAAGACTGGTGTTTATCTAAAGTGACTACTGTGTTTGTTCTACAGTTTCAGAGTATTATTATTATTATTAAGCTGTTTATTTATGATCTTTTTCAAAGAACGTAATTAATCAAAATATATGACATGATCATTCACAGTATTTATCATTCAAAGTAAAATTTCTGGGTCTACCTCGCTTCCGTAGTATAAGTTTTGTGGTTGAAACTTCTGATTGAGTCTTTCAACGAGTAACCTTCTTTCCTCGTCTGCTATCCTTCTTTCAGGCCTCCTGCCTTACTCCGGTATGCACGACCTCTCGGAAATCACTGTATCGATGACATGACTCTCACAATATGTTTCGCTCACTCACATATATTTAGAATTTTGGTAGACTCTTAGAAAAATATACTCGAAGATATTTACTGGAATGATCAGGCTATTGTACTTAGCCGATCATCTTTTATTGAAAGCTTTTAAAATCACTCATAGTTATACATCACACAGAAAGAACTAAAGATTACAAAGAAATGCAAGAGAAAGAAATACTATGGTGGGTATCTTCACTTCTGCATCCTTCGTGAATCGTTCCTCCTTTTATAGATGGAGTCTTGGGGATCATGTGGTTCTGAATTGATTTACGTGGCCTTATCTCCATCCTTCCTTTTTCTTCCATTATTGAGATTCCATAGCTGTCATTTTTCTTCTTTTTAATCCTGCATTATTAGCCGTCCTCTTTGTCTTGTTGTCTAATTATGTCATTGCATACGTCTTCTTGCATTATTTTGTTCTTGTCTTCTTGTTCACTTGCGTCATTGCATACGTCTTGCCGCATTATTCTTTTCTTGGTTCTACATTGGTCCTCTCTGTCGTCACTGCTTACTTCATTTCGTTGTCTCTTTCCGAAGAAATGTTCTTGTTTTAAGGCTTGTGGTGGATTTCTCTACTGCTTTCTTCCAGATACTCTTGACTTCTTCTGAACATTCAAAATTGTATGTGTCAAATTTCTGAATTAGTCCTGCTAAATTTCCTGATTTGAATCCTGGAGTGTTCAATTGTTCGATCATTACGATTTCTTCATTTCCGAAAAAGATTCCTGCGCCTTGGTTGTATAATCTTTTCATCTGTTCATGGACAGCACGTATTCCCATTGCTCTTTTGAAGTGGGTGTATTTGTCATTAAAGATTTCTGTTTTGGGGGTTCCATAGTCTTGGGGATAACTTTCTGGTTTAGTGATTTCTTCTGCAATAGCAAGATGGTAGGAAGAGTGTTTGACTTCTGGACTGATAGAAAATATTTTCAGTTTCTGGGTTTTTGGTCTAATGTTTAGGCCTTCAAGTAATACAGGTAATTTGGATATTTCGGTTCGTAAAGGGGATAGGAAAATAGTTCTGATAAAGCCGAATTTGAAACAGTTCGAAACAAAGTTCGGGTCGCAGCCTGGTAAAATAGTTACTTGTGGATGTAGAGATTTGGTGAATTCAGTGTAGAAAGATGTTTCTTGTCTGGGTAAAGAGTATATGTAGCTGCTCAGGGTATGGTATTCTGCTAAAAAGTTTCTTGTTTCAGGGCTAATGGGTGTTGGTTGAGGAATATTGTCGCAAAAATACTTCTTAGTTTCTGCAATGTTTTTCGACGAGGTCGAAGGTCTTGCGTCCCCAGATTGTTTTGCTTGTTTGTCCTCTTTTGGAACAGGATTAGCTTTCCCTTCCTGGTTTGAAACACCAGTATTTAGTTCTTCAGGGGTATAAAAGTATTCTTCCATAGTAGTTAGTAATCCCTGCAAACATTTGTTACATTCATATATATCGTCATTGATAGTCTTATGTTCGTCCATAAAGCTCCCAACAATCAATTGTTGTAGTTTTAATTGTCTGTCCATAGTCGACTGGAGTAGTTTTTGTAGTCGATCTATTTCATTGTAAATGTGGTCAGTCAGACTAGCATCATCCCATTGTTCATTGTTCTCCATATTCAGGGTTCCTGCTCAAAAAATCAGCTAGATAATTTTCAGTCCCTTTAATATATTCAACAGTAAAGTCGTACATTGACAAAAAAGTCTGATATCTTATTATTCTTCTATATTGGGGTTTATTTGGAACTTTATTATAAATTAAAGGTTTTACTTGTGTATTGTCAGTTAATACTTTAAACTTTCTACTTAATAACCAAAATGAAAATTTATCTATCGATTTAATTACTGCAAGTAATTCTTTTTCATTTGTACTATAGTTTATGGCTGCTCCTTGTAATGTTCCGGATGCATATCTACAAATTTCACCGGTATCGGTTTTTAATAATCCTGCCCAATGGTAGTCTGAGCTATCGGTTTGTACTATTAAATTATCTTTTTCGTCGGGTAATCTTAACGGTGGTAATTTGGAGCATTCTTCTTTCAGTTGTTTGACAATTTCAGTATGTTGATCATTCCATCCTATTTTATTATTTTTTCTGATTAATTTTCTTAGATCATTTGTCTTTTTTGCTAAATTTGAAATAAATCCTTCTGCATAATTTAGAATTCCAAGAAATCTTTGTATGTTTAATTTATTCCTAAGTTCATCAGGCATTTTAACAAGTTTTGTACTTATGTGTGGTTGCATTTTAATTCCAAGTTTATTTAATATTAGACCCAAAAATTCTATTTCATCTTTGAATATTTCTGCTTTCTTTTCTGATAAAATTAATCCATGATCTTTACAAAGTTTTGCAAATATATCTAAATGTTTTTTATGTTCTTCTATTGTGTTTGAGGCTATTAGTATATCATCTACGTATACAAATATAAAGTTACTAAATTTTTTAAATGTTTTATCCATTTTTCTTTGAAATATTTGCGGTCCATTTTTTATTCCAAACGGCATAACCTTCCATTCATAGTGTCCTTGTGGTGTACTAAAGGCTGTGTATTTTATACTTTCTGGATGCATTTTAATTTGCCAAAATCCATTTTTACAATCAAATTTTGAATAGATAGATCTTCCTCTAGCTAATCCTATTAGATTTTCTTTGTTAGGTAGAAAATACCCATCAAATATCATGTTTTTGTTTAGTTCCTTATAGTTTATTACTAACCTTGGTTTCTTTCTTATTTGTTCACTACGATTTCTAACCAAGAAGGCTTGACTATTATGTTCTGCTATAGATTCTTGAATAAGATCTAATTCTAACAATTCATTTATTTGTTTTCGAAGTTCTTCAATATCTTCTTGATTATGCATCATCGGTTGAGTTCTTATTATTATATCGTCGTTTTTCATTTTTAATTCTGCGTATATTTTATTAAGATTCCATTTTTCAATTGGATTTTCTCCATAGTTTTCAGAGATGTATTTTATTGTCTCATGAAGTTCATATTTATCAAAATCTTCTGGCTTTTGAATTAGTACTTGTTTTTTAATTTTGTGAATTTTAAATTTTATGTAATAAGTAATTGGTTGTTTTATAATTTCTCCTTTTTCACCACGTTTCTGAAGCACTCTGTATGGTTTTCTTATTCTCGGAATAGTAATATAGTGGTTACATGCTGATCTAAGTTGAATATTATATCTATCTACTCTAAAGCTTTGAAATAAACTTGTAAAATCTGTCCCTAATAATACATCAATTGTTTTTACTGGGCTAACAAATACTTCTTGTATTGTAAATATTTTATTACCTAATATTATTTGAACATCTTTAGCTATTTTATTAATAATTAGACTATGTCCAGTAGCTCCATGTACTTCTATTGGTCTTTTATTTACTTCCCATTCTTTTATTAAATGTTCTTGTATTAATGTGATTTCTGCTCCTGTATCTAGTATAGCACATGTTGTCATATTTGTTTGTAGTATAGTTAACTCTAGGTATACTGTTGTTGGAAATCTAATTTCTTTCATATATATGCTTTTCCTATTACGAAGGCTTTTCCATTTTTTGTTTTTCCACTAAAAATTTCTCCTGTTATCGTATATTTGTTTAATGAGTCTAAAAACTCATTTCCTAACAAGACATGATAGGTGCTACTAGATGTTCCTTCTTCTTCTGCTACATAACATTTTACTTCTTCTATTAAGTCTGTACCTAGTTTTATTGGTACTATTACTATTTCATTTACTCTTTTTACTTCTCCTTCAAAAGTAGTATATCTATATTCTGTTCCTATATGCTTTGTTAATCCATTTATACAAGTTTTTCCTATATGATTCTTACCAGCTCCAGTGTCTACTAATATATTTGGTCCTTTTATCCAGTTTGTGCCATTATAATATTCTATATTAATTCTCCAGGTTTGGGCTTTTTGTTTACTCTTTTCGTATGGGATATCAATACTATGTCTTGGTTGATCAAGTATTAGATTTGTTCTTGGGCTATAATCTATACTTTTTCTGCTACTCATTGTTCTTCCTATATAGGATAATTGTGGTCTCCTATTTTCTAATGGTTTTCCAATCTCTATTGTATTTTTCTTGTCTGCAAGATCAATTATCCAATCATCTTGTAACGTTGGATTATTCAATTCTGGTAATATTAGATCTGCTATTGTGTCTCTACATGCTTCGTGTATTTCTATTGTCTTTTTATCATCATAAGGTTTTAGTCTATTGCTATTTAGGTAGCTGTAAAAAGCACTATAATGTACTGTAAATATTTTACTTTCATTTTTCATTACATCATTCCTATGTACTTTTATGTATAGGGTTAACGTTTCGTCTATATTTTGATCTTGTAAAGATACACAATAGTTTGGGTAACATGTAAATAGTAGTTTTTGGTAAATTAGGTTTCCATTAATAGTTCCTAAATGTGAGTCTTGTGGATTTAATAATCTCGAATCATGTAGGCTTATTGTTACTGGTAAGTCTATTCCACTTCTAAATAAAGATTTTATTAGAATCTTTACTCCTGCTAAATGTACGTATTGTATTTTCTCTGTTTTCTTTCTACTTAATTTTTCTAATCCTTTATTTATTATATCTTTTGTTAAAAGGTGCAGTTTTAGAGTAGTATTAGTGTTACATACATCTACTGTTTTTTCTAGTTCATGATATTCATGAATTACTATATTATTTCTTGAGAATGTTCTTGATAATATATTAAAATTTGTATGCTTGAATCCATGTTTTAGATCTAATCCTTGTATTTTATTAATTTGTTCTGGACTTAAGATAGCTTTTATTGCGTATCCTCTTTGTCCTTCATATTGTTCTACATATTCTATTTCTTTTGTTTCCTCTTGTTCTTCTGTGATTATTTCTTTATCTTTATTCATTTTCTATTTCAGAGAATTTTACTTCATATATCTCATCTCCTGATTCTGGTTCACTTATACTTTCTAGATCTGATTCTATTTCTTTGAATATTTGTTCATCTATAATATCATATTCCATAAATCTTACTTGTTTTTTCTTTGGTTTTGTACAATCACTTGCAAAGTGTCCTATTTCTCCGCAGTTATAACATTTACATGTGGTTGGATTCTTTTTATTTTGTCTTTTATCATTCTTTCTTTTATAATATTTTCTTCCAAATTTTGGCTTAAAGAATTTTTTCTTATTAAAGATTTTAAATCTTTTTCCTTTCTTAAATTTTCTTTTTATTGGTTTAAATTTTTTAAATCTCTTATTTTTTCTATATGATTTATTTTTTCCCCATTCAAAATTTTCTGCATTTTCTTGACAGCATAAATCAGCAGCTTTATTATATATTTTAGTGTGGTCTAATATTTTTCTTTGGTAACATAACTCAGTTATTACCTGTCTTATTAATCTTATTCGGCTTCCTAAATTATTCGGATAGTCATTTTTATTTTGAATCCATGTTTTCCACATATATTCATCCCATGGTGATGGTAGTTTTGAAAATATAGAGTTCATGGTGTGTTCATTATTTTGTGAGCTTGTATAAGCTGTATAATAGTAACTTTTAAATTGTTCAGAGAATTGATCAAAAAAGCATAAATCTCTTAGTCTTATTTTATTTAATCTTAGTAACGCTTGATCTCGTTCCTCTATTATAGCATTGTTATCTAAGCTCTGTACTCCTAGGAATTCTTCTTGTATGATATTGATAAATTCCTCTATTCCTGTGTTTACATCTTGTCCAAATCCTTGAGTAATTGTATTCATATAAGTTTGTTTTGTATTTGAAGAAATTCCTGCAAGGAATTGTGCCACATTTCCTTGGACTAAATTCCATATTTTTAATGTTTTTGCTCTTGACGTACTTTCTTCTGACATTAAATGTATTCTTATTATCTGTTTCCATTTTTCTAGTTCTAGACTTGGCTGTTTAAGACAATCCAGGTTTAGGAATATTGCATCTCCTGGTCTTACATTTCCTATTCTTGTTTTCTTTTGACTCAAAATCTTCATTGTATTTCCAAATTTCTTTTTTAGAGGTTGTTTTTCTTATTGGAAAATTTCTTGAAGGTAAATTTTGTAATCTACTCTGATAATTGTCTACATTTTGTCTGTTTGTAGTTTGATCTACTTCCATTGGTATAGTTCCTGTTACACCTTCTCTTGGCAAGGTGGTGCTACTTTCTCCAACTACTTCTGATGATGGTAAATATAATCTATGATTGTTCATAAAGACTTTATGTTGTTCTTCCAAATCGCTTTCATTAGTTTCTAATTCTGTTTCTGAAAATGTTCCTGTATATATTGGTTCTAAATTTAGTCGTTCTAAATCACTACTTAATTCATTTATTAAGTCTTCTATACTTGTATTCATTCTGTTTCTTCTTTATCTTCTCTACTTTCTAATTTATCTTCCTTTATTTCTTCATTTATCTTTTTTAATTTTTCTACTTTTTCTATCAGGATTCTAATTTTGTTTTGTTTGTTTAATTTTTCTATTTCTTTCATCATTACTCTATGATCGAGACTTCCTGGTTCTGGTGTTTTTTCCCATTTCGGTAGTGGGAGTGACTTTT
The DNA here is from genome assembly GCA_030278955.1 of Hygrophila difformis. Classification (NCBI taxonomy): domain Eukaryota; kingdom Viridiplantae; phylum Streptophyta; class Magnoliopsida; order Lamiales; family Acanthaceae; genus Hygrophila; species Hygrophila difformis. The sequence continues at coordinate 30,403,551 of JAOANR010000015.1, read as the reverse complement.
CTAATTCTACTTGCTTTTGTGGAGTTTTAATTATTGTTTTGTCTATGTATCTTTCGATATTGTAGAGTCTTGTATCTAGACTTATCATTAGTTCTTTTATTAGTTCAATTCCATCTTTTATTGTTTCTAAATCTTCTAGATAACTCATCTTCTAATATTTCTTATGTTTCTAATGAAGTCGTTTACTTCATCTATTTCAGTTTCCCTTTCTAATTCTTCTATTTCTATTATTTCTAATTCATTTAAATACCATTCTTTTATTAACTCCGATTCTTCTTTTTCTGGATCTATGTGTTTTTGTACAATTACATATGCTTCTCTTTCATCTATCATTTTAGAAATCTTGAATTTTATTCTTAATAGTTTTTGTTTCATTATTATGGTACTTATATCTTGTGGTTGACTTTCTATCTCATGAATTTTATTAGTCAGTCTTTCTATTGTTTCGTTCTCTAACTTTATTCCTGGCATCTTATTAGTCTTCACTATAATTTGATTCTTGATCTGAAATTTCGGGTGAAGGTGTTCTAGTAAACATGGTGTTGTGTATTATATATCCTGGAAACATTCTGTAAGTTGTAATTTCATTGTTGATTATAGATATTTTGACTTGTGATACTAACTCTTGTTCTTCGTCTCTTTTTGATATAAATTGTATTAAATTACCATTATATTCTTCCGTTTCAATTATATAGTTTCCTATCCAAAGTAATCTTTTTCCTCTATTTCCTAGTCTTATTCCAAATTCTTCATCGTTTTGTAATCTATTTAATCTTCTTCTTCTTCTATCTATGTATGTTTTTCTTTCTTCTATTTGTTGATCCATATTTTCTATTTCTCTTTGACTTATTTCATGATCAGGATTAAATGTGGGTGTTAAAAATCTACGATTATCGTTGCTTCTTATGTCTGTAAGTGGTTTTATTTGTGGTTCTAATCCTCTTATTCTGTTTAGAAATGCTCTTTCAATTCTTGCTTGTATCATCAAGCTCTCGGTGTTATTTTGTGCATATTCATCATTTCTATTTATTATATAGTTTTCAGTATCGAGTGGATTAATCATACTTAGTGGATAATCTATTTCTTGATTTTCATCTAAAGGATATCTTGCTGTTGGAATATATTCTGGGTATAGTTGTTCTGAAGTATTTAATCTTAATCTTGACATATGATAGTTTAATATATGATCATTATGATTATGGTTACTCATGTCCAAATTAATCGTTCTGGGCTCTGATACCAAATTGTTTTGAGGGTAAAATGTTTATTTGTTTTTTTATAAAAATTGGTGATGTTTGTGGATGTAGTATGGGTTTCCAATTTTATACTTAATCAGAGAAATCATATTCACCGTAATTACTTAAATTTCCTGGATAGTCGTCATCATAGTTTTCACTTTCTGAACCAATTCTAAGGAGAATTATTCTGTCCCAAAAACATTTTTCTTCTGAATAGGGATATACTTTTTGATTATATTCAGTTAAAAATATTAGCATAGTATAAACAATATCATTCCAATTTTCAATTCTTTCTTCCATAGTTTGTAAATATATTCCATATTCATATATTAATGAATTTATTACTTCTTGATCCATTTCTTTATTGAGTAAGTTTTAATTGTTTGCTTGAAAGTTTTATTTTTAGATGTATGGTTTATTAGGTGTTTGATTTGTAAGTTATAATTGGTTGATTGGGGGTTTATTATTTTATTTGTAGTGGGTTTGAAAAGTAAGGGGTATTTTTGGTAGTTAGGTAGTTAAGTTGTAAGTATTTTAGTATAGGGTAGTGAAGTTGTAAGTATTTTTTGAAAGAGGTACTTTTCTTACATTTGCTCTAATAATAATGTAGAGTAAAAGCTAAAAGGGAAAGACAATTTACACGGGTGAAATTTGGCAGTATTGTGCGTGTGCCTTTGTTTTCTTCCATATATGTTAGTAATAAAATTTGCTAGGATTTGAACTTTTTTTTTAAAAAAAAAATTAAACAATTGATTTTTTATAATTAGAATAAAAAAAATTAACAGCGGCTGGCTTGAGTGGATTGAGGCTCTAATCACTTAAGTAAGGTCTCGGGTTCGAGCATTGAATATGCAAAAAATTGCTTTTGAATATGCGCCCTTTATTGCCCATACAGATTCTCGAGGGATTAGTCTTGGGTCCAATGTAGCGTGGGGATACCCGATTATTCACAAATATATATATATATATATATATATATATAATATGTTGCATAATTGTTATGAGATATGATTAGGGATGTCAATGGATCTGAGAAGCCTAAATCCACCTCCACCCATCAATGTTATATTAATCATCCAACCCACCCATCATCCATCTAAAACTCAATCCAAATCCAATCCACATATCAACCACGAGTGGACAATTTTGGAAAGTTCAAAATGCGGTTGTCTTTGAAGGTAAGCAAGTAGATAAAGGGGCGGCCATAGAAGAAATCAAATGGAGGGTGAGTTTGTGGTGGAAAGTGGCTGGGCTGGAAAATGGGTACATCGTAAGGGATCTTGAGAGACAGTTACCAACAGTACTGGTGCAGGCAACAAGAGGGAAGAATAAATTTCCTCGGATAGGGTTAGTGTGGCTTCGTCCCGAGAAGGGTTGGTGGAAGATAAATAAGGATGGATCATCCATTGGTAATCCGGGGCCGGTAGGAATTGGAAGAGTGATTCGAGATGAAAATGGTGAGGTTATTTATATTTTGTCGAACTATATAGGTGTAGTAGATTTCACTGAGGCCGAAGTCGCGGCAATCAGTCGGGTTTGTTGTGCATTAATTCGGGACCAAAGTTTTCCTCTTCCAAGACTTGTATTTGAAATTTTGAATATGATTCTAGCAATGTTGTAAGATGGCTACCAGACTTGGGCAGAGTTCCATGGCGTCTGCAAAGGTATGTTGGACCTATCGCCTCTGTTATGGCATGTGCGGGTGAGGTTCGGTTTTTACATATTTTAAGGGAAAGGAATTAGTTAGCCCACCAATGGGCAAAGAAAGGAGCAGTAGGGGGAGAGCCGACAAAAGAATGGTTTTGATTGATATGAGTGTATGGCATTGTCTGCTTCAGTTTTGCAGTCCAAACTGGTGTCTGTATGTTATCCATCTGGGTGAATCATGATCGTCTTTTTGTATGTTGCTGCCCAATCTGGGTGTTTTTTAGAATGTAGTTTATATGAGTCTAGATGTTTCAATGTTGCTGGACTATTGGTTCCATTGAATAAAGAATAACCTTGCCTAAAAAAAAAAACTACGGGTGAGACGGGTGGATTGGGTGGTTAGTGGATTTAAAACATAATAAACGATGCAATAATTTATATTCAAAATAAATTCATATTTGAACATCATAAAGTCTATTAAACTATTACAAATTCCCCACTAAAATTTCAACAAGCAAAGTAACAATTATCCTGTGAAGGAAAGTGTAAAGAACCAAAAAGATATTGAATTTCTCAATATCATTCATTTCATGCCAATTTGCAAGTCAAACATCAAACGATTCCTCATCCTACAATGAAGAATATGTATACAAACAATTATATTAGTCGAGAAAAAAATTAAAAGAAAAAAAGAGCTATAAAAGCAAAATAGATTAATTGATTACGAATTAATATCATCAACTTCAGTTATAGAATTTCCTTCAACTCATAAATCAACATCTTCCAAAATAGTTACACAAGCTTGTGCATTATCAAAACAAGAATCTAACAAGTATTATGTTAGAAACATATAAATTATTATTATATCTAGAATTATAAATTAATAGCATTAAATAATGTATATTAAAACAACAAAAATATTTGGGAGATGCGAACGATTTCAATTCTCAATTTTCAGAGCGGGATTGAGGGATTCTGAATTTCTAATGCGATCTAGGTTTTAAAACTTTTTATTAATTTTTAATACTATTTATTTTATTTTATATATATATATATAATAGATTATATAATGTGTAATTTTAATAGTTTTAAAATATATATTTATATATATTTAATTAAAAAAAAGCGGATGATGGGCGGGATAGATGGTGAATATACCACCCGCCCGTAAACCGATCCACCCAATCCGATAAAATGGACGAAAACCCGAAAAAACATGGGTGAATCGGTTTACGGGTGGGTGCGGGTGGAATTGTCATCCTAGGTATGATGTGTTGGCTTTGATTTCTTGATGGTGGTGAATATACACCATAGTAGCATCAAATCAAGTCTAAAAGATGCAAGTAAAGGGCGGAATTGATGGATACAAATACTAAGATTGTAGATTTGTGTGGAGGAAATTCAAGTTGATAATATCCCACACTTATATTTTACAAAAAGAATGTTAGACTAATTTAGTGAATGAGAAGATAGGTCGTAATTTCATTGAAATAAGTACTTCTATTTGGTTCTCGTGGGTGATGTTTCCTTCATAATAACTAGCTTTTGACCCCCAAGAATCAAGAGACATCTACCTATAAAATGAAGACGAGTTAATGGGAGAGACTCAAGAAAACTAAAATTTCCAGCATATGTTTTGGTCTCATTTAGTCCCATAATTTATACATAATGCTGCTTTTGTCCAAAAATTTATACATAATGTCAATTTAGTCTATATTGGTACTAAAACTATATAGAACAAATTGGCATCATACATAGGGGTGAAAGTGGGGCGGATAATATCCGCCCGATCCGACGCCGTATTCGATTATATTCGAATCCGAATTCGAATTTTTATATCCGGCGGATACGGGACAGGATATGGGATTGTAAATATCCGCCCGTATCCGAAAAATCCGAATATAATGCGGATATTATCCGTATTTTCTATCCGAATATCCAAAAATTTATATATATTTTTATATGTATAATAATATAGTATCTTATATTAACTATAAAATAAATAAGTAATACTATATGTACAAATACAATCAAAAGCTTGAAAGCCATATGTAATTTATTAAATCAAATCATATCAATCAACTCAACTAAATCATTAGGTTCTTTGCATCAAAACTAGGTTCTTTGCATCAAAACTGTAGTATGTAACATCTTGTAGTGATGTTATTTAGATGTTTTGAACGAAATAACTAATGATCTTGGAAAATTTAAAAATTTAGTTTAGCTTACATAGTAGTATATTCCGATTTCACTTTAAAAATTATTTTAAAAAAATAATTTTAGTAATTATAAGATTATCCGAGTTAAAATCCGAATCCGTCTCGTATCCGTTTCCCGAAATATTCGAATTCGTATTTGTATCCGGCCTATTCGTATCCGATTCCATATTCGACAAAAAAATATGGGATAGGATACGGGATGAGTACTATCCGCCCGTATCCGTTCCGTTTTCACCCCTAATCATACATTAGTTATGAGACCAAATCGATATTACGTTTCACACTAATCATCATTAGTGGGCTGGGTGACTGAAAGTGTCGTCATTAGTGTAGTTATATGCTTGATTGAGAAATTCAAATAGATTTTGGACGATTATGGAATTAGAGATATGTCATGGGACTATTTGATCTTTATCCCTTGAGCTATCGAATTCTATCGTCAAATTTTGGGTAGCTAATGAGCTTCGATAACAAATTTGTCGCTAATTTTGTTTCTCCGAATTGTAGAGTTTAGCTATTAAAATTTATGATCGCTAAAACGATATTTCTGTAAGTATGAACCTTTCACCTTGCAAGGTCAAAACCTCTAATTTGCCCATATCTTCACATTATATTCGAAATAATATAGTCTAGGACAATGTCTACAAATTGATAAATTATTGAAAGTGCAAGCCTGGAATACATTTATGCAAAACTTGTACTTTACATATGGGTACCGAAAAAAAAGGTCACGCCAATGGTATTTTGTACCGTACCGGGCACACATTTAACCGCATTATTCATAAGGTTACACGGTACATATTTCGGGCTGATTGCAAGTCGAGTTTGAATAGTGGTGTACTCGAGTTTGACTCTAGAGGTACTCGAGCTCGAGTGAAGCAATAATGTTCAAGCTCGAGCTTGATATTTTATTTATTTATTTTTAAATTTTACGTTTGCGTGTTGGTTTTAAATTTTTTATTAAGTCGTGGTGTGAAGCCACAATTTAATTTGATACTATTTGTAAGCGGACTCATAATATAAAATATATTTCTCTATTTTTTTAGTTATCCATTTTTCCTTCTTTGATTGTTTTAAAATAATTGTTCAATTCTATATATAAGAAAATAAAATTAGTGACAAAATATATACTGAGGCTGTTTGGAAGACAACATATTTACCAGCATATAGCATATTGAAAGAGCATATTGTCTCACAGTTCTCTCTCCGAATCCGCTATCTGCTAGCGGATTCGCTGACTCCCAAACATCTCCACTGTATGAAAGACTGAGGTCTGAGGTGGGATGAAAGCGATGATTTATTAATAAGTATGTCAGAGTAAAAGCGGAATTATTAAAATATAGAGGGAGTATTAAAAATGAAGTATAAAATATATTAAAAATTAAAACTAAATGAGTACTTGTCGAGTCATATTTCTACCACTCGATCTCAATACTTGATTAAGCTATTCAACTTGACTTGAATTTTTTGAATACAACCCGAAGTGTTTCTGAATTGAGTCCTAAATCGAGTCCGAATAACTCTGCACGTTAATCCCCAATACATATACTATACATAAAACCTGTTTACACAATTTCACAAATATTTTTAATCTTGCATTAAAATATTTTTTAGTGTGTTTGGAACTTAGCCTTTGGCTGTGTTTGGGAACAGACGCTAAAGTTTAGCGTTTAACTTTTAAAATACATACTAAATATAGCACAAAAGTCTATATGTAGTAAACATTAATTTCACTAAATGTGAAATTTTAATATCTAAACTCTAAACTCTGAACACTCATCACCCCCAACTTTTAATTTTTCAAACTCCAGACTCTAAACTATAATTTAAAATTGCATTACCAAACACAATTATACAAAATTATTTTAGTTTAAAAATATTTTTTACCATTAATTTCAAACTCCAAATTCTAAACTTTAAATTCTAAATACTAAGCTCTAATTATTTCTTAAACAGAACTTTTGATTGATTTGCTAAACCACAACGCTCTTTAAAGGAAGGTATTGGGGGTTCGACCTTGTGAATGCTAAGAATTACTTTGGAAGAAGTCAATCCACTAAACTCACTTATTTCTCCAACATCTATTACTCGGCCTCTAAAAATCTCAAAAACCATTGGTTCAAAAATAGAATACACTTTTATAAAATTAAAAATAAAAGCAATATAAAATCTACTTCTAACATGTACTAATTTTGAAAATTTCATCAAATAATTAGTTGCTCAGCCTGGTTCAGTCAAACTACTTGTGGCGGTGTCAATGGTCCATATATGTTTCCCTTGCCACGTCAATAAATTGGCATTAAAAAGTAGAGCAAAAAAGTTTCATTTTCCAATATTTTTATTATTTCGGCAAAACCACTTGCACCCGCGATTGGTTTGTTGGAATATGGGTTGATGGCAGGGTATAGTATTCACTCGGATGGCTCCTATCTTGCAGGCCGTGGGCGTGCAGGCTATGGGGCGGTGATTCGCAATGTTGCTGGCTCTTGGCTACGGGGTGTCTTTGATTTTTTGGGTCAAGTTTGGGTGCTGCAGGCGGAATTGATGGGAATATTGGAAGGTCTTATAATGGCAGAGACAAAGGATATTCTGAGGTACTGTGTGAATGTGATTCGTCTCATGTCGTGGGTCTGCTGGCTTCTCAACGGACTCCTGGTCACTGGCTTTCTTCGATATTGGTTCAAATTGATGATATCCGGTCCTCTTTCTTCACCTGCCGATTCGAACATATTTTGAGAGAGGGGAATATGGTTGCTGACAATCTTGCTCGAATGGGAGCTGAGAGTAAGCTTTTCTACACTACATGGGTCTTTTCTCCGGCACCTGTAAAACCTCTTTTGGATGCGGATGCTTTGGGTACTTAGTTTCCTCGACAATAGATTACTGCCCTGTTTTTGTTTTTCGATGGTTTGCTTTTTGCTATGTTTTTCATTTCCTTTTTTGATTTCTTTCCTAGCCCCTCCGGGTTGTAAAGCCAAAAAAAAAATATTTTTATTATTTCGTTGCATCCATTTTGTTGGACAAAGAATGTAATGAAATCAGGCAATAGAATTTTGTGCTTGTAATGAAACGTTGAAGGTCAAAAACACGAGGCTATCAATGCCGATTTTTTTATGAATTTAATTACACTTTTTTCTTTCTTTTTTTTTAAAAATAATGTATTTACCCATCGCGACCTTAAAATGGTCCAAAATTTTTCAGGGTCGAAAAGTTCACACAAGGTGTGAGAAAGGATTGCAATTGATAATTAAACATGGATCCTACCAATTAAAAAATGGTGTAATAAACTAATAATAACCGTATTTTAAAAATAAATAAAAATATAAAAACTCCAAACAATTATGAGGTGAAAGTCATGAATGATGAAACCTCAGCCTTTCCACCATTCAAGTGGATAAGTGTATGTTTTGTTTTTTAATTTATTGTTTATGTTGAAGCCATTAAATGTCTGGGAAAGGTGGTGGGAGTCCATGTCACATAAATTACAAAGAGAAATGATAGGGGTCGGGTGAAGATTCGAACCCCAACTTAAAGGTTGGGGGTTGGGGACTTATCACTAGAGTAAGTCTACCACCATCAATGACCCCCAAGTGGGGGTCATAACAAAATGACAACAAAAAATAATAATAAAAATAATATAAAATTAAATGAAATGTCATGACTTTCTATGACTTGGGTTGGATAGTCAACCTCACATGACTTTGAGGGCATCCAATCATACAATGCCACTTGGCATTGTATGATTGGGTGATAAATAAAAATTAATTTTTATTAATTTTTATTTATAATAATTTTATTTAAAATTAAGCAAATAATTACTATTTTTTCTCTCTATAAATAGAGCCCCTTATTGACATATATTCTTATGCAAATTACAAACCTTTCTTTTCTTCTCTCCTTTTCATTCCAACAAATTTAGAGCTATGGATCCAAATTTCTTTAATTTGTACTCCCAACATTATTCAATCTCTCAATTTCAATTTAAATTAAATTGTTAAAATAATATGTATTTAAAAAGTAAAGTAAAATTAAATTAATTTAGAAAAGAGTTGGGTTGGGTCCAACTTTCTTTTGTGTTTATCCCATTGAAAATGACCACTTTTCATTTGTAGCAACTTAAATCAATATAAGTATGATTAAAAACTTAATTACTCCACACATACCATTAAATGTAATCACTTTATTTTCTGCACAAAATTTAATTCATTTGATTATTATTAATATCTCGGGGACTTAGACTACCACCATTCATTTGATTATTATTAATATCTCAAAATAAGTGACGGTGCTGTCACTTGTAGTTGGACCATGGGCTTTATGTTCTTGTGTATGGAAGTGTGTTTTGATGATGTAATTGTAACTTCTTGGACCGAGTATATGTGAGAGTTGAATAAAAGAAAGTTCTTTTGCCTCAAAAAAAAAAAAAAAAAACAAAAAAGAAAGATAGACAAAATTAATAAGACGGAGGGATTAGCCTTTTTTTTTCTTTTAGTTTTTCCTTTTGCGGATGGTAAGACTTCCTATCATCCTATCATCGCATGTACCAAAAATATAATCATCGTGGGAAGGAGACTTAACCCAAGTAGTTATGTTCCCTGCGTTCCAACTTTAGGTTGGGGTTTGATTCCCACCCGGCCCCATATCCCTTCCCTTTATATCTCATTGTAATTTGTATTGCTTGGGCTCCCACACACATTTGCCGATACATTTGTGTCAATATTTCACAAAAAACAAAATATAATCATTTTTTTTGTAAACGTGACACTCTGTTAACCAAGAATTTTTTATTGAACAATGTTTGAAGATGATTACAAGAATAGTTGGGGATTACAGGAAAACTTGAATAAAACAGTAAAGGAAAAAGGGTTGCAGAATGAAAAGAGTACTGGAATTAAACTTGCAGGATAAAAATGCAGGAAGTAAAAATATGAAATTGCGTCCTCTTGGGGTGAGTGTGAATGCCCTGTCCCAATGTCGCCTCTGGCATTTTATAGCCGACAGGTGAGGATGGGTGAGGATGAGTGTGGAGTCTCCAGGCTTCAATATGGTGCGGATTCTCCTCCTCTAATGATGCCTTGCATTGAAGCTGCGCGATCTTCTCTGAGTAACCGTCCCTCTTCTTGATCCCTCTCCTGGTTTATCCAAAAAGTAGCCTCTCAAGCCTGACTCTTCTTCAGTAAATTTTTAAATGGTGCAGCCTCACCCCTTGTTTTTATCCGGATGAATCTCAAACTGGACCGGGTCTCTCGAAAATGGATTGGGCTAAGCTTAATGGGCCTCTGGACCGGGCCTCTCGAAAATGGATTGGGCTAAACTTAATGGGCCTCTGAATTGGATTGGGCTTCTCGAAAAAGAATTGGGTTAAATTCATTGGGCCTAAAATATTGGGGTTAACAGATGCTCCCCTCGCGCTATTTGTCTGATTAGCATTTTAAGACAAATCTGTGCGTTTGAATTATAAGCCTGGCCCATTAGGCCCATTTCAAAACCCTAGGGCTAACCCTAGTTGGCTTCTATAAAAAGCCACTTCTTCCCTTAGGTTAAAATTTTTTGGGCATTTTTTAAATTTTTCTTCTTCTTGTTCTCTCAAAGCCGCTGCTGCTGGGAGCGCACCACCCTTACCGGAATTCTGTCTGCTCGTGTCTTGCTCATTCTTCATCATCGTCATCAATCAACGTCGGAGTCAGCCTTCATTCTTGGAGGCCACCGCCACCGCGTCTTCGAGGAGGGCCGTCGATCAGGAAGGCTGCGTGCCAAGAAGGCCGCCGCCATCGCCTCCCATACGCGCCGCCAGCCTCGAGCCGGAGAAAGCCTCCTAGCCGCCAGCGTCGCCAACGGAAGGAGCCTCCGCCGCCAGCCGTCGCAGCCCGCCGCCAGCATTGGTCTGCCGCCAGCACTTCCAGGCAGCCGCCAGCCTCAAGTCCGCCGCCAACGCTCATTCCCCCGCTGCCAGCGTCGACACCCTCCGCCAAGCATTTTGCGCCGCCACCCTCATCAAGCGCCGCCAACAACTCTGCCGCCAACTCCTTCACGGGCCGCCAGCTCGCTCCGGCCGCCAGCTCGCCCGACCGCCACCTGAGCCGCCACCTGTTGCCGCCGCCAGCTCCCGCGCTGCCAACGGGCCGCCAGCTCTCCTCGGACGCCAGCCGCCAACCATCCGGCCGCCAGCCCTTCTTCGGCCGCCAGCCGCCACCCATCGGGCCGCCAACCATCTTGCTTGATTCGATGGATCAGGTTAGCGCCTTGTTTGTTTGTTCTGTTCATAGTTTTGTTGGCTGAGACTTGTGAATTCGTAGAGCATGCTATGACTAGAGACTAGGGAGTCCAAAAGTGTATGTCTCTGTAGATGAATCTTGAATTGTATGTTGGGCATGGCGTTTCCTTTCATTTGATACCTTGAATTGCATCGAGACTTTGAATGGTATGCTGGCTGTCTTGTTTCTCATCAGTAGTTGTACGTGAATTTATGCATCATTCTGTGGATGTTAGGCTAATTTGGAATTACACGCATTAGACGAACTTGGAATTACATGCTGTAGTTGTTTCTGATCTTGATCTGCATCCAGTATCCTAACTTGCATGTTAGATAACATATTTCTTCTTGTCAGTCCTATCTGTATCTGTATGGATTTTGTGTAACCAAATAAGCCTCTTGATCTGTGTCTCTTGTATACTTTGATCCAAGTGATCTTTCTGTTTTGACGAGAACACTCGGTCTCAAATTTATGACATAGGTTTTAGAAACCCCTATCATATCACATAATCTTTAGTGTTCTATATATGTTCTGAACTGAAAATATAGGACTTAGCAAAAGAAGACACGCCGTCCGCCACTCACACCGGGCCGCCACCCATCAGCCCAGCCGCCACCTTGAACCGGCCGCCAACCACGTCCCAGCCGCCAACATCAGCTCGAGCCGCCAGGCACAGGTCCAAGTTTTCTCCGGCCGCCAGCTCCATCTCAGGCCGCCAGCTCCATGCCGCCAGCCCCCTCTCCGGCCGCCAGCTCCTTCTTCGGTCACCAGTGTTGGGCCATGTTCATCTGCTGGGGATGCCATAGGCCGCCAGCCACCACCTTCACAGGGACAGGCCGCCATCCCCTCGCCGGGCTTTGCTGCCTTGTCGTCTGGTGCTATGGCCTTTCAGGTTTGTTCCATCTCTTTGCCTTTCACTCTTCTACTTGTGAGCTTCTTTTTTGACTGATTTGTTCAAATTTGCAATAGGACATTGTCGCGAGGACTCCTCAGGCCGCCATTCTGGGTACCCAGGCCGCCACTCCTGTTCAGGCCGCCACTCAAGCAGAGGCCGCCAGGCCTCAGCCGCCATCCTCATCATCTCAGGCACCCCAGGCCACCACTCAGGTTTGCCAAGCTTACTGTGTGATTTGTATACTCGACTCATCCTCTTCAGCCTTCATGTGTGTTTCATAATAATGCAGATTGTTCAGGGGTTACTCATTCCGGACTCTGATGACGAGGCCTATGATTTCGATCGCACAGAGTCGGAGCCTTTTTTGCGTCCTTTTCATCGCACGACTGCACATGACGATGAGACCCGGCAGTTTTTATCGTGCACATGTCCGATCACTCAGGCTGCATTGACTGGAGCTTTTGTTTCGCAGACAAGGTCTATCCGGTCTCATCAGTCTGGCACCACGGCTCCTAGATCTGAGAAGGCCAAGGCTCCACGAACTGAAGAGAATGACGATCAGAGTATTTTGGAGAGATATGTTTCTTGGGTTCGCCGGATGTAGAAGGGAGGACATACAGCTGAATGGCGTAAATGGGGCATTGAGGATGCTATCATTCTTTCTACTCGGCCTGTAGTGATAGATCACCGCCTCATCTATTACATCATGGGCTTCTGGAACTCTAGTGTTAACGCTTTCCAGTTTCCTTGTGGCTTTGTGGGTCCCACGCTTCTTGATGTTGTCATGATCACAGGACTCCGGGTTGATGGTTCAGAGTTGACACAGTCGGCTTCAGACGATCGTGCTCTTGGTGACTCGATTTGTCCTTCGGGTAAAGAGACCAAGCAGTACGCGGCATTCATTGATAACAATATGACGTCCGAGAGTTCTCCTTGTACCTTGGACGAGCACGCGACCTTTCTATTGCTATGGTTTAGCCGGTTTATTATCTGTTCGAGGGCTCGGACCGTCTTGCGTTTCGCTCTTCCTCTTGTACGGGCTATTATGAATGATCCTTCTCGGGCCACTGGTTCTTATTTTCTTGGCACCCTATTCAGTGGTATGGCCAAGATTTCTGGTATGCTGGCTAGTGGGCGAGATCCCACTAATTCGGCCTGTGGGCCGTTATGGTTTCTGCAGCTTTGGATTCAGCTGTACTTTCCTCGGCTTTTTACCGGTGTGCCTCGTCCTGGTCCGCAGGATGTTGCTGATGGTGACCCGTTAGGCTTGATATTAGCTGCTGCTTCGGTGAAGATTGGCAGGGATAGTCTCTTGCAGCGGGACAGTCTGGATATTATTCGATTTTTTCTTCACCACAGGCCCTCTTATCAGGACTTGTACGTGTACGCCCCGATAGGACGGTTGTTGTCTGAGCTTGTGTGCCGGCCTGATCAGCCACGAGGTCTTCATGGAGAGTCCACTTGGAACGTTAGTATGAAGCCTCATATGCTTCTGAGTGGGTTAAAGAGGAAGGATCAGTATAATCCTATCGTAGCCGAGCCATATTGCCCCCATTTGCTTGCTCGTCAGTTCGGTTGTCATCTCGGGCTTCCTCGCAGTGTAAAGTGGCCGGTATCTATTAGGAGTAAGAGGATGACGGTCGCTGACATCCAGGCAGTGGTTGATTTTTCGTCCCGTCTGACGTTATCCAGTTATCTTCCATTCACTCCGACGGGGACGCTTGCTGCTGGTTTTATGGCATGGTGGACGCCCTACATCACCTCCATCTTGCCCTCCTATGCGCAGATTACAGCTCGTTTTGGGGACGTGCGGCGTAGCTCGGCTTCTTCGAAGCAGCTTAGTGTAGCTACTCCTGCTTCTTGCCGTACCCCGATGTCAAAGCCTGTTGCGACTTCTACGTCTCGCAAGCGTCTAAGAGGTGTGTACCCTTCGTCCATATGTCTTTCATACACTGCCTCTTGGTCTTTTAATATTTCTCTTTTCTTCAGCTGATGACCATGATAGTGAGGATGATGAGGACGATGCCGTGGATGACCAGCATGAGGAGGAGTCTGCGAGCTCTGATGAGTCTACTGATGAGGATTACACTGCTCCTTCTGATGAGGATGGGACTTCCGGTTCCAGTGAGGAGGAGTCGGGTTCAGGTGATGGTGATGAGGATCCTGTAGATGATGATGGTGATCTTATGGTGGCGGACCATGCTGAGGATAGTATTACCGGGGATGATAGCTATATGGCAGACCTTCACGAGGCGACGACGATCGTTGATGAGCATATGAACAGTGCGATTGCTAGGAGTGAGTCATATGATGACATGTTGGCTCGTGCTGACTATATCATCCTCCACGGGGATGATCCCAAGTACGAGACCAAGGCCATGGTGACGGATGCTACTCACCCTGCTTCCATTGATCAGGTACCTTTCACCACTTTGGACTCTTTGTTCAATTCTTGTTTTAGCTAAGCCTCAACATCTTTCCTTTCTGCTTAGGATCCATCATCTTCTCATGCTGGCGACCATGTCTCTACGGTTGGCTCCGTTACTCCCGAGTTGACTTCTCAGGTAGCTGATCCTTTGGCGACCTCTCAGGTATCCCTTTAGTTGTTTTCTCTTGCTCTTATCTTTCAAGATTCGCTCTAAGTGTTGTCTTCCTCTAGACTCCTACGACGGATCAGGCAGATCACTCCACTGCTGATGCTTCAGTCGATTTGACTGTACCGCCTACTCAGATAGACCGCTCTGTGACTGACATTTCAGCTCTCTCAGCTGATTTGACTGCGCCACCTCCTCAGGTATACTTCATTTCATCTCTCGTCGTGATAAAACTTTTGTAGTATTCTAACATAGTTTGCCTCCAGGTACCTAAGGACCCTCCTCCAGGCCTTGTGGCCTCTCTTCCAGACTCGGGCACTCGTGCTGCTATAGCCCCATCATGTGAGGCGTTTGACCGTCTCTTTTCCACCCAGACCGGTCCACTATCAGCCGAGGTGGTCTCAGGACTCTATGGCATTCTTGATGATGTTAGCTCAGTCCCTGCCTTCATTGAGGACGCCGGCTTCTCGGATTTTTCGGAGCTCATTTCTGACTTGTCCCTTGCTTATCCTCTCTATAGCAGTACAGTAGATCAGTCTGCTCAGGACTTGACATTTATTGATGATCTCGAGGCGCGGCATCGCGAGATTCGTTCCCAGTTAGAGGTTATACTTCCCCAGCACGATCAGGCTTCTATGGTTCTTAGGAGTGAGGAGAGTAGGCAGTCACAGTTAGAGAGTACTGTTGCCCAGGCGAAGCGCGAGATAGAGAAGCAGAAAGAAGTCATTGCAGAGGCGGAGCGTATTATCAGAGAGCAGAGCTGTATTGCAGATGGAGCTACCGTTGAGCTTGTTATACTTGAGGCTGAGCTGCTCAAGTTGTCTGATCGAGTTACCGCTTTGCGCGCTGATCATGATCGTTTAGTTGCAGATGATCGTGATTTATAAGTTGAGTTATCGAGAGCCCGTCGACCTCTTCTGTCAGCTCGTGCTCGAGTTTCTGCTGCAGCACTTCGTCGTCTCACCGACACTTTCGGGCGTGCACATGATCAGTGGGCTGTCATGCGTCGTCGCCTACTAGGTGATGAGACGCTACCTCCCCCGAGTAGTTAGCACTGTTTTAGCTTTTGTGATTTTGATTCAGTACTCTATTTTGGGTCAGCTCATCGACCTTGTGATGAGCACTTCAGTACTCATGTTTGCCGTTTTCGCTACTTCTTTGGCCAACTATGTGATTGGCCACTCATGATGCACTTATGTTATTTATTCTGACTCCCAAACTGATGGATAGAACATCTTGAGATATTTTGCATTTATACTTTGTTTGTGTTCTTGACCATGGATGTCCATTAACTTGTATGCACCATTGAGTAGTCTTTGTGTTACAATGAATGGTCCTTCCCAATTTGGGGACCACTTCCCCGTTTCATTAGCATGCACTCCTAACGGTAGGATCACTTTCCACACTAGATCCCCTTCGCTGAAGGTCTTGCTTCGAACCTTCTTATCATAATGCTTTGCCATTCTAGTTTTTTGACGACGGATGCTTTCCAAGGCCATGAGCTTGTCACCATCAGCTGTCTCTAACTCTTGCAACATGGCTTCTTCATACTTAGATAAGTCTAAGTGATGCTGCTGAGTCACCCTTAGAGAATGAACTGTTATTTCCAAAGGCAAAACAGCGTCATGACCATATGTCAAGTAGTATGGCGTAAACCCTGTAGCTGTGGACTTAGAGTTTCTATAAGCCCATAGGACCTCTTATAAGGTCTCATGCCATTTTCTAGGTTTTTCGCCTATCGTCTTTTTTATCATACTTATTAGGATCTTATTGGTGGCTTCAGCCTGACCATTTGCTTGGGGATAGTATGGAGTGGAATGATAGATGCGGATCCCAAACTGTTTGGCAAAAGCTATAAACTTTTCACCAGTGAACACCGTACCTTGATCGGCAGTGATTGTCTGAGGGATTCCAAACCGATGTATCAACTCATTTACAAATTTAATTACATCGCCTTGATCGATTTTCTTCATTGGCCATGCTTCCACCCATTTAGTAAAGTAATCAGTGGCCACAAGTATAAATGAATGATTCTTAGATTATGGCGGATGAATCTTCCCAATAATGTCCATCCCCCAGCCACGGAATGGCCAAGGCTTAATGACTGTGTGTAATTCTTCCGCCGGTACCCTTTGAATTGGGCCGTGCTTTTGGCAAGCCTCACAACCGCGAGCATACGTGATACAATCCTCCATGATGGTTGGCCAGAAGTATCCATAACGGTGGATGCTCCACCTCATGCTCGGCCCTGCCCGATGAGAGCCGCATATCCCCTCATGGACTTCTCCCATTACCAACTTAGCGTCCTCGGGGCCTATACACTTGAGCAACAATCCATCAACCGCCCTTCAGAATAGTTCACCATTGACCAGCACGTACCGCAAAGCTTTTACCTTTAGCGAGTTATCTCCCCCAGATGACGGGTTCTCGAGGTACTGTATGATCTCAGTCCTCCAATCACCACTCTCTTGTTGGTCCTCAGGTTCACTTGTGATGGCCGCAATGTGTGGTGCCCCCCTAGGGCGACAAGACTGCCAGCCTGAAGCAAGTTGAGCATCCTCGTTGGCCTCTTGATTTTGGCTTCTAGGCACATGTGTGATGGTAGCGTCCGAAAATTTGCCCAATAGCTCTAGTGCTGTCTCATAGCACTTAATCAATCTGGGACTCTTGCATTCATACTCTCCTGTTAACTGCTTTAGGATGACTTGGGAGTCTCCAAAGATTGTAATGGATTTTGCACCTTTCAGCAATGCAGTTTCGAGGCCAAATATCAAAGCTTCGTATTCTGCTTGATTGTTGATGGTGCCAGGTTCTAACTCCCGAGCAAGCTTCCAATGTTCCCCAAGAGGACTAGTGATTGTAATGCCGGCCCCCGAGCCGCTGCTTGCACAAGATCCATCAAAGGTTAGTTCCCAAGGTTCGAATCCCATAAAGGACGCTTCTTTGGGATCCTCTGGCAAAACCAACGAAGGGTGTTGAGCTAAGAAATCCGCTAAAGCTTGTCCCTTGACTGCCTTTTGGGGGACGTGTACAAGGGTAAACGGACTGATCTTCATAGCCCACTTAGCTTGTCTCCCTTTTAATGCTGGCTTGTGTAAAAGTGTCTTTACCAAGTCAAAGGGAGCTACTACATGGACTGTTCTTGGCAGCATGTAGTGTTCCAACTTGTTGCAGGAATATACTAGGGCGTAGCACAACTTTTCTAATGCGGTGTATCTTACTTCTGGCCCTTGCAAAGTCTTGCTAAGGTAATAGATAGCCCTCTCCTTGCCTCCTTCATCATCCTGTGCAAGCAAGCACCCGATAGACTCATCGGCGACCGATACATATAGTTTCAAAGGTACTCCAAGTCTTGGCGGCACTAATACTGGAGGATTGACCAATGCTCTTTTTATTTCTTCAAATGCTGCTTGATGCTCAGTCGTCCATACGAACTTCTCGTTCTTTTTTAAGTAAGGTAGTGAACGCTTTCATCTTGCCTGCAGCGTTGGCAATGAATCTCCTTAAGAAATTGATTTTACCCATCAATGATTGCAGTTCTTTGAGATTGGTTGGTGCACGAGCCTCCAAGATGGATTTAGCTTTATTTTGGTCTACCTCAATGCCCCTCTCATGCACCAGGAAACCTAAGAAGTTCCCTGCCGCCACTCCAAAGGCACACTTAGCTGGATTAATTTTCAATCCATGCTGCCTCATTCGGATGAAGGCACCTTCGAGGTGAGTCAAGTGTTGGCCAAATTCACATGATTTTATCACTATGTCATCAATGTACACTTCAAGTGTATGACCGATTAAATCATGAAAAATCATGTTCATGGCCCTTTGGTATGTTGCCCCAGCATTTTTCAATCCAAAGGGCATGACTACCCATTCAAAAACGCCGACTGGCCCTGGGCAACGAAAAGCTGTTTTATGTACATCATTTTCAGAAATGAAGATTTGGTTGTATCCAGAATAACCATCCATTAAAGATAAAAACTTGTGGCCGGCGGCCGCATCAACATGCATATCGGCCATAGGCATTACATACTCATCCTTGGGCGTTGCCAAGTTTAAGTTCCTAAAGTCTATACAGACTCTCAATTGACCATTCTTCTTTACAACAGGTACAATGTTTGCAAGCCATTCTACATAACGACAAGTTCTAATGTAACCTGCTTTAAGAAGCTTCTCAATCTCGGCCTTTATTTTTGGGATGGTGTCTGGATCGAACCGTCTTGGCGGCTGCTTATGAGGTCTGAATTCTGGATGAGTTGGTAACTTGTGTTCCACTAGCTCCCTTGATAGCCCTGGCATGTCTGTGTACTGCCATGCAAAGCAATCCTTATACTTATGAATCAGCTCCACTAGCTGGTGCCGCTCCTCCTCAGACAACGATGCACTTATCTTGGTCAGCTTTGGCTCCACATCTGTCCCGAGGTTGATGTCTACAAGTGGTTCCTTGGCTTCCGGACTAGGCAACGTCCGCTTCACAGGAGATGGCCATTCAGATGGCCGAATGTCAGTGGGGTTTTTGGACTTGATTTCGGCACCCATCATTATTTCAGTGTTGGCGAGCCGCTGCAACAAGTCTTTATAAATGTCATAGCTGCTCATCATGAAGAGCTTGATGCTTCATGTCGGCTATCTGCAGGATGTAACTTGAAGCCGCTTGTTGTGAAGTCAATGGATTCCAGATCCATGACCATACCAATTAAAGCTGATGCAGGTTGGATGTCTTCGAGGTAGAAGATCGCCTCATCATTGTTGGCATCCGGTCCTGCAAAGGGTTGAGGATCCGCCTCCACCAATTCTACCTGGTCACCATCCCAAATTAACAACTGCTGGTGGAGGGTGGATGGCACACACTGCGCCATGTGAATCCAGTCGCGCCCAAGCAATGCCGAGTAACACGTCTTAGATTTCACCACAAAGAAGGCGACCTTGATGGTCTTGGATCCAATAGTGACGTCCGCCGTTATGAATCCGGCAGGTTGGGTTGCTTCCCCTACGAAGCTACACATTCTAACCCTTGTGGGGATCAGATCTTTTTCACTCTTCCCAATCTTCCTTAGAGTTGACATCGGCATCACATTGGCTGCCGCCCCATTATCAACAAACACCCTGCTCACAGGACGCCCATCAATGTGAGCCTTGACATATAAGGGCTTCAGTTGCCTCGTCTGGGCAACCTCAGGTTTGGCAAACTGTGCCACAGCCAAATTTGAAACCTCATGTTGGCCGCCAAGAGGAAGAGCGAAACGCAAGACGGTCCGAGCCCTGGTTGGATGGGACAGTTCGGCTATCATTTCATCCATTTCTTCAATGAGCCTCGCGAACGATGGCTCTTCTTCATCCCATATCTCGGATTCGGCATCGCTCATTTCTTCCTCAGCCGCCAATCCAATGACCCACATAGGCACGGAGGGGTCATTCGGCCCATCTTCTTTCCTATCATCTGCTTCTTTAAGCTCTTTGTCCAATTTTTTCCAGAAAGCCTCATCTTCGAGATCCATGCCGTCTAATTCGACATGGTACTCCTCATCAATATTGAGGTTCACATTACCCCACACATCGTCTTCATACCCTTCGTCAATAGTGAGGTTTACATCACCATATCCATCTCCATATTCTTCATCAATATTCATGTCATCCATCGTGCCACATTCATCAGTCATAATGCCTAGGGCGTCAATCCCAACTTTAGGTTTATCGAGATTGGCCTCCACAGCAGCCTCCACCTCTGTAGGTGTAATAGCACCAAAATTCACTTGTGGTGCCTCATTGGTCGCCTGAAGTGCTTCACTAGTTGATTTCGTTTCAACTTGTATCTGTGACTTCTTCTGGGTTTCTACAGTCTTGCAGTAAGCCGTGAATCCTTCGAAACTATGTGGCTCACTTCCAAGTTCCCCAGCTTCATGAGCTGCCAAATATGCCATGTATTTCATAAGCACACTTGCCATAGCCATGTTTGAAGGAGTCATGTCCATTTTGTCTAGCCTCTCGATGAACTTCTGTCCTACAGATTTAACCTTACTCCCTTTATCATCAGACTCGGTAACAGCAGCTTTACCTTTGTCTTTAGACGCCGATGGTTGAATGTTATCTTGAGGAGACTCCATTTGTGTTGCCTTAAGTTGAAGTGATGGCGGCTGAGGTCTTCTTTCCGTCCATTGCAGTCTCTCTCTCACTGGTCTCCTGGCAGTAGAAGATGGTGGCGGCTGCAACCTTTCCTTCATCAGCCTCCTGGTGGAGGGTGATGGCGGCTGCAGCCTCTCCCGGGTTGGCCTCCTGGGTGATGGCGGCTGCAGCCTCTCCCGGACTGGCCTCCTGGGTGATGAAGGTTGTGGTGACCTTCTTGAAGCCTCATGCAACTTTCTTTGGTGGGGTGTTATGGACGTGTTAGGTCTCCGCTGTTTGGAAGTTTCTCCTCTGAAGTAAGTGGGCTGTATGGGCTTCCGAGGCCTGGAAGACTCTAACTTGTGGATCTGAGCTTCCCATTGCCGCATTTCCTCGGCATATCGTCTCTGAGCCCACCTAAATTGACTTCTAGTCATGGGTGGCGGCTCCTTTTGAGCAGCTTTACTATGCGCCCGGTTCCTCATCCACCTGTCAGTCTCAACTGGATGTTCAGGGCGCCTCATCAAGGTTGGAACCACCTGTACACCATGCCTATAATCGCGAATGACAGGTTGGTGTCTCCCGTTTTCATGAATCTCTACAGCATGCTTAGGAATCTCAACCCTCAAAGGAGGATTTTGCTTCTTCTGGTGTTCTCGCTCCTCCGCTTCCAGGACTTTCTTGAAGTCCTCCTTCGACATGTTTTTGAATCTTGGTTGCTTTTTATACAACTCTTTTCTTTTTTCATGATCGGACTCATCAGATAACAAGTCCACATCCTCTTCATCGATTTCAATGTGTTCCTTTCCTCTATCATTCCGGCTACTGGAGCCGCCCTCTTCTGGATTTGGGATGAGCCCAGAAGCACCAATGGGAAGCTGAGGAAACGGGTCTAAGTCCACTTTCATGCCTGCAATTTTCAACCGACCCTCTTTTATTTTGTTCTGAATGGCAGTTCTAAAACTCCTGCATTTAGTAATGCTGTGAGTAAATGAGTTATGCCACTTACAAAATGCTCGGCCCCGAATTTCCTCGGCCGCTGGTAATTTTTGCCCTTCAGGCAACTTGATCACACCGTCTTTGAGTAGAGCATCGAATACTTGGTCCGCCTTGCCCATGTCAAAGAGATCTTCTTCAGGCTTATACTTAGCCTCTCTTTGCTTTGGCGGCTTGAGAGCCGTACATGTCTGCGGTTTGGCTGTGTGCACTAGTTCTGCAACAGCCACTTCCACAACATCGTCCTCCTCATCACTGAGTCTCACCTCCTCGAAGTGGACTCGACGCGTAGGACGCCTCTCTTCCTGTTCTCCCAGGAATTTTTCCACGCGGGCCGCTCTCTCGGCAAGCTGGGCAAGGTCAGTTGCATCCTGCACAATTAAATGTTCTTTTAACCTCGGTAACATGTTAGCCACTGCTATATTGGCTATTTCTTTATCAGGTATTGCTATAGTACATCGGCCTTTAAGGCGCTGCAATCTATTAATAAAAGAACTTGCCGCCTCATCGGCAAATTGTTTGGCGTTAGTGAGATCTGTAAGACTAACCTGTGACAGAGGAGTGTAGAATCTGTCATGAAACGCCCGCTCGAGATCAGCCCAGTTTTGAATGGAATTAGGCCGCAATGATGCAAACCAGGCAAAGGCAGGTCCAGTCAGTGAAGAGCTGAACAACCTTAGTCTCAGCCAATCGTTAGCTCCTGCTTCGCCACATTGGGCAGTAAACCTGCCCACGTGTTCTACGGTTGATCTGCCGTCGTCTCCCGAGAACGTTGTGAACTCGGGCATTTTGAAGCCTCTAGGGTAAGGCTGCATAGTGTCTACCCAATCCAGGTATGGTTTCCTATAGGTGGGCCGTTCCATCGGCCTTAATTGAATGCCGAAATGTTGTTGCATCATATCTGCCAACAACTCGGGTGACACCACAGGCGCCTGTGTAGGAGGCATAGCAGCTTGTTGATACATGGCGGCCTGGACCATGTTGGCGGCCGGAGTCACGCTGGCGGCCGGATGAGGTATGTTGGCGCCCGGATGACTCATGTTGGCGGCCGAGTATGGGTTGGCGGCCTGTGGCATGGCGGCTTGAGGCATGTTGGCGGCCGGAGGCAAGTTGGCGGCCGGAGGTATGTTGGTGGCGGCCTGAGGTATGTTGGCGGCCTGATATTGCATGTATCCTCCTCCAGCGCCTAAAGTAGGGATGGCTGCCGGTGGCATGGGCGCCGCTACTCCAAATGGCTGTGCCGTCGCCTGGCGTGGTGCCATGCCAGGAATGGTTGGTACAGTGCTAGACGCCATTAAGTATCCTGATGAAGCATACATTATGGGAGGCGCTGCATAACAACCGTTCGGCATATTAGATGCCGCAGGAACGAAAGTATGAGAAGAAGGAAACGGAGGCAAACTAGCCATACCTCCGAACTCAGAAAGTGGTTGCTGGCCAAAGGTTGTCCCCCAAGTCCTCTGTGGGCCGCCATACGGCCCTGGGATGTTTGGTGGCACATTCGTGCCATTCATTGAGATGGAGCCCTCTTGCGAAGTACGCAGGGATCCACAAATCTTGTCAGTTTGATCGGCCATAGCAGGCCGCAACACGTCCATAAGGTGCCTTGTTAACAAAGGCATGAATTCGGCCATCGACTCAGTCATCGATAGCCGCATCTGTTCCGAAAAGGATGGGACTTGCATTATCCCTTGTGGTGGTTGAGAGGTAGTCGCCGCATTATCGGCGTTCTCAGATGGTGTTCTTACTGGAGTTTCTTCATGGAGCGACATTTCTTCAAATTTTTGTGTTAAGTCTCTTACTACTCGTCCAGATCTAAGTAGCATACACTCTAAGCGGATATGGTTTCCACTCGAGTCCCACTGGGCGTGCCAATTTGTTAACCAAGAATTTTTTATTGAACAATGTTTGAAGATGATTACAAGAATAGTTGGGGATTACAGGAAAACTTGAATAAAACAGTAAAGGAAAAAGGGTTGCAGAATGAAAAGAGTACTGGAATTAAACTTGCAGGATAAAAATGCAGGAAGTAAAAATATGAAATTGCGTCCTCTTGGGGTGAGTGTGAATGCCCTGTCCCAATGTCGCCTCTGGCATTTTATAGCCGACAGGTGAGGATGGGTGAGGATGAGTGTGGAGTCTCCAGGCTTCAATATGGTGCGGATTCTCCTCCTCTAATGATGCCTTGCATTGAAGCTGCGCGATCTTCTCTGAGTAACCGTCCCTCTTCTTGATCCCTCTCCTGGTTTATCCAAAAAGTAGCCTCTCAAGCCTGACTCTTCTTCAGTAAATTTTTAAATGGTGCAGCCTCACCCCTTGTTTTATCCGGATGAATCTCAAACTGGACCGGGTCTCTCGAAAATGGATTGGGCTAAGCTTAATGGGCCTCTGGACCGGGCCTCTCGAAAATGGATTGGGCTAAACTTAATGGGCCTCTGAATTGGATTGGGCTTCTCGAAAAAGAATTGGGTTAAATTCATTGGGCCTAAAATATTGGGGTTAACAGATGCTCCCCTCGCGCTATTTGTCTGATTAGCATTTTAAGACAAATCTGTGCGTTTGAATTATAAGCCTGGCCCATTAGGCCCATTTCAAAACCCTAGGGCTAACCCTAGTTGGCTTCTATAAAAAGCCACTTCTTCCCTTAGGTTAAAATTTTTTGGGCATTTTTTAAATTTTTCTTCTTCTTGTTCTCTCAAAGCCGCTGCTGCTGGGAGCGCACCACCCTTACCGGAATTCTGTCTGCTCGTGTCTTGCTCATTCTTCATCATCGTCATCAATCAACGTCGGAGTCAGCCTTCATTCTTGGAGGCCACCGCCACCGCGTCTTCGAGGAGGGCCGTCGATCAGGAAGGCTGCGTGCCAAGAAGGCCGCCGCCATCGCCTCCCATACGCGCCGCCAGCCTCGAGCCGGAGAAAGCCTCCTAGCCGCCAGCGTCGCCAACGGAAGGAGCCTCCGCCGCCAGCCGTCGCAGCCCGCCGCCAGCATTGGTCTGCCGCCAGCACTTCCAGGCAGCCGCCAGCCTCAAGTCCGCCGCCAACGCTCATTCCCCCGCTGCCAGCGTCGACACCCTCCGCCAAGCATTTTGCGCCGCCACCCTCATCAAGCGCCGCCAACAACTCTGCCGCCAACTCCTTCACGGGCCGCCAGCTCGCTCCGGCCGCCAGCTCGCCCGACCGCCACCTGAGCCGCCACCTGTTGCCGCCGCCAGCTCCCGCGCTGCCAACGGGCCGCCAGCTCTCCTCGGACGCCAGCCGCCAACCATCCGGCCGCCAGCCCTTCTTCGGCCGCCAGCCGCCACCCATCGGGCCGCCAACCATCTTGCTTGATTCGATGGATCAGGTTAGCGCCTTGTTTGTTTGTTCTGTTCATAGTTTTGTTGGCTGAGACTTGTGAATTCGTAGAGCATGCTATGACTAGAGACTAGGGAGTCCAAAAGTGTATGTCTCTGTAGATGAATCTTGAATTGTATGTTGGGCATGGCGTTTCCTTTCATTTGATACCTTGAATTGCATCGAGACTTTGAATGGTATGCTGGCTGTCTTGTTTCTCATCAGTAGTTGTACGTGAATTTATGCATCATTCTGTGGATGTTAGGCTAATTTGGAATTACACGCATTAGACGAACTTGGAATTACATGCTGTAGTTGTTTCTGATCTTGATCTGCATCCAGTATCCTAACTTGCATGTTAGATAACATATTTCTTCTTGTCAGTCCTATCTGTATCTGTATGGATTTTGTGTAACCAAATAAGCCTCTTGATCTGTGTCTCTTGTATACTTTGATCCAAGTGATCTTTCTGTTTTGACGAGAACACTCGGTCTCAAATTTATGACATAGGTTTTAGAAACCCCTATCATATCACATAATCTTTAGTGTTCTATATATGTTCTGAACTGAAAATATAGGACTTAGCAAAAGAAGACACGCCGTCCGCCACTCACACCGGGCCGCCACCCATCAGCCCAGCCGCCACCTTGAACCGGCCGCCAACCACGTCCCAGCCGCCAACATCAGCTCGAGCCGCCAGGCACAGGTCCAAGTTTTCTCCGGCCGCCAGCTCCATCTCAGGCCGCCAGCTCCATGCCGCCAGCCCCCTCTCCGGCCGCCAGCTCCTTCTTCGGTCACCAGTGTTGGGCCATGTTCATCTGCTGGGGATGCCATAGGCCGCCAGCCACCACCTTCACAGGGACAGGCCGCCATCCCCTCGCCGGGCTTTGCTGCCTTGTCGTCTGGTGCTATGGCCTTTCAGGTTTGTTCCATCTCTTTGCCTTTCACTCTTCTACTTGTGAGCTTCTTTTTTGACTGATTTGTTCAAATTTGCAATAGGACATTGTCGCGAGGACTCCTCAGGCCGCCATTCTGGGTACCCAGGCCGCCACTCCTGTTCAGGCCGCCACTCAAGCAGAGGCCGCCAGGCCTCAGCCGCCATCCTCATCATCTCAGGCACCCCAGGCCACCACTCAGGTTTGCCAAGCTTACTGTGTGATTTGTATACTCGACTCATCCTCTTCAGCCTTCATGTGTGTTTCATAATAATGCAGATTGTTCAGGGGTTACTCATTCCGGACTCTGATGACGAGGCCTATGATTTCGATCGCACAGAGTCGGAGCCTTTTTTGCGTCCTTTTCATCGCACGACTGCACATGACGATGAGACCCGGCAGTTTTTATCGTGCACATGTCCGATCACTCAGGCTGCATTGACTGGAGCTTTTGTTTCGCAGACAAGGTCTATCCGGTCTCATCAGTCTGGCACCACGGCTCCTAGATCTGAGAAGGCCAAGGCTCCACGAACTGAAGAGAATGACGATCAGAGTATTTTGGAGAGATATGTTTCTTGGGTTCGCCGGATGTAGAAGGGAGGACATACAGCTGAATGGCGTAAATGGGGCATTGAGGATGCTATCATTCTTTCTACTCGGCCTGTAGTGATAGATCACCGCCTCATCTATTACATCATGGGCTTCTGGAACTCTAGTGTTAACGCTTTCCAGTTTCCTTGTGGCTTTGTGGGTCCCACGCTTCTTGATGTTGTCATGATCACAGGACTCCGGGTTGATGGTTCAGAGTTGACACAGTCGGCTTCAGACGATCGTGCTCTTGGTGACTCGATTTGTCCTTCGGGTAAAGAGACCAAGCAGTACGCGGCATTCATTGATAACAATATGACGTCCGAGAGTTCTCCTTGTACCTTGGACGAGCACGCGACCTTTCTATTGCTATGGTTTAGCCGGTTTATTATCTGTTCGAGGGCTCGGACCGTCTTGCGTTTCGCTCTTCCTCTTGTACGGGCTATTATGAATGATCCTTCTCGGGCCACTGGTTCTTATTTTCTTGGCACCCTATTCAGTGGTATGGCCAAGATTTCTGGTATGCTGGCTAGTGGGCGAGATCCCACTAATTCGGCCTGTGGGCCGTTATGGTTTCTGCAGCTTTGGATTCAGCTGTACTTTCCTCGGCTTTTTACCGGTGTGCCTCGTCCTGGTCCGCAGGATGTTGCTGATGGTGACCCGTTAGGCTTGATATTAGCTGCTGCTTCGGTGAAGATTGGCAGGGATAGTCTCTTGCAGCGGGACAGTCTGGATATTATTCGATTTTTTCTTCACCACAGGCCCTCTTATCAGGACTTGTACGTGTACGCCCCGATAGGACGGTTGTTGTCTGAGCTTGTGTGCCGGCCTGATCAGCCACGAGGTCTTCATGGAGAGTCCACTTGGAACGTTAGTATGAAGCCTCATATGCTTCTGAGTGGGTTAAAGAGGAAGGATCAGTATAATCCTATCGTAGCCGAGCCATATTGCCCCCATTTGCTTGCTCGTCAGTTCGGTTGTCATCTCGGGCTTCCTCGCAGTGTAAAGTGGCCGGTATCTATTAGGAGTAAGAGGATGACGGTCGCTGACATCCAGGCAGTGGTTGATTTTTCGTCCCGTCTGACGTTATCCAGTTATCTTCCATTCACTCCGACGGGGACGCTTGCTGCTGGTTTTATGGCATGGTGGACGCCCTACATCACCTCCATCTTGCCCTCCTATGCGCAGATTACAGCTCGTTTTGGGGACGTGCGGCGTAGCTCGGCTTCTTCGAAGCAGCTTAGTGTAGCTACTCCTGCTTCTTGCCGTACCCCGATGTCAAAGCCTGTTGCGACTTCTACGTCTCGCAAGCGTCTAAGAGGTGTGTACCCTTCGTCCATATGTCTTTCATACACTGCCTCTTGGTCTTTTAATATTTCTCTTTTCTTCAGCTGATGACCATGATAGTGAGGATGATGAGGACGATGCCGTGGATGACCAGCATGAGGAGGAGTCTGCGAGCTCTGATGAGTCTACTGATGAGGATTACACTGCTCCTTCTGATGAGGATGGGACTTCCGGTTCCAGTGAGGAGGAGTCGGGTTCAGGTGATGGTGATGAGGATCCTGTAGATGATGATGGTGATCTTATGGTGGCGGACCATGCTGAGGATAGTATTACCGGGGATGATAGCTATATGGCAGACCTTCACGAGGCGACGACGATCGTTGATGAGCATATGAACAGTGAGATTGCTAGGAGTGAGTCATATGATGACATGTTGGCTCGTGCTGACTATATCATCCTCCACGGGGATGATCCCAAGTACGAGACCAAGGCCATGGTGACGGATGCTACTCACCCTGCTTCCATTGATCAGGTACCTTTCGCCACTTTGGACTCTTTGTTCAATTCTTGTTTTAGCTAAGCCTCAACATCTTTCCTTTCTGCTTAGGATCCATCATCTTCTCATGCTGGCGACCATGTCTCTACGGTTGGCTCCGTTACTCCCGAGTTGACTTCTCAGGTAGCTGATCCTTTGGCGACCTCTCAGGTATCCCTTTAGTTGTTTTCTCTTGCTCTTATCTTTCAAGATTCGCTCTAAGTGTTGTCTTCCTCTAGACTCCTACGACGGATCAGGCAGATCACTCCACTGCTGATGCTTCAGTCGATTTGACTGTACCGCCTACTCAGATAGACCGCTCTGTGACTGACATTTCAGCTCTCTCAGCTGATTTGACTGCGCCACCTCCTCAGGTATACTTCATTTCATCTCTCGTCGTGATAAAACTTTTGTAGTATTCTAACATAGTTTGCCTCCAGGTACCTAAGGACCCTCCTCCAGGCCTTGTGGCCTCTCTTCCAGACTCGGGCACTCGTGCTGCTATAGCCCCATCATGTGAGGCGTTTGACCGTCTCTTTTCCACCCAGACCGGTCCACTATCAGCCGAGGTGGTCTCAGGACTCTATGGCATTCTTGATGATGTTAGCTCAGTCCCTGCCTTCATTGAGGACGCCGGCTTCTCGGATTTTTCGGAGCTCATTTCTGACTTGTCCCTTGCTTATCCTCTCTATAGCAGTACAGTAGATCAGTCTGCTCAGGACTTGACATTTATTGATGATCTCGAGGCGCGGCATCGCGAGATTCGTTCCCAGTTAGAGGTTATACTTCCCCAGCACGATCAGGCTTCTATGGTTCTTAGGAGTGAGGAGAGTAGGCAGTCACAGTTAGAGAGTACTGTTGCCCAGGCGAAGCGCGAGATAGAGAAGCAGAAAGAAGTCATTGCAGAGGCGGAGCGTATTATCAGAGAGCAGAGCTGTATTGCAGATGGAGCTACCGTTGAGCTTGTTATACTTGAGGCTGAGCTGCTCAAGTTGTCTGATCGAGTTACCGCTTTGCGCGCTGATCATGATCGTTTAGTTGCAGATGATCGTGATTTATAAGTTGAGTTATCGAGAGCCCGTCGACCTCTTCTGTCAGCTCGTGCTCGAGTTTCTGCTGCAGCACTTCGTCGTCTCACCGACACTTTCGGGCGTGCGCATGATCAGTGGGCTGTCATGCGTCGTCGCCTACTAGGTGATGAGACGCTACCTCCCCCGAGTAGTTAGCACTGTTTTAGCTTTTGTGATTTTGATTCAGTACTCTATTTTGGGTCAGCTCATCGACCTTGTGATGAGCACTTCAGTACTCATGTTTGCCGTTTTCGCTACTTCTTTGGCCAACTATGTGATTGGCCACTCATGATGCACTTATGTTATTTATTCTGACTCCCAAACTGATGGATAGAACATCTTGAGATATTTTGCATTTATACTCTGTTTGTGTTCTTGACCATGGATGTCCATTAACTTGTATGCACCATTGAGTAGTCTTTGTGTTACAATGAATGGTCCTTCCCAATTTGGGGACCACTTCCCCGTTTCATTAGCATGCACTCCTAACGGTAGGATCACTTTCCACACTAGATCCCCTTCGCTGAAGGTCTTGCTTCGAACCTTCTTATCATAATGCTTTGCCATTCTAGTTTTTTGACGACGGATGCTTTCCAAGGCCATGAGCTTGTCACCATCAGCTGTCTCTAACTCTTGCAACATGGCTTCTTCATACTTAGATAAGTCTAAGTGATGCTGCTGAGTCACCCTTAGAGAATGAACTGTTATTTCCAAAGGCAAAACAGCGTCATGACCATATGTCAAGTAGTATGGCGTAAACCCTGTAGCTGTGGACTTAGAGTTTCTATAAGCCCATAGGACCTCTTATAAGGTCTCATGCCATTTTCTAGGTTTTTCGCCTATCGTCTTTTTTATCATACTTATTAGGATCTTATTGGTGGCTTCAGCCTGACCATTTGCTTGGGGATAGTATGGAGTGGAATGATAGATGCGGATCCCAAACTGTTTGGCAAAAGCTATAAACTTTTCACCAGTGAACACCGTACCTTGATCGGCAGTGATTGTCTGAGGGATTCCAAACCGATGTATCAACTCATTTACAAATTTAATTACATCGCCTTGATCGATTTTCTTCATTGGCCATGCTTCCACCCATTTAGTAAAGTAATCAGTGGCCACAAGTATAAATGAATGATTCTTAGATTATGGCGGATGAATCTTCCCAATAATGTCCATCCCCCAGCCACGGAATGGCCAAGGCTTAATGACTGTGTGTAATTCTTCCGCCGGTACCCTTTGAATTGGGCCGTGCTTTTGGCAAGCCTCACAACCGCGAGCATACGTGATACAATCCTCCATGATGGTTGGCCAGAAGTATCCATAACGGTGGATGCTCCACCTCATGCTCGGCCCTGCCCGATGAGAGCCGCATATCCCCTCATGGACTTCTCCCATTACCAACTTAGTGTCCTCGGGGCCTATACACTTCTGCTTTTGGATTGGCTTCTACACAGGTGCTTTTGGCTTTTGCTTCTGCCAAAAGTACTTATGGGGAAAAAAAATGTTTGGTTTGGCTTTTTTAAAAAAGCAGAAGCACCTCGAAAAGCTGCAAAAGTGCTTCTGGGAGAAGCAGCCCAGGGGGTGCTTCTCCGAAAAGCAGAAGCCAAAAGCACTTCGTAAATTGTGCAAAGACTTAAATACCCTCATTACTTAATATAAATTACACTATAAATATATCTTATTATCATATTAAGTAGCATGTCCTTTTTGGTAATTTATACATTTAAAAAGCGCTTTTCACTTTTACACATCCAAACACACTTTTGAAAAAAAGCTCCTTTTCAAACATTCCATCCAAACACAAAAGTTACATGCTTCTGCTTTTGGCTTTCACTTCTGCTTCTGCTTTTGGCTTCTGCTTTTTTCAAAAGCCAATCCAAACGGGCCCTTAGTACTTTTTTCTATGTTCATTTTATATTGACCCATTTCTTTTGTGTATACGATTCAATATACTTATTTAATGCTTAATATATTAAATATACACAAGTAAAAATAATATAAATTATATATTTAAACATTAATATGATTACATGATTAGAAATAATCTAAACAGACGCATTAAATTTATTTTTTTGCTTTTAATCTCTTTCTAAAACATTACTCGTACTCCTATATTGTAAGAGGATTTGATTATTTTGAAGGCAAAAGCAGAGAATCTAGTAGACATCATTAAGATTGGACGCCAGCTAGGGATGCTTTTTGAGCACCCTCTATGTCCATTGTCTCCACCCTTCACTACTAAACACCATTTTCAACATGCACCACATCACATCCATCTTATTCATCTTCGGACTTATAAAAACCCCCTTTTTTTTTTTTTTTTTTTTTTTTTTTTTTGCTGAACAGCTTGTGCGGGCTAGGAAAAAAGTGAAAATTCTATTTTCACATTTGAATATACCCCATTTTAAATAGAAAAAATAGATTCGACATAGAGAATTTATCTAAATAATTTTATGTCATCTTGCCAAACTATGAAAATACACTAAATGAAAATTCATACTATAATATAATGATGCATTGTACTACATGTGTGACTGCAGTATGTGTATATGTATTAATTTTATTGAAAAACACATGAATATTTATAAACTTTTTAAAAATTATACAAGGAGTGAAGTGACTGGTAGTAGGACAATTCAAATAATATTGGACAAAAGCATATGAATGAATTAATTAAGATTCAATATGCCTATGGCATTGATTAATGACATTTCAAATCTGAGAGCCCACCAACTGACCAACATGCATATTGCACCATTGAATCTTTTGCTTGCATTGTCCTAGGGTCAAAGTACTATCGTTTTTGGTGGAATTAGGACATGACACCAATCACCATGTTGGTAACTTGTAGTGGTAATTTTTAATTGCTGGTCCTCCGTCTCAGTTAACATGTAATGTTTGATTTTTTGGCAATGCTTATTATTCAACTTTGACTTGATTTTATTACAAGTAGATATTTAAAAAAAAATAATCGAGTTGGGTCTTGTTAGAATCGTATAATCATGTAGTTTTAGCATATACTTCCTCCGTTTAGAAAAGATAGCTACGTTTGTAAAGATGACACTATTCACACAAATACTTTGACTTGAAGTTTTATCATAGTTATACAAGTTAAAATATAGCAAGTGAAATCTTGTTAGATTCGTCTCGTTTTGTAGTAGTTTTTTAATATCAAACTTTTAGAATTTTTACTTGTACCAAATTTAAGTTATTAATGGTTTAAAATGTGCATTGGACTGCATGCTGGGTGGGTCTGTAGCAAATAAAAAAACAGAGGAAGTATATCTTACATACTTTTTTTTAATATTTTAAGATATTAACATTTGAAAAACTGCATTGAATTGTGTGTAAAAATCAAACAAAACAAGTTAAATGGGACTGAGGGTGTAATTTTTATATATGTATAGATGTATATGTTTCATTTTTCCCCGAGTGTAATCATATATAGTCTCTCGTCTCAAAATTTTAAATCCACTTCATACTCATTCTACCCTTTGATTAACTCCACACTAATATTACTTTTGGATTTATTTTTTCTTGCAAATGTTGCCGCACGTGCCGTATTTGATCGGATGATGCACTACAAGAAAACACGGGAATACCGACCGAAAAAACCGGTCGGTAACTCCTTTGGACGGGTCGTTTTTGGACTTCCCGACCGACTTACCGACCGGAAAGTTCGGTCGGTAATTTCTTGGTCCGAATTTCTGGGGCGACCAGGGAGCTTGTGGTCGGCGAAGATGCCAACCCACTTGCCGACCGCCTTTTGGTCGGAAACCTTACCGACCGAGTTGCCGACCAAATTTTCGGTCGGCAACCCGACTCTCCATGGACCTCGGGACCGCCGGATACCGACCGATTTACCGACCCACTATTCGGTCGGTAAATGCTGCACCTGCTGGAGCAGAATGGCAGTTGCCACTGTCCAAACCTGTTACCAAAACCAATATGCATAACAAAATAGCCATAAACAAGCAACACATCAATACCAAACAAACCAATATTCACATATTGTGTACTTCAAACGTAGCTCATTCAAAGTGAGTCGAAACATCTCAGAATACGACAAACATTAGACTCAAAGTCATAACTAAAAACAATTGACAAACATACGACAAACACACAACAAACATCTCAGGACAATAACAAAAAAAGTCAATGCACACCAAGGTCATGTCCGCCCGAGCAGCCACCAAGATCATCATCCCCGTCCCCGTGGGGTGGGGATCGAGGGCCCCGACGTCCCAACAATCTCTCCATCTGCTCCGCCATGGTCATCTGTGACTGGGAGAGACGCTCAATAGTCGCCGTGTATGCATCAAACTGGGCTTGCGTGACAAACTGAGAACTAGGCGGTGGAGGTGTGTAATCCACAGCATCCCCAGGACGGATCGACCTCGCTACGGACCCTATGCCATAAATTGCCTTGCGCTTGTCCGGACCACCAGCTAGATCTAGGAAGACGCGATCAGGATCCAAGCTACTACAAATCTTTGGATCCTGGCTTAAGGTCTCAACAACAGCATTAAACTCGGCCTGTTGTGTAAGTTTAAAAAAATGGTTAAAAAACTTAGAATAGAAGCAAACAACAAATTGAACAAGGCATTTGGAATCTATACCTGAAGGTTCTGCGACTTATCGCGTACCCAATTGTCCTTTTGGTGTTTTCTTGTATGCGTGTGCTCATGGAGCTCATGCAAGTGGACCGGCCCTTCCTTCTCAGCAGACTATAAAATTTTACAAAATGAGGTAGTTATCCCAATATATGTCAGTAAATATCATAGAATTTTGTCTAATGGATTTGAAAAGCATACCATATCA
The DNA here is from genome assembly GCA_030278955.1 of Hygrophila difformis. Taxonomy (NCBI): domain Eukaryota; kingdom Viridiplantae; phylum Streptophyta; class Magnoliopsida; order Lamiales; family Acanthaceae; genus Hygrophila; species Hygrophila difformis. The sequence continues at coordinate 30,369,040 of JAOANR010000015.1, read as the reverse complement.
TCAAGAGTGGCTCGAAATGTCTTTGAGCCTGCAGTGTGGGTGGGGAGGGCAGGTGCATCCTCCTGACCGCGACGTCTGTTCAGCTTCCCCCTCTTGCTCTTATCCTTGAACTGTTGCGAATCCCATATTCGCCTCCAATTCTCGGCCACAAGCGCATGTATGAGAGCAGAAAATAGAGGCCTCACGAACCATGTATGCATTGCAGATGCTACCTTCAACATGTGCCTTGTTGTGCACAGTTCGCTTTAGTCGATTGAGATATCTACATAATATGAAAGTGATATAATTATTTACACAAGTTGATATTTACACAATATTTGAATTATTGAAAGAACTAAAAAATTAAAATTATACCTTTCATAAGGATACATCCATCTGAATTGAACAGGACCAGCAAGACTAGCTTCATAAGGGAGGTGGACAGGTAGATGTTCCATACAATCGAAGAAGGATGGGGGGAATATCGTCTCCAACTTACACAGGACTACTGGAATATCTATGGCCAATCTATCTATATCTGCCTCTTTAAGCGTCTTTGCAGTTAGGGCCCGAAACACATTACTCAACTCTGTTATTGGTTCCCACACACTCTTAGGGAGTAGCTCCCGCCATCCAATTGGTAGTAGACGTTGTAAGAAAATGTGACAGTCGTGACTTTTCATGCCAAACATCCGATGTTTATTCATGTCTACGCATCTACCAAGGTTGGATACACAACCATCGGGAAATTTTAAACCTGCGACCCATTTCAGAAACACATCCCTCTTATCCTTGTCCATTGTATACACTGCCCTTGGATATTTCCCTGTACGAGGGTCCCTATGCAATTCGGGCCTGTTGCACAAGCTCACAATGTCCTCCCGTGCTTTTGCATTGTCCTTACTCTTCCCCTGAACATCCATTACAATATTGAACACATTTTCAAATACATTCTTCTCAATGTGCATGACATCCAAGTTGTGTCGCACCAAATTCGTCTTCCAATAGGGCAAGTCCCAGAAAATACTCCTCTTTTTCCATCCACATGTCTTGCTTAGTATTCTATTCACTTCCTCACCTCGTCCTTCGTATACACGTTGTAGTCCATGCCTTTCTATGTCCGCTAAGACTTCTTCACTGCTCTTATAACTAGGTGGCGATCTATGATCCTCCCGATCCTTCACGAATTTGGACTTATCAAATCTGAAAGGATGATTGGAGGGGAGGAACCTCCTGTGCGCATCAAACCACGACTGTTTCCCACCTTCTTTAAGCCGTATAGATTCTGTTTCTTCCATACACACTGGGCATGCAGTTTTCCCATAGGTGCTCCAACCCGACAACATAGCATACGCCGGAAAATCCCCAATTGTCCACATCAAGGCTGCCTTCATCTGAAAGTTCTGTTTCGATGAAGTGTCAAATGTAGTGATCCCGACGTCCCACAACTCTAAGAGCTCGTCGATTAAGGGCTGTAAATAAACATCAATCCTCTGCTTTGGGCTTGATTTCCCCGGTATTATGCATGTTAGGAACATATATTCATCCTTCATACACATATCAGGAGGGAGGTTGTAAGGTGTTAATATGACTGGCCAACATGAGTATTGAGACCCTGATTGACCAAACGGTTGAAAACCATCCGTGCATAAGCCCAATCTCACATTCCGACCATCCGCACTAAATAATGGATGAATTGAATCAAAGTGCTTCCATGCCTTTGAATCACAAGGGTGGCACATCTCCCCAGACGAGCCATGATGATGTCCTACATGCCATGTCATGTGCTTCGCCGTCGCCTCCGACGCATACAACCTCTTCAGTCTGTTTTTAAGTGGGAAATAGAACATGTATTTCCGTCCAATCTTCGAATTCGAATTTGTTTCTCTGTAGCGAGGCTCGTCACAGAACTTACATTTATCTAAGGCCGAATCATCGCGCCAGAATAACATACATCCTTTCTCACAACAATCAATTTTCTGAACAGGCAGTCCTAATCCCTCAAGTAGTTTTTTTGCCTCGTAAAAATTCTTAACCATAGCGTTATCCTCAGGGAGTGTATCAAGAATTAGTTGACACAAAGTATCAAAGCACCTCTCCGATAAGTTGTGTTCTGACTTAATATTCAATAAGCGAGCAATAGTTGACAGAAGGGTCATTTTCTTGCATCCGGGCCACAAATCTTTGTCTGCCGCCTCCAACATTCGAAAGAACAACTTCTCTTGTGGATTAGGCTCCTCAGGTGGCCTAGGTGCATCACTGTCTTCAGTTGGTATTGTGTCGGGACCACCAATTCCCATTCCATCGCACACCATTTGTATGTAGTCATCATCACGTTCCGACACTGATGCGGGCACCGTATCGGTATCGTAATAGCGACTAAATTGGTGTGGCTCTCCGTGACACGTCCATACTTCGTAGTTAGAAACAAAGCCATCACGATATAGATGATATGTGATGTCGTCATCAGATAGATAGCATTTATTCCTACATCTACTACACGGACACCTAAGTCTTCCCTGTGCTCTATCCACGTTTGGGTTTTGATGAGACATCTGTATAAATAATTTGACCCCATTTTTAAATTCAGAAGAGAGTACTCCAATACTACGTCGGGAGCGGTACATCCAACTTCGGTCCATACCTATCAAAGATTTGGTTACAACTTGGATACTATTGATCAATCGAATGTTTTCACCATAACCTAACGGCTAAATCATTATATTGAGGTTGGGTATAGTCGCTTGATACTCGTTTTCTAAGTGAAAACGCATTATATCAAAAATCTTTCATTTGGGTTAATTTGGATAGAAATTATGTTAACTAGAACGGAAAAGATTATAATAATTAACATAATCAACATGCATTTTATAATCTTTTAGAATAAACTATTATAAAGCCCTAAGAATTAAGAATTCTATCTTCAATTACGTCCGCTAAAAGAGATCTGAAACCACTATTGTATATACACTTCAAATAATCAAACCCCACAGATTGAATATTATATAAACAAAACTAAGAAATAAATGGTATTTGCCTCCAGCAAACCATGACTTAGTAAAGCTTTAAAACTCGTCGTAGGAAGATGTAACGTAATAGTTAAAATTATATTACCTTGATGCCAATGAAATCGAGGCAGTAGTCGGCTGAGTTGGATATTGCGTTCCAAATTAGAGTAGTGGCCAAGTGTGTCTAATAATACAATATTCAACATTAAAACGAGTATAATCAGCAAACCAAAATGTAATCAACATTACCAATCAGCAAACCAAACGAGTATAATCAACATTAAAACGACTTGGCCATGTAGCAATCCAAAATTGAAGAACTACAATACAATAACATACTTTGACACCAGCAAACCAACAATATGATCGACAACAACAATTCCCAATTCGGAAGTAAGTAAACAAACGCACGGGTCTGTCACATATTCAAGACGCTTAACAATACCAATACAAACACTTGTAAATGCCATAACTTTATCAAATGAGCTCCAAAATAGGCATATAATATATGTATAATCATCTACTCTACGCAAGCATTCTATATCTAAGTCCGTATTTTCAAAAATCCAAACATTACATATCGTTCTAAGCCAAAACAGCCGGCTGCCCCAATTTCTACAACCTTTTTTTTTTTCTTTTATAGAATTTGCTAACTAGAGAACACAATAGATCAATGTAATCAAATGCATTTCCTTCAACACATCAATAATCGAATGGAGAAAAAAAACACATTCCACAATCCAAAATTCACAATACAATGTAGACAAAAAAATTACAACCACAGTGACACAATCGAATAACTTAGCCAACAATCGAATGGAATTTAAGAACAAAAATTAGGAGAATCGAATACCTCAAGTGTGCACTCGAATGGGAAAGGATGCCGATTGTGGTGGTGGGACTGCCGGGAGTGGAGTAGGAGGCAGGGGATTCCGGCGACTGGCCTAGGCGGGGATGTGAATCCGGCGACAGAAGCGGTGGTCCACAGGCACGCGGCGGCGGCGGTGCACGACGGCGTGGCAGTCGTGGCTGGGCGGCTCGAATGCGGCGGGGAGGGAGCAGGTCGGAGGGTTCATGGGGAGGACGCGTTCAATGCTCGACCGTCTTCACTCCGCGTCGGTGCTCGATTGACGGTGGTCGGCGGCGGGCGGCGGTCGGCGATCGGAGGTCGGGGAGGCGCGGTGAAATTTGGAGGCGACTGAGTGAATTTGGGAGGAGGGTGTGCGAAATGAACGTTTACAGCGAATTGGGGAAGCAATAAATCGACCTAGGTTACCGACCGAAAACGCGGTCGGTAACCCGGTCGGTAATCCCGACCAACACTTCGCCGGTCGGCAATGTGGTCGTCTCTTGCCAGGTTCTTCTCTCAACGGATACTTTTTGCCGACCGAACGTTCCGGTCGGTAAACCGGTCGGTAAATCCGACCCGTACTCGTTCGGTCGGGGATTTCGGTCGGCAAACCAGTGTTTTCTTGTAGTGATGCACTTCGGCACTTCAAATACTTCAGGCAGCGACAGAGCATAAGTTTTGTAAATAATTAGGGTTTAGTGTTTGAAATTTAGAGTTTAAAGTTTGGCATGTTGAGCTAATGGTGAGTGAAAAATAGTTTTAAATTAAGATATAACTTTAAATAATAGTGTTTGTGATAAAGTTTCAAATTAGAGTTTAGATGTTGAAGTTTGAAAAGCTAGAAGTTGGTGAAGATGAGCATTCAGAATTTAGAGTTCGAATGTTAAAATTTAGCGGTTACTAAAAATTATATACTCCCTCTGTTGACTGTTCATAACTATATGTCGTTTTGACACAAATTCCACAAACCAATAAAAATCAATAATTACTCCAACTTTTCCATTTTTACCCCTCCCTTTACTTTGGGAAGGAAAAAATAGAATTGGAGTGGAGAGAGAATGCATAATTTTCTAGGAGGGGTTCAGTTAGGGTGCGACTGGAAAATCCACAGCACATCAAGGCAACCATCTCAACCGTTCATTTAAAATCCAAGGGTTGTAAATGGAAAAGGGTATAATTGTCATAGGGAAAGCATAACTCTATATTTAGTATGTAATCATATATGATACTTGGTAAATCATATCTAATATTTGGTAACTGTATCTAATATTTGATGGAGTATGAGTCATTAGGTTGTTAAATACCTAAAGATTTTTAAGACTTTTTAAAATTTGTATTAAATACTTCAAGATTTTTTAAAAACCTTTTAAAACCTAGATTCAATACCTTAAAGAGTTTTAAATACATTTTAAAATTTAGATTGAAAACACCAAATTTTAAGAGGCTAAAAAAATGCTATAGACTCTTTATTGAATATATCCCCATTAGAGTTATGAACCACTTAAATTATATTCATATATGTTATTTATCTTATCTTATACTTCCTCCGTTTTTTTTATTAGCTACGGTTTGACAAATGCTACTGTTCACCTAGATACTTTGATTTAAAGTTTTATCATGGTTATATAAGTTAAAATATTGTCAAGTGAGATCTTGTTAGATTAGTCTCGTCTTGTAGTTTTTAAATATCGAACTTTTAAAAATTTTACTTATACCGAATTTGAGTTATTAATGGTTTAAAATGTGCATTGGACTGCGTGTTGGGTGGGTTCGTAGCAATCTTTAAAAATAGAGGAAGTACATATATAAATAATAAAAACAACCAACATCCTATTAAACTCCTACTCAAATTAATCAAAATTTATTCTAAAATTACCACATAATTCCTAATTATATCAAAATATTAGTATTAATATTTTATTTTTTATTTTTTTTGGTGGGTCAATTCACCAACCTTGTACTTGAATGGATCCGCCAATGCTGGCAGTTATGGCCGAGTATTTAAAAGTGATGACTGTGTGTGTAAAGTGATGGGTGTGTATGAAAAAATGATAAATGGGAGTTATAAATAAAAAGATAAGAAAAAACAATCTATAATTTATACATCACTAAACATTGACACCTATGTGACGGCAAAGGTGTGTGGGAGCCCAAACCACACAAATTACAAAGGGGGGTAAAGGGTAGGGATAAGGGCACGGAACTTGACCGCTTGGGTCAAGTCCCATTCCCTAATTTATACATCACTTTATAAAACCTACACATTACTTTAGAGTCCTACACATAATTTTATTCATGTCAGTACCTGCTGGATAAAAATTGCCAGCACCAAACTTAATTGCATTTATACTTCATTTTTAAAAACGGATGTAAAAAAACGTGAAAAGACAGACGTCCGTGGCCGTTTCTCTACTGCCAGTGTGCCACAAGCAAATGGCACCGGCATAATAATTATTTTAATCACAAGATATCTTAATACTACTAATTACTGTTTAATTGTATTTTAGTGAAATATTTATTTAAAGCACATATATTTTGTACTACTGATACTACAACAACATTGATAAAGAACACAAATGCACGTGGGTGCACGTGCATTTCCCTAACATTTGCTCCCTTCCATAGGCGCTGGAAAAACCCAGCATTAGTTTCTCCTTTTTATATAAAAAGTGCATGACTATAGTACTCCTATGTTACTACTCCTTAATTAAATACTACTTCACTTACTAAGTACTGTATAACCATAGTAGTTTGAGGTTCTTTAATTTGGTTTCATTAGCCCTCAATTTCATAATTGTCACGAAAGCCACGTGATTGAAATAGAAAAATAGTAATGCTCATCAACCATCAGCATTCGGCCAATTGAATGACTAACCTGACTCGAATGTGGATTCAGAAATTAAAATCATTTCATCTCCTCCCAATAGCCATTATAAGATACTATCAACCTACAAATTCAGCCTCAATGACTAATTAACTATTGGATATATATGACGATAGCCGGTCAAAGAATATGGTTATGCTCCCGGATTAATTTATTTCTCTTCATAGGCATTATATACTCATCATATAAAATTATTCTATTCTAATCTTAGATCCAACAAAACGAAACACTAATTACAATATATTTCACAAATTATGCAGAGTAACTGATTTTTATTTATGCATTTCTTTCTTTATTTATTTAATTTGGATAAGTTTGAAGAATATGGATATAGAAAACGATTATAGAGGTGGAGGGCCAGTGGAGATTGGACAATGGTCAAATCCAGGAGTGCATATGAATAGAATTTTGTGTGCAATTATTTATTAGGTGTAACATCTCTTATTGTCCCAAATATAAATTATGTCTCTTCAATTTCAAGCTCAACAAAAACAACCCCACATCAATTCCATCCTAATTAATAAAGGGCTCATTTATTAAAAATTGATGTTTCTTTTATATGGTATTATATTCTCCTCATTTCATAGTAACCATTATAAAATGAAAGATATTGTTTAATAAAAGTTTTATTCATTTGTTTTTATATTTTTTAATAGTAATATCATTTGTAATCTTTATTCCAAATAACGTTAATTAATTTCATTAACGATTTATTATTTAATACAATCATTTTATTAATAATTTATATTCATATTCCTTCGCTCGCCTTTTCAGGCTGTTTCACCAAAAAAAAAATTATATTCATATTACCATCCAACTTGAATTATATATAAGCAAATATATATATATATATATATAGAATTGAAATAAATAAATATATAATAGAACATTAACCCGAATAATTCAATTCTAAGATATTCACTATAAAAAATAATATTGATTGATGTGAATATTATTTGTGTAGCATGGACTCCCGCATTCCATTTCCTAATCTGTATACATTCCACTATAAAAAAAACGACCGATGTGAAAATTTTAAAGGTATATGAGGTAATAATTAAAAAAGGCCAGCAGAAGGAGACCCTTCTATTTTTGGGTCACGATATAAACAATATCCACTTATAGGCCATTAGAAGGCGTTTGGGTCTTATTTTAGACCAAATGATTGGAAAAAATACCAAGTGCGGGCCGCATGAGGTGCACGCGCCGGAGGAACGACGTGATTGACTAATGGAAATGGTTTCATTCTAATGGCCTATTTTAATTTTTTTATGTAATTAAATAAATAATACTCAATCCGTCCTATTAATTATGTTTTGCTTTCATTTTGTGTCTGTCTCAACGTTTTTCTCTCATTTTTATTTTAGTAAATAATTAAATATTAATTATCAAACATACCAAATCATATCACATTAAGTTCGAGATACTATTCGCATGATGAAGGGAGTAACATGAAAATAGAATACAATATATCATAAAACTAGGGGAGGGTCGGTACCGAAAATTTTTCGCCATACCGTATACCGTATCGAAATTTACGGTATGAAAATTTTCATATCGATATCGTTCCGAAGCCTTCGGTATGCCGAAGTTCGGTATACCGAAGATTTCGGTATGAAAATATTTCATATCGTTACCATACTTACTTTTCGGTAAGTTCGGTATATACCGATATACCGAACCCTCGGTACATACCGATGTACCGATATCGCAGTTTATACCGACATACCGAATCTTCTGTACATACCGATGTATCGGTATCACGTATATACTGAAATACTGAACATTTGGTACATACCGACATACCGATATAGGGTTCAATACCTAAAATTATATAGCCTAGGTATATTCTACGGTAAGTTCGGTATATACCGATATACTGAGTCTTCGGTATATATCAGACATACCGATACCGCGGTATATACCGAAGTTCGGTACGGTAACGATATACCGTGGTATAGAAAAATCTATACCGTCACCCTACTGAAATTCTACGGTACGGTGTGCGCAGTGCGGTATATTCGGTATTTTCCCCCGGCCCTATATAAAATAAGAAATAAATAAATATAAATTAAAATAAGTTATAAAATAAAAAGTCAATAATTTTTTATTAAAATAAATAATAAGATGAAAATAAAAAATATTTAATAAAATAAAATTTAAAAATAAGAAGTAATAAATAAAATTAATTATATTAATAATTAAATTATTTTGGTGGCTGGTGGTCTCGCGAAGATTGGTGCGGATAGTAAGCAGTTTTATACTACCTAGGCTTTGGATCAAGTGGAACCCCTCCTGGCGGATGCAACTGGCATGTAGTTTTCTGGCGTTAGCGTCACCGTTTTATTTATTAAATTTTATATTTCCTTTTCTCTAGTCTGAATAGGCTGTCAAGCAAAAAGAATTATATTTTAAAATAAAAATTAAATAAGTTAAATCTGAAAAAATAAATTAAATTGAAATAATTTAATTATAGTAAAGAAAATAGCATTGTGTGTCAAAGCATTATCAAGACACTGAACATGTAATGACCCGATATATTTACATTGGGCTGTTTAAATTATTTTGGTGTTGGGGTTTATTGCACACAAGTCCGGATGTGGGTCCCTTTTGTGTCAATTGAGAGTGGAAGGGCCTTTTTGCGATTATTCAATCTTTGGGATTAAAAGGGGTCATTGTGCAAGGTTTGAAAAGTTGGATAGAAATGGGAAAAGGGAGACGACCGAGAGAGGGGAGAAGAAAGGTGAGGATTTCAACTCCGGAATCATCGCGTTTCTTGAACAATCGTTTAATCCGTTGCTAGTAAGTGTTTCTCCTCGCCTTCTTCTTCTCAATGATTTTTATTTCCTTCGTTTTGATGTTGATTTGGAGATGTTTTGAAATGTTAGGATTTGGGAATTTTGGTTGACCGATCGGAGTTCGAATTGGACATCCCGGAAGTGTTTTTATCGCCCAAAACACCAAGGCAAAGGTTTATGGCTTAAATTATATGTTTAGGGGGTATTGGGGGTGTTTTTCCGGCGAACTCGCCGGAATCGCGTCTGCACAACAGACCAGTTGTGGACTGCGCGCTGGTGGTGCGGTCTTGGGCGTGGGGGCGCCGCGGGCGTGCCAGGCGGGGTTGTGCGGCGTTTTGTGTGTCGTCTTGTTTGTTCTTGATGTTTAAGTGCCTAGTTTCGTATTCTGAATTGATTTGGGATTTTTCCCTACTTTAATTATTGATCTTGCGGTAATTGTTAGCTCGAGAAAGTTGTTGAATACCCCGAAGGAATTGTTGAATCATCATAGGTTGATTATTCCTTGTTGAATGAACTATGCAATTATGCCTTAGCTTAGGTGTTGTATTGCGTTGAGAAGCATGCGAACCTAGTGTTAGGTGTTGGATCATTTCTATGATAATTGTATATGCATGGCATTGATTGGTATTGATGATTTTGGATCTGATGGCTTGTTCTGATGATGTGATTGATCGACCAGCCTTCACCGATGTTGTTGAGTCCCGATGGCCCTGTGGGGTGGTTATTTGGCTGTGATGCCTGAGATTTGTCTGTGATGCCTGTGATTGGGCTGTGATGCATGTGGTCCATGCGAGGATGGTGTATGTTACCCTGTAACGGGTTGGAGTTGATGTTATCCTCACTCGTAGGTTTATACCGCCCGAGTTTTTAGGTGCCGGCTATGCATATTCATTTGAATCTGCATATAGGTTAGATAGGTGTAGGCCATGCATCACTTGCATAAATTGTATGATTGTGGTTGAAGCACCGGTATGGGACGGTGTGATGATTAATTGCTTTATTTATATTCTGCTCTGTTATTCATATTATTATTATTTATTGTTATGACTTATGGTGTTGTTTCCTGTTGCTTTATATGGGGATGAGAGATCACATAGATAGGATTTATCTGTCCATTCATTATATGTATTTATGTGGTTCTCTGTTGCTTTGCTTATATTACTTGGCTTTGGATTTTATGCTTGTAGAGGCCTGTAAGCCTAGGATTTTCATTCTGTCGGCCTATGGCCTTGTATGATTTACTGCTTCGGGCTGGTAGCCATGTTTCTCATATATTGACAGGATGCCTGATTATGTCTGGAGAGGCTCGTAGCCTGATGTTGTGACTGGAATTGTGTTTATTTGGTTATTCTGTGAGAATTATTTATATGCATATGTGTTTTTATTTTATTTTATATTCCACATGAAATTGGATTAATCAGATGATCACTTTAGGTACTCACCCTTGTACTAGCTGTTTTAAATTAGCTGGCCACTAGTTTAGGATAGTTAGTACGGCGGTAATGCTTGCGAAAATCAGGTTTGAATTTTCGGGCGTTACAGAACAACTTCATTTTAGCCGTTGGCCTCGAAATAGTGGTTTGGCACATTGTTATTAAGCTATTTATCTTAATGAGACAAAAAGTTAAAATTAAATTACTAAAAATGAGACAAAAACGTTTAGACAGATAAAAAAATGAAAGCGAAACATAATTAATTTGATGAATTGAGTATTATTTATTTTAATTACATAAAAAATTAAAATAGGCCATCAGAACGAGATCATTTCCATTTTTAGGCATCGCGTCGTTCTCCAGCGCGTGCACATCACGCGGCCCGCGTTTGGCATTTTTTTTTACCATTTGGCCTAAAATTAGGTCCGACCGCCTTCTAGTGGCCCATAAATGGATATTTTTTATATTGTGGCCCAAAAGTAAAAGGGTCTCCTTCTGTTGGCCTATTTTAGTTATTGCCTCATATTATATTATTAATTTTAATTTTAATTGATTTAAATAAAACTAAAACACTTTTATTCTATTGCTCCAATCTAAAATTAGTATATTTATTAGTATTTTAATTTCACATATGAATTGTGCTTCTATTAAGGTACTTTTGGATTAACTTAAATATTTTTTTGTTAGCCCAATGATTTTGAGAAAATTAAGACCCCTCACTTTCCGACCCAATAGCCAAATAACCGGCTCAGTCCGTAAGATATCCGGATAGAGATAACTGCCAGCAAAAGAATGGCGACGATCCTGGAAGAGATTGTGGGTACTAAATGTGAGGGCGCCATCCACGGGATTTTATTGGAGCAGCTTAGGGTGGTAACGCCTTGATGAATGAGCGGTGTGACTCCTTATAAACACTAGTGGCAGCAGTCAAAAGGGGGACCTCAAATCCTTCTTAAAGAAGCCGCATTTACAATTTTTTACTTTCTGCAATTCCTTTTGTTTATTTATCGCTTTCTGTAGTTTTTTCATTTGTTTCGCACTTCAATTCCTTTACAGCTTTATTTTATTCCTGTAATTTCCATTCTGCAAGTCTTTTGTAATTTTCTCGACATTGTTTAATTCCAAATAGAGGTTTTGAACCTCAAACAATTTCTTGGTTCAAAAAATTCGCACGCCCAGTGGGACACGAATTAAAGCCATATCCGCTTTGAAGAGTGTATGCATCTCAGATCTGGAAAACTTGTAAGCAATCTGACACATAGATTTGAAGAGATGTCTCTACAGGAGAAGACACCGGTTAGAACACCATCTGAGGACGCCGTTGAGACGGCGAGCACTTCTCAACCACAACAGGGGATTATGCAGATCCCTACATTGACCGAGCAAATGCGGCCATCGATGATATAATCTGTGGCCGAGTTCATGCCTTTACTCACGAGGAATCTCATGGATGTACTGCGGCCTGCTATGGCCGACCATATAGATAGAATATGTGGCTTCTTGCGCACTCAGCAAGATGGAACTGCTCCGACAAACGGCACGATTGTGTCGCCAAGCATCACATGTCCAGGGCCGTCAGGAGGCCAACAGCGGACTTGGGGAACCACACTTGGCCAGCCGCCACTATTGGAGTCCTGAGGCCTAGCCAGTCTGTTCCCATTTATATATCAGACGGCTTATTCATTCACTCCTGCGGCACCCAGCATGCCGAACTTTGGTTACGCGGCACCTCCCGTGCCGATTAATGCTTCATAAGGCTGCTTGATGGCGGCCAGTAGTTGCACCAGGCTATACGGCGGCCTCTGGTGGACTTAGCATGGCACCAAGTCAGGCGGCACTCCCTATGCCGAACATTCCAACCACACCTTATGTGGCGGCACCTCTGAACCCTGGTTGGATACCGCCAACACTAGGGGGCAGATGCCACAACCATGTGGAGTGGCGGAGGCACCTGCCACACCAGCCGCCGTGCCTCCTCTTGCCGCCATGCCTTCTACACAGGGACCTAGTTGGATACCGCCAACATTAGGGGGCAGACGACACAGCCATGTAGAGTGGTGGTGGCACCTATCACACCAGCCGCTATACCTCCTCTAGCGGCCATAAGGGGGCAGACGTCACAGCCATGTGGAGTGGCGGCGACACCTGCCACACCAGCCACCATGTCTCCTCTAGTCCTCTTGCCGCCATGCCTCCTACACAGGCACCTGGTTGGATGCCGCCAACACTAGGCAGGCAGACGCCACAGCCATGCGGAGTGGCGGCAGCACCTATCACACCAGCCGCCATACCTCCTCTAGCGGCCATAGGGGGCAGACGCCACAGCCATGTGGAGTGACGGCGGCACCTGTCATACCAGTTGCCATACCTCCTCTAGCCTCCATGCCTCCTACACAGGCACCGGCGGTCTCACCCGAGTTGCTGGGAGACATAATGCAGCAACACTTTGGGATTTAACTAAGGCGGATGGAGCGGCCTATATACAGGAAATCCTACCCTGATTGGGTAGATACCATGCAACCATACCCGAGGGGCTTCAAAATGCCCGAGTTCACCACCTTCTCAGGGGACGATGACAAGTCCACTGTGGAACATGTTGGAAGGTTCACTGCTCAATGCGGGGAAGCTGCGCCTGCAGCCAATGATTGGTTGAAGTTGAGACTGTTCAGTTCATCCCTCACGGGACCCGCTTTTGCATAGAATGCATCCATGCGGCCTAAATCAATCCAAAATTGGGCCAATCTGGAGCGATCATTCCATCACAAGTTCTACACGCCGTTGTCACAGGTGAGCCTCGCAGACTTTACAAATACGAAGAAATTTGCCTATGAGGCAGCAAGCACCTTTATTAACAGACTACAGCGGCTCAAGGGCCGGTGCACTATGGCAATCCCTGATAGGGAGATAGTCAATATTGCAGTGGCAAATATGTTGCCAAAATTGAAAGAGCATTTAATTGAGCAGGATTCTACTGATCTTGCCCAGTTGGTCGAAAGGGCGGCCCGCTTGTAAAAGTTCCTTGAGGAACAAGATGAGAAGCCTCGACCTACATACAGGACTACTTTCAATGAAGTGAAACCCAGTAAAAAGGAAGACGTAAAAAGGGTGGTGGCCTACGCGGTAACCATGGGTGGAAACAACCATGGATAGTGGCCCTGGAACACCATCGACAGCGGCTTTGGAGGCCGTATAGTTGGTGGCTGAGTAGTGGCCTGAGCGAAGCCAATGGTGGCCTGGAGCGAAGCCAATGGCGGCTTGGACAAGATCGACGGTGGCGGCCCAAACAAGGATGGCAGCCCGTGCCACGAGTGGCGGCTGAAGAATGCGACCCGGACAGATCGAGATGGCGGTCTGGACAGATAAAGATGGTGGCTTGGACGTAATGCGCAACACCCGAGCAAGTGGCGGCCCGGAGCTTCTTCAATGGCGGCTGAAACTACAAGGATGGCGGCCTAGAGCTTCTTCAAATTGCGGCCTGAGGATCGAAGTCAGTGGCAACTATGGCTTCTCAATGGCAGCCTAGACCTGAGGATGGGGATGCGATACGGCGACTGGAACCTGATCATGACGACGAGGGATGAGGAATGGCGGCCGGAACTACAAGGATGGCGGCTAAGAACTGGAGGCAGTGGCGACTCGAATGAGAGTGGCGGCCTGGCTTGACGATGGCGGCTCCAAGGTGAGTGGCGACCTGGTTGAGAATGGTGGCTCGTGGTCTTCGGGCAACGTCGATGGCGGCTGCATCGATGATGGCGGCTGAGGATGATGATGGCGGCTGATGAGTGATTTTCACTACTCATATTTTACCACAAGCGGATGGTTGTCATCAAGTAATAAAAACCGGTGAATACCGGGTCGAACCCAAGGGAATTCAGAATATTATTTCATTGTGGAGAAAACTTAGTCATTTTAAGTTCATTAATAATATATATTATATTTGAAAAGAGTTTGTTTAATTCTAATGGTGATTAAATTAAAAACGGTAGCATTAAATTTAAAATAAAGCAAGTTAAAAATAAAATAATAAAAATAAAAATAAGATACATGCTTGTAATGAGTTTGAACATGCCATCTTTATATAAAAGCGAAATTGCATAATGATTTAGCATTTCCCAATGTCTAAAAAGATCAATTTCAACAGAATTAATAATTTTATAAAGATTAAAAATATGACAATTTCCTAATTTTCATAATTTATAAAAACAGACTTCATGGAAGCAAATTAAATTATCTAACATTCTGCAATCATCAGTCTAGGCATAAATTTGAGTCTTTCCCAAGCATACAAATTTTCCTATAGTGATTAAACGACACATTTCATTTCCCAAATCAGCGTGTACATGCCAGAATCTATTTTAATATGATTTATTCCCAAGACCGGTACTAAAATCCAATTTCCACTTTTTATCTCCCGATTTAGCAAAGTAGAAATCATACAGATTAGATTCTAACATTTAAATATGCAGAATAGTGTAAATAATCTAACAATTATGGTAAAATATTGATAAAACATGGTAAAATGGATTTTAATACTAAATTTAGAATGTGAACAGATTAGGATTGTTATCAGATTAATGTAGACAGAATATGCAGAATGATCGATCATTTCAGATTAGCAGATTAAAAATGCAGATTTCAGAATTTTTGCCAAAACATAATCATCGATCAATTGCAGGCATCCAATACATAATCCTAATTCAAATTCTAACAGTTCTTGCAGATTAATCCAGATTAAACAGATAAACATCGACATTTATTATACTTCCATAAAACATAAATTCGTACTTCAAAAGTGATTCTGAACTCCCGTTCTAGAATACTTTTAACACGAACAACATAGAAATCCGTTTACAAACATGGAAACAGTAGGAAATTATGTTTATAAGCAAATCCTAAACATTACAGAGCGAGAAAAAGGAAAACAACACCTAGAATGCGAAGAACACAGTCAGAAAGACATTCCGATCACTTCCTCCGGCATGGTTCGGTGTTATCGCCTTCTTCTCCAAAGTTGCAGAGCGTTTCCAGAGAGTTTCTGATGATAAAATGAGTCTGGATGATGAAGAATGGTGAAAAACGGGCTTTAAAACCGTGTTCGGGAGGTTAGAAAACCTCCAAACCGCAACTGTGGCGCATAAAATGGCGCTCGGAAGAGGTTTTCGGCGCCACCAAGGAGCTGCGGCGCATCCTGACATTTTCCAAAAATTCTGCTGCGGTGCAAAAAGTGGCGCTTGGAAGGGGTTTTATGCACCGTCAAGAAGGTGCGGTGCATTCTGACAATTTCCTAAAATTTTGTCCGCGGTGCATTTTGTGGCGCCTGAAGGGTGTTTTATGCACCGCCAAGAAGGTGCGGAGCATTCTGAAGCTTTTTTCCCAATTTTCTGATTGCGGTGCCAAAAGTGGCGCCTGGAGGCTGTTTTAGGCGCCGCCAAGAAGGTGCGGAGCATTCTGAAGCTTTTTCACCTCTGAAATTTTTCTAAGTGTTGAAACGGTGCTTGATGCGGTGCTCGGAAGGCAGTTTAGGCTCCGCTATGCCTGTGCGGAGCATTCTGGAAAGGTTTCAACTGAATTTTTTCTAAGTCTGAATCTTGGCACATATCACATTAAATATTCCTTATTTTCCGAAATAAAGCTTCCGAACATCGCTCTTCATCATTTAAATGCCTGAAACAACATTGCCATGCATTAGGTTTGCCAAAAGTCTTATTAAAAACACATAAAAACATGATAAATTTAACCTAAATAAGCCAAATCTAACCATGATCACTTGAAAAATAAAAACACATGAAATACACCTAAAAGTGCAATGAATTAAGGTAAAATGCACTCATTTTGGACATATTGTGGTACAATTCAAGCTTGTATAAGTGTGGTTTCACATGGTGCATCACGGCTCGAAGACGATGGTAGTTCGAGATCACAATGGTGGCCCTCGAATCAATGGCGGCCCGGGGTGATGATGACGATGGCGACTTGGAGTGGCGTTGATGGCGGATCTCCGGGTGGCCATAGACCAGGCAGCGGCGACCCTTTGTGCGTGGATGGCGGCTGGCTGAGTTGAGATCAGTGGTGGGTGGAGTACGAGCATGGTGACCTAGACTCGGATATGGCGGCCCGGAAGCTCGACTGGAGACGCTCTTGAGGATGGTGGCAAGGAGAAGCAGCGGTCACTAGGGAGAAAAGGAGAAGGGAAATTTGAAAAAATGGCCAAAATTTTTGACCTAGTGAGGTTTGATGGCTTTTTCTAGGGGCCTAAATGGGCTTAGGGTTTTGAAAATGGGTCTAGGTTAAAACGCGCAAATCTGTCTTAAAGTTCTAAACAGACAAATTGCGCGAGGGGGCATCTGTTAGCCCAATGATTTTGAAGAAAATTAAGGCCCATCACTTTCCGGCCCATAACCAAATAACCGGCCCAGTCCATAAGATATCCGGATAGAGATGACTGCCAACAAAAGAAGGGCGGCGATCCTAGAGGAGATCGTGGGTACTAAATGTGAGGGTGCCATCTACGGGATTTTATTGGAGCAGATTAGGGTGGTAACGCCTGGATGGAGGAGCGGTGTGACTGCTTATAAATACTGGTGGCAGCAGTCAAAAGGGGGACCTCAAATCCATCTCAAAGAAGCCGTATTTACATTTTTTTTTTTACTTTCTGCAATTCCTTTTGTTTATTTATCGCTTTCTGTAGTTTTTCAATTTGTTTCGCACTTCAATTCCTTTACAGCTTTATTTTATTCGTGTAATTTCCATTCTGCAAGTCTTTTGTAATTTTTCTCAAACAATTTCTTGGTTCAACATTTTTCAAAGGCTATTTTTCTTTTTTTGGAGGAGCCATTGAAGGTCTGGAAAGGAGTGGTGGGAGCCCATGCCACACAATTACATATGGAACAAAGGGGAGGGATAGGGGGTAGGGTGGGGATTCGAAACCCCAACCCGTCCCCAACCCCTTGAGTAAGTCCCCAGCCCCTTTTAAAATGAAGTAAGAGATGAATAACCGATTCACTGAAACATTTACTAAACTCTATCTTGTGGTCAATTTAAAATGCAAACAAATGATGAAAATTAATTTATATATTATACTTCCTCCCTTTTTTTTAAAGGTTACACTTCTCATTTGCACGTATGCCAATGCACATTTTCAACGATTAATAACTCAAATTCGGTATAAGTAAAAATTCTAGAAATTTGATATTTAAAAACTACAAGATGAGACGAATCCAACAAGATCTCACTTGGCTATATTTGGTCTTCTATAACTATAACAAAAATACAGGTCAAAGTACTACAATGAATAGTAAAAAAAGTCAAAACATAACATGTAAAAAAATGGAGGGAGTATTATTTTTCTCGAGCTTAAATATTTTTCATATTTTGTAATTTTTTATGAACAAAATTATACGGAGTATATAATTATTTTATATACTTAAGGTTTTGTTTGGCTAGCGTCGAGCACAGGACCTTTTTCTCCTTAATGGAGGCTATCGGAAAAGGATCAAACCGATTACGGGTCCGAATAAATGATAATGCGCTCAAACTTGACTAATTACACCCAAACTTGACTGAATATTCTCTGAAATTATAATGGAAAACTAGATACAATGGGGAATCTACCGGTTGTTAAGGAACAACGGCGAGTTCACCGGAAAAACTGGAACCAAACTACCGGTTGCTAAGGAACAACGACGGATTTGGAAAGTAACCGCTACAAACTAAGCTAGAGTCTAGGAAAAACTGTAAAGAAAAGCTGTAAAGAAAGCAGTAAAGATACAAATAATTAAATTTGATAAAGGAATTTGGGGGTTGGATTGGTCTCTTGGATTATGTGCATGGCATCCCCTATTTATAGCCGGAGCTTTGGTAACCGCTCTCCGGCCAATTCCTTCGAGCCGACCTTTACCCTCTTCATATCGGCTGCTTTGATCTCATTTCGGCCGAAATCTCTCGCCCTTGAGATTCTCCTTTCGTTAGGATTCCTGCTTCGTCCCATTCGCCCATATGTTATGTTTCGGCCCAATCCATCTTGCGTCTATTTTCTTTACAAACTCTGTTTCTGGCCCATTTTGTATGGCCCAATTGTCTTCTCTCGGACCACTACTCTTGTGGCCCCAACAGATGCCCTCCTTACTTGGGAGAATTTTTATCTCTGAAAGAGCCCAAGTAATTTTCCCTTGTTACTTATTGACGGTTATCTTCTTTTCTCGAGAAATCCTGTCATCATTGCCCTATTTACGTAGGCTGTCTTCTTCGAAGTAAACCATCTTTCCTTTGCCCTTTCATATTCCTCTCTAATTTCTTCTCTGTTCATCTTCTCCGATGGATCCCTGCCCCATCACTGTTCTTTCTTCTGACATTCTCAAGATCGAGAGTTTGTTTGCCTCTCACTCTGCGGTTCGTCTTCTTCCCGAAGGCTTTTATTCCCTTGGTCCACTAGGTGTTCCCGAAGAGATTGACGAGTGTACTGCTCGTATCTTTGAAAACTGCTCCATACCATTGTATGCCTCCTGGTTTTCTTCTAAACTTTTCACCCCGTCACTTGCTAACTGGCCTTCGGCTCCCACTGATTACGTGGCTTGGTATCGTCATCTCGACCCCCATTGCCGCGAGTCCTGGTCTAAATCCTATACTCGTCGTTTGATCCTTCTTAGTACCATGTCCTTTCCGACCGACCTTCGTCCTATTCAGGCCCTTCTGTGCTTTTGGAATTCCTCTGTGAATTGTTTTTGCTTTCCTTGGGGTATGATGACTCCCACCATTCAGGACGTGAAGCTCCTTTGGAACCTCTCTGTTCGTGGGGATAACCTTGGTGTCGCATCTCAACCTAAGGAGATAAACACCAATTTTCCTTCCAGCAATACTTTCCATAGTTGGATTATTACCCACCAAAGTGATCCTGCTTCGCCTTATCCGCATTCTCTGGAGCCGCTTGCTTTTATGATGTATTTCTTGACAAGGTTCTTTTGGTGTACTCCTTCCAAAGGAGTTCTTCTTGAGACACATCCTTTAGCCTCTGTGATTCTTAACCAGGTAGCTCTACCGTTAGCCGATTTTTTCCTTGCCCACCTGTATGCGGGTATATCGGCTACCATTTCGGGCTGGGAGAAAGGTTTCCCAGATAAAGCCCGAGGCCCTCTATGGTTTCTCCACTTGTGGTTGGTTTGGCATTTTCGTGATGTTTCTGGTTTCCCCCCTCATGATATTCGTCCCGATCATTTCATTGCTCCCGATCTTCTGGGGACGTCCCTTCCTACCATGTCGATTCCACACTGGATCAGCTATTTCTTAGGCCGAACTGCTGATCAATCCTTCTATCACTATCACTACCGAAGAACCGATTTCGCTTGGGTAATAGAGATTGCTACCGCTCTTTTGGGAACCACTCTTCCTGTGGCTTTTGCTCAAATTTGGAACCGATGCATACTTTCCCGTCCAATTTCCAATGGTTCCACGGCTCTCCCTAACGTTGTCATTCCTTTTGACGTTTACAATCCTCATTTGGTCAGTCGTCAGTTCGGTTTCGGCCAAGACCTAGTGGAAGCTCATCGGGTCGATAAGCGTCTTACTCCTTCCTCTAGCCGGAAACAGTGTTCCCTTTATCATCAGCGTTTAATCGATTTTGATGTGCCAAAATTTCATGTTCGCCCTGGACTCTCTACCTCTCGTTTTCAGCTCTGGTGGGACGGCGTTGCTCGTACCTTCTTTGGCGCCGATCTCAACTCGCTCATGCGGAGGAGTGCTTTCTCTCCCATTCTCACCTTCTCCTCTTATCCTTTATCTTCGCCGGACTCTGCTTCTCATCGAGGTCTTGATACGCCTTCCCCCTCGTGTCCAGGTATGTTTCTTCTTGAATGCATTCTTTTTCTTTCCTTATTGTGTGTTTTTATCACTTATTCGGCTGTCATTTCCGAATATAGGTGCCCTTCGTCCTACTTCCTCGGATCCTGGCCGAAAAAAACTCGCTCCTCTTTCGGCCCTTCTTACTGACTCCCTTCCTCCTACCAAGACTCGGAGGCATTCTTCACGCTCACCTCTTTGCGGAGTCCCTATTACTCACCCCATGGTGAATTACTTCAGCTTTTCCATTTTTTTTGTGCTTCTTCCTTCCCAATTAATCATTTTTCTTTCTTTTGCTAGGTTTCTACTGCTCTACCATCGTCCACCATCTCCCCCATTTTGACCACGGCCACGGATTCCCTTGTTATCGAGCCCCGGATATTGACAGATGACCATGATCCGGCCGTTCCGACTAATCCCTCTTCGGCCAAATCTCAGCAACTAGTCCAGGATCCCATTCTTGCCGCCGCTACTACTTCTTCGGCTGAGCCTTTTCAACCGATTAAAGACCCTGATACGTCATCCATGGCTGCTTTGGGACCTCTTGACACTACTAATGGTGATACGACTGTTGATGATGCTTCCGCCGATCCCATCCCTTCATCTCCATTCCCTGATCGGCATATATTGGATGAGTTTTTCTCTCTTGTTTCTTTGTCTTCTCTCCCGTCAGACCCTTCGGCCCATCTTGGAGATTGTCTGGGCCAAATGTGTAACTTGATTGCTAGGCAATCTGACGTGGAATTTGTTAATCCGAAACCAATCCTCCTTCTTTTGTCTCATCTTGACCAGCACTTTCATGAAGAGATGGTTTCTTTGAATCTGAATGGCCCTCAATCCATCATTTCTTTTGATCAAAAACTTAGAGCTCACTTAGTGATGCGAAACAAACTTGCTGCAGAACGTGAAGCCGCGGCTGCCTCTCAAGTCATCTTTAACAATTACTCAGCGGAGTATCGAGCTCAAATGGACATCCTCTCTGAGACGGAATCCCAGGAACATAAGTATACCGAGGACCTTTCTTCGATTCATTTAGAAATAACCAAACTTCAACAGAAGGAGCAGGAGTTGAAGTTGGCTTTGGACCAAACTAGGCAAAAATCGGCTGACTTGAAACGATCGATAAAATTTCTCCGTCAATCGGCCGAGCTCCTAAAGCCAAGGTCTTGAATTCTCACCGAGATGCTTCCTACCTGGCCATGCGGTCTAGTTTCAACGATTACATACTTGGTACTTTCCAAGAAAAATGGGCCGATACTCAGTCTCTAGTCGGCCATCTTGATTCGACTATTAAAAATCTTGGTGGGAAAAGCACTGTTCACGTCCTTTCTCCTCAACTTTATTTCCTTTAGACCCATCAGAGATGGAAACTTCTTCATCAACCGACGCTCCTTCTTCTTCGAGAGCCCCTGCAGGTATTTTATCCTCTCTTTTTATGACATGTTTATCTTCTGTGTCCACAGCTTCTGACTATTATGTCTTTCTGTTTGCCCAGGGAAAAATGGTGTTCCCCTTCAATTGACCAACCTTTTGCCGTCTTCTGAACCCGCTGATGTTGATCATGCAACCGATCGTCCTTCTTCCAGTAACACCCTCGTCCTTCCTTCGCTGTTGGCCGTGATTCGACAGTAGATCCTTCGTCTTCCGCTAATCCTCCAATCGGCGCCTTGCAAGGCTTGGACGAAGACATTCAGTTCGAAGACAGCGAGGACCGTTAACTCTCTTTTATTGATTCATTTTGTGTATGGGATGCTTTTTGTAACATTGGTACTGACCCATTCTTGTGGGTACGAATTTGTTGGATCTTTTTTCGGCTGTTTTTGCTAGCCGTAAATTCGGCCACTTTCCTTTTGTTGCCTTATATTGATCGATGAAATATACTTTATAACTCAAATCTTTTTTCCTCTGCAATACGATATGTATATTACCAGATTCCGTGATTTTCGGTCTTCTCTATTACTGATTTCTGAGTATCAGCAGCTTTTATCGGGAATCAACTGTAACGTTTTCCCATAAATAACTTTTAATATTGACCGTTTCTTTAGCCGAGCATTCATCCTCCTTCTATAAATACTCGGCTCCCCTGATGTCTATCCATAACTTCTTCTCTTTTTCCTTATAGCAATATGGTTCTTTTTTTTCTTTGCCTGATCCCCTGTCTCCGGTGCCCCCATGGTTTCTGATAAATATCTTCACGCAAGGATTTTCAGATGTGGTACGAAAACATTTTGCCTGTGTGGCACGAGCTCAGCTAACATCCTTTTCACCATGCTCACATGGGCAAGGATCTTTGACTGTTTTTCCAAATGAAGGTCTCGACGGCTATGCGAACAAGATTCTTTTCTACTTTGCGGTTGCATATCCTGCCGGACCTTGTCTAATGGGGAACCTACTTTTCTTAGTGGTTCCTCCATCCTCTTCTCCTTCCACCGCCTTGGCTGTTTGCCTCGGTTGCATCCATCCTTATCTTATCTAAGATCGTGCGGATGCTGTACCCGAGTTCGACTTCTATCTCTAGGACGTTGTACCATTCGTTTTAGCCCCACCAGAGTTTGAGGCTTGGTGGTTGGGTCAATCGCCGGTGCTATTTCGAAACGAGCGGTTTCGCCACCGCATTTGGCTCCTGCCGATGTATCTTGGTGGCTTTCTACAAGGCTAGGTTGTTTGATACAATCCTACAGTTCCCATTCTTAGGACCTTTCCCTTGTATATGCCAGCCTAGATTAGGAAGTTTCCATTGTATATTGTAATTTCGGACTATCGACGCCGCTTTCGGCTGAAGTAGCTCCTGTTTGTAATGTTCGTCCGTGCAATAAAATCTTTATTTTTCTGTTTGCTTGATGCTTAATCCCAAACTGAAGCATAATATTTCTTCATGTATCTCGCATTTACTGGATTTGACATTTGTTCTCCATTTTCGTCTACCAATATGTATGCTCCGTTTGGTAATTTCGTCTGAACAATAAATGGCCCCTCCCAATTGGAGCTCCACTTTCCTAATTGGCCATCCTTCTGTTTGGGTGGCCATATGACTTTCCATACTAAATCGCCAACTTCAAATCGCTTAACACGAATTCGCTTGTTATACCAATCGGCCACCATGTCTTTATTTTTCTGCAAATTTTCAAATGCTTGCACCCGATCGAAGTTGACGTCTAATAACTCATCTTTCATTGAGCGATCGTACTGTTCAACCGACATCAAATCTTCTTGACTTGTTCTCAGAGTCAGCACTGTTATTTCGGTTGGAAGTACTGCGTCCATCCCATATGTCAGCCGAAAGGCGTGAATCCAGTGGCTGAAGTCTTGGCATTCCGATAAGCCCATAAAGCCTCAGACAACTTCTCATGCCACTTCCTTGGCTGATCTTCAATCATCTTCTTTATAATCCCTATCAGTTGCTTGTTCGTGGCCTCTGCCTGCCCGTTTCCCTGTGGATAATATGGTGACGAATGCACGATTTTTATTCCGTATTCGTCTGCAAAGGCCTTGACTTTTTCTCCCAGAAATACTGTTCCTCTATCCATTAGAATCGTCTGTGGGATTCCGAATCTGTATATCAACTGTCTCTTAATAAACTCAATAATCTCTTCTTGAGAAATGCTAGCATATGCCTGAGCTTCGGCCCATTTCGTGAAATAATCCGTTGCCACTAGCACAAACTCATGCCTTTTTTAAGAAGAGGGATGAATCTTTCCGATGATGTCCATAGCCCATCCTCGAAATGGCCATGGCTTAATCATTATATGCAATTCTTCGGCCGGTAACTTCTGAATCGGCCTGTGCTTCTGACATTCACGGCACCCTTTGGCATGCTTTTCACAATCTGTTCCCATATTCGGCCAATAATATCCTAGCCGAATGATACTCCATTTCATTGACTTTCCTGCCCGATGTGCGCCGCATATTCCTTCATGCACTTCTCCCATTACTCTTTTCGCATCTTCTTCTCCAACACACCTGAGTAGCACTCCATCGATAGCTCGCTTAAAAAGTAATCCTCCAATTATTATGTAGTCCATTGCCTTCCATTTTTCGGCTGGATTAGCTTCGGATGGATCTTCTAATGTTCGTGCTATCTCTTTTATCCATTCGGCCTTTTCCGTTTCGGCCAAATGTATTTCGACGTTCCCTGCTATCAGCATTAGCCGATATCTGGCTGCGTGTTGAACCAATTCGTTGGCTAATTCGTTCTTTTCCCTAGGGATGTATTCGATATATACCTCGTCGAATTCTTCCAATAAACCAATTGCTTCTTCGTACAATCTGATAAACTGAGAACTTTTTACCGAAAATTCTCCTAGCAGCTGCTGAATAACCACTTGCGAATCTCCTTTGATTATAATAGCTTTTACTCCTTTTTCTATCAGTCGTTGTAACCCTGAAATCAACGCTTTGTATTCCGCTTGATTATTGGTATAGGAATTCGGCAATTGTACGAAGTATTTGTATATCTTGCCCTCCGGCGGCGTATGTAGCGTGAACCCTGCCCCAACTCCTGAGGCGGCCTTGGAACCATCAAACATCATCACCCACGGATGTCGATATACTATCCCTATTTCGTCTATCTCTTCCGGCCGAACTTGTTCTTCAATATCGCCGGTTATTAAAGGTATCGCATGATCGGCCAGAAAATCGGCTACAATTTGCCCTTTCATAGCCCTGAGTGGTTGATATTTCAAATCATATTCGTTTAATTTCATGGCCCATTTGGCCATCCTTCGACTGCTGATCGGATCATTCATCAAGATTTTGACTATATCAACTGAAGCCACCACTATCACTTGCCTCGGTTGGATATAATATTCTAGCTTCTGGCATGCGTGATAAAGACTTAAACACAGTTTATGAATCGGCGAGTATCTCAGTTCTGCATCCCTAAGGATTCGGCTTAAGTAATAAATCGCCCAATCTCTTCCTTCGTCGTCTTCTTGAGCCAGTAATGCTCCAATAGACTCTTCAGCCACTGCTATATATAGCTTTAATGGTCGGCCCAAAATCGGAGGAACCAACACTGGCGGGTTTATCAAAGCCTGTTTCAGTTGTTCGAAGGCTTCCTGTTGATCGATTCCCCATTTGAATTCCTCTTCTTTATTCAATCTTACTAGATCAGTTAATGGTTTCGATTTCCCGGCCGCATTCGCCATGAATCGTCTCAAGAAACCGATATGTCCAAGGAATTTTTGCAGACTCTTCTTATCGTGTGGAGGCCTAGCTTCCTGGATGGCCTTGGTTTTGTTTGCATCGACTTCAATGCCTTTGTTGTGTACCAAGAACCCAAGAAAATTCCCTGCTTGCACTCCAAAAGCACACTTGGCTGGATTCATTTTAACTCCGTATAATCTCATTCTTGCAAACACTCTTCGTAAATCGTCCAAATGGCTTTCCACAACTTTGGATCGAACCATGACATCGTCAATGTAGACCTCTACACAGTCTCCTATTAGATTATGAAAAACATAATTCATGGCCCTCTGATATGTGGCTCCTGCATTCTTCAACCCGAATGGCATCACTACCCACACATAAATCCCAATAGCTCCGGGGCACCTGAATGCAGTTTTATGCACATCTTCTTCGGCCATAAAGATTTGGTGGTATCCTGAATACCCGTCCATAAAGGATAACATCTCCTGTTTTGCGGCCGAATCAATTAACAAATCGACAATAGGCATCATGTACTCATCTTTAGGAGTGGCTATATTAAGATTTATGAAATCAATACAAACTCTCAATTTCCCGTTCTTCTTTATTACAGGAACGATATTTGACAACCACTCTACATACTTAGCTGGCCTAACAAATCCGGCCGCTAACAACTTTTCTATTTCTTCTTTTATTTTCGGGACTATTTCGGGTGCTGCCCTCCTGGCCGGCTGTTTATACGGCCTAAACCCTTCTTTAATTGGTAATCTATGCTCCACAATTGATCGTTCTAATCCTGGCATCTCTGTGTAGTCCCATGCGAAACAGTCTTTGAACTCAATTAACACCTCCCTGAATCGGTTTGTCGTCTGCTGATCTAATTTGCACTCAGCGGGATCTCCCTTGGGTGCTCATTTGTGCCAACATTGACTATTTTTAAGGGATCTTGAGCTTTGAAATCTGGCGTTCGTTTTGGAATAGCATCCATGAGTTCTCTCCAACCTGCTTTCTCTCCTGAAGATCCGAGTTCGGTCGATTCGAACTCGACCATTTCCTTAGTTTCTTCGTCCATTATTTACTTTCTTCATCGGCTGGTCGTACGTCGGCCTGATACCTGACCTCGAATCCCAAGTCTTTCCAGTCGCATTCAACGACCTGCGGGTATCGTTCCCCTACCACCGCTAGGAATGGTTGTATGGGTTCTTCGTATAGCACCACATCAATTCGGCCGGCTGTGCTGACTGGAAACGGAGGTTGATCACAATCCACTTCTTCGACTGTGCTATCCTTTTTCCAGAACCATATTTTCTGGTGAAGTGTTGATAATGGCCAAAATTGACCATTATTTTCAATCTATTTCCGTGTCTAAACATGGACATTTGATCGCATTCCGGACTTATTTAAATAAGAAAGCAGTTGAATTTGACAGATATTCGCAATTTTGTATAAATAATAAACTGGTATTGAAAAACACAAAAATATTGTTATTTTCATTAAAATTGTGTTGAAAAATTCAAAAACATGATAAAAATATTAAAAATCCCACATTTGATAATTATGGTTTGGTAGTATCTGTTCGGTGGAACACGGGTCCATTAAATGGAACACAAACAAAATAATCAAGTGGAGTAAATATCCTTATTTATATTATTTTATATTTTGATGTATATATTTATCTTTATATTTTTATGTTTTATTTCTATCTCCTTATATAATTAAAAATAATTGGTCCACTAATCAATTTTAATTAATTGCAGGTGGCCCAAGGAATTTAACAGTCCAATCCAATTTCCAATCCAATTTGATTGAATCCGGCCCAACAACAATTAACTCAAGCCCAAACCACCCCAAGCCCAATCCATTCACCCTTGGCTCAATCCTAAAACTAAACCCTAACCCTAAACCTCCTGCCGCCGCCGCCCCTTCTTTTCCGGCGCCACCCTCCGCCGCCGGCGGAAATTCCTGCAAGATCCCGACCACCACCACTGCTTTCATCCTCCTATTCCTATTTCTCCACCAGCGCCACTCACCACCAATCCACCTTCCTCCCCATCAACACCGGAGCACCACCACCCAGCCGCGGCTCCGCGCCCACCACGCCGTCGCACAGATCTCACCACCACCTCAGCCCGACCCGCGGGCGCTCTCCACCTCCACTTTGCCGCCGCCTTCCCATCTACTCCGGCGCCTCCGTCTCGCCGCCGGCCACCATCTCCTCCACTCTTCTCCGACACCTCCATTCGGGCCGAGCCTCTAGTCGCCACCAGATCTGACCGCTGCAACTCCGGCAGCCCTCATCATCTCCGGCGTCTTCAACACCAACCACCGCAACTCCCATCTCCGTCAGACTCAGCCGCCGGCCACCCGAGCCACCATATTTCTCCCTCCGTCCGTTCCCGATCGAGCTCACCACCACCGCCCGCAGCTCCGGTCTCCAACCCATCTCCGCCAGAGAACACCGAGCTCGCCATAGCCACGGCCGCCGCCGCTTCCTTCCATCACCAAGCGCACGCCACCACGCCCTCGCCGCCCCTTCACCGCTGCTCTCCGGCAGCCCTTTTCCAGTCGCCCCACTAGATCCGCCACCGATCCACCTTATCTCCATCCCCAATTTCAGAAGACCAACCAAATGAAGAAAACAAGAAAAGAAAGAATGGAAGAAGCCTGTAAAAATTTGGGAACGAGGAAAGAGAAGAGAAAGAAGAGAGAGGAAAGAGATGGGAGAGAGAGAAGAGAAAGAAAGAAGGGAGGAAAGAGAAAAGAGAGCAGAGAGTGGAATAATATCCGGACCTTTCGGGACTCCTGTCGCTAAGGGATAAAGCCAGTCGCTAAACATTGCTTCGCGACTGGAAAAAAAAATGGCTAGCGACTGTGAGAGGGGTATCGCGCCACATAGTATCGCGACTGGGAGCAGTATCACGCCACGGAGAGAATTGAAGTAGCAGTCATGAGCAAGTCACGTGACACACCCACTTCCAAATTCCCCATGTGCTTAATCAACCAGGAGCTCCCAGGACTTGAGGTCCCACTGGGTAGAAAATATTTGTCTTATCTTGCTGGACTCAAGCTCCCGTCCCCTCCTGCGCGTCATCCAAAGGCTAAAAAATGTATCTTGAACCAAAAATTGTTCCACGACAGCAAAAATTATTTCACGACACAACAATTTTGTCTAGCGACAAGGGCCTTAAATGGGCCTAGGGCTTAATTCTACTCATCTATAAATATATCCTCCCACCCCTTGAACAGTAACCTAGCTACACTTTAGTTTTTTTTTTTTGTTCTTGGAGGCACCACTGTGCTCTCCAACAATAGAGTAGAATAGATAGTTTAGTTTATTTTATGCATGTAGAAGTAGATTTTAGCTTAGTTTTAATTTATGCCTTGTAATAAATTAGTGTAGACAGTGTTCATATTTTTTTTCCAGTTTATATTTTTATATTTTGGGTTTGAAACACTTAATCAATGGGTGTGTTTAAACCATATTTTTTGTTTTTGGTTGTTATGTGAGAAAATGCCCCAAAAGAATTATGGATCACTTCCATAGCTTCACTGTTTTGTTCTTTTTTTTTTAAGTCACTTGACTATTTTATTTATTTTTTATGTTTTAGTTAGTTTTGATGCTTTCTTAGACTTAATAAATATTTAGATATTAAATGTTCATCTCTTGCTAGATCAATTAGTGTAGATTTCATTTAAATTTTAGTCTCTTAGTATAGTTTAATTTTATTCTTGTTTGGTGGATGTTTTACTGCTTCTTAGTGTTTTGTTTTATTTTATTTTATTTTATTTTATTTTTAGTTTAATAGATCTAGAAAGTGGATGGCATTTTAATATTTATGCATATATAAAAATTCAATTTTCCTACATTGTATTGCATCACGTTGTAACCCAACGGGTTGCAACGCACTTTTATGCAATGTAATATAAGGCGTTATGCTGCCGAAATTTTATAAAATTTTATAAAACCCAGTCGCTAGACATTCCTGTCGCGAGACCACGTCTCTGACACACTTTTCAGTCTAGCGACATGGGACCAAATACTTAGAATATTTTTTTAGACCATGCCAGTCGCTAGACTCCTGTCGCGGGACCATGTCTCGCGCCACAATTCAAGTCTTGCGACTGGGCCTCCATGACTTAGCAAAAATTCTAAAAATCCCAGTCGCGAGCCTAGGTTCGCGACACAATTTATGGTCCCACGACTGGGTCCTCATCTCTTTTAATTACCAAAAAATTCTGACTTCCAACCCCCATGTCGCCAGACCCGTGTCGCGAGACCACGTCTCGCGACACAATTTTTGTCTAGCGACACGGAAACCCTAAATTTCTAAAAAATTCAATTTCTCTTATTCCCCACCCCTCATGTCGTGATCATTCACGACGCAATTTCCGTCTCACGACATGCATTGGCACCCTCTTGCCAAATTTTTATTCTCCATCCCATCCCATTAATCAATTGAATTTTTATATTAATATTTTGAGGTTGAAATCCAATGATCTCAACCCATGATTAATTTGATATAAAGAACTTTGTTCAATTTCCATTAAAATATTTTTCTACAAAATTAAACTCTAATGATCTAAGTATATAATCCGGACTGTAATTAATTAATTAATTAATTATGGAATGAGAGATTATATAGACCATAAAGAGTAATTATGGATCAATTTCCATACCCTTGCATGAGAAACCAATGTCTCTCATACAAGGTGACCCAAAAATATTTTTTTTTATTTGTTTTGTCTTTTCCCGTGTTGTATGAAAAGACTAGTAAGAAATATATCAGACTAATATTGGCGGCAGGGTTGTTAAAATCGCGATCTTGATCGTAAGATCGCACGATCCTACGATCCTAGCTATAAAAAACGATCCGGATCGCATTAGGATCGAAAATATGTTAGGATCGGTCTAGGATCGTTAGGATCGGTCTAGGATCGTAGGATCGCTATGCGATCCGATCCTAACCTCTATGGTTTTTTTTTTCAGGAGCAAAATTACTTATTTTTTCTCTATCTTTGTGGTTTCGGTTATGTTATTTTTTTGGTCAATTTTGTTTTAT